>CM046878.1:440367992-440982706 GCA_025667525.1 Glebionis coronaria | reverse complement strand
CGGAAGGTACGACTACTCGTCCTCGCACAACGGGTGAGTTGACTAGAGATATGAAGATTCAAGATAAATGTGATAAGTATGCTACAAACATCATTCTCCAAGCCCTTCCTCCAGATGTCTACAAACTCGTCAGCAAACATAAAGTTGCCAAAGAGTTATGGGATAGAATTCGTGTTCTAATGCAAGGCACCTCGTTAACTAAACAAGAACGAGAGTGTAAGCTTTATGATACTTTTGATAAGTTTGCCTATGTGCCAGGGGAGACTCTCAATGATTACTATCTGAGATTTACCCTATTGTTGAATGAGCTCAATATCTATGGCATGACAATTCCTACCTTTCAATTGAACACCAAGTATTTGAACACTCTTCCTTCAGAATGGAAAAAATACGTGACGGATGTTAAATTGGCTAAGGACTTGCATAACACCAATGTGGATCAACTTCAAGCTTTTCTTCAACAACACGAATGCCATGTGATCGAGGCTCGGTTGTCTACACCGCAAGTTCATGATCCACTTGCAATGTATGCTTCTCAACAAAACATGGCTTATACTTATCAACAACCATCATACTTGCAGCAGCCACCACCACACATCTATCAGCAACCATCTTATCAACCACCAATGATGCCACAGCAAGAATATCAACAAAGTGTTCATCAACAATCTTTTCCACAACAACCACAATATCAGACATCACCATCACAAGCCAACACTTCTCCATTGGGCTATACTCCTCAGCAAGGATATTTCCCAATAGAAGCACAACCAGCACAAGCTTTCTACACTAATGAACTTCCTCCAATCCAAGCACCGGTCTTTACTCCAAATGATACGCCAGCTGATGTTCTAAACCATCTCACAGCCTACTTGTCAAAACTTGTTGCAACTAGAGGATTTCCACCAACAAACAATCAGCTCCGCACCTCATCAAATCCTCGACAACAAGCCACTGTTCAAGATGGTCAAGTGACGGTGCAACCAATTCAGGGAAGGCAAAATTCATATGGACCTCCTACAAGGACTGGGAACAATCAAGCTGTGAATTCTCAGGCTAGTGGAAATGGGAGTACTAGTGGTCCTAAAAAGGTTGTGACTTGCTACAATTGCCGAGGACAAGGTCATATGGCTAGGGAATGCACTCAGCCGAAAAGGAGGAGGGATGATGCATGGTTTCGTGAGAAGATGTATTTGGTTGATGCTCAGTCTAAGGGGAAGATTTTGGAGTCAGAGGAGTTAGCATTTCTTGCAGACCCAGGGGCAGCAGATACTGAAGGCATTGCAGTCGTTTCCACTTCTAATGCAGCTTATCAAGCGGACGATCTTGATGCATACGATTCGGATTGTGATGACATTCACTCTGCCCAAGCTGCTCTCGTTGCTAATCTCTCTCACTACGGTTCTGATGTCATCAGTGAGGTACCAACCACATCTAATAATATTGATGATAACCAACATCAAGTTGGGCATGAAAATGACAACCTCGAACAGCATTCGGGAACTAGTAATTCAAATGATGTGGTACCCAAACCTACACATTTGAGTGAACCTCAACCAAATGCTACGACGGGTATGGAATCTTATGCTCAACATGATTTGGTCATGGTTCCTAAACATATTATTGATCAAATGCATATGGCCCTCAGACAATCCGTAGATACGAATTCCACCCTAACTGCTGAGCTTGCGTTGCATAAAGAAAAGGTCAAAGCTTTTGAAATGGTCCCTCAAGCAGAGAAAATAACATGTTCTGAATTTGACCAATTTCGTTTTGAAAAGATTGAACACTTGAAAGAAATAGAATCATTAAAAGCTAATCTTTCCAATGAATTAAAAGAAAAAGAGTCGGTGGTCAATGATTTTCAGAAACTTAAAAAAATTTCGAAACTCTCGAGTCTAAAAAGGTTGAATCAGAAATTAATGCTACCAAACTTTTTAAATTCAAGGAACAACAACTTTTAAAACAATACGCTTCCACAGAAAAGGTTCATCTTTTAACTAAATCATTTCAAGAATTCGAACTTAAGCGTCTTCAAGATTTACCACCTAATCCCGGTTATGCAAAACAAGCTCAGGAATATATTCCCGGTCTTTATGATATGACAATAATTAGCAAATCCAAAGAAGCACCTTTTGTTCGTAGTTCTAACGCGACACAGTCACTTGCGGATGAAACTCATTCTAAAATGCTTTTAAAATTCCATACAATTGATTATGATCAACATAACAAAGATCAATTTTCTAAAAAGACCCGCATTCGCTTACAAAAGGAATTAGCTGAATTGACAGTTCTTGTGCCCCAAAGTTTGTCAAATGAAAACCCTCCCAGTACGTCTCCTACACTTGTCAAAAAGGATTTAACGAAGTTAATTCCACCGGTAAGTAAGTCGTCCGTTAACTTAAATGCGGTACACCAACACTTAGCCGATTTTGACAAGGTCATTTTGGAACGTACGACGGCTACGGCCATAACAGAAGGTGAATGGAACTTTGAGCACACTAGAGCTGCGTTCCGAGACGAAATTATTCCGTTTGTAAAGAATGTTAAAGCTTGTCTTAGTAATCTTGATCAAGATTTGTATTTGGAAATAGAAGAAGTTAAACGTGTTTTCAATGAAATGGATGATGCTTATGAAAACAGTTTACTTGAAATAGAACGAGTTTCACGCCAAAATGATCAGCTTCTGAAGCAAGTGATGTCTCATGATATAGTTTCTGTCTGTGTGAATACAAGTGTTGATAATGATTCTATTGTGCATAATGATGAATCTGTGGATAATGTGGTAGATAGTACTTGTCACGAATCTGACGCTGAATTTTTAAAGCTTCAAGATTCATATTCTTCGCTTTCAAAACGTTTTGATGAGATTCAAACACATTGTATTTCGCTTGAATGAAAGCAACAATTTATTCAAGAAATCTTTGAAACGTCATTCGAAGGTGTCAATATCGATGATGCAAACTTTGAAAAGAATTTTCGATTGAATTTACAATCAAAACAGCGTCAGCCAAGTGACAAGGTTGCTCAATCTTTGCCGATAGACATAGAGAAATCTAAGGAGCTTAACTGTGTGAACGTACTTGAGGCTGCTGAGAATCTTAAACTTGATCTAGATAATCGAGTTTCCAAGATTTTGTCCAAAGTTGATAACCTAAAACAGAAAAATACACGACTCTTCGATTCAGTACAGCCCGCATGTGTTGATACCACTGCACAGAATCAATCATTGATTGAACAATTGAATCGAAAGTCGATGGAAATATCTGATTTGAGGGAACAAATTTGTGATAAGAATCTGGTCTTGGTTGAGTTAAAGGAAACACTTCGTACTCTAAAAGGTAAGAATGTTGTGGATAACGCAGCCACTGTCTCAGCATCGTCCTCTAGTGCAATCAAAAGGAACCTTATAGCCGTCACACCACTTAACAAGGGCCCTAAGACTAAACCATCTCAAACTTTGGTCACTAAAGATAAGGCGGAATCAAAACCAGCTTCTAATATTCCCGTGTTGCCTTCTACAGGAGTAAGCACCACTACTAAGGCTCAAAGATCTAAGCTTAAAAGAAACAAGAAGAATGATAGGATCTTGCCCCCATCTAGTAGTCAAGTGAAGAAGAAAGTAGAATCCCATCCTAGGAATGTTATTTCTGTTTTGAATAAAAAGAATCATGTAGCTAAACCTAAAGGCTCTGCGGTTGTGCAGCGTTCTAAGCCTATTGTGAATTCAAATTTGAAATGTTGGAATTGCAATGAATGTATGTTTTATAGTCGTCATGATTCTTGCCTTATTGACCATGTGAATGAGATGTATGCCCGAAAAAATGGATTAGAATGGAAACCGACTGGGAAAGTGTTAACCCAAGTTGGCTAGAAGTGGCGTCCCACTGGTAGAACTTTCACTATAGTAGGAAATATGTGCCCTTTAACTAGGATTACTCCCACTGAAGTGAAGAAAGCGTGCCCTTTAACTAGGAGTACCAAGGCTACCAAAACACACGCGTGTCCTTTAATTAGGAACACTGACACTACTGTAGGAACCAAGTGCCCTTTAAATAGGTCTACTCCCACTATAGTGCCCGCGAATAATCCAAAACCTAAGAAAGTTGGAACAGTAAAACCTGTTTGTGCTAAAACTCACATTAGAAAACGCAGGAAATCTAAGGGTCTCAAAAATGTTAGCAATTCTGATAATTCTATATCTGTATCTGCTAACACTCCGGAACCAATAGTTTCCAATGCATTGTCTACTGTTGTTATTGAAAACAGGTGGTCCAAATTGTTCTCTGGTATTTGGACTCTGGTTGCTCCAAGCATATGACCGGAGATCGCTCTCAGCTCAGAAATTTCGTCAGCAAGTTTCTTGGTACGGTTCGATTTGGTAATGATCATATTACAAAGATAATGGGTTATGGTGAATATCATATTGGGAATGTTATAATTTCAAGAGTGTATTACGTGGAAGGTCTTGGTCACAACTTGTTTTCTGTGGGACAATTTTGTGATGCAAACCTAGAAGTTGCTTTGCGAGAGCATACCTGCTTCATTCGTAATTTGGAAGGGGTTGATTTACTGAAAGGTACTCGAGGGAATAATTTGTATACTTTGTCTCTACAAGACATGATGGCCGCTTCTCCTGTATGTCTTCTCTCCAAAGCATCGAAGACTAAGTCATGGTTATGGCATCGACGGTTATCTCATCTTAACTTTGACGCTATTAATCACTTGGCGAAAAACGAACTTGTTCGTGGTCTTCCTAAACTATCATTTCACAAGGATCATTTGTGTTCCGCGTGTACAATGGGGAAAAGCACTAAGAAGTCTTACAAACCCAAGACTGAAGACACCAACCAAGAGAAACTTTATCTGTTGCATATGGATCTTTGTGGGCCAATGCGTGTTGAAAGTCTTAGTGGCAAAAAGTACATCCTCGTCATTGTCGATGATTACTCTCGATTTACATGGGTGAAATTTCTTAAATCATGAAATGAGGCACCTAAATTCATCATCAAATTTCTCAAGATGATTCAAGTGCGTCTCAACACTACTGTCCGACGCATTCGTACAGATAATGGAACCGAATTTGTGAATCAAATTTTGCGTGATTATTATGAAGAAGTTGGCATATCTCATGAAACATCCGTTGCACGCACTCTACAACAAAACGGTGTCGTTGAAAGGCGAAATCGCACACTTATGGAAGCTGCTCGAACGATGTTAATTTACGCAAAGGCTCCATTGTTTTATGGGCAGAAGCAGTATCTACAGCAGTGTACACCCAAAACCGGTCACTAATTCGCAAACGCCATGGTAAAACACCTTATGAGCTTCTCCATGGAAAAGTACCAGATTTATCATATCTTCATGTATTTGGTTCTCTTTGCTATCCAAATAATGATGGTGACAATTTGGGAAAACTTCAACCAAAGGCTGATATTGGTATTTTCATTGGTTACGCCCCCGCAAAGAAGGCTTACCGAATCTAAAACCGTAACTCTCGCAAGATCCTCGAAACTATGAATGTTGATTTTGATGAGCTGACAGCAATGGCTTCTGAGCAAAGCAGCTCTGAACCCGCACTTCATGAAATGGGACCCAGTAATATTAGTTCTGGTCTTGTCCCAAACAACCCTACTTCATCATCATTTACACCACCTACTAGGAAGGAATGGGATACGTTGTTTCAACCGTTCTTTGATGAATTCTTTACTCCTCCAAGTATTGTTGCTCCAGAACCTGAAGTAATAGCTCCGGTAACCGAAGTTGTCGCTCCAGCAACCGTTGCACAATCAGATACATCTGCACCAACAATTGGTCAAGATATACCTTCAACAAGTAATTCTCAACCAACACATGTTTCAACTACCCATGTCATGCCTATTGATGATGAAGAGGATGATGATGATCACGATTTGGAATTCGCTCAAATGCGTGAACTTCCATTCTTTGGTGTATCTATTCCCGACCCTACTCAAGCCGGGTCGTCCACCTCAGAGGAAGCTCCTTCTACAGTTTACTCCAATCCACGGATTCGTGAACATGACAGCAAGTGGACAAAGGATCATCCTATAGATTCTATTATTGGTGACCCTAATCGTCCAGTATCCACACGAAGTCAGTTACAAGAAAGTGCACTATTTTGTCACTTTGATGCTTTTCTCACTGAAGTTGAACCTAAGACATGGCAACAAGCTTTTACTCAATCCTGTTGGATAGAAGCTATGCAAGAAGAACTTAACGAATTCATACGTCTTGATGTTTGGGAACTTGTCCCATGCCCGGATCAAGTGCAGTTACTCACTTTGAAATGGGTTTACAAGGTGAAACTCGATGAGTTAGGCGGAATATTGAAGAACAAAGCTCGTCTAGTAGCTCGTGGATACAAGCAATTATTGGGCATCGACTTTATGGAATCCTTTGCACCTGTTGCCCGTTTGGAAGCTATTAGACTATTCCTCGCTTATGCAGCCCATATGAATATGGTCGTCTATCAGATGGATGTGAAGACGGCATTTCTTAATGGTGAACTCAAGGAAGAGGTCTATGTTCAACAACCGGATGGTTTTGTAAATCCTAATTATCCTAATCATGTGTACAAGCTTAAGAAGGCTCTCTATGGGTTGAAGCAAGCTCCTCGCGCATGGTATGATCTTTTGTCACAATTCCTCATTACACAAGGCTTCGCTAAAGGCAAGGTGGATCCCACGCTGTTCATTCAGAAACGAGGTAAAGATATGATTATGGTACAAATATATGTTGATGATATTATATTTGCAGCCTCGACCCAAACCTTATCGAATGAGTTTGGGACACTCATGTCTTCCAAGTTTAAGATGTCAATGATGGGCAAGGTATCATTCTTCTTAGGTCTTCAGATATCTCAGAGTCCCAGAGGCATCTTTATCAATCAATCCAAGTATGCCCTTGAATCGCTTAAGAAGTATAAGATGGAATCTTGCGACCCCGTGGATACTCCAATGGTGGAACGAACTAAGCTTGATGCAGATCCACATGGAGTTGCCGTTGATCCGACACTTTATCGTAGAATGATCGGTACACTTCTGTATATCACAGCCAGTCGACCTGATCTTCAGTTTGCTATATGTATGTGTGCCAGGTATCAAACTAGGCCTACTGAGTTACACTTTGCTACCGTTAAAAGGATCTTTCGATATCTTAAAGGAACCATTAATCGGGGACTTTGGTATTCGAAGGACTCTTCTATTGCACTAATGGCATATGCAGATGCGGATCACGCGGGTTGTCAAGATACAAGGCGTAGCACGAGTGGAACTTTGCAACTACTAGGAGATCGACTAATCAGTTGGGCATCGAAAAGGCAGAAAAGCGCTGCAATTTCAAGTACGGAAGCAGAATACATAGCTATGTCCGGTTGCTGTGCTCAAATTCTTTGGATGAGATCGCAATTAACCGACTATGGTCTAGGTTTCAACAAAATTCCGATGTACTGCGACAACAAAAGTGCAATTGCCTTATGCTGCAACAATGTTCAATTCTCCCGGTCGAAGCATATTGACATTCGCTACCACTTCATCAAGGAGCAAGTGGAAAATGGAGTAATAGAGCTTTACTTTGTCCGATCTGAGTTTCAATTGGCGGATATTTTCACGAAGGCTTTAGATCGCGCTCGAATTGAATTTTTGGCCGACAAGCTAGGAATGAGAACCTTCTCGCCTGAGACTCTAAAGGAACTAGCAGATGAAGCGAAAGAATAGTCTTGGTAAAACTATTCTCCGTATCCTTGGTGATCATCTGTATATATTGTTCATATTTTTATCCAGAAAAGCAAAATACAAAAATATAAAACCATATAAAAACCATAAAAATTGAAAAATTCATTAAAATCCAAAAATATTTTTACTTTATTCTTCAAAGGCATGTCTTTTGGTACGATAATATTTACGGCCTTAGAAATGTTGATTAATATCGACACGGCGCCATAAATAGAGTTCGTACAAAAGTTGTAAATATTTCATAAAACATGCCTATATGGCTTGTAGTTATTTCTGACTGCAACCCGGTTTTCATATTAAAGTCAAGTATTTCTTATGAAAGCTTTGGCTAACAACGAGAATTAATTTTCTCGGGCAAGGTTTACTTTAAAACCTTGTAAGTGATCAAGTTTACTTTATAACTTGGTCTAACACAAATTTATGTACGTCTCAGTGCATTTATTTGTTAAAACAAGAGAAGTCTTGTTTTTATGAAGCTATCATCTCTACAACCACAGCAATCTACAATTGGTATCTACATACTCGACGATGCAACTACTCAACCGACGACTACAGCTCTTTCAATAGAACACGGGTCAACAATTGAGGGGGAGCAATTGTCAAGCATTCAGAAACTTCGATGCCGAACGTGCCAAGTTCACAAGTTGGTGTCAAGACAACAATACCAATCGTACATGTGGTGTCAAGAGATGACTTCAGACGTGACGAGGCGACCAACATATGCTGACAAGAACCATTTGATCATATCATATGATGTTCTCATCAATCAGGTCCAACCTTGTCAATTCTTTTTAATATGGTGAATATGTGATCATGCTACAAATTGATATCATATCGCATACATTTGATATCATGAAGATTAAATGGACTTGCATTTTTCTTCCCAAAAGCTTTGTTAAAACTTCATTAAATCAATTGCTATTAAAAACATCGACTGGGTTAATATTTTTTAATATGGGGGAGAAAATGTGATTTAATATGGGATATTATCACAAATGGTTTGACTTAATGTGCTGGCTCATCCCGACATGTGCGAAATGTTTTCGAATATCGTGGCATATGTTAAGGGGGAGCAAAATGGATTTGCATATCAAAAATGGATTTCATGGTGATTTATACTTACCCAAAACCCATTTATTTCACGACGATGAAGATTGTGGTGACATAAGGATGGTAGGATAGGTTAAGTCCTATGATTCTTCCAGAACCGGAGGAATCTTCCCAAGGACATTCCATAGCTAGAAATAGTAGTCCTTAGGAAAGTTGGAGAAAGATTGTGAACGTAGCTGAATGCCGACCAAGTACTTAAGTTAGCACTGGAACAATCACAACAAGGTGCTAGTTATGACGTATTGGTAAGCATTGAAGGGGTTGAAGAATGAAAAAAAATTGTAAAGATAAAGGGTGTAAAGAAAGAAGCCCTCCTTACAACTTTAGGCAGAAACCGGGTCAACACATATGCTATTGAGATCATTTTAATGATTCTCGATATTGAAGACAGACATCATGGACCCAGTAATGCAATGCACAACCCATCCCAACTAACTCAGATATCTCTAAAAAGGTATTTGTTTTAATCACACGGAGACAACACATTATCTATTGATTTATTCACTCCGAATAAATTGGTATTTAAAAGGTGGCACTCCTCTCCAGCCTCCGATCACTAAAATCCAAAATGCACGATCGAGTCTAGAGCCATTTGAGATCATCAAATATCTCATTAGGACACACTTCCATATTTCCTTGCTTCTTCACACACTGTGAAAAGTAAGAAAGATTTTAAGAGTCCTACGCAAAATCTTCATGATCTTGCCTGAACATCCGAGTAATACGAAAGTATTTACAATGAAGATGGAAATCCTTCTTGAGCGAATATCAAAAAGCTCATGGTAGGTGACTTGTGCGATTCTTTATGAATCAAACTTGTGATAACTGGAAAGCAACAGCTGTTTAATTCTTAACTGAATTTAAACACGTTCCAGGCCTCTACGCAATATCTTAGTGATCTTGCCAGAACACTCAGAGTGATACCTTAGTGTTCACAGTGATGAGTGGAAATCCTTCTAGTGTTAACCTCAAACAGCACTTGGTAGGTAACTTGCAAGATTCTATACGAATCAAGCTCGTGACAACTGGAAAGCAACGATGGTGTGGTTCTTAATTGAATTTCACTTGTTCCAGGAACATGAATTGACGGCTTCAAATCATGCGGATATTATTATCCAAATGATTCACTCTTTATGTTCGCAGTCAGCTTTGGACGGTCGAATAAAGAGAACGGGTTTACTCGCGAAATCCTGTCAGGAAGTTACTTAATTGAAACTATCCGTCACGGGTACGATATCTAATATCGTCCAACGGTCTTCACCGACCGGAGGTAAAATGCTACCGATTTAGAATGAAATGTTCAAAGCCATTTCGTTCGTGTCTACTTATGTTGCGGCATTTGAAGACGGTGGCGTTGCGGAATCCAAGAAGAAGTCGTCCCCGCATGCTTATACTGTATGCACTTAATATCTCATTTAATTCAAGAAAGCCTAAATGTTAAGTCTTCCGCTGTATCGAACTCTGAAGCTTTCAAGAATTACGAAGGTATAAGTATGTGGGACGTGAGGTCACGAAGAGGCTAAGATCACAAGTGATGGATGCACGAGATCAAGGCAAGAGATTAATGCTCGAGACTGATATCAAAGATCACATCAGCATGTTCACCAGAAAAGAAAAAGAAAAAGAAAGACGAAGACTACGAGCTCAAGACAAGCATAGTATGTTAGGTTTATCTTGTTATTGTAACTTGGGTAATGCCCTTGTTTGGAGTGACCTCCCTTAGGGGGAGATTGTTGGAAATACGTTTTACGTATTAAGAAGGATCGGTCACTCCAACAATAGTCCATGTAATAGCTCGTAGTTTAGTTACTTATCTTAATTAAACAAACAAACCAAAGCCTAGCCTACAACATGTGTAGGCCGGCCCAAATGTAAGCCCAAGCCCATGACAAGGGCTTGGGTATATAAACCCTCTCCTTTGATGGAGAGGGTGTGTGGTTTCTCATTTTTACACATAGTAAACATTTCTTTGTCTCTCTAGCTTTGTGTGAAATCCACCATCTCTCTATCTCTTTCTCTCTCTAAAAACATAAGCAAGATTTACAATCCTACACCAATAACAAAATAATCATTTATACAAGCATGGATCGATTCCTATCCTAACCCGATCTTTTTGTATGTCTTTTTTATTTCATAGTATGAAGACAGGAAATTGTATCCTTTACTAGGGGAACATACGTTTTGGAGAAGAGCTAGAATTTTGTTAAACCCGACATCAGTTATTTTGTGTAAAACCTTGATGTGCGAAATCTCTGATGTAAATTCCAATGTGCTCATATCACAACCCGGGTACAGATTTTGGGTAGACCTAGCACCTAACTCTTCAAACTCGTTACTAGGACCCGATGTTTGGGTTGGTTGAGGACCGGTTGTTTGAGTTGGTGGATTTTGAGAGGGTGGAGTTTCAGATGGTGGATTTGGAATATTATTGGTAGAAATATCTTCGAAGAACGCATCCATGTGAATGTGATCAGGTGAATGTGGTAATAGTGGAGGTAACGGAAGAATTGGTTCACCTTGATATATCCAAGTGGTGTAGTGTTTGTTAAACCCGTATTCGGATATGTGTGCCTCAAGTTGGCTGAGGGTAATCAAAATTTCACGGTTACAGCAACGACTACATGGGCAACGGAGCTTTTGTGAGATGGGGTGCAAAAATTTCTCACAATCCTTGATGAATGCAAAAAGACCATCTAAAATTCATTGGAATTACGATTGGATACAGTGGTCCAACTCTTATCAATTGTCATAATTGCGTTGCAAATAAACATACTCAGATAAAAAAAATTTATACGTAAAATGTCATACTAACGAAATGAATATGAACTCTTTTATTTCTTCCTAGTGCAACTATGGAAGGCAATCCTAACCCACCTTTTGAATGTTTCGTCCCATATATGAATGCGTATAACCGGTTTACTATTTGAGAAAATTTCGGCAGCATTTCCCCTCTACTCCCTAAATATGTGTTTAAAGACATATTCGTAGGAGTAAAGGAGAAACACTGTTGAAATCATCTCAAATAATAAATCAGTTATACGCATTCATATCCTAAATGAGACAAAACATCAAAAAGCAGTCCCAAACATGGGACTTTCCGAAATTAATTCCTAATAAATTAATTTCGGGGTTTTCTATAGGTTGATTAACTTCGTACGGGAATTTTCCGAAATTAATCGATAAAATCCTAAAACATTCCTAAAATTATTTACTACAAAAGACTAACAATCATATATCATATATATAATATAATAAACATATGCATAATATTAATTACACACCTCGATCACGGCTGAAATAAACAAAGATAGAAAGATAGAAAAATAGGTCCGGATGAGTAAGTTGTCCCGACTGTCCTGGTGCTAACCAAACACAAACATAAAAAAAACATCATAAATTAGTTTGTTTTCCATATTTAAATTTCTAACATTATATAATCCGAAATTATAAGCACTTATATTAAGCCGAAATCACCTGTGGTGGTGGTGGTGGCTACTGCTGCTGCCGGCGGTGGTGGCTGCTGCTGACGGTGGTGGTTGCTACTGCTGCCGCAGCGGCGGTGGTGTTGGGTGGTTGCTAGTCAATAAACAATAAACATTAACAATATTTAAACATAAACAATCACATTTAGCAAATTAAACATAGAAAAATCAAATACACCAAAATTAAACATTATACCAAAATATAATGTGGTGGGTGGGTGGCTGCTACTGATGTGGTGGTTCCGACTATATCACCATCATCGCGGTGGTGGTGGTGTTGCTACTATAACAAATTAAACATTATACAAAAATTAAACATAATACACCAAAATTAAACATTATACCAAACTTAAACATAGAAAAATCAATTACCTTTATGAAGATTGGTGGGAATGTGTGGTGGTGGTTGCTACTGCTGTCGGCGGTGGTGGCTGATGACAGTGGTGATTGCTACTGCTGCCGCGGCGGCGGTGGTGGGTGGTTGCTAGTCAATAAACATTAAAAATTAACAATATTTAAACATAAACAATCACATTTAGCAAATTAAACATAGACAAATCAAATACACCAAAATTAAACATTATACCAAAATATAATATGGTGGGTGGCTGCTGCTGATGTGGTGGTTCCGACTATATCACCATCATCGCGGTGGTGGTGGTGGTGTTGCAACTATAACAAATTAAACATGATACACAAATTAAACTTACAAAAATTAAACATTATACCAAAATTAAACATAAAAAATCAATTACCTTTATGAAGATTGGTGGGAATGTGTGGTGGGTCGGATTCGTGTAGTGGTGGATGCTTTTTTTTAACAGTGGTCGGATTCGTGAGGATGTTTTTTTGGGTTTTAACAGTGAATGAGAGAAAAGAAGATAAGATGAGATCTGTATCCAAAGTTTAGGGATGACCTATGTTTTGTAGTTTAGGGACGACATAGTCGTCCCTAAATGTTTTACTAAAATTTATTTTTTTTGCTATCTAAAATTTTAGGGACGACCGTTTGTTTAAAACCTAGGGACGACTAAGTCGTCCCTAGACTTTTGGATAATTTAGGGACGACCAAGTCGTCCCCAAGTTTATACCGGGAAAACAAAACCCAAAGCGGGTTATTCAACTTTTTCGCCAAATTTTCCAAAAATTTGCTAAGTGTTGGATGGATTTTTAGGGACGACTCTGCTTAATAATTTAGGGACGAAGAATTCGTCCCTAAGCGTTTTTCATATATTTTTTGCATTACACCTTTTATGTAATAAAATTAATAATAAAAAATAATAATTAATATTAAAATATACGTTATACTTAGTTTGTAATAATAACAATTGAGAAATACTGATGAGTCGATATGCTAGGGTTATACGTTAGAGGTTCAACTGATGAGTCGATATGCTAGGGTTATACGTTAGAGGTTCAACTGATAAGTCGATATGCTACGGTTATACGTTAGAGGCTCAACTGATGAGTCAATATGATAGGGTTATACGATAGATGTTCAACTGATGAGTCGATATGCTACGGTTATACGTTAGAGGTTCAACTGATGAGTCGATATGTACGGTTATACGTTACAGGTTCAACTGACGAGTCGATATGTTACGGTTATGCGCTAGAGGTTCAACTAATGAGTCGATATGCTAGGGTTATACGTTATAGGTTCAACTGATGAGTCGATATGCTATGGTTATACGTTAGAGGCTCAACTGATGAGTCGATATGTTACGGTTATACGTTATAGGTTCAACTGATGAGTCAATATGTTACGGTTATACGTTAGAGGTTCAACTGATGAGTCGATATGCTAGGGTTATACGTTATAGGTTCAACTGATGAGTCGATATGCTACGGTTATGCGTTATAGGTTTAATTGATGAGTCGATATGTTACAGTTATACGTTAGAGGTGCAACTGATGAGTCGATATGCTAGGGTTATACATTAGAGGTTCAGCTGATGAGTCGATATGCTACGGTTATACGTTAGAGGCTCAACTGATGAGTCGATATGATAGGATTATACGTTAGATGTTCAACTGATGAGTCGATATGCCACGGTTATACGTTAGAGGTTCAACTAATGAGTCGATATGTTACGGTTATACGTTATAGGTTCAACTGATGATTCGATATGTTACGGTTATACGTTAGAGGTTCAACTGATGAGTCAATATGCTAGGGTTATACGTTATAGGTTCAACTAATGAGTCGATATGCTAAGGTTATACGTTAGAGGTTCAACTGATGAGTCGATATGTTATGGTTATACGTTATAGGTTCAACTGATGAGTCGATATGTTACGGTTATACGTTAGAGGTTCAACTGATGAGTCGATATGCTAGGGTTATACGTTATAGGTTCAACTGATGAGTCGATATGTTACGGTTATACGTTATTGGTTCAATTGATGAGTCGATATGTTACGGTTATACGTTAGAGTTTCAACTGATGAGTCGATATGCTAGGGTTATACGTTATAGGTTCAACTAATGAGTCGATATGTTATGGTTATACGTTATAGGTTCAACTGATGAGTCGATATGTTACGGTTATACGTTATAGGTTTAACTGATGAGTCGATATGTTAGGGTTATATGTTATAGGTTCAACTGATGAGTCGATATGTTACGGTTATACGTTATAGGTTCAACTGATGAGTTGATATGTTACGGTTATACGTTATAGGTTCAACTGATGAGTCGATATGCTAGGGTTATACATTATAGGTTCAACTGATGAGTCGATATGTTAGGCTTATACGTTATAGGTTCAACTGATGAGTCGATATGCTAGGGTTATACGTTATAGGTTCAACTGATGAGTCGATATGTTACGGTTATACGTTAGAGGTTCAACAGATGAGTCGATATGTTACGGTTATACGTTAGAGGTTCAACTGATGAGTTGATATGTTACGGTTATACGTTAGAGGTTCAACTGATGAGTCGATATGTTACGGTTATATGTTATTGGTTCAACTGATGAGTCGATATGCTAGGGTTATACGTTATAGGTTCAACTAATGAGTGGATATGTTAGGGTTATATGTTATAGGTTCAACTGATGAGTCGATATGCTAGGGTTCACATCCAAGTTCCTCTACAGGTCCTTCTCAATCTGCACCCACTGAGTGCTCAAATTGCAAGATCAAAGATCTAAAGATTAAGATGCTAGAGGCAAGACTAGAAATGGAAAGGCATCCTGAAGACCACGCATGTCAATCGGCTGCAATACTTCATGAGCTTTTAAACGAAATGAAAATTCTTAGCGTTGAGTAGTAATCTGTTTGTTATTTTAATGTGTTAATTTGTATTTTATTATTATGTGTTAATTTGTATGTTTAGTTTGAACTAGTTTGTGATGTATTTTTTCGTATTTATTAATCTATTATCGTTGTAATATTTATGTTTAATTAAGCGCGTGTTTAAGTGTCCGTGTTGAATATATCTAAATTTTTTTAAACATGTATAATTTTTTTTTAAATATGTACACAGTTTTTTTAAAATAAATATAAAAGTTTATTTTAAATATATATAAAGTTTTTTTAAATATGTATAATTTTTTTTAAATATGTATAAAAGTTTTTTTAAATAGATCTAAAGTTTTTTTTTAAATATGTACAAAGTTTTTTTAAAATATGTACAAAGTTTTTTTTAAATAAATATGTACAAAGTTTTTTTTTAAATATTCTTACCCCTTTTAATCTAATACTTTTTACATAAAATTAATTATATTTATTTTAAATAATAAAATGTGATAACAAAGAGGGGAAAATAATTTTTTTTATCCTAGGGACGACTTGGTCGTCCCTAAGATTTTAATTTTACAGAAAATTAATTATATTACTTTTAAATAACAAAATGTAATAAAAAAGGGGAATTTTTTACTTTAGGGACGACTTGATCGTCCCTAAGATTTTAATTTTACAGAAATTTATTTATTTATTTTTTTAGAATGGTAATTTTTACAACTCACACCAACTATCTCACAATTTCTATCTCATATGTCTCAACTGAGACTTGAACCCACAACCTTGAGGTTAGAGGGCCACTCACATACCGCTAAACCAAGAGGTCTTTGGTTACAGAAATTTAATTATATTACTTTTAAATAACAAAATGTAATAAAAAAGGGGATTTTTTTTATTTTAGGGACGACTTGGTCGTCCCTAAGTTATGTGTCCCCACATTGTCCCCACAGCTGATACTTGACTTCATTTTCTTGGGAAAGTGGTGGGCCCCCACTTAACTTAGGGTCGACTTTGTCAACCCTAAAAAAACCCGACCCTAAACCCTTCTTTTGTTATAGTGTAGATCAGTAGCTCTTTCAATATTGCTATTAAAAGATTTCTTGGTCATCTTTCCAGAGATATAAGACTCACATTTATCGAATGATTCATCATTGATACTTTCCAAAAGACCTTCACGTTGAAGCTTTTGTATACGAGTCTTCCCGATATGGGCAAGTCTACAATGCCAAAGATAAGAAGAGTTCTTGTCAAACTTTCTCTTCTTATTCATGCTAAAAACAGATTTATTATTCTTGTTGGATTCATTATCATGCATGTCTATTTCAAATACACCATTCACAGAAGTTGCATTAAAATAGAAAATACCATCTTTCCAAACAGAAATTCCATTATAATCAATTGTGTGAACGAATCTATTATTTAACAAACAAGAAAAGGAAATAACACCCCTTACAATTGTAGGTGCATAATGACAATCATTTAAAATCAGTACTAAACCCGAAGGTAAAACTAAATTAAATGTTCCTATAGCTTCAATTGTTGCTTGTGCGCCATTGCCCACTTGCAGAAGTTGTTCCCCCATAGGAAAGCTTCCTTTTCAGATTAAATTCTTGTAGTGTATTACAAATGTTAATACCGCATCCCGTATTATATACCCAGGAATTTAACATGTGTATGTTAAACTGAAGTATTGAACAATTAAATCATAGATAAAGTACCTGAAGCTGTAGCGCTCTGCTCAGACTTCTTCTTTATTTCTCGCAACTCTTCAAGGTAAAGAGGGCAATTCGTCTTCCAGTGACCACTTGCCTTGCAATGGTGACAAGTCTCATCCTTCTGAGGTTGATTTTTCTTGACAATGTTCTGCTTAGGTTTCGAATAAGTCGCAACTTGCTTGCCCTTATCACCTTTGCCTTTGCCTTTCTTCTTATTCGCTTGCGGTTTTGGCTTACTCACTCTACCCTTTTGTATGGTTAGTACATAAGGCGTAGAAGTAGATGCCTTGTCTTTTAACCCCTTTTCATAGTCAATGAGCATTGCATGCAAATCATTAACTGTCTTCCCCGTGCAATGCATATTATAGTTTCGAACAAAATCATTGAAGTCCTTGTTAAGGGACCTATTGATCAAGTTGATATCCATATTATGATCATAGGTTTGTCTTAGTGCAATGAGCTGTTCCATATAACCCCTCATCTCCAAGTAATAGGCACTAACAGACTTTCTAGGAGTTTGCTTGCAGCTATGCAAAGCATCTACTAAGTCGTAGATCTCCACAGCTTGCGGCTTTTCGAACATAACCTTGAGCTCATCAAGCATTCGGTTAGGTGAAAATAGCTCATACTTCTTTTGAAGTGGAGGAGCCATTTTTCCTAGCATTAAACAAGCCACCTCCGAGTGCTTCTTAACATTAATAGCGTGTTCAAGCCTTTGCGCTTCAGAAGCTCCTTCAGCAAGATCCTTTGGATAGGGAGTAGTCAAGATATCAATAGTACCCGCTACTCTCAAGACAATTCTTAGTGAGCGGTACCAATCATTAAAGTTTGGGCCAATAAGTTCAGGATGATCAAAAATCATTTTGAACGCAGAACTTATAGTGTCATTGTCAGGTTGAGCCATTTCTACAGAAATAAGTTCAAATATTAGTTTTTTCGATAATAAAATACTTTCAAGAAAATAAAATTACCCCAGTATATAAACCATAGTATTTTTCTTGAATCCTAGAACTATGTTGACATAGACCCATTACATCAGTTGATCTGCTAGTAATGAATGTACTAAACATAGCGACTTGTCGAACAATATAATTGACAAGCAATTTTCAATTTCTAGTTGATTTAAGGGATTTACATTGCCAAAAAAACATTTTGCATTGTAAACATTTTCATCTCTTCTGAATGCCTTACGTTTACAGATGTCACTGAGTAACTTAATTAAGTCTTCTAATCTGAGTAACGTAAAACCACCATACGAATTCTCATTCTATGAAATTTTCTCTCCATCACAACATCATCAAAAAATATCATTTGACAACATAGCAATTTCAAGTGTTCGTCATTTAGGAGCATCCGACTTAAATTTTAAGGGTATAATTTTGATGTCAAAATCAATGTATGAAGAAGCATGCATACAACTCCATAACATAAGTTTAATAAAACATTTAGTAAAAATTTTCACGAGAATAAATTTGTACATAAATTATGTTGAGGTATTGGTTAAACCAATTAAAGAATTTACCAACAACTATTTACAACGTACTTTTGCTAGAACTTGGCTACGCACAAAGCAATACCCTTATTCATTGTGTTTCAGATGTGAATTTGTAGTAAATCACCCTTAAGTTATAACTCAATTAATAATCGTACGTAATTCTAATTTGACGCACAGGCGAGTCGGGAATTTGGTCAGCGACTAATGGCATAACACCTCCTTCCTTAACCCGGTACATGACCAGCAGTGCGTTAAACCCACTTTATAGTTTGTCAAAAGGAGTAGGTCGTTAGATTATTATTGCAATTCACCAATCAACGTAATCTTATATAATTTAGTTCTCTAACAAATCTTTATTTAAATATGATTTAATCCATATTATTTCTTAAAAAAAACCCCTTGTTTACAACAATTCAACAATTTTAATATAAACAAGTTAAAAAACTGAATCATAAACATATAAAACAATTTATATGTGCAATAAATAAATCAAATATCCACATGCATATGATTTATTCAATAATCATCAAATCTAGGTTTTTATATTCATATAAAAGTCGTCCACAATTCAAGATTTATTGAATCAAATAATCACGTAGCACATAAAATCATATAAACATATAATTTTACAATCCATGAAAACATGCACGTTATCATGGATCCTCCCACAAATCTTGACAATTAAATCTTTATGGATCGTAACAATACATGACATAACAATTAATCATGCAATATAATCTAAAATTATCCCACATGTAAATTAGGGTTCCAAAACAATTTTTTTATTTATAAAAATTCGTCAAAAACTCTAATTTTTAAAATACAAAACCCTAATTTTAAGAAAACCTAAAAAACATGTAGTTTTAACTCAATCAATTATTAATTAAAAAACTTTAGATTTCGATAATTATAACATGTTAAAACGGCTCTTGATGCCACTAAAGGTTTATAAATATCATAACAATTATATAAAACCCTAAACGAGATCAAAACACGTATAGCGGAAGCGATTTAACAAGATCATAATAATAACACAATTATAATTAACCGAATTAGGTTTACATAACTTTACGCTAAAGCAAATCCACAAGACGAAGAACGAATCACTAATTCGGGTTTATACCGTATATCACCAAGATATAGTCTAAAGTAAGACTATATTACGATCTTATACACATGTAATACAACGAGCTAACCATGATTCTAGCACGTGTAAACCGAGCTATAACGCTTGTAAGTAATCTACCCAACAACCCTAGAGAGGGGCTAGGACTATATTATAAGTAAAATTGATCAAACAAGAAAACCAACCAAAAACCCTTTGTGGGTTTACCTTGCGATCACAAAGAGAGAGAGGGAGGAAGAGATTTGTGTTGTGTGAATTATGAGGTAAGGGGTTTGTTTATACAAGCTTAATTCTTGTAACCCAAAACAAATAAAAGGAAAGTTTTTCCCCTTCCCTTTTTGCCTCCATAACCGACAGCTGACACCCCCTTATGGGGTGTTCCGGAATCTTCCAACCTTCTTTCTATTTTACTTACTTACTATAAATTTATTTAACACTCGTTAATACTTAGCTCTTAATTATTTGACGATCGTTAAAATTATGTCTCGGTTTAATTAAATAATATATATATATATATATATATATATATATATATATATATATATATATATATATATATATATATATATATATATATATATATATATATATATATATATATATATATATATATATATATATATATATATATATATATATATATATATATATATATATATATATATATGAGGAAGGTTAATGTGAGAGTTTTTTTAAAGTTGTAAAAATAAGAACTAATCTAAAACACCAATAAAACATTGATACATAATCATATTACCAATAATAAACCAAAATATACATTATTTATACAACTTAACATTCTATTGACTAATAAATGACGACTAAGTGTGTAACGTATTACTGATACACAATTAAAAATGTGATACACATACATCAAAATTTCAACAAGATAATATCTTATGCATAAAATGGTACATTTGATACACAACCACCACTAAATAACATGATACACGATACCAAGACATGATACAAATCACACCTTAAATCAAGATGTATCACCTAGAATTCGTCAGTTTTCAAAAGAAAGCCCATCAAATTATTAAAAAACTTAGTTTTAGTTAATCTCGTTTAAAAATTATTTGAAGTAGAGTGTCATTTGTGAGATTTTAGCTGGTTCTTATTTTTTCAACTTTAAAAAGTTCTCATTTGAACCAAAATCACACACACACACACACACACACACACATATATATATATATATATATATATATATATATATATATATATATATATATATATATATATATATATATATATATATATATATATATATATATATATATATATATATATATATTTTTTATATTAAATAAATTAGTAAATACAATAAATATATTTATTAATTAAATTAACTTTTTACATATTGTGTGTAATCCCGTAATCTCAAGTTCATTCCTATCACACGACTATTAAATATAAGTCCATAAACCTTCACAAAGAAGAAAACTAAAAGACCACCTGCACTAGTCAAACTAAGGCAAAGATGAGAGAGGATCAAAATGCAAAAGGGAAAGGAGTACAAATTTGATATATATGATACCGGTTTAACACCTGATAAGGCATTTGATGTTAGTCCTTAGGGTTGTTAACAGATTATCTTTGATACCTAGACAATGAACCTTATCTTTTGTGACTTTTTAAGCTTTATCTTTTGTAATGTTAAGACATGCTTGTAGAAAACAATGGTTGTGTTCCCCACTTAATGAAATTTTGTTCCCTTGACCAGCTTATTATCTGTGTAATTTTAGCCTTTTTTATTGACTTATTCAACACTTAGTGAATTTTGAGCCTTGGCATGTGCAATGTATTTAAATATTACAAAAGATTAGCATGAATGTTGGCATGTGCAAAGAGTGACCATGCCATTTCATTACTTAAAACCTTACAAATTGCCCATACAGTTTGCCAACAATTCAACAAATAAAAGAGTACAAAAGAACAGACATGGAATTTGAGAATACAACCTAAACATCTATTTCATGGCCAAAACAAGGCACATAATTGCAAATCCTAAATACATTGACTTTCAAAAAGTCAACGATTCCTTGCTTTTCACCAGTTCATTGTGCTTTTCACCCAATTGAGCTTTAAGATCTTCAATCCTCCATTGACGAATGCCCATTTCATTGGGCTTTTCACCCAATTGAGCTTCAAGCTCTTCAATCCTCATTTGACGAATGCACATTTCATTGTGAGTTTCACCCAATTGAGCTTCAAGCTCTTCAATCCTCCTATGACGAATGCCTTCTTGAGCCATTTGACGTCTATGTTGTGGATTCAATAGACTTTACATCTCAAACAAGTTCATACGATACCAATCGGATTCGAGCTCTAGATCGTACCAATCCCAAACAGTGCATTTTTACTAGGGTTGTATCGATTAGGACAAACAACGAACCTACGACATGGGAAATTTGATGTCCAATATGTTAAAACTCTTAGTGGGAGATCACATTTGCAAAGCTGATCTTGAATGTAACTAGACATGGTGGATTAGGGTTTGTTTGTCAAGATGAAAAGATGAATGAGATGGGGGCGATTTTGTGTTTATACGAATGGTATAGGTTGGGTTTTTAGGTTAAAAGATTGGGTCGGGTTGAGTTTTAAAGTATAAGATTGGATCGGGTTGGGTTTTTAGTATATATGATATACACAATTGAAAAATAAAATTAAAAAAAATACCAACGTGATAATTAATTATCTAGTTGGCAACATGAGCCAGTAATATTATCTAAAATAGAAAAGTATAACCGGTTTTTATAATATATTAGTACATTATCTTATAATACATTACCAATATATCTACTTAACCCGTTAAAAAAAAACTATATAACCCCAAAATTCCACAATGAAGCCAAAAATGTAATTTATTACTGTAGTACAAAGAAGGAGCCGGCCGGACTCCACTTGCATTATTATTCACTAGCCGGGTACCCGCGCAATGCGGCACCCGGTAACTAAAACAGATCAGATGAAACCCGCATGTTCGATCCGGGTGTTTACATTTTTTACCTTCCGGTTAGCACTATAACCACAACAACTAAACCACAAGCAAAACAGTAAAACCACGTGTGTCACCAAAACACCCATATCTATCAGCAAATCTACCACCAAAACCACCAACACACAACTAACATGTGATAGTTTTCGACTGATGGTGGCGGCCGAAGTGGTGGAAACGATAGAGGTGAAAAAGGTGATGGCGTGGGTGGCTTTAGCAGATGAGGTGGCACTCGATGATTGTTTACAAAGGTTGTGGTGATTGTGTTAAGTTTAGACACATGCCGTAGAAAGGAAAGTTAAGAATGGTGATATATTTGTGCATGATGTGTTTGTGTCTCTCGATGGGAGGTTACTTATGGGTTGTTACATGTCTTGTTTAAATGGGCTGTTACAGGTCTTGTTTAAATGAGCTATATAGATGGGATTGTTACAAATTTGTATGTCTGTTTCATTAAGGGGGTTTAAATGCATTGATGTAAAGAAATTATTTGTAGACTTTCAGTTATAATTATATGTGGGAATTGTTTAAGACTTTAAGCTTTCTTTTAATAGAAATATTTGAAGGCTTAAATTTTTAAGACTTCTAAATTTAGAATAAGTCTTAAATCTTTTATAAGATATTAAGATTGAGATGAAACACACAGCAAGTATAAACCAAAAGAATAAACCAAAAGAAGAATAAACTCAAACTATAAAAAAGATCCTTAATCAACATTGTTCATTCTGATTAGTCCAAGGTATTTTTTTTCAAATTATTTTAATCTTTGACATATTGATTAATTTGGCTTTTTTAGCAATTAGGTTGTTACGACAAGATTTGTGCTTAGGTACATGGGAAAGTAATGTAGTATTTCTTATCTAATGTACCAAGTGCAATAACTAGTTATTATTTTTTTAAAAAGTGATCCAAAACATCAATATAGTGTGATACTATAGGAATGCATTTAGAAGAATTATAGAGATACCTGGTTGATTGGTATGTACGGTGCTATGGTTAATTAGGATGCTACACAAGGTTTCCTGATCATGGCTGGAAATGCACAACCTGTATTAAATATAGTACAGTTTTGATTATAAAGGCATGGTGTACACTTTATGCATTAGTCCAAGGTTTTTATTTTGATGTTGCTCCTACGCTTGCTCTAGGCTCTAATTGCAATAGCTACTTTTCCAACTTGCTTTATAAGTCCACTAGAAAGACAAGTCGTCGTAGAGGCGAGTGTAAGTGCAGTTCTTATTGAGTAAGATTTCGCTAATATGGGCTTTAGGAGATATGTATTTCCGTTCCTATAGCATATAATCTTAAGCATCTTAATTGTAGTGCCTACTAAAACATTTTTTAGACCTAAAAAGACCCAATTCAGTATACTTGCCTTTTTTGCTTTTATAATTGTGCCTATAACAGTGAATTCTATTCATCCAAGCAGGAAGAGTATAAGACAGGAAATAAGTAATTAGGAACTTAGTATTTAAGGAAGTGGGTCTCTATTTTCGATGACAATAAGAGAATTTTTTTTAGTCTCAAGTCTGCGGATGTCTTTTTCTTTGGAAAATTTTCCCCTCTAGCCGGTAGTCTATCTTTGATAGTTCATGTGGTTGCAGATGGAAGGGGACTGTGATTGCGAGTGGGGATTTATGATGGTAAACACACATTTGTTTTATGATTTCAAACAAGAAGTGGTATGTGTAATGTAAAATATAGGACTGCACCCAAGTCACATGTTTATGTATATATATACGAACTGCTAGCAATTTGTATGAAAACTAAGAACAAAAATTGAAATTTAAGCTTGATGAAATGATAAACTCCAATTACATCAGATTATAATGTTTTAGATGGCTAATTGGTAGGATTAACAAAGAAAAACTTTAATTTTTGGGAAGTTAAATGTTTAGTTTTAAGTTTGAATATTTATCATGATAAAACGTCTTTTTTTTTTTTTTTTTTTTTTTTTTTTTTTTTTTGTAAAATATGAAAATAGATAAAAATTAGTTGTCTTTTAAGTATCCAGATTTTTATTCTTCAAAAGAAGTAGATGTTGCTAAGTTATACTTGCACATAAATCTTTTAGCTATGCTGAGTTATGCTTTGTCTATGTGGTCATTTTAGTGCTTATAGTCAAGCATTAGGGAATTTACAACTAGATACAGAGGAACCTATTCATATAACACCATCCACACAATTTTTTGAGAAAAAGAGAGAGAAAGTGAGTTATCAGATGAAACAGGCGAGATTGGTTAGCAATTATGAAATATTTTCATTTTTAGTCCTTCCGTTTTTAAAAAATATCAACAATATTAGTGGATTCGTGTTTTTTTGACCAGATCCTAAGTAATCTACGGCTGAGATGGATCCCTCGACTCTTTACTTTAATAACGTATAAATGGTCTATAACACAGTGAAAGAATAAAGTCCAAACTCCAAACACCCGTAATAAACATCTATAGCGTTGGGTTTCACTCTGTAAAATTCTGGTAAATTTTCTATCTTTTAATCACGTTAACTCATCATTCGTAAATCTTTGTTTCAGTTAAGATAGTACTAAAAACTAATTATGCACGTTCATGTTTTAACTTTATATTTATAAGATGAAGTAAGCAAAGTTGAATAAACAAATGTAGATGATCACTAATTAATTGGCTTCTAGTTATGTACCAGATAGTACTAATTTGTTAAATTGCAGTTACTAAAATGCACATCCAAACACCCCCTTAAATGAATACTGGTTTGTTTTATTATCTTATATAACTTTATTTTGTGTGTGTCTTAGATACCAGGAAGTGTAGATGGATGATTTGCCGACCGATAAGTTATCGTTAGACGAGAACGGTTCCTCACATTCGAGCACAATGTAAGTTGGACTGAAATATGTTTAGGGATCAGCTATTTCTTTTAGGTTTGATGTGTTTATACGTTGTAAATTATGTTAGTATAGACTAAAAGAGCATGTGATACTTTATAGCTTACATGTGAGCTTATGAGCTTTATGATTTCGGCTTATATATTATAGGTCCCAATGTTTCAGCTTATATTGAAACTCGTGGGCTTATATAAGCTTATTATGATATAGCTTATATAAGCCCTTAAGTCTTAAAATAAGCTAGAAATTTGAGACTTTTGAAATATAAGCTGAAATCAAATAAGCTTGTTAGCCCACATATAAGCTTTAAAAAAATGCGTTTCAGAATTCTCACACTTTTGCAGGGGTAAAATGCGTGTAGTTTTGGTATCGACCGGAAGCTTCAATCCTCCTACATTCATGCATTTACGGCTTTTTGGTATGTAGTAGCACACTCAAAAGTGCGATTAAATATAGTTTCATATGTGTGCTAACTTTCTTTTTTCGTGCTTAGAATTGGCAAGAGATGCACTTAACTCAAAAGGGTTTCAAGTCGTTGGAGGGTATATGTCGCCTGTAAATGATGCATACAAGAAACAGGTAGTCTCTTTTTAGGACCTTTAATGTTCATACTAACATCCAAAGAGGGTTTTCGGGTTCCTGTACCTATTTCGAACTTTTCATCTTTTGTGTAGGGTCTCATACCAGCGGAACATCGTATTACAATGTGCCAATTAGCTTGCAAAAGTTCCGAGTTCGTAATGGTGGATACCTGGGAGGTCAGTCTCTCTTCTTAACAATGCACGCGTGCATACGCACACATCTACTGAAACTCTATTTGAACATCGTGTGCAATGTGCTTTTATAGTTTTATGATGAACAGATTCAATGTATAAAGTCTCTGCATAATTATTTTTCTTTGTATTTATTGATGCAGAGCTATTTATCTGTTTTAGGCAAAGCAGAGTTCGTTTCAACGCTCAGTAACTGTGTTGTCAAGAATCCGGAGCTTGTTTTGTGATAACGGACTAATACCTAGTGGTATAGTCTTTAATCGTTTGAAAAGTGGTGTGCTAGTTTTGCTTATTTTTTCTGTTATCTAGAGTTCAGAGGTAGCAAAATGGGTGGGCTAGACAGGTTGGGTAATGGGTCAAAAGAGGTTTGGTTGACTCGAGACACTTTTGTTCCAAAGTTTTGCAATAATTACTTTCTGTGTCAAATATGATCGCATAATTAATTTATCTTATAAGTAATCTGGTTTTTTAAAACTGTTTTTGGAGGTTTTATGCACCAAAAAAGACTTACGGTAACTTTCAAGTTTCCACTCGTTTTTTGTTCAAGCTATATTTGTTTATTTCACTCGTTTGAACTGTTAAAGGTCGAATATAACTCAAATCGACTCCTTGGTTAGGGGACGGGTTGGTATTGCTACTAATCTTGTTTACGCAATTGCAGAATTTCTAAAGGTTATGTTAGTCTGTGGCTCTGATCTACTAGAATCATTTAGCATTCCTGGAGCTTGGATACCCGAGCAGGTGAAGTTGATCTCAATCATATCTCTTTACAAATACTATATGCAACTCATCAAGGGTGTGTTTGGATTTGTGTTTTCAAAGTGATTATTGTGCCTTCAAGAATCATAACCAGTATAGTTAATCGCGTTTGGTTTGCATTATATTTTCACTGTCGGTTTGAGTTTGAAAAGAGGGGAATGGTATCGATTTATATACCCATCCCTAGATGTGGATATGGAGGATGCCTAATTTTACGAGTACTGTTCTATTCCTTCAAAACACACCTTACAGCAAACATATTAAAAAAAGATCACACCCATACCCCCTCATTTTATCATCCTGAGTTAAGGAAGCAAGATGAGCAGATTGGGCAGGTTTTATATCAGGAGAGAACCAGCTTTGGATGAAACGGGTAAATTTAGATCAGGCGAAAATGGGTTGAGCCATGTTTACCTGCAAAGGGCAAACACCTTTTTGTCCATTCCTAAAAAGTATGTATATAAAACTATGTATTGATTACAAGTACTAAACCAATGTTATTTAAAATAATTGTATGTAATAAAATTAGACTTTGGGCAACTTTCAATAGAATATGTAAGATATAGCTCGTGCCTCTTAGGCTTAACAAGATCGCCTGTGCGACTCTGTTGGCAAACCTAGTTTAAAGACTCATTCATAAGCAGATGGGTCAATATTGACACCTCTAGTCTAAAGACGTTTTTTGCTATTTGATTCTTTAGAATAGAAAGGTAACGCAGAAATGAGGAAGTGAATAAAGAAATACCTTTACCTGTACACACCGCGGCTGCTTATTTCTGTTGAACCATAGGAATAAACGATGAGACATTGGACACAGTATTGTTACTTTTATCTTGCTTCTTTGTTGACCTTGGTATCCCATTTCTCGTGATACTCTTGTTTTTATAATCTGATAGATTTCCCTTTCTACTAGCACTTATGATAGATGATTTTCGGTTATCATCGTCAAACCTACTACTTATCTTAACCCCAGGATGAAAATTTTGAAATATGATTTATTTGACACTATCTTTAGCCAGACACTCTAAACAAGTAAAGGCGATCACTTAAAAGGCGCATCTAAACACCGCCTGAGAAATGAAACACCATGAAATAAGCTAATTAAGTTGTTTGCTCTATTGACTGCACATGATTATCATTTATATTCTTTAATAAACAGGTGAGGACTATATGCAAAGATTATGGTGTCGTTTGTATCCGAAGAGAAGGCCAAGACATTGAGAAAATTATTGCCTGCGATGAAATATTGACAGAAAATAAGGTACTAGGCCATTACTTTGTCACTAACCATTGAACATACCCCTCAATTTTGTTGCATCTTCTCAATGATATCTCATTCCTTTGCTGAATTTTGCAGAGTAACATCCACGTGGTTGATGAAATAGTACCAAATCGTATCAGTTCAACTTTAGTAAGGTAGCTACCAAACTTATATCCTAATGCTTACTTTTTTTTGGGCAGCAACACAAAGCTTAACGATGCTTGTTTGTGTAATTGCAGAGATTGCATCTCACGCGGTTTGTCGGTGAAGTACTTGACGTCAGATGAAGTTATTAATTACATCAAACAGAACCAACTTTACACCAACCTCACGACCTAATAAAGAACGAAGCTTGGTAACATGCATCTAATTCGTTCAAAGAATTTACAAGGAGGAGGATTATAATGTCAATGTGTTGGATTATAACTCATGTTGGGCTGCACGTTTGTTTGAATGTCAATGTGTTGGATCACAAGTTGTTTGGGACAAAACAAAGCCTCTTTTGTTAAACTCGTGGGTGTTTTCTAAAATCAAATGCAGACAACAAAGCACTTAATTTTCTCCAAAATGTTGGCTGGAATACAACTAGAATGACGAGGATGTGTGTTTGGCTCGTACCATCTACAAGACTCTAACGTTATGTTCTCAGGTTTTCTAAAAATTATAAGAAAGCAAAGAAACCTGACACTTTTTTTTGTCAATTTCATATATACCCAATCTAAAACCTAAAATGTTATATTGACCCATTAAAAAAATCATAATGTCATATATGCCCAATTTAAATACTAAATTTGTCATATCAACTCATTTTAATTATAAATTTACCTAATATGAAATATATATATCATAAAATTCCCATAATACCCTTAGTATAGGAGTATCATGATATGTTTACAAACATATTTATTTGTGATACAGCCCCTTTTAATTTAGGGTAAAAGTTATAAAATAGACACATACTTTTTATTTTGTTTCGTTCTGACAAACGAACTATTTTATGTACTGACTTGACTAACGAACTTGTTAGTTTTGTCACAATATCACCAATATGGGTAACTTGTTACCAGCTATACCGGTTAGGGTAAAAGCCATAAAATTGGCACGCACTTTGCATTTTGTACCATTTTGACAACCAAATTCCTAAATTTCTAAAACATTTATGAACACGACCAAAAACGCAATAAAACAACTAAAAACATACGTAGAAGTAACTATGTATGTCTATACTCTGCAGTGAGAAATTTTAATGATCATGGCTCTACATATATATTCATAACAATCAAAACAAGTGAGAACGAGTATATACATACAGTTTGTTGAAGACCATTAAGATAAGTAGCTTCACAACACGTATTTCCGGTAAGACATAACGCTTCGGTCGTGACATCAACGAGAACTGAAACAGTCATTTCTTCTGCAACCCAATGAAAGCACAGTGGCAACAACAAATGTAGTAATGGTGTTACCTCATGAACACTTTCCCACTGCCTCGTCATTGTTCTATATCAAACTTTGGGTACAACTTACAACTGTTGGTATATTATTTTTTGAAAGGCAACGAGAATTTTATTACAACAACAAGCTAAAGTACAACACCATGACACCCCAACTCCTCAATCAAGTAGATTAAGGAAGTCAAGACCCGAAAGGAAATCAACAACAAAAGCTATGGAGTTGTGCAAACTAGCACATGAGCCTGATCATGACCCCATGAAACACACTACGTAAATATCATGACTTGGACCACAAAATAAACAAACCATACATACTAGAGCAGTAACCAGACTCATAACCAAATTAATAAATACTTAACATAGGGATCACTGGATTCTGCAACTTGAGGGATCGACATACCATTTTTACCAGTCGAAAGATGCTTTCTTTGACCTCCTCCATACCCAATCAAAGCCTTTAACTTGAATTTCATGAAAAAATTTATTTGTACTAGCCACTTTTACTTTGAAGACACGAGAATTATGCTATTTCCAAATGAAATACCCTGTTTTCCATATTACCAATTGCCATGAAGCTCTCGAATAGGATTCACCCTCCGCATTCCCACTAAAGCGAAACATATCATTTGTCGAGACCGCATTCATTGGACTCATCTTCCACCATTCAAAGATTTTTTTCCAAACACTTTTTGCCACATTACACGTCACCAAGCTATGATCACATGATTCCAAACTATCTTCACAACATGGACGTAATAGAATCCAACTCAATCCCTCTTTTTTCGAGCTCAACACGAACCAGAATTCTTCCATGCAGAACTCTCCATATAAAAACGTTAACTTTTTTTGGAGCAAGTTTGTTCCATAGAGCTTCTTACGTCGTGTTGCCCACATGAAGCACACGTCATCAACCACCTCTAGACCCCCTCCCACCATCTCCCATGTTCAACCATCCTAGTCTCCTTCCTCCTATCCAAATGAAATAGCCTAAGAAATCTTTCACATAGTCGAATGCCCCCAACCCACCTATCTTCCCAAAAAAGCGTATTCCCCCCGTCACCCAAAGTTTTTGAGAACGAAAAAGAGAAATCAATCCCGACTTTGTCAATGTCTAAACCTACCTTGACTATATCACCCCAAACTCCCCTCGTCCCCACCCTCGAGCCTACACCATCACCATCTAACCCGACACTCACTCCATATATAGGACTAAAATTGTTTTTGTTAAATGATTGTGTTATCATATGGCTTTTGTTTGCGTATGGATATGATGAGTGGTGATGAATGTATTTTGGTATCATCTAGGCCTACATACCTCAAAATCAAAGAAATTTATGTGGGAAAATTATGTTAATTTATTTAATTTATTATGATTTTTGTAATAAAAATAAATATAAATTCATGTGTAAATTTAAAAGGGATGAAGACAAGGATGTTTTATTCAATTACTTTGTCATATTAGCTAGAAAAATAAAAAGAAATGGCATTTTAGTCATTTAAAATTAGCCACGTTAGAAAATTATTAATTTATAATATTATTATATTAAAAAATAATGATGTAGTAAATAAACCGGTAATATTGGTGATATTAACACGTAATTAACAAGTTCGTTGGTCAAACTAGTACATAAAATAGTTCATTTGTTAAAACGAGACAAAATAAAAAATACGTGTCTATTTTATAACTTTTAGCCTTCAATTTAACTTGATCAAAACCAAATCTCACAACCACATTTTGAACCCAAAACAAGTTGCTGCAGCACAGAAACAAAGTGTCCCTAATTCATCATTAATAACCATTTTAAGTTTATCTCAGTTAGAAACCCACTGATCCCTATATACTACTTTTACCAGGTCTCCTACACGCTCACTCACAATATTGTTAAGGGAAAAAGACAGATTTGGTCAACTTGAATACTTTATAATCAAAGGTAAGTCAAGTGGAAAGCATTTGACATATTTGATCATCACCATACAAAATGCGACAAGTGTCCCACTAAAGATTCTTTTTAAGGATCAACCGACGGCGCTCAACCCCAAGTGCTCAACTTGCAATCACTTTTTATTGGAAATTGAAAAAGTACTGGTAAAGTTGAGCATTTGCAAGTTGAATGCCGTCAGTTGAGCATTTGATAACATAATAAGACAAATATTGTCATTGTAAGTGGGGACATATGTGGGTCCAGTCAATTAACCCGAAGTTCGATAACGCGGAACCGCTAGATCGCGAGTTGTATCGAGCAGAAGCAGCGAACACGAGAGACTACAAAGAACCGACAATAGTATATGCACACGGAATACCCCCAACTACCCCTTTATTAATAACCCTAATAAAGATTACATTGGGAAGAAGAATTCAATGAACTAGGATCCCCCCTCATCCCTATTTATAGAGATGAGGGGGTAGGCATCTTCCTAATACAAGTTTATTCCTAATCTATATTACAAAGTACACTTAAATCCCTAACCTATGTTTAATATTACTCCTAATATTCTAACAATTTCCACCTTAGGAGTAACACTTAAACATAACCGATACTCAACACCCTTTATCGGTGTTGGAACCTCGAACCGGGAACCACCTTGTCGACCAGGAATTGTACTTCTGTAATTTCCCTAGATTAGCTTCCATAAACTCCTTCACGTTCTTCTTCTCAGCAACATTATCCTCCGCACCCTCTTGACCAGGTACTCCGGTTACCGTAATGTTTGCCCCCACCTTTATACCAAGGTGTACCTTTTCCTGCTCATTTACCAAGCAGCACGTGTTTGTCTTTTCTTCAGGTTGTTTGTCCTTCAACCATCTTTGAGCCACTGCAGCATGATCGTTACTCACCTGAAAAACCTCAGCTTCACGATCCCCTTGAGCTCCCTGCAGTTCTACCTCAAACCGTCTTTGAGCCACTACAGCATGATCGTTACTAACCTGAAAAACCTCAGCTTCACGATCCCCCTGAGCTCCCTGCAGTTCCACCTCAAACCAAACACGTTTATGAACATGTACTCCATGGACTCCTGATTTAACACCAGGACTAAGTTGTTTGAACCCAACTTGTTTTGAACCTCCATGCTTATGTACATTAGACCCATCGAAATTTTCGATGTCAAACCTAGTTATAGAACTAGCCATTTTTCTTTATCCCTTTGTTGTTTGCTAAACCTTGTGAAAAACCTCACAATCACAAACCGACAAAGTCCCTCAATAATTCGCTAAACCTTGTGATATATTAAACCTCACAATCACGAATTACGAAGTCCCCTTGTAAAGAAAAACCCTTGCTTTATCGATATAACCCTAAGAAAACTTCTTAGAAATCGATCAAACCAAGTAACCCTCCAAAAGAACACCCTTTCTTACTCAAATATCGATTGAGCCTTGGAAATTAACCTATCCAACAAATCGACAACCCTTGAATCAAGAAAGTACCCGACTCCTTTTGAAGTAACCCTTGTCGTACTTTTAATTTTGCAAAACCGATCTCTAATAACCTAAGAGATCTTGCAACCTCGACAAGTCTTGAATCTTCTTTAACCTTGCTACAAACCTTGTCAAGTTGTTTCTTAACCAACTTTACCGACAAGTCTCGCAAGCCGTGTGCAATATACCCGTTGTTGCTAAAACCTTTTCTTGCAAATCGAATTTATTAGAAGACCTCTAAACCCTCGATCACGAACAAGCAACCCGATCGTAAACTTGAATACCCAAGCGAACCACGATCAAACTTGAACCACAAGAAAAACCCTTCTTGCAAATCGAATTTATTAGAGAACCCTAAACCCTCGATTACGAACAAGCAACCCCGATCGTTAACTTGAAAACCCAAGCAAACCACGATCAAAACTTGAACCACAAGAAAATACACTTCTTGCAAATCGAATTTATTTGAAAACCCTAAAACCTCGATTCCGAACAAGCAAACCCCGATCATCAACTTAAAACTAAGCGAACCACGATCGAAACTTGAATCATAAGAAGTAAAAATAACCCCGCAACAACAAAATCCTTCGTCCTTATATTTTCTTAATTATAAAAAAACAATAGCCCGAAGCGGTCTGAATATTAAAGATCGAATCTTTAATAGTAATACATATTGACCAAAAATTGATTATCACCTTTGTAGTAGTAGCCTTCACGTGAGCATTAAACAAAAATAAGAATCGACTTTGTTTTCTTTTGCAAAAGCCCTCACGTGTATTGGTTTCCTCTCGACTTTTACCGATCGCTACTTCAAAGAAAACGATTCAAAAAACCAAATCGTATCTTTTCTCTAAGATCGAACCTCGATACCTTTTATGAACCTTTTCTTCACTCGATCAAATAAACCAACTCGTAACTTTGATCTAGCACTCGATCTTCGGAGACCACTAAACCCACGGCTCTGATACCACTTGTTGTACGATACCGACAACAAACCCGAAGTTCGATAACGCGGAACCGCTAGATCGCGAGTTGTATCGAGCAGAAGCAGCGAACACGAGAGACTACAAAGAACCGACAATAGTATATGCACACGGAATACCCCCAACTACCCCTTTATTAATAACCCTAATAAAGATTACATTGGGAAGAAGAATTCAATGAACTAGGATCCCCCCTCATCCCTATTTATAGAGATGAGGGGGTAGGCACCTTCCTAATACAAGTTTATTCCTAATCTATATTACAAAGTACACTTAAGTCCCTAACCTATGTTTAATATTACTCCTAATATTCTAACAAAAAGTATACTCGGATGGACACATGACAACCATTTGATGAAGTTGTGCATTTATGTATGACCAAATTTGTCAAAATTTTTCCACTTAACTTACTTTTGACTAGAAAAATTGGATTATGACCATATCCATGTTTTCTCTATTGTTAAAAGAAGTTGTTGATATGTATGCGACACAATTGGGTTGAAAATAAATTAGTGCGACGTATGTCAGATACATACATGTATGTGAATCTGAGAAAATGATTCTATCTATATTATTAAGGATTTGTTGATGTAGATTTTATTTTCTTGAATATATAATTGAAATAGATAAATATGACAAATTTACTGTTTTTAGTTAAATAAATATGACATTTTAAGCTTTAAATTAAATATATATAAAATTAACCCTTTCTTTTAATCATGCGTGCCCTTTTAAAGGAAACCGTTTATGTATAAAGACAATGATTTAAGTTATTATACTTTTCTTTGGATACGAGAGACTCATCCCCACCATTCATCTCATATTAATCAAATGGATAAGATTAAATACAAAATATATTTTCACCGTATTTTTTCAAACATTAATATCTCTTAAACCGTTAATCGTTATGCGAAAAAAAACATACTGTTACGAAGAACATTTAATTATCTTTCTATAGATATGATATATGATACACTTTCGACAATTTTTTTTTCATTTTTATCACGTTTTTGAAAATTATCATATATGATACTAATATCATATATGATATATGACCAGTATCATATATGATATAACCTATGATATATGATAGAAACCCATATCATATATGATTTAACACTGTTATCATATATGATGAAACAATATTGTCGTATATGATATTTTACGTAAATTTTAACAAGAAGAAAAAAACGAATTTTTTTCTTCGAAAGTGTTAGCCCTAAAATGTGTACGCCATTTACGGAATTACATTAGTTTCATATGGGCAAAACATGGAGGGACTACTTTTGCTAAGTTGTCAAAGTCACTCCATGTCTAGCCTATATATACCCCTCCATACTTCCATGGAGGGGTGAGGCTTTTCATTTTTTTGTGTATTTCACTTTTTCTCTCTAAATACACACACTACATTCAAGTTTTACTCTCTCTTTCTCTCTAAAAATGTCTAAACATTTCTTTTATCCTCCCCGACCTCCGAATCACCTCTTGTTAGCTTGAATCTTATATGTTAACAATTGGTATCAGAGCTAACCGGGGGTGTTTTGTGTTTGTGTTTGCTCATTTTTTGGTGTTCATGGCTTTTAGCAGCTCATTTATGCTTATTCTTTAAGCTGTTTAGTCACGTAGCTTTTGTTCTTGATTATCAGTCACATATTCTGTCCCATTCTGCTTATCAATCATAAATTCAGTCAAAGTCCCATTTTTCTCTATCTTTCCTTCCTTGTGATCTATTTTTTTTGGTATATCAACTTTTCTGAAAAGCTGTAAGATTGATCACTGGTTATGTCGTATTCATTTTTTTTGATCGGATATATTTATATTATTCTCTTTTCCCAATGCATAAGATCTGGTTTTTTTATTTGTGGGTTAAAGATGATATGAAAAAAAATGATGGAGCAGATCCAGTATTTTCGGAACCACCAAGGAAAAAAAAAGGTCAAAACCCTTTTCCGATGGTGCTTATTCCGATGGTGCTTATTCCGATGGTGAGTATTCTGATGGTGATTCCGATGGTTTTTTAGATGGATTATTCCGATGGATTATCACATTCCGATGGATTATGTATTCACATTCCGATGGATTCTGGATTATACATTCCGATGGAAGTATTCATATTCCGATGGCTCTGAAAACATTTCGTTGTCTCAACAACATTCCGATGACTCAAACCATCTAGCCAATACTCTTACTACATCACACCATGTCAACTCGGTATTTACCGAGTTGACCGGGTCAACTCACTGAGTCATGTATAACATCAAACAATCTCTTCCTTATCACTCCAACATCAAATCCTCATAACTAATCCTATCTCATCGTCACCTAAAAACCCCATCTAGACTCGTATAGAAACAAAACAGAAAACAAGTGATCTCAGTTTATCTAATTCGTGTTTTGACATGCAAGCATTGATCCTTCAAAGATCAGTCACGAATTTAAAGAAATCATCATAGATCCTTGTTGAAAAAAAAACCATTTTCAATATTCGAACATCAAGATTGAATAAATAATAATCATGTTATCATCAATCTCGTTTTCGTTGACCGACTCAAAACAATACAAACCAATCATTGTTTCACCTACCCGAGACCATTGAATTGATCTAGAAGTCATGTATATCTTCTCTTTACATGGTTTGAAACCTTCAGCGTCATAAAGATCAATAAATCATATGGTTATGTGTAGTTCGACATGTGTAAAAGGTGTATGTTGATTCGAACATGTGATTCGGAGTGGGTGGTGATGTATATTGAGTCTGACTGAGAAAGCTACAAGGATGTTGATTTGGGAGATTTAGTTTAGACAGATTTGTGGGATATGAGTATAGATGAGATGGGAGGCGGATATTTCTATGTTGGTTGGTGATTGCTTTGGAAGCATCGAAAGAAAAAGAGGCTGATAAAGTTAAGATTGAGGTTTACTATGAGACATTTTAGGGTATAATTGGTGTTATATATCCTAAGGACTTAATCCGGCCCACATGTATGAGATGGACATGGGATTACGCTTCAACGGGCACATGTGATTGGACTAGTTATTTAGTTTTTCTTACCAAAAATTTTGGGCTGATCATTTGGTTTTTGCTATTATCTCTCGGCCAGATAATGATGATAGTGAACCGGGTTCATTTATAGGACTATGATGACATTCATTTTGATGTCGTGTATTCGGTATGTTCCGATCGAAAGTGCTTCAACGACAAAGAAAATTCTAGGTTTTAAACCTAATATTTTCGGAAAATTTTCGACGACCTCACCGCGGAGGTCGATCCGCGCATCAGTGGGGCATATGACTGACGTTGGGGCTTAAACGACAAGTTATCTAGACAAATTTTGTTCTTTAATGACAATTCATTACATAAATTTTTCTAGTTAACGACATTGTCAACACACAACACCAAAGCAAACAAAACACTTAACGCTAAAACGATCCGATATAAGATTCATTTTAACGACAAGGCTAGTTTTGATTCTACAAAGACAAGTGATCACGAAGTGGATTTGGTATTCTTTATTTGAAGTTGAAGTGGGATTTCATGAAGGCGTCTACTTATTTCATCATCGAGCCTTCCTTCTATTTTTCTACCCCTTTTCTTCAAACCCAGTCTATCGATTGATGACTTGCTTGGGCGATAAAATTTATGATTGAGACTTGAATTATCTAGTTTCCACTGTCAAGGGGTGGATGGTCGACGACATGGATAACTATCATTTTTGGGTGTCACACGCAGTTGCTCGTGTGGATAACTTCAAGAGGTATAAGAGACTTGTTTCTGCATCGTTCTTCAGTCGACATAAGTGCAAGCTTAAGTAACAAATTTGGGGGATTGTACTTCAGTTTCAAGTTTGGAATATCGGGTTTACTTCACATGTGGTCACAACAAATAGCCGAATGAATTCGAGGTTGGTAAGTTAGACAGAGAGAGATGGAATCAGCAATCAATTCTCACGGGATTCATGAGCCTCATAACGACAATGGTACTTCATAGTCTAAGCAAGAATATTTCAAAGTTTCTCAATGACTTTCAAAACTTTTCAAGACATTTGCTTAAGACTAAGAACTTCTCGTGTATATGGACGTCCACGATAATGATGCTTCCGAGAGTTCGAAATCATCATGGGGGAAGATCGTGTACTTTGAAGTAATCGGATCAACTTCCAAGGATAAGTAGTGTACATGGAATGGTATCTACTTACTTTATATGATTTTTATGAAGTATTCTGCAGGCGTGAGAAGAATTGTTGCTGATTTCCTGCATGTTACCCCAAATGGATTATCACCAAAAACCTAAACTACATGAGACAGTATATAAGCAGTATTATCTGGTGTGGTTCTTCTACAAATTTCCGCTGTGCACTTAAACCGATGAGCTAGAAGATTGTTCAAACTACATCAAAGTGTCAGAATCTGCTTAAGATACAGATATTGGTTTGGGGGGGAAGCTGATTCAGAAACTTCGTCAAAAAGAAGTCTATGAAGAAAGTTTTTTAATACATGCTGCATGAATTGGGGGGAAGTTAATCCAAATCATGCATATTACAATTGTTCCACAACAAGCAAAGACAAAGAGGATTCAAGCTGAGGTACAAGTTATGAAGACTAGAACAATTAAAAGACATCCTCAGCATTGGAAGCGCCTTGGAAGACTTTATTTTGTTGTATTTTTACTTGTTAGGAACATTGTAAGTAATTCCGTATGTCTCCATATTGGGGGAAGATTGTTAGCCCTAAAATGTGTACGCCATTTACGGAATTACATTAGTTTCATATGGGCAAAACATGGAGGGACTACTTTTGCTAAGTTGTCAAAGTCACTCCATGTCTAGCCTATATATACCCCTCCATACTTCCATGGAGGGGTGAGGCTTTTCATTTTTTTGTGTATTTCACTTTTTCTCTCTAAATACACACACTACATTCAAGTTTTACTCTCTCTTTCTCTCTAAAAATGTCTAAACATTTCTTTTATCCTCCCCGACCTCCGAATCACCTCTTGTTAGCTTGAATCTTATATGTTAACAGAAAGTATATCATAGTGCATATTGGTAGAAAGATAATTAAACGCTCGTCGTGATGGTATAATTTTTTCCGTTTAATACTTAACGGTTTAAGAGATATTTAAATTATAAAAAATAGGTGAAAAATAAAATATATTTAATCTTATCTATTAGATGAAAATGAGATGTATGGTGGGGATAAGTCCCCTCATATCCAAGAAAAAGTATGGTATCCAAAATAACTCTTCTCTAAAGGAAACATGCAGTTATCGAGTTGGCCATAGAGCCATAGAGATAACGCCGCGAGTATTTCGCGAGGACATGCGGACTGTGTCTCGTGTAAATATTCTCACAACAACCGTTAATGTGTATGAAAACACGCTTATATATATTCTTATGAAATCAACAACTGAAACTAGCTTGTTTGGGTATTCGCGTATTGTAATTGCGGGTATCCTAAAACTAAATTATACGAGCGTAATCTTTTACGATTGATAGTAACTTTATGAATAATGATAATAACATTATGAATAATAATAGTAGTTTTAAGTTGGAATTAATTGAAGCAATAATAAATTATTTCATACAAAATAATATTCCGTATTACGAGATTGTGATAATTGATGAATGTAAAAGGTATTTACTAATTTATATAACATTGTCACAATATTATCTAAAAAATCTGCTAAAAGATAAGTTGATGGTAGATATCTACGACGTAGATAGTATTATTACCTACACAGTAAACATATTGTGAAAATGATTTGGTGACCGAAGACTCCACCACGTAAACATATTTTTGTCTACGCTGTAGACACAATATTTATGTTATGAAGCCTACAAAATTAATTATTTATGAAAGATATGTTTTGAAGACCCACGACATAGGCTGTTTTTCTCTTCTACGTCGTAGGAACAAACATATTTAAAAAAGCATTAAATGAAGATTTACGACGTAGGTTGTTGTCCTCTCAACGTCGTAGGTAGGACGATGTATTCAGGGAAGCTAATTCATTATGGACCGATGGCGTAGACGATTTTATCACCTACACCATAGATTATACGAAGCCTATAAATAGAGGCTCATTTGTTGTTGAAAAATATATCTCCAGGCCTTGAGCCTTAGTATGGGTCTGGAGGAAGATTCTCACCACTAAAAAGGAAGATGATAAAGAAGAGATGATCATTCTATCCAACTAACCAAAAGTTGATATTGTTATCTTAATTTTTCAAACTTGTACAAATGCTTTGATTCTATTTTATCAATTATGATTTGAGTACATGTTTTACTATTCTTGTTATGATTTCTATGATTTCTCTTCTTTGGGTTGTTATAATTAGTTTCTTTAAATGTGTGTGCTTTGAAGAACCTTATGGTTCAGTTCTAAGTTTTAATATAGAATTAAGAGAGGCTCAGATTATGTAACATCTTATTCATCCCTTTAAGTCATGAGGACCACTCTTGGTGGAAGTGATGTTTGACAGTTAGGCCTTATTTCATTATTGTAGCTAGGAATTTGAGTAACTGACTAATTGGCAGGACCATATTTTATGGTTAGAAGTAATTCTTTAGATTTTTGTTACGTGGCAGGGAATAGGTAGGAACTTTGGGCTTAAGGGGCTTAAAAACTTAATTTTCAGACTTGAATTAAGAGTAAAGTTTAGGATTCACTTAAAAAGTATCAAATTTCTTAATTGGCGAATTTTACTATTGAGAACTAAGAACAAGTTAATTCCCTCTTTTGGGTTCGTTCCAGTGATCAAAATCCTTGTAAGAATTAACATTCGAACTTGGGAACTTTGTTCATGAAGCTAGATTTAGTAAAATTGAACACTTAAGAGGAGTAAAGGTTTTATAGAATTTGCATCTAAAATTGTAAGCCTTCTTCTGAATCTATTTGTCTCCTATTACTTGCTTTTATTATTCCATTTTAGTTTAAATTTTAATTCACTAGTCATTGTTCCTTTGACGACCTTGAATTTACCAAAGTTACACTACTACGATCGTGTTCTCTGCTCGTTAGTGTGTGAACGACATCTGGGTTTTATAAATTTAAAACTTGTTCTTAAAATATGCGGAAACCATAGAGGAGGGTGAATACATTTACAATTAAAAATTTAAGTTTCAATATAATTAATTCCGCTTTAATTGATTTGTTAGATCTAGAATTGCGTGCAAGACACTATGATAAAACATGAATACAGGAAAGCGTAGGTACACGTTTTCCTAAAATTGTATATGTGTTGTAATGATCTAAAGATGAAAAAAGGATGAAGAACTAGAGAGAGAAAGTAGAGAGAGAAAGGAGAGGATGGAAAGAAAGATGTATTTTGATAAATGTAAAATGAGAACCAGCCCCTCCTAACATGCTAGGAGGGGGTATATATAGCCCACCCTACATGTGGGCTTAATGGGTTATATTGTTACATAACTAGATCACGATCTCATACTACATATATATCGTTGGAGTGACCGATCCTTTCTAAATACGTAAAAACGTATTTCCAACAATCTCCCCCTAAGGGAGGTCACTCCAAGTTACAAAGTCCTAAATAGTCTATAGCTCGTGATCTTTAGCTAGCTATGCTAATAATGATGTGACCGTGACTTTCTTTGGAAAAACGTATTTCCAACAATCTCCCCCTAAGGGAGGTCACACCATTTTACAAAATCTAAAACCTAGCATACTATGTTTGAGTCTTCGATCTTGTTCTTGTGAATATGCTGATGAGATCTTTGACTTTAGTCTTGAGCATGTTTCCTTTCCTTGATATTGTGCATTCATCACTTGTGAAATTTTTCTCCTCGTGACTTCATGGCCCACATAGTTACACCTTTATAAATTCTTGAAAGCTTCAGAGTTTGATATAGCGGAAGACTTGACTTTTAGGCTTTCTTGAATTTGTTGAAGTATTAAGTGCAGAAAGTATAAGCATGCGTGGATGACTTCTTCTCGGATACCACAATGCCACCTTCTTGTTACGCTACATAAGACAATTAGCAACAAAACAAAGACACAGATGAAATGGCTTTGGACATTTCAACCTAACTAGGTAGCATTTTACCTCCGGTCGGTGAAGACCGTTGGATGATATTAAATATCGTACTTATGACAGGTGGTTTCGATTAAGAACCTCATTTACAAGATTTCGCGGGTAAACCCGTTCTCTTTATTCGACCGTCCAAAGCTAACTGCGAACATAAAGAGTGAATCATTTGGATAAAACTATCGGCATGATTGAAGCCGTCAAATCTCCTGGAACAAGTGAAATTCAATTAAGAACCGTACCATCGTTGCTTTCCAGTTGTCACGATCTTGATTCATATAGAATCTTGCTTGTTATCTACCAAGTTCTGTTTGATGTTAACACTAGAAGGATTTTCACTCATCACTGTGAACACTATAGAGTGTCACTCTGAAGGTTCTGGCAAGATCACTAAGATATTGCGTAGAGGCCTGGAACGTGTTTAAGTTCAGTTAAGAATTAAACCACTGTTGCTTTCCAGTTATCACAAGCTTGATTCATAAAGAAACGCACCAGTCACCTACCATGAGCTTTTTGATATTCGCTCAAGAAGGATTTCCATCTTCACTGTAAATACTTTCGTATTACTCGGATGTCCAGGCAAGATCATGAAGATTTTGCGTAGGACTCTTAAGATCTTTCTTACTTTTCATAGTGTGTGAAGAAGCAAGGAATTATGAAAGTGTGTCCTAATGAGATATTTAATGATCTCAAATGGCTCTAGACTCGATCGTGCATTTTGTATTTTAGTGATCGGAGGCTGGAGAGGAGTGCCACCATTTCAATACCAATGTATTCGGAGTGAATAAATCAATAGATAATACGTTGTATCCGTGTGATTAAAACAAATATCTTGTGAGAGATATCTGAGTAAGCTGGGATGGGTTGTGCATTGCATCACTGGGTCCATGATGTCTTATCTTCAATATCAAGCATCATTAAAAATGATCTTAATAGCATATGTGTTGACCCGGTTTCTGCTTAAGTTGTAAGGAGGGTTTCTTTCTTTAGACCCTTTATCTTTACAATTCTTTTTCATTCTCCAACCCCTTCAATGCTTATCAATATGTCATAACTAGCACCTTGTTGTGATTGTTCCAGTGCTAACTTAAGTACTTGGTCGGCATTCAGCTACATTCACAATCTTTCTCGATCTTTCCTAAGGACTACTATTTCTAACTATGGAATGTCCTTGGAAAGATTCCTCCGGTTTTGAAAAAATCGTTGGACTTTAACCTATACTACCATCCTTATGTCACCACAATTGTGACCGTGTGAATTAAGATGTTGTGGGTAAGTATACTTCACCATGAAATCCATTTTGATATCCAAATCCATTTTGATCCCCCTTAACATATGCCACAATATTCGAAAACATTTCGCACATGTCGGGATGAGCCAACACATTAAGTCAAACCATTATTGATCTTAATATTAAATCACATTTTCTCCCACATATTAAAAATATTAACCCAATCGATGTTTTTAGTATCAACCGATTTAATGAAATTTTAAGAAAATTTGGGAAGAAAAATGTAAATTCAGTTATCTTCATGAATTACACAAGCTCCCCCTCAAATTAATGAGGGTGTACTTGAAACGTAAATTAAATACCTTTTAAATACAAGTGTAAGGTATTTATCACGTGCAAAGATCATATATGATAATGTATTCACAAGATTGATAATTTACGAGGTTGGACCTGAATGATAGAGAACATCATATGATATAATCACGTGGTTCTTGTTCACAAATGTTGGTTGTCTCGTCACGTCTGAAGTTATCTCTTGACACCATGTGTATAATTGATATCGTTGTCTTGACACTAAATTTGTGAACTTGGCACTTTCGGCATCAAAGATTCTGAACGCTTGACAATTGCTCCCCTTCAATTGTTGACTTGTGTTCTATCGAAAGAGCTGTAGTCACCATTTGAGTAGTCGCATCGTCGAGTATGTAGATATCAATTGTAAATTGCTGCGGATTGTGGAGATGATAACTTCATAAAAACAAGATTTCTCTTGTTTTAAAAAATAAATGCACTGACCCGTACATAGATTCGTGTTAGATTGTGTTATTACATAAACACAATCCCTTATAAGGTAAACGATGCCCGAGAAAATTAATTTCCGTTGTTGAGTCAAAGCTTTCCGGTGAAATGCTTGACTTGAATATGGAAAGCGGGTTACTATCTTAAATAATGGCAAGCCATTTTGTGCATGTTTTAACTCATTTAAACTTCTGGAGAACTTTATTTACAACCCCGTGTCATTATTGAACGACATTTCTAGGATCGTAAATATTATCAATTCCAGAAGACATGCTCTTTTTATCAAAACGTTGTTGAACACGTAATTTTGAAAGATTTAGAAAAACTTTTGAAAAATTCTTGAAAAGTTGTGTTCAACGGTTTTAATAAACCAATTACTTGAGCTTAAGATATCTTACTAAACGAGCTCAAGTCCGAGAAGTTGTAAACTTCCCCTTGTGAGGATAAGTTTATCATCGACGATAAACTTTCCTTTTAACTGAAGAACGAGTCCTAAGTTGACATTTACTTAGAAGTCGTTTTCATGAGCTTGAAAACTTTTGAATGTTTTAACATAAAGCTCATTACCGAGAAAGATGAATTTCTCGTTATGAGGAAAAGTTCTCTTATTTAAAAGATACACTTTCCTTTCCAAGCTTATAACTTGGAATGTTTTAATACAAGCTCATGACCGAGAAAAATTAATTTCCCGTTACGAGGATAAGTTATCATTAAAGATAAGCTTTTCTAAAATTGAAGTTCGAGTTACAGTCTGATATTTAACTGTAAGTCATGGGGCATGAGCTTAAAAACTTTGAATGTTTTTAATATAAGGTCATGCACGAGAAAAATTAATTTCTCGTTGTGAGGATAAGTTTATCATCGGCGATAAACTTTCCTTTCTATGAAGTCCGGGGCATAATCTGAAATATAATTATACGCCGTATACACGAGCTTAAAAACCTTTGAATAGTTTTAATGTAAGCTCGTGTCCTAGAAAATTTAATTTCTCGTTAACGAGGATAAGTTTATCATCGGCGATAAACTTTCCTTTCTTTGAAGCTCGGGTTACTATCTGTCATGTGACTGCAAACCGTTGTGCATGAGCTTAAAAACTTGGAATGTTTTTAATATAAGCTCATGCCCGAGAAAAATTAATTTCTCGTTGTGAGGATAAGTTTATCATCGGCGATAAAATTCCTTTCTTTGATGCTCGGGTTACAATCTGTGATCAAACTATAAGCCATATACACGAGCTTAAAACCTTCGAATAGTTTTAATGTAAGCTCGTGTTCGAGAAAATTTAATTTCTCGTTTTGAGGGTAAGTTATCTTTGCGTAGATAGACTTCCCTTTATTTGAAGGCCGGGTCATTGTCTGTCATTTAACAATGAACCACATACACGAGCTTAAAAACCTTTGAATAGTTTTAATGTAAGCTCGTGTCCGAGTAAATTTAATTTCTCGTTTGTGAGGATAAGTTTATCATCGGCGATAAACTTTCCTTAATTTGAAGAACGGGTCATCGTCTGATATTTAACGATGAGCCATTTACATTGTAAGCTTAACTGCAAATCCCCTAAGACACTTGTTTCTCTGATATTCGCTTCTTCAGTAACCAAACTCTGAGAGTGTCCTTAGTTGAACGGTATAAAAAGATCGGACCGGTTTTTTTTTGATCCTTGACTTTGGTACCTACATTCTCATTTGGAGTTTGTATGCTTTTATATGGGTTAGCAATATCTATCTTAGAACCATGCGGGGATTCACAGTTTTCTTTTCTTGTGCCAGAGGTGACCTGAGGAGATGATTCACTTGTCTTAGCTGGCAAACGTTTCCTTTTATAGAATACCTTAAGTTCAGGCTTAAGTGATGTATCATCCTTTTCAGTTTTCTCCCTAGTAGTCTTAGTAGAATCGGATACTATCCTAGTTAAAGGGTACTCGTTTCCTATAAGCGTGAAAGTTCTACCAGTAGGGCGTCAAACTTTACCAATGGGTTTGATTTTAGCTAGCCACTGGGATTTAATTCTAGCATGGGAGTTCACATCACGAAGGAATTTCTTGACACAAGAGTCATTTTTTGCCTTAAATACACTTTTCCTACATGTTTTACAAGTAGCATATTTAATGTCCGAGTAAGATTTAAAATTCCTAGATGATTGATTGATGCTCCTAGGATATGGCATGCTACGGTTAGCAGTGTTGGGTAATCTAGAAGGCATATGACTAGGTTTGAAATTCCTATCTCTTACTTGTGTCTTTTCATAGCTTCCCTTAGACCAAAATTATGGCGCACATCATTTGAACTAGTTTTAGAAGTGTTCTTTGAACTATTCTTAGGGAGCCTAGATGCAGTCATGTGATTAGGTCTTGCAAAAGCTAATTTAGTCACATTAGACCTAGGTGGTGGAGTGACTGTTCTAGAAACATGAACCATATCAACTTGGGAGGCAAACCGCGCTCTCGAGGATTGTGGTCTCTCGGATCTAAATGCAGTCAGTTGTCTAACGGACTGATTTGTAGGTGGTTTCCCCAAGATTGATGGTTTTTCAAACTTAGTGTCCATACTATTTCCTTTAGTTTTCCTCAACTCGTTTTTCAAAGCCGCTATTGCAAAAACCTTTTCCTGAACTTGAGCTTTTAAAGTCTCATTTTCTTTGAGAAATTTATCTTGGGATGCCAACTGAAGGTGTGTAAACACCCATCTTTTCTACCACTTAATTACAATAATAACCGAGCCAAAACATGTATTTTATGTCTTTTATGTCAGAATTATGCGTGGTTTGTGTTTTTGTTGTGATTTAGGACGAAAAGGTGAAAAGTGGAGAAAACACGGGAATTCACGGGCATTTACGGACTTTTATTGAAGAAAAAGATGAAAGACGAAGTCAAGAAGTCAAGAGTGCAAAAAGAACGAAAGTCCAAGACCAATTCTGAAGATTTATCGAAGAAATAGTCAAAAGACGGAAGTTTATCAAAAGCCGAAGAATTCAAGTCTATTTTATTGAAGAATTTAAAGACGAGTTCAAAGAAATCCCGAAGCCAAAAGTCCTTTAAGTCCAAGTTTAAGGAAGATTAGAAGAAAAGGACTAAGTATGCAATTAATGAAGATTAAAAGAAGGAGGGACTTAATGACGCAATTAAGAGAAAAGGAAAGAGGGGAGGAAGCTTCCTTAATCCTCCCCTATAAATAGTCATTAGTTGTAATCTTTTCATGTTGTTGGCTAAGTGTGACAATTAGCTCTTCCACCATTTACTTACCTTGTCATTTACTTTTCTTGTCAAATTTAAATACCTTGTCTTGCACCTTAAATTCATTTAAATTCAAGTAAGTTTTCATTTAATTATTGTCAATCTTTACTTTATCTTGTCAATCTCTTATCTACCTTTCTTAATCTTTGATTTATGTGTTTATGTTTATGTTCATGTTCATGCTTTTATTTTGATCCAAGTGATTGTTGATTATTGTGGTTAAAGTTGCTTAATTTCTTGATTTTAATTGTTTGTTTATGTTTACTGTTGACTCGTTGATAGTTTTATTAGATCGTTTCTGTTAAATTTGATTAATCTGCTTTAGATCTATTGTTTCTGTGATTCCCTTGTTCTTCGGGAAAGTTTGTTGTGTTTCTGATCTTTCCAGGAAAACTTCCGAACCAAGAAGGAGGGAAGGCTTCATTCGGAACTCCAAAGTTCCGAGTCAAGGGTTTCATCCGGAAGATTTTAGGCTCAGCAAAACTTCCGAGTCAAGCTTGTTCATCCGGAACATTCAAAGTTCCGGACGAAGGATAACTTCCGACTCAAGAGTCATTCATTCGGAACTCAAAAGTTCTGAACCAGAAAAGCTTCATTCGGAACTCAAAAGTTCCGGATCAAGCAATTCATTCGGAACTCCAAAAGTTCCGGATCAGTGATTGTTCATTCGGAAGTTTCCAAAGTTCCGAACCAAGGGCTGTTCATTCGGAACTTAAAAGTTCCGAACAAACTTCCGAATCAAGGGGCAAGTTCCGGATCAGGGAGTGTTCATTCGGAAGTTTTAAACTTCCGAATCAAGGAGGCTTCATTCGGAATCTTCTGAATCAAGGGGAACTCAAAAGTTCCGGATCAAGGCAAATTTTAGAAGTTCCGAATCAGTAAAGTTCCGAACGAAGGATTGTTTTGGATAAGTGACATATTCAGATCAATTTGTTCCGGATCAAGGATTTTGGTAATATTCCGAGCAAAGAAGAATCATTCCAACCGAAGGTGACATTCCGGACGAGTGATTGTTCCAAACGAAGGATAATTCCGAATGAGATGTATTCAGGTTCTTATTAGCTTTTGTCTTTGATTTTTATTTTCAAGCTTTATTTTTCCCGCTTTTATTTTAATTGCACTTTAAGTTTATTGCCTTAGTTAAATTTTAGCCTTGCCTTAGTTTAAGTATTAGTTGCATTTTAAGATTTGCCTTAGTTAGATTTAAGTTTACGTCTTTATTTTAGCGCCTTTTAATTTTAGTCACGCTTTTAAATACTTGCACCATTATTTTAATTGGACTTAGATTTACTTTAAGAGCACCTTTACTTAATAGTTTTGCACCTTTTATTTTAAAAACTACAACGACACATCTTTGTTTCCACCAAAAACAATAGAGTCACATAGAGAGCCTAGATCAATTCGATTAGACATGAACAACGAACTTCGATATTTTTAACTAGGCAAAAAGCCTTGTATCAAATGGCGCCGCTGCCGGCTCTTTTCGTTAAGATTGACGGTTTTCTGTGAGAGACACGTTGCTTTTTGGGATCCGTTCACTTGTGAGCGTTATTTTTCTTGTCTAAAAAATTCAAAAAATCATAAAAAAATTAAAAATTGATAAAAAACCATAAAAATTAAAAATCTCAAAAATCCAAAAAGATTTTATTTTTATTGTGTATATATATTGTCTTTGTGTTTGGTTTCTTTTTCTTTTGCATTTTCAGGTGTATGCGTACTAGATCTTCCAATTATCAAGAGCCCGAGACTCAAGAAGATTTAAGTATGGCAGGTGTTAACAACAATAATCAACCACCGCACCTCAACAATAACAACAATGTTCTTCCACAGCCCGATCTTCGGACCTTGGAGGAACTTTGTCAACCAACCATGTTTAGACGAGGAGGACCGATGGCGCCGATGCAAATCAACGCTCCTGAGTTTTTGTTGAAGCACCACATGATTCAGCAAGTACAAACAAACCCATTTAGAGGATTGCCTGATGATGATGCCAACAAACACCTCGACAAGTTCATTACAATCACCCAAAGCATGAAGTTGCCTGGGGCCACAATGGATGTTCTTCGCCTACAACTCTTTCCACATACTTTATCACATCATGCCGAGAAATGGTTTGATTGTCTCCCGAAGAATTCTATTCACACTTGGGATGACATGACTCAACGCTTTCTATCGCGCTACTTTCCACCATCCATGGTCACAAGCCTTCGCAATCAGATCAGCGGTTTCATGCAAGATCCCGATGAATCTCTGTTTGACGCTTGGGAGAGATATAATGTCTTGATCGATAGATGTCCAAACCACAACTGCTCCCTGTGACCCTAATTGATACTTTCTACAACGGTTTGACTTTTCGAGATCATGATACGATCAATGCAGCCGCCGGTGGCACATTCATGAAAAGGAGACCCGAGGAGTGTAGAGAGTTAATTGAGAACATGACTACTCATCATAAGAACTGGGATTCCTCTGCTTCTTCAAGGAACAACCCGAGAGTCAATGTCTCTTCTACCTCAGCAAATCCCGAGATGACCGAACTCACCCGCATGATGGCCGAAATGAGCAAAAGTATTACGCTTCTCGCTTCAAACCAACAACAACAACAAGTTAAAGCGGTTGCTAATCCTTGTGAAACATGTGGCGGTCCTCACTCATACACCGATTGTCCTTCAACTCAAGGAAATCCGGAAAATGTGTATGCCGCTTACGGTAATTATTCACCGGAAAATTACCAAGCTAGACAACAAGGGGATAGAAATTTGTTGAGTTACCGTTCCAACAATTACCTTTCACCCGGTTTTTCTCCTCAAAACCAAAACCCCGCCAACAACTACAATAGAAGCAACCAAATCCTACCAAGAGCTTCTAACCCTTATCAACCACCCACCCAACAAACCCCACCCATTAATCCCGATGTTGATGCCATCATGAGAACTCAAGGTGAGCAAATCAAGAATCTACAGAGCCAAATAATCAATTTGAAAGGAGATATCTTGAAGCAAGGAAATGACATTAGAACCGAGGTTCGTGATAATATTCAATCCTCCTTCAGCACTCAAACGACTGAGTTAAAGAATCTGTTGGCTAGTTTCTTGCCCGAAGCTCAACCTTCTTCTTCGAGTTCTCTACCTTCAAACACCGTCCCTAATCCGCGAGCCAATGTGAGTGCTATTACTACTCGTAGTGGAGTCACCATCGTAGGACCACCAATCCCACCCCATCATCTACACCTCCTCCACCACCATGTATCCCTACTCCTCTTACACCTAGTATTAGTACACCATTACCGTCTCCGCCTCGTCATTACGATGTATCTCGGAAGGACCCTTCAACATCTCAACCTTTACCAACTACACCTTCACCGTCTCCCTATCAACCCAGAATCCCATACCCTTCTCACATAGGCAAGACCAACGAGCTAACCAAGAATGACTGTCAAGTATCGAAATATGTGGATATGCTATCTAAAATGACCATCAACATTAGCCTTGTTGAAGCACTTCGCCACATGCCGAAATTTGTCAAAGCATTCAAGGAATTTCTTAGCAAGAAGGAGAAACTGATTGAACTCGCCAACACACGCTTAAATGAAAACTGCTCAGCAGTTATTCTTAAAGAATTACCGGAAAAGCTTGGAGATCCCGGTCGTTTTGTGTTGCCTTGCGTGTTCAACAAAACTGAAGAATTTACTTCCCTTGCTGATCTCGGGGCTAGTATTAATCTTATGCCTTTGAGTGTTTGGAAAACACTATCATTGCCCGACCTCATTCCAACAAAGATGACTCTCGAACATGCAAATCGCACTCTCGCTTACCCCGTTGGTATAGCCGAAGACGTGTTTATCAAAGTTGGCACATTTACTTTCCCGGTCGATTTTGTCGTAGTTGATTATGAAATGGACCCTCGTATTCCTTTAATACTTGGTCGGCCATTCTTGAGAACCGGACGAGCTTTAGTAGATGTGGCCGAAGGTGAGTTAATCTTACGAGTCGGGGATGATTCGAAAGTTTTTAAAATGGGGAAGCTTACAGGCAAATCTTTTGGCCGAGAATTAGTGAATATGATAAATGTGCTCGATGACTTTACCGTCTACGACAATCCTCTATTCGACTCTTGCATCGATAATCCACTTTTTCAAGATGATGTGGATGATTCTCTCCCTACTTTGGACGCTTCTCCCATTTATGATTCTCCACCGGTCTTTGATGCTTATGATGATTATGATTCTAGCTCAGATTCGGATGATTTTGATTGTACTTCTGAGTATCCCGAGCTGCCCACTTTCGATGATTTTGATGAGGCTGATACTCTCTCGAGCGATTCTTCACATGATGAAGATCCTCCGCCATCACTCGATCCTACTTTGGACGATTACTCATTTGAGGAAGATTTCTCTAAATTTCTCAACACTTACTTCCCTCATGAGAGTGATGCTCCTCCTTATGACTTTGAAGATTATCGTCTTGATCCTACTTTGGATTTGAAGCACATTCTGTCAAAGGAGAAGAAACCGGTTGACACCAATATCCGTTGCACATATGATTTGACACCTCTTTGTCCCCCTTCTGAGGACGAGGTTGTGCTTCTTTGCGGATCTTCTTCACACTCGACTGAGCCTGAGTGCTATTTTCCCTTAAAGGAAAAGGTGTTCGACCCCGGTATTGAAGTCTTTAAGCCATCTCAGTATCCACCTGATGAAATAAAAGGAAAACTCTTTGGAAATATTGAAGACATGCTTGCACCTCACCATACTTGCTTCCACCGTTCTCCATCACTGCTTAAGGGAACCCTGCCTATCCTTCTTTGGCTTGCCTTGTTCGCCTTAAGCTTGTGTTATTTGCTCGATGAAAACTATGTCTTTGATCCTGGTGGATATGTTTCATGCTTCTTCCGTTGATGATCAAGGTCGAGTCAGGCTCACGACTCGATAAACAAAAAACCAAGCGCTTCTTGGGAGGCAACCCATGCATCTATCTTTTCGCTTTCTTTACCATAAGTTTAGGGGGACCCTTTGGTTTGCTATTTCCTCTCCTCACTTCTTAATCAGGGATTCGAGTTTCAATGATCCACTCTTGATGATTCTTGACGACTCGTGATTCCATGTTCCACTTCTTCCCGGTTCTATCCTAAACTCTTTTCGATTCACTATTTTATATTTTCTCAATATTAAAATAGGAATCTCTTTAGTTGTCTTTTCCTTACAAGATTTAAACAACGTGCACAATGTCCTAAGTGTAGGGGAGTTTACTCCCACATGCTTAAACATTAAGGACAATGTTTGTCTTAAGTGTAGGGGGACTTCTATCGAAGTTAAGTGTTCTTTTCCTTGTATTTGTCCTCATTTGAACCGGAAAATCAATTTTTCGACATTTTTCAAAATTTTTGATCTATTTTGGCCTATTAGTTTTTCCTTTTTGTATAGTTATTTTCTTTCCTTATTAGAATAAATGTTTAATAAAGTGGTTTTAATTTTCAAACGTTGTGAATCTTTTGACTCAATCCGAGTTTACTTATCTTAAGTTACTCTAGCTAGTATCCTTAACGTGTTTAAGTCAAGTTTTGCTAGGCTTTTATATAGGGAGCTATAAAACGCGAAAGTCTTAACTCTCACGGGTTAAGAACAAGAACTTTTCGCAAGTTCCTATAATTGATCCTAGAGAGTCGTTTATCAAGGGAACTTTAAAACGTGATTTCTAAACTTGAAAAAGTCTAAGAATTTGCAAGATCCTATATGCGACTCGAAAACCCAAAACTTTGATTTAATAGGCTAAGCATCCACGAGTCTCATTACTTGAGATTTTAAACTGTGGAGAACGAGAGATGATAGAGCCAATTATAAGTCGGTATTCTTTCGTGAATTTATGTGAGTTAATTATGAGTCTATTCTCCCATCGCTTGCTAATAAATTTATCTGCTAATAAATAAGGTTGTACGATTTGAAAAGTTACTTAGCTTCTAGCCCAAGATCGTTTAAAAGTTGCTCGGTATGGATTAGAGTTCATAGCCAAGGCATAACTTATTGAAGCGGGATGCGAAGATTGGCGAGTCCGAAAAGGCCCTAACAAGGCATGAGGGCTATATTTTGTTGCTAAAGATCCAAAAGTGATGTGAAGAATCATTTATCAAAAATCAATATGAAGGATCGAGACACACGACGTAAAGCAAAACTCCCCAAAAGTCATGGAGAAGTGTATCCGAAAAGACCCTAACAAGGTATGAGGATAAATAGATCCAAGTCATAAAAGGAGGCGGATCGTTGTATATCAAAGTCCAAAATAAAGATTGGAGAAAAATGAAGAAGTCGTGGTCCAAGTATGAATCTCTCAAAACTTCAAGTGAAGAAATTCTATTATGAAGAGAAGACCATAATTTCCTAAACGTCTCTCAAGATTTGAAGTATGAAGTCGCTGCCAAATATCGGTCCGAGAAAGGTCTCAAATCGCGAAGCGAGTTATGCCAAGATATGAACTTTATGAGGTCCCGAGAAGCAGTTTTAAAAGATTTTGTCCTTTAGCTAACTATTGATTAAATCGTTCACTTTATTTTCAGACTTAATAACTATCGAAATAAGTCAAAAATGCATCCTCGTGATCATTCAAGACAATAATAAAATATAAGAGATACACCTAGGAATAAGGGAGTCTAAGTGAGTAATTGACCCACATGAGTTCGTGATAGTTTACTAACTTATAATAACAATGATCTCGTTTTTAAGCTTGGTTTGGAGAATGTGAAAACTTGAGGATGATGATTATTCATAACATTTCCAAAACCCAAGGTATGCTTCTGATTTCTTTATTTTGTATGTCTTTAATTTTCTATCTCTTTAATAAAGGCCAACGTGGATTAATTATGATGAAAAGTGTAATCTTGCTTTGTAACTAATGCATTGCATGAGGACATTGCAATGGTCAAGTGTAGGGGATTTGATAGGTGTGTAAACACCCATCTTTTCTACCACTTACTTACAATAATAACCGAGCCAAAACGTGTATTTTATGTCTTTTATGTCGGAATTATGCGTGGTTTGTGTTTTTGTTGTGATTTAGGACGAAAAGGTGAAAAGTGGAGAAAACACGGGAATTCACGGGCATTTACGGACTTTTATTGAAGAAAAAGATGAAAGACGAAGTCAAGAAGTCAAGAGTGCAAAAAGAACGGAAGTCCAAGACCAATTCTGAAGATTTATCAAAGAAATAGTCAAAAGACGGAAGTTTATCAAAAGCCGAAGAATTCAAGTCTATTTTATTGAAGAATTTAAAGACGAGTTCAAAGAAATCCGGAAGCCAAAAGTCCTTTAAGTCCAAGTTTAAAGAAGATTAGAAGAAAAGGACTAAGTATGCAATTAATGAAGATTAAAAGAAGGAGGGACTTAATGACGCAATTAAGAGAAAAGGAAAGAGGGGAGGAAGCTTCCTTAATCCTCCCCTATAAATAGTCATTAGTTGTAATCTTTTCATGTTGTTGGCTAAGTGTGACAATTAGCTCTTCCACCATTTACTTACCTTGTCATTTACTTTTCTTGTCAAATTTAAATACCTTATCTTGCACCTTAAATTCATTTAATTTCAAGTAAGTTTTCATTTAATTATTGTCAATCTTTACTTTATCTTGTCAATCTCTTATCTACCTTTCTTAATCTTTGATTTATGTGTTTATGTTTATGTTCATGTTCATGCTTTTATTTTGATCCAAGTGATTGTTGATTATTGTGGTTAAAGTTGTTTGATTTCTTGATTTTAATTGTTTGTTTATGTTTACTGTTGACTCATTGATAGTTTTATTAGATCGTTTGTGTTAAATTTGATTAATCTGCTTTAGATCTATTGTTTCTGTGATTCCCTTGTTCTTCGGGGAAGTTTGTTGTGTTTCTGATCTTTCCAGGAAAACTTCCGAACCAAGAAGGAGGGAAGGCTTCATTCGGAACTCCAAAGTTCCGAGTCAAGGGTTTCATCCGGAAGATTTTAGGCTCAGCAAAACTTCCGAGTCAAGCTTGTTCATCCGGAACATTCAAAGTTCCGGACGAAGGATAACTTCCGACTCAAGAGTCATTCATTCGGAACTTAAAAGTTCCGAACCAGAAAAGCTTCATTCGGAACTCAAAAGTTCCGGATCAAGCAATTCATTCGGAACTCCAAAAATTCCGGATCAGTGATTGTTCATTCGGAAGTTTCCAAAGTTCCGAACCAAGGGCTGTTCATTCGGAACTTAAAAGTTCCGAACAAACTTCCGAATCAAGGGGCAAGTTCCGGATCAGGGAGTGTTCATTCGGAAGTTTTAAACTTCCGAATCAAGGAGGCTTCATTCGGAATCTTCCGAATCAAGGGGAACTCAAAAGTTCCGGATCAATGCAAATTTTAGAAGTTCCGAATCAGTAAAGTTCCGAACGAAGGATTGTTTTGGATAAGTGACATATTCAGATCAATTTGTTCCGGATCAAGGATTTTGGTAATATTCCGAGCAAAGAAGAATCATTCCAACCGAAGGTGACATTTCGGACGAGTGATTGTTCCAAACGAAGGATAATTCCGAATGAGCTGTATTCAGGTTCTTATTAGCTTTTGTCTTTGATTTTTATTTTCAAGCTTTATTTTTCCCGCTTTTATTTTAATTGCACTTTAAGTTTATTGCCTTAGTTAAATTTTAGCCTTGCCTTAGTTTAAGTTTTAGTTGCATTTTAAGATTTGCCTTAGTTAGATTTAAGTTTACGTCTTTATTTTAGCGCCTTTTAATTTTAGTCACGCTTTTAAATACTTGCACCATTATTTTAATTAGACTTAGATTTACTTTAAGAGCACCTTTACTTAATAGTTTTGCACCTTTTATTTTAAAAACTACAACGACACATCTTTGTTTCCACCAAAAATAATAGAGTCACATAGAGAGCCTAGATCAATTCGATTAGACAGGAACAACGAACTTCGATATTTTTAACTAGGCAAAAAGCCTTGTATCACCAACTTAGATTCTAACAACTTAATTTGTTTCGAAAAATTATTCTTTTCAGCTTTAGAATCTAGAATTGTTTGATCCAATTTTCGTTCAAGAACAACGTTTGACTTTTCAAGTTTTTCAAAATATGTTTCAAACTTGTCAGTTCTCTTAAAAAATTCTAGTTTGGAATTCTCAAGATCTTTTGATTACTGAGCTATGATCGTTTCGAGCACTTTAACCTTGGAATCAGAAGCAGTTAATGAAGCAGTCATAAGGTAACTATCATGATTGTTAGCATTTTGAACACTTTCTCCCCCATTATGACGCACACCGGATGATTCAGAATTGGTATCGCTATCACTCTTTTCCATCCCAAGTTTGTCATAATTAGGTTCGAAATGCTCAATATGCGGCATTTCATCAGCATATACATCATATACAACATTAATTGTACCATGTTTGTAGGATCTTCATTATATACGGGTATGGTGTCATCATAAGAGATGTCTATATCATTCCCTGACATGCTGCATGTGCCATGATTTCCTCCCGATTCCATGCTCTTGTTTACCGTGACAACCAAATTGGCACCCATTTCTTGCACCGGGCAGATCTGATCATCTGTTGACGGCAGCTTGAAGCGTGTGTCTCTCTCATGTTCATGAAGTATTGTTGCATGCAATGGTTTAGACGACTCATTGATTGTTTGAATTTGACCCTTTTTCAACCGTATCTCGTTGTAATTAACTAACCTGACCTCAATACACTTCTCAAGTATATTGATGTGATTGCGTAAACCACTTCTAAAGGTTTCAGTCTGGCAACCCGTATGCAAGTTGAAAAGCTGGTGAAGGATTGGATCCGAATAATCAAAAGGAGGTATGATAGGTGTGTAAACACCCATCCTTTTTACCACTTAATTACAATAATAACCGAGCCAAAACGCGTATTTTATGTCATTTATGTCGGAATTATGCGTGGTTTGTGTTTTAGTTGTGATTTAGGACGAAAAGGTGAAAAGTGGAGAAAACACGGGCATTCACGGGCTTTTATCGAAGAAAAAGACGAAAGACGAAGTCAAGAAGTCAAGAGTGCAAAAAGAACGGAAGTCCAAGACCAATTCTGAAGATTTATCGAAGAAAAAGTCAAAAGACGGAAGTTTACTTAAAGCCAAAGAACTCAAGTCTTATTTATTGAAGAGTTAAAAGACGAGTTTAAAGAAATCCCGAGCCAAAAGTCATTAAAGTCCAAGATTAAAGAAGATTAAAGGCTTAAGGACCTAATTGTGCAATTAAGAGAAGATGAAAGAGGGAGGAAGCTTCCTAAGCACTCCTTAACCTCCCCTATAAATAGATTAGGATGTTAATCATTTCACTTTGTTGGATAGTTTGACACACTATTTCTTCCATTTTATTTACCTTGCACCTTTAAATTCATGTCCATTTAATTACTTGTCAAATTTAAATACCTTGTCTTGCACCTTAAATTCCTTTAATTTCAAGTAAGTGTTCTTTTAATTCTTATCAATCTTTATTTTTATTGTTTATCTCTCATTCTACCTTTCTTTAATCTTTATGTTTATTTGTTCATGTTCATGTTCTTATTTTTATTGATTTGATCAAAGTGGGTTTTGATTATTGTGGTTAGTTTTGTTAGTTTGATTGTTTTGGATTGATTGTTTATGATTAATAGATGTTTATTTATTAGTTTGATTTAATCTTGTGGTTGATTTTGTTTAGATTTGTTTAGATTTGTTTAGATTCGTGTGTTTCTTGTTCTCCTTGTTCTTCGGTTGTTTGTTACTGTATCTTTCCCAGGAAAACATTCCGGATCAAGCCAAGTGAGGGAATTGAGTTGTGATGTTCCGTATTAAGGTCGTTCATCCGGAATAATTAATTATTCCGGATCAAAGTGCTCTATTCGGAATCTTCAACATTCCGGATCAAGGTTTTAGCCAAGGTGGTTCATCCGGAATATCCAATATTCCGGATAGACAAATTATTCCGGATAGACAGAACATTCCGGATAGACAGAACATTCCGGATCAACTGAACATTCCGAATCAAGATATTCCGGATCAAGGCATTATTCCGAATCAAGGGCTTCCATCCGGAATAAGTGACATATTCCGGATAAGGAGTTCTATTCGGAATATTATTCCGGATCAAGGGCAACATTCCGGATCAAGACCATTATTCCGAATAGAGGTGTTTATTCCGGATAGGTGACATATTCCGAGTAAGCAATTTATTCCGGATCAAGGGCTTTGGTTGATATTCCGAGTAAAGAAGAACATTCCGAACGAAGGTGACATTCCGAATGAATGTTTATTCCGCATGAGGGTATTATTCCGGATGAGCTATTTTTCAGGTTCTTTTAAGTTACTGTCTTTAAGTTTCTGTTTTTAATTTTCAAGCTTTATTTTTCCCGCCTTATTATTTAGTTGCACTTTAAGTTTATTTGCCTTAGATTTATTTTAGTCTTGCCTTAGTTTAAGTTTTACTCGCGTTTTAAGTTTGCCTTAGTTAGATTTAAGTTTGCGTCATTTATTTTAGTGCCTTTTAATTTTAGTCACGCTTTTAAACACTCGCCTTTAATTTTTAATTAGACTTAGATTTACTTTTAAGTCATTTACATTTACGTCTTTGCACTTTTAATTACTACATCGACACAACTTTTGTTTCACCAAAGAACGACTGAGTCACATAGTTAATCCATTTTTCAATTCGAAGAGACTGTGACGATAAATTTTTACATACAAAATCTCTTGAATTAAATGGCGCCGCTGCCGGCTCTTTTCGTCAAGATTAACGGTTTTCTGTGAGAGACGCGTTGCTTTTTGGGATCCGTTCACTTGTGAGCGTTATTTTTCTTGCCTAAAAAATTCAAAAAACCATAAAAATTAAAAAATTGTTAAAAATCCATAAAAATTAAAAATTTCAAAAATCAAAAAAAGATTTTATTTTTATTGTGTATATATATTCTCTTTGTGTTTGGTATTGTTTTCTTTTGCCTTTGTAGGTGTATGCGTACGAGATCTTCTAATTATCAAGAGCCCGAGACTCGAGAAGATTTAAGTATGGCAGGTGTTAAGAACAATAATCCACCGCACCTCAATAATAATAACAACAATGTTCTTCCACAGCCCGATCTTCGGACAATGGAGGAGCTTTGTTAACCTACCATGTTTGGACGAGGAGGACCGATTGCGCCGATGCAAATCACGGCTCCGGAGTTTTCGTTGAAGCACCACATGATTCAGCAAGTGCAAACTAATCCATTCGCCGGAATGCCTGATGATGATGCCAACAAACACCTCGACAAGTTCATTACAAACACTCAAAGCATGAAGTTGCCTGGTGCCACAATGGATGTTCTTCGCCTACAACTCTTCCCACATACTTTATCACACCACGCCGAGAAATGGTTTGATCGTCTTCCAAAGAATTCAATTCATACTTGGGATGACATGACTCAACGCTTTTTGTCGCGCTACTTTCCACCATCCATGGTCACGAGCCTTCACAATCAAATCAGCGGTTTCATGCAAGACCCCGATGAATCTCTTTTTGATGCTTGGGAAAGATATAATGTCTTGATTGATAGATGTCCAAACCACAACATGCTCCCCGTGACCTTAATTGATACTTTCTACAACGGATTGACTTTTCGTGATCGTGATACGATTAATGCAGTCGCCGGTGGCACATTTATGAAAAGGAGACCCGAGGAGTGTAGAGAGCTTATTGAAAACATGACTACTCATCACAAAAACTGGGATTCCTCCGCTTCTTCAAGGAACAACCCGAGAGTCAATGTTTCTTCAACTTCAGCAAACCCCGACATGACAGAATTCACCCGCATGATGACCGAAATGAACAAAAATATCTTGCTTCTCGCTACAAACCAACAACACCAAGTTAAAGCGGTTGATAATCCTTGTGAAACATGCGGCGGTCCACACTCATACACTGATTGTCCTTCTACTCAATGAAATCCGGAAAACGTGTATGCAGCTTATGGTAATTATTCACCGGAAAATTACCAAGCTCGACCTCAAGGGGATCGAAATTTGTTGAGTTACCGATCAAACAACTACCTTTCACCCGGTTTTTTCCTCAAAACCAAAACCTCAACGACAACTACAATAGAAGCAACCAAATCCCACTAAGAGCTTCTAATCCTTATCACCCAACCGCCCAACAAGCCCCACCCATTAACCAAGATGTTGAAGCCATCATGAGAACTCAAGGAGAGCAAATCAAGAATCTATAGAGCCAAATTATCAATTTGAAAGGGGATATCACCAAGCAAGGGAATGACATTCGATCCGAGCTTCGAGATAATATACAATCCTCCTTCAGCAATCAAACGAATGATTTGAAGAATATGCTTGCTAGTTTCTTGCCCACCACTCAACCCTCTACCTCGAGTTCTCTACCTTCAAACACCGTCACCAATCCGCGAGCGAATGTGAGTGCTATTACTACCCGTAGTGGAGTTACCATCGTAGGACCACCTATCCCACCCCATCATCTACACCTCCTCCACCACCATTTATCCCTACTCCTCCTACACCTAGTATTAGTGCACCATTACCGTCTCCGCCTCGTCATGACGATGTCCTCACGAAGAACCCTTCAACATCTTAACCTTTACCTACACCTGCACCTTCACTACCTAAACCCAATATCCCTTATCCTTCACGGCTAGGTAAGACCACAATGCTCACCAAGGATGACTGTCAAATGTCAAATTTTTTGAAGATGATCTCTCAACTAAATTTCAACATTAGCCTTGTCGAAGCACTTGTCTACATGCTGAAATTTGTCAAAGCATTCAAGGAATTGCTTAACAAGAAGGAGAAGTTGATTCAGCTCGCCAACACACGCTTAAATGAAAACTGTTCTGCAGTTATTCTTAAAGAACTTCCGGAAAAGCTTGGAGATCCCGGTCGTTTTGTGTTGCCTTGCCTCTTTAACAAAACCGAAGAATTTACTGCCCTTGCTGATCTCGGGGCCAATATAAATCTCATGCCATTAAGTGTTTGGAAAACACTATCATTACCCGACCTTACTCCAACAAAGATGACTCTTGAACTTGCAAATCGCACTCTCGCTTATCCTGTTGGTATTGCCGAAGACGTGTTCATTAAAGTTGGCACATTTACTTTTCCGGTCGACTTTGTTGTTGTTGATTATGCAATGGACCCTCATATTCCTTTAATACTTGGTCGGCCATTCTTGAGAACCGGACGAGCTCTAGTTGATGTTGCCGAAGGTGAGCTCATCTTAAGAGTCGGGGATGATGCCCAAGTTTTTAAAATGGGGAGGCTTACAAGCAAATCCTATGGAAGAGAATCCGTGAATATGATTAATATGCTTGATGATTTTGTCGTCTACAACAACCCTCTATTCGAGTCTTGCATTGATAATCCACTTTTTCAAGATGATGTGGATCATTCTCTATCCAATTTGGAACCTTCTCCCATTTATGATTCTCCACCGATCTTTGATGCTTATGATGATGATTCTAGCTCAGATTCGGAGGATTATGATGATTGTACTTCCGAGTATCCTGACATGCCCACATATAATGATTTTGATGAGGCCGATACTCTTTCGAGTGATTCTTCACATGATGAAGATCCTCCATCATCCATGCTTAATCCTACTTTGGATGATTACTCTTTTGAGGAAGACTTATCTACATTTCTCAATACCTACTTCCCTCATGAGAGTGATGCACCTCCTTTAGACTTTGATGATTATCGTCTTGATCCTACTTTGGATTTGAAGAAAATTCTTTCAAAGGAGAAGCAACCGGTCGACACCAACATCCGTAGCACATATGATTTAACACCTCTTTGTCCACCTTCTGAGGACGAGGTTGTACATCTTCTTCGCGGATCATCTTCACATTCTGCTAAGCCTGAGTGCTATTTTCCCTTAATGGAAAAGGTGTTCGACCCTGGTATCGATATTCTGCAGCCATCTCAGTATCCGTCTGATGAAATAAAAGGAAATATCTTTGGAACTTATGGAAATCTGCTTGCACCACTTCACCCTTGCTTCCACCGTGCTCCGTCTTTGCTTAAGGGAACCTTGCCTATTCTTCTTTGGCTTGCCTTGTTCGCCTTAAGCTTGTGCTATTTGATGGACGAAAACTATGTCTTTGATCCTGGTGGATATGTTTCATGCTTCTTCCTATGGTAATCAAGGTCGAGTCAGGCTCACGACTCGGTTAACAAAAAACAAGCGCTTCTTGGGAGGCAACCCATGCATCTATCTTTTAGCTTTCTTTATCCTAAGTGTAGGGGAGACCCGTTGGTGTTTGCTATTTCCTCTCTTCTACTATTCAGGGATTCGAGCGTTCAATGATCCACTCTTGATGATCTTTGACTATCGTGATTCCGTATTCCCATTTTCCCGGTTCTATCCTAAACTCTTTTCGATTTACTATTTTATATTTTTCAATATTAAAATAGGAGTCTCTTTAGTTGTCTCTTCCTTAGCGAGATTTAAACAAAGTGCACAATGTCCTAAGTGTAGGGGAGTTTACTCCCACATGCTTAAACATTGAGGACAATGTTTATATTAAGTGTAGGGGGGGACTTCTAACGAAGTTAAGTGGTCTTTTACTTGTATTTGTCCTCATTTTAATCGGGAAATCAATTTTTCGACATTTTTCAAAATTTTTGATCTATTTTGGCCTATTAGTTTTTCCTTTTGTATAGTTATTTTTGTTTCTTTACTAGAATAAATTCTTAATAAAGTGGTTTTAATTTTCAAACGTTGTGAATCTTTTGACTCAACCCGAGTTTACTTATCTAAGTTTACTCTAGCTAGTATCCTTAACGTGCTTAAGTCAAGTTTTGCTAGGCTTTTATATAGGGAGCTATAAAACACGAAAGTCTTAACTCTCACAGGTTAAGAACAAGAACTTTTCGCAAGTTCCTATAATTGATCCTAGAGAGTCGTTTATCAAGGGAACTTTAAAATGCGATTTCTAAACTTGAAAAAGTCTAAGAGTTTGCAAGATCCTATAGGCGACTCGAAAACCCAAAACTTTGATTTAATAGGCTAAGTATCCACGAGTCTCATTCCTTGAGATTTTAAACTATGGAGAACGAGAGATGATAGAGTCAATTATAAGTTTGGTATTCTTTCGTGAATTTATGTGAGTTAATTATAAGCCTATTCTCCCATCGCTTGTTAATAAATTTATCTGCAATAAATAAGGTTGTACGATTTGAAAAGTTACTTAGCTTCTAGCCCAAGATCGTTTAAAAGTTGCTCGGTATGGATTAGAGTTCATAGCCAATGCATAACTTATTGAAGCGGGATGCAAAGATTGGCGAGTCCGAAAAGGCCCTAACAAGGCATGAGGGCTACATTTGTTGCTCAAGATCCAAAGGATGTGAAGAATCATTTATGAAAAATCAATATGAAGGATCGAGACACACGACGAAAAGCAAAAACTCCCCAAAAGTCATGGAGAAGTCTATCCAAAAAGGCCCTAACAAGGTATGAGGATAAATAAAGCCAAGTCCAAAAAGGAGGCGGATCATTGTATATCAAAGTCCAAAATAAAGATTGGAGAAAAATGAAGAAGTCGTGGTCTAAGTATGAAGAATCTCTCAAAACTTCAAGTGAAGAAATTCCTATCTGAAGAGAATACCATTATTTCATGAACGTCTCTCAAGATTTGAAGTATGAAGTCGCTGCCAAATATCGGTCCGAGAAAGGTCTCAAATTGTGAAGCGAGTTATGCCAAGATATGAACTTTATGAGGTCCCGAGAAGCAGTTTTAAAAGATTTTGTCCTTTAGCTAACTATTGATTAAATCGTTCACTTTATTTTCGGCCTAATAAATTATCGAAATAAGTCAACAATGCATCCTCGTGATCATTCAAGACAACAATAAAATATAAGAGATACACCTAGGAATAAGGGAGTCTAAGTGAATAATTTGCCCACATGAGTTCGTGTTGGTTTGCTAACTTATGATAACAATGATCTCGTTTTTAAGCTTGGTTTGGAGAAAGTGAAAACTTGAGGATGATGATTATTCATAACATTTCCAAAACCCAAGGTATGTTTTTGATTTCTTTCCTTTGAATGTTTATAGTTTTCTATCTCTTTAATAAAGGCCAAGGTGGATTGATTGTGATGAAAAATGTAAACGTGCTTTGTAACTAATGCATTGCATGAGGACATTGCAATGGTCAAGTGTAGGGGATTTGATAGGTGTGTAAACACCCATCCTTTTTACCACTTAATTACAATAATAACCGAGCCAAAACGTGTACGTTATGTCATTTATGTCGGAATTATGCGTGGTTTGTGTTTTTGTTGTGATTTAGGACGAAAAGGTGAAAAGTTGAGAAAACACGGGCATTCACGGGCTTTTATCGAAGAAAAAGACGAAAGACGAAGTCAAGAAGTCAAGAGTGCAAAAAGAACGGAAGTCCAAGACCAATTCTGAAGATTTATCGAAGAAAAAGTCAAAAGACGGAAGTTTACTTAAAGCCGAAGAACTCAAGTCTTATTTATTGAAGAGTTAAAAGACGAGTTTAAAGAAATCCCGAGCCAAAAGTCATTAAAGTCCAAGATTAAAGAAGATTAAAGGCTTAAGGACCTAATTGTGCAATTAAGAGAAGATGAAAGAGGGAGGAAGCTTCCTAAGCACTCCTTAACCTCCCCTATAAATAGATTAGGATGTTAATCATTTCACTTTGTTGGATAGTTTGACACAATATTTCTTCCATTTTATTTACCTTGCACCTTTAAATTCATGTCCATTTAATTACTTGTCAAATTTAAATACCTTGTCTTGCACCTTAAATTCCTTTAATTTCAAGTAAGTGTTCTTTTAATTCTCTTATCAATCTTTATTTTTATTGTTTATCTCTCATTCTACCTTTCTTTAATCTTTATGTTTATTTGTTCATGTTCATGTTCTTATTTTTATTGATTTGATCAAAGTGGGTTTTGATTATTGTGGTTAGTTTTGTTAGTTTGATTGTTTTGGATTGATTGTTTATGATTAATAGATGTTTATTTATTAGTTTGATTTAATCTTGTGGTTGATTTTGTTTAGATTTGTTTAGATTCGTGTGTTTCTTGTTCTCTTTGTTCTTCGGTTGTTTGTTACTGTATCTTTCCCAGGAAAACATTCCGGATCAAGCCAAGTGAGGGAATTGAGTTGTGATATTCCGTATTAAGGCCGTTCATCCGGAATAATTAATTATTCCGGATCAAAGTGCTCTATTCGGAATCTTCTACATTCCGGATCAAGGTTTTAGCCAAGGTGGTTCATCCGGAATATCCAATATTCCGGATAGACAAATTATTCCGGATAGACAGAACATTCCGGATAGACAGAACATCCCGGATCAACTGAACATTCCGAATCAAGATATTCCGGATCAAGGCATTATTCCGAACCAAGGGCTTCCATCCGGAATAAGTGACATATTCCGGATAAGGAGTTCTATTCGGAATATTATTCCGGATCAAGAGATATTCCGGATCAAGGGCAACATTCCGGATCAAGACCATTATTCCAAATAGAGGTGTTTATTCCGGATAGGTGACATATTCCGAGTAAGCAATTTATTCCGGATCAAGGGCTTTGGTTGATATTCCGAGTAAAGAAGAACATTCCGAACGAAGGTGACATTCCGAATGAATGTTTATTCCGCATGAGGGTATTATTCCGGATGAGCTATTTTTCAGGTTCTTTTAAGTTACTGTCTTTAAGTTTCTGTTTTTAATTTTCAAGCTTTATTTTTCACGCCTTTTTATTTAGTTGCACTTTAAGTTTATTTGCCTTAGACTTATTTTAGCCTTGCCTTAGTTTAAGTTTTACTCGCGTTTTAAGTTTGCCTTAGTTAGATTTAAGTTTGCGTCATTTATTTTAGTGCATTTTAATTTTAGTCACGCTTTAAACACTCGCCTTTAATTTTTAATTAGACTTAGATTTACTTTTAAGTCATTTACATTTACGTCTTTGCACTTTTAGTTACTACAACGACACAACTTTTGTTTCACCAAAGAACGACTGAGTCGCATAGTTAACCAGGATCAATTCGATTAGACCAATTTCAACGAACTTTTTACCTGGCCAAAAGCCTTGTATTAAGGTACCATTGTTGAGGCAAAGAATTCCTTAAATTGTGTGCAAAGGATTTCTAGACATATCTTCGCTTTAACCTCATGAAGATTCTCCCTTTCAAATTCCAACCGTAACTCATCCAAATTATTGAAAATCTTCTCTTTGAAATTATTCACTTTGCCAAAGAACATTTGAACTGAGGTTGGAAGTTCGGTCATGTTGTTCGGATAGAGAATTGCAAGATGTGTCTTGAGCTCGTGAAAGATTTCCAATGTTTTTTGACGCAATTTGATCTCTTTGAGTTGCATATGTTGAAGTTCTCTCTCTTGAAATGTCGAATTCAATGATTCCATTGAATTTCGATGAAACATAATGGTAGTTGTGGTTGTTTTTGAGATTTTACAATTCGTGAAGAGACAAGATTAAATCCTCTAAGTATGTATACTCGAGAAACCAAAAATTATTGAATTCGGAATATCAAATAGTCACGTCTTTTTGTCACGTCACAAACCGTATCAAAATCAAACTCGGCTCATCCAAAAGACTAGAAACCGGCTAGAAAAAATATAATAATTTTTATATTTTACCAATCGGCCCTGTTATGAAAAACTAAGTCGAATCTAATTTATACGTAGCTCATACCAATATAGCCCGTTAACCATCCGTCAACCAATGCAGCCTAAAAATAATGTTGAAATATTGAGTGGTTAGTCCAATACTAGCAGCCCACTTAAACTTTGATAAAAAAAATCGCAGCCCATCAAGTATAAGTTGGATCTTTATCCAAAATTAAACAAGAAAAAAAGAAATAGACGTGGCCAATGGGAAGAAAAACTTTCACCATACAATATTAACAATGGAAGAAAAACTTTCCAAAACGTGGTGAAGTTAAGTGAGACGTGGCCTTTTGGTATATTATATAACAAGTGGGAGCCAAAACGTGGTTTTAATGAAACAATACGTGTGGCCCAGTATACCAATTCAGACCTTGAAACCTCCGTCCTATTTATTTTGCCCCTATATCTGTCTCTCTAATTCACCTCACATACAACCTCACACACACCTTAATCTCTAAACACTCTCTTATCCTCCGCCCCCTTTTTTCTCTCAAAACTCAACCACCAAAACTTAAACTTGATCTATTTAATCAAAAAAATCAAGTGAACAACACCAAAATCGTCTCTTATAAATACCACCAAATACACGAATCACATCACCATGAGCCAACCATTATGTAAATTAATCTCCTTATAAAGTAAATTATATCTGTAAATCTTTCTGCTATTTGAACCAAAGAAGAAGACAAGAACCGAATACTATATGACATCAAGATTCATGAATGAATCTCGGGTAGGTGTATTAATTTTGGTTTAAATCGTGTTGTTTTTCAACAAATCGAAACAAGGAGATGATAGAAACAAACTTGTTTCAATTACCCGTGGATATTGAATATTTAAATAGGTTTACCCAGATACTTAGATCTATGATGAGTACTTATTTTCGTGAATAGATCTTCAAAAGATCTTTACATGCAGTAGCATTACACACGAAAAGAAAATAACTGAGATCTTGGGTTGTGTTTTTTGTGTCGGTCTGGAGTCTAGATAAAGGTTTTTCGAGTCGAGTCTGGAGTCGAGTAGTGTGTTCGAGTCTCTTTTTGGTATGCCGAGGCTGTTTTGTTTATCGAGTCAGGTTGGAGACTTTGAGTCTAGTCAGTTTAGGTGTTGGTGTCGAGTGATGAGTTAGAGTCAGGTTGTTTGTTGTATCGAGTCTGTGTGGGAGTGGAGTCTGTGTTGTTTAGAGACTGTGTTGTGGTCGAATCTAGGTTTGAGTCGAGTCTGGTGGTCGAATCTAGGTTTGAGTCGAGTCTGGTGGTCGAGTCTAGGTTTGAGTCTTGGTCTGATTTAGTTTTCTTGATGCTGTGTTGGTTTGTGTTTTGAGTGTATCATAGTCGAATGTTGTGAAAGAGTCGTGAGTCGAGTTGTGAGTCGAATCAAGTGTGTGTTTTTGTTTGAGTTGGATTCGGAAGTATCCATCGCAATGTGATAAAAAAATGATTCAATAAAAACATTCAGATATACTTTGGAAAGAAAAATATGAGTTAGAATCGCAATATAATATAAATATGCGTCGCAATATCAATAGTATCCATTGCAATATGACAAACCCTCAGACATTGAATCGCAATATGTGTAACACCCCATTTTGATAATGGAAATGTCACATGCAATTATGGCGTGTCATCAAAGCATACAAGGAAAAATGTTTAAACATTACTTGACCATAAAAGGAAAATACCGGAATCAAACATCGGTAGTCCAAATGTAAAGCTCATCACACACAAACATAGTATAATAAAGGAAAGGACTAAACAATGTCCATAGCAAATGTATCATAAGAAGGGAAATGCATAAAGTAAAGAAGGCTAGAAAGCTTCCAGTCCATATGCACGTACTCTTAGTGTCTACGAGCGTCCTTGAGTACCTACCGTTTTGGGAACATAGAAAAGGAAAACGGCTGAGCAATACGCTCAGTGCACGGATGTACAATAAAGCATGAATAGGATAAGCATATAACATATAACATATAACAGCGGAAGAAAACTAAGTCCCGAGTAACCTGGTTAAGTCTTGATAAAATTGGTTTTATAGTTTGAAAAGCCTTATGTTTATCTTGTAAAAACTGTTTATCATATTTTATCATTAGCCAATATAGGTCATGAAAATCCACCGTGCATGAATACTTGGAGGGGTGACCTCATCATGCAAATTAGAGGGGCTGCCTCTAATTTAATATACTGGTTTTTGGTAGGAGGGATCAGCTCCTTATGAAGGATGCAAGGCACACACCACATTCACCATGAAATCCTGACTGAAAACATGTAACTAGGATACACCTATACGCCCCACATGATAAATATAATATAAATGGTCAAAAACTGAAGGGACGCCACGAGCAATCACTCCGCCGTGGTGAAGTCATAACATCAGTGCCTCTAATGTTATGGTTATGGTACCTCCATAACTAGGTGAAACTGGTCATGCATGTATATGGCTATAGGTATACTTAATTAAACATAAGCAAATCAAACACATAACTTATACTACGGGAAAACATTTGGCTGCATACGGGGAATCCTAATAAGGAAAGGATGTCCATACTGAAAGGACGGGAATCCGTACCTTATGTCCAGTGAACGAAGGAGATCAACTGAGAGAAATCCTACTTCCGTATCACTAGTGCTACATAAATACATACATGAATAAGTATCTGCTTACTAAATACGTAGCTGGTTTTATGTCATGTCTTAGCTTATTTTATATGTTCTTACCATGTTTTACTGTTTAAAGCCTTAAACTGTGTTTATCTTATATTCTGTTTAATCTGATTAAGTATTTCTGGTATTTCATGTATTATTATACTTACTATGTAATAATAAGTAACTTTCCGAAAATAGCAGGTTTCCTAAGATAGAAAGTTTCCAAAAATAGAAAGTTTCCAAAAATAGAAAGTTACCAAAAATAGAAAGTTTCCAAAAATAGAAAGTTTCCAAAAATAGAAAGTTTCCAAAAATAGAAAGTTACCAAAAATAGAAAGTTTCCAAAAATAGAATTACTGCTTAAAATAGATAAGTTTCTAAAAATAGAAAGTTTCCATAAATAGATTAGCTGCCTTAATTAAATAAGTTTCCATAAATATATTAGCTGCCTGAAATAATTAAGTTTCTAAAAATAGAAAGTTTCCATAATTAGAAATAAGCTGGTTAAATAAGCTAAGTATATAAGCCTAAGTGTTTTCATAATTATTTTCTAAGTCATATGATATAATGTATAGTTTAATAATTATTTCATGTAATTAAATTAAACTATAGGTTAAAATATTTAATTAAAGTATAACATGTTTTTAATTAAATAAAGTTAAATACTTAGGTTAAAACATGTATTATTATTTATTAATAATATAACCTAAGTCATGTTAAATTAATTAATTATAACCATGGTCTTTAAATAATTAATTAATTATAAGTCTAAAATATAAAAATACTTAGGTTAATTAATTTCATGATTATTAATAATTAAAATAACCTAAGTCATGTTATTAAATTAATCATGTCATATTATTAATTTAATCTTAACATAAGATCATAAAAATAAAAATAATCTAAACATACACCATGAACCGGATCTAGACTAAAAACCATGAACCGAACATAAAATCAACACCATTCCCCGAACCAAGTCAGGGTACCCCCTTGTCTTGATGCTGCCGTGGGACCCACACCAACCAACCAGGACCATATGGTCTCGGTGGTGGTCGGATGGCCAAACCGAGACCCTCTCGGGTTCGGTGTAGGCTGCGGCCAAAACAAAACACCCCTAAACAACCCTTTTGATTTTATTCAAACCCAAATTCATGTTAGATATATGATTTAATTAGGTTTTATGAAAAAACATAACATGTTCCTAATTAATTAAAAAATTAATTCAAAAGAAAAAGGTTTAAATGGTTTACCGAATACGTGGATCTAAAGAACGATGAACAAACACGAACACCAACAAGAATTCCAAGATCCAAGATCAACAAACACACCTTTTGGTGTGTTGAAGGTGGCGGCCAAAAGAGAAAAAGAAGGAGGAGAGGAGGATTTTAGGTTTTCTGTAAAATCTTCTGTAAAAAAATAATGAGTAGTGTAAATTTCCTTAACCTCCTTTTAGTAAAAATTGAAATGGGCTTGGCCCATTTGTTCCTTGTAGCCACGGGTAGGGGGCCCCACATGGGGTACCCGTACCTTTTTCCGTGTCTCGACATTTAGTCATTCGTTCATGATTATTTGTGTTCGCGTTTTATGTGTTCTCGTTACGTAATTATCATGATCTAATATATTTATTTACGCTCGTAATAAATATATATATACGTAATTAATAATAGTTCGTGTTTTAATTACGTTCATGATTTCATGATCGCATGTTCGTGATTAATTATTGTCAAATAATTATTACGTGCTCGTACGTAGTAAATACTTATCGTGTTCTAACACGTACGTAATACGTAAAGTCCTAACACGTAATCATAATCATGCTATATTAGGAAAGTTTTAATCTAGTACGTACGATCTTAAGGGTACTATTCATGGTAAAAGCATGCGGGTTTTACAACTCTTCCCCCCTAAAATAATAATTCGTCCCCGAATTATAGATAAAGTAAACTGGAAAAGAAGAACATACCCGAATTCAAAATATGAAATGAGGGTAAGAAGCCCAGATAGACTCCTCTGTTTCCCAAGTGGCTTCCCGCTCGGTATAATCCCTCCATAGAATTTTGACGAATGGAATCGTCTTCTTTCTCATGACTCGTTCTTGTGTGTCAAGAACTCGTTCGCGTTCTTCTATAAAAGTGAGATCTTCACGTATTTGTTCCAGTGGATACTGAACCATGTGAAGGGGATGATACTGGTACCCTCTGAGTAAGGACACATGAAACACATTGTGCACATGCGAAAGCTGCGGAGGTAACGCCAATCGGTAAGATACTTCACCGACTCGTTCAATGATATCAAACGGTCCGATGAAACGAGGACTGAGCTTCCCTTTAATCCCGAAGCGTCTAACACCACGTGCCGGCGAAACCTTAAGGAAGACGTGATCTCCTACGTTAAAGTGTATGTCCCTACGATGCTTATCGGCGTAACTCTTTTGACGTGACCGTGCTTCCTGAATTTGCTGCTTAGCTACTACGATCTTCTCATTAGTCATCTCTATGATTTCTGGTCCTTCAAGTGTTCGCTCACCAACCTGATCCCAGCAGATTGGCGCGCGACACTTTCTGCCATACAACATTTCGAAAGGAGTACACTTGATACTTGCGTGCCAACTGTTGTTGTATGCAAACTCCACCAAACAGATGTAATCGTCCCAATCACCCGTCCATTCCAACGCACATGAACTCAACATATCTTCCAATGTCTGAATGGTTCGCTCCGACTGTCCGTCCGTTTGAGGATGAAAAGCCGTGCTAAGATTAAGTTGTGTACCCCAAGCTTTCTGCAGACTCTTCCAAAAGAGCGAAGTGAATTGAGGATCTCTGTCTGAGACGATGTTGGATGGTGCACCGTGGAGTCTCATGATCTCTCTTCTGTACGTATCTGCGAGTTTACTTACCGGATCTTCCTTGCGGATCGGTAAGAAATGAGCTAATTTGGTAAGTCGATCTACGATAACCCAAATTGCATCGTGCTTCCTCTTGGTAGGCGGAAGACCAGTAACAAAATCCATGGTGATTTTGTCCCACTTCCACTCTAGAATATCTAACGGTTGAAGGAGACCGCCAGATCGCTGATGCTCGATCTTAACCTGCTGGCAGGTAAGACATTTGGAGACGTAAGTGGCCACATCCTGTTTCATAGCACTCCACCAAAAGTACTGCTTGATGTCATTGTACATCTTAGTCGAACCAGGATGTACAGAGAATGGGGAGCTATGAGCTTCAGCTAACAAAGCTTCCCGGAGTTCTTGGTCATCAGGAACACAAAGTCTCGTGCCCTGCCATACGATACCATCTGCATCTACTCTCAATTCTATCTGTTTCTCCAAATTCTGTACTATCGCCCAGATTTCTCCGTCATCCCTCTGAGCTTCCTTGATCTTAGAGAGTAACTCGGGTTCTACTCTAAGATTAGCCCAGTAACCGTGCTGTCCACGTACCATGATTTCGATGTCTAGGCGCTCCAAGTCTCTTATGATTTCCTCTTCGATTTTAATGCCGTTGATCATTCCGGACTTCCTGCTAAGAGCATCTGCTACTACGTTTGCCTTTCTGGGATGATACTGTAGATTAATGTCATAATCCTTCAACAGCTCTAACCATCTCCTCTGCCTCATGTTCAGTTCACGTTGAGTGAAGATATACTTCAAGCTCTTGTGGTCCGTGAAAATGTCACATGATTCTCCATATAAGTAGTGCCTCCATATCTTCAATGCAAACACGACTGCAGCAAGTTCTAAGTCATGCGTGGGGTAATTTTCTTCATAAGGCTTAAGCTGTCGTGAAGCGTACGCGATCACTTTCCCATGTTGCATGAGAACACAGACAAGTCCCTTCCCCGATGCATCGCTGTAGATTTGAAATCCACCCGTACCAGATGGTAGAGTAATAATAGGTGCAGATGCTAGCTTCTGCTTCAGGTCTTTAAAGCTCTTCTCTCGATCTTCAGTCCAGACGAATTTCTCCCCTTTCCGCATCAGTTTGGTCAGTGGTAGTGCTAAGCGGGAAAAGTTCTCCATGAACCTACGGTAATAGCCAGCTAAGCCTAAGAAACTGCGGACTTCCGTCGCTGATGTCGGCCTTGGCCACTTAGTAATGGCCTCAACCTTCGCTGGATCCATAGTGATTCCTTTTGCTGATACAATGTGACCTAAGAATGCCACCTTGTCTAACCAGAACTCACACTTGGAGAATTTAGCATACAGCTGCTTCTGGCGAAGAATCTGTAGTACTGTACGAAGATGGTCTTCGTGTTCCTCCTTGGACTTTGAGAAAATCAGGATGTCATCGATAAAGACAATGACGAACTTGTACAGAAATTCATGGAAGATTCTGTTCATCAAGTCCATGAACACTGCTGGAGCATTTGTCAGGCCAAATGGCATAACTACAAACTCGTAGTGGCCATAGTGGGTACGAAAAGCAGTCATAGCGATGTCCTGCTCCTTGACCCGTAGCAGATGATAACTTGACCTAAGATCAATCTTGGAGAAGTGTTTGGCCCCTTGGAGTTGGTCAAACAGATCGTCAATACGCGGCAGTGGATATCTATTCCAGATAGTAATCTTGTTGAGCTCGCGATAGTCTATGCAAAGACGCATACTGCCGTCCTTCTTCTTAACAAACAAAACCGGTGCGCCCCATGGAGATGCGCTCGGTCGAATGAAACCTCGTTCAAGAAGTTCTTGCAGTTGATCCTTCAGCTCCTTCAGCTCTATGGGAGCCATGCGATAAGGAGCCTTGGAGATTGGTTCAGCTCCTGGAATAAGCTCGATACTGAATTCCACTTCTCGTGCAGGTGGTATGCCCGGAAGTTCTACTGGAAAAACATCTTGGAATTCCGACACTATAGGTTGATCCTGAATTGATAGGGATTCAGCATCCATGTCGTAAACCGTAGCTAGATAACTCTCGCAGCCATGTGACAGTAGTGCACGCGCTTGCAGGGTAGATATGACTTGTACAGACCGTCCGGGTATGAACCCGTTATGAATGTACTCTGGTGCATTAACATCACTGAAGATAACTCGATATGAATGGAAGTCTATGGTAGCATGATGGTTGGATAGCCAATCCATACCCAAAATCATGTCGAAGTCATTCATGTCCAGCGGAAGTGCGTCAACAGGTCGAACCTTATCGTCAAATTCTAGGGGAAGACTCTTGTATACATGAGTGATTAATACAGAGTCCCTCAAGGGCGTGGAAATAGTAAGCCTATTTTCTAGTGGCATGGGGAGCATCCTAATTTTCTTAGCATAAGCAGTAGAAATAACCGAGTAAGTAGCACCCGTATCGAAACGAACACATGCAGCTTAACCATACATATACAAGATTCCAGTGATGGTACCTGTAGACTTGTTGGCCTGGTCTCGAGATGTCATGTAGACACGCCCGGTAGTAGGAGGCGGCTTGGTATCAGCATGTCCTGATGTACCCTTCATCTCGCCCTTACGACAATCCTTCATAATATGGCCAGGAAGACCACACTTGAAGCACGCGTCAGTATTACGGCGACATGGCCGTGGGTCCCTACGGTGGTAAGTAGAGCAAAGAGGATGAGTGAATCCTCCAGCAGGTGCTCTGGCTGGCTGGGAACCTGATAAAACATTTTACATAAGACATGATAATTGGGTACAAAGGACAAAGCGGATAATCGTAAGATAGAATACCAGTGATAGCTGGACGGTTAGGCTGTGAACCTCTCTGGTTCTGGTCCCTACCGTTTCCATGGTTCCTGGTAGAAGTTTTGCTGAAGTGTAAGAATATAAGTTATAACATGAAATCATAATGAAATGTGTAAGTATTAGGACCTGCTGCTGTTGGAGTGTCCAGCGTTGTTACAGTAATTATCATTACCGCCACGCCTATCCGTAGCAGAACGGTCGTTAGTCTGACCGTTTCCCTTGGGCTGATTAGGCTGCTGCTGAGTAGCCGGCTGAGACCGGTCCCCAGTTTTCTGCCTGGAAGATACATTTAAAGAGATGAATAATTGACATATATGGAAAGTATACGGATTGATCACCGCTTGAATACGAATGTTTACCTCTTGTCGGGTCTTTCAGCTTCCCCGAACTCATCTCTCTCCTGCAGCATCTCCAGCTTACGTGCTGCATCGGCCACTTGTGCTACAGTGTTGAACGTAGCACACACCAGATTGTTTGCGATCGATGTACGAAGAGCCCATCTAAAGTGATGTGCCTGCTCTTCAGGAGTACCTGCTGCCGCACCAAGGAAACCAGCTAAGCGAAGAAAGCGCTGCATAAACTCGTTGCTATTCTCCCCAGCTCTCTGTCGGATCTCATGGTACTCTCTCTTGAGCTTGTCCTGCTCAGCCTTGGGAAAGAACTGCTCCATCACCCTGTCCTTGAACTGAGCCCAAGTCAAACCAGCAACCCACTCGTCACCACCTTCAGACTGCATCAACGCTAACCACCAATTAAGTACATCGCCTTCGAACCGATAGCATGCTAACCTCGCCTTGTATGCGGGGTCACAACCCATAGCATTGAAAATCTTCTCGATGTGAGCCAACCAGCTTTCAACATCGCTGGGGCTATCTGTCTTCTCAAAAGCTCGAGGGCGGAGCTTGTTGAATCTCTCCAGCCATACTGCTAATGTCACTGGAGGAGGAGGAGGAGGTGCCTGATTATGCTGCTGATTGTTGGCAGCTTGAACTTCAGCCCTGATGTCATTCCTCAGTTGAGGAAGCAAAGCTTGCATAGCAGCTTGAATTGCAGCATTGAGCTGCTCCTGTTCGTGTGTGAGAACCATCTTACAGTATAACATAAAACATATGATTAAACAGATCAAAACGTAAAATATATATACATGAAAAAAAATTTTATACTAAAATTTCACGAGAAAAATTTTATGCAAGGAAATTTTGTGTATGAATGCATGATGCAGTTTTATGAAAACTTTTGTATGCTCGAGAGTGAACGCCTATGTTCAGTTCACCCAAAACAAAAGACATGGTGAGGGGACGCCTATGGGTCGGTCCCAAATTTAAAAGTTTCGATAAAACACATGCGACTAAATAGGGCCAGTCCTGTACCAACCATTACTTAGTCAAAAATCTGCGACAATGACATGTATATGTATGCTTAAAAATGATGAATGCATGAAAACAACTGTCAGTTCTAGGAAGACCGTAGTGACTACCCACTAATCACAGGTCATATTTGAGAGCCTACAGGTCGAAGCCTTGGCTCTGATACCATAATTGTAACATCCCATTTTGATAATGGAAATGTCACATGCAATTATGGCGTGTCATCAAAGCATACAAGGAAAAATGTTTAAACATTACTTGACCATAAAAGAAAAATACCAGAATCAAACATCAGTAGTCCAAATGTAAAGCTCATCACACACAAACATAGTATAATAAAGGAAAGGACTAAACAATGTCCATAGCAAATGTATCATAAGAAGGGAAATGCATAAAGTAAAGAAGGCTAGAAAGCTTCCAGTCCATATGCACGTACTCTTAGTGTCTACGAGCGTCCTTGAGTACCTGCCGTTTTGGGAACATAGAAAAGGAAAACGGCTGAGCAATACGCTCAGTGCACGGATGTACAATAAAGCATGAATAGGATAAGCATATAACATATAACATATAATAGCGGAAGAAAACTAAGTCCCGAGTAACCTGGTTAAGTCTTGATAAAACTGGTTTTATAGTTTGAAAAGCCTTATGTTTATCTTGTAAAAACTGTTTATCATATTTTACCATTAGCCAATATAGGTCATGAAAATCCACCGTGCATGAATACTTGGAGGGGTGACCTCATCATGCAAATTAGAGGGGCTGCCTCTAATTTAATATACTGGTTTTTGGGTAGGAGGGATCAGCTCCTTGTGAAGGATGCAAGGCACACACCACATTCACCATGAAATCCTGACTGAAAACATGTAACTAGGATGCACCCATACGCCCCACATGATAAATATAATATAAATGGCCAAAAACTGAAGGGACGCCACGAGCAATCACTCCGCCGTGGTGAAGTCATAACATCAGTGCCTTTAATGTTATGGTTATGGTACCCCCATAACTAGGTGAAACTGGTCATGCATGTATATGGCTATAGGTATACTTAATTAAACATAAGCAAATCAAACACATAACTTATACTACGGGAAAACATTTGGCTGCATACGGGGAATCCTAATAAGGAAAGGATGTCCATACTGAAAGGACGGGAATCCGTACCTTATGTCCAGTGAACGAAGGAGATGAACTGAGAGAAATCCTACTTCCGTATCACTAGTGCTACATAAATACATACATGAATAAGTATCTGCTTACTAAATACGTAGCTGGTTTTATGTCATGTCTTAGCTTATTTTATATGTTCTTACCATGTTTTACTGTTTAAAGCCTTAAACTGTGTTTATCTTATATTCTGTTTAATCTGATTAAGTATTTCTGGTATTTCATGTATTATTATACTTACTAAGTAATAATAAGTAACTTTCCAAAAATAGAAGGTTTCCTAAAATAGAAAGTTTCCAAAAATAGAAAGTTTCCAAAAATAGAAAGTACCAAAAATAGAAAGTTTCCAAAAATAGAAAGTTTCCAAAAATAGAAAGTTTCCAAAAATAGAAAGTTCCCAAAAACAGAAAGTTTCCAAAAATAGAATTACAGCTTAAAATAGATAAGTTTCTAAAAATAGAAAGTTCCCATAAATAGATTAGCTGCCTTAATTAAATAAGTTTCTATAAAAAGATTAGCTGCCTGAAATAATTAAGTTTCTAAAAATAGAAAGTTTCCATAATTAGAAATAAGCTGGTTAAATAAGCTAAGTATATAAGCCTAAGTGTTTTCATAATTATTTTCTAAGTCATATGATATAATGTATAGTTTAATAATTATTTCATGTAATTAAATTAAACTATAGGTTAAAATATTTAATTAAAGTATAACATGTTTTTAATTAAATAAATTTAAATACTTAGGTTAAAACATGTATTATTATTTATTAATAATATAACCTAAGTTATGTTAATTAATTAATTATAACCATGGTCTTTAAATAATTAATTAATTATAAGTCTAAAATATAAAAATACTTAGGTTAATTAATTTCATGATTATTAATTATTAAAATAACCTAAGTCATGTTATTAAATTAATCATGTCATATTATTAATTTAATTTTAACATAAGATCATAAAAATAAAAATAATCTAAACATACACCATGAACCGGATCTAGACTAAAAACCATGAACCGGACATGAAATCGACACCATACCCCGAACCAAGTCGGGGTACCCCCTTGTCTTGATGCTGTCGTGGGACCCACACCAACCAACCGGGACCATATGGTCTCGGTGGTGGTCGGATGGCCAAACCGAGACCCTCTCGGGTTCGGTGTAGGCTGCGGCTAAAACAAAAACACCCCTAAACAACCCTTTTGATTTTATTCAAACCCAAATTCATGTTAGATCTATGATTTAATTAGGTTTTATGAAAAAACATAACATGTTCCTAATTAATTAAAAAATTAAATCAAAAGAAAAAGGTTTTAATGGTTTACCGAATACGTGGATCTAAAGAACGATGAACAAACACGAACACCAACAAGAATTCCAAGATCCAAGATCAACAAACACCCCTTTTGGTGTGTTGAAGGTGGCGGCCAAAAGAGAAAAAGAAGGAGGAGAGGAGGATTTTAGGTTTTCTGTAAAATCTTCTGTAAAACAATAATGAGTAGTGTAAATTTCCTTAACCTCCTTTTAGTAAAAATTGAAATGGGCTTGGCCCATTTTTTCCTTGTAGCCGCGGGTAGGGGGCCCCACATGGGGTACCCGTACCTTTTTCCGTGTCTCGACGTTTAGTCATTCGTTCATGATTATTTGTGTTCGCGTTTTATGTGTTCTCGTTACGTAATTATCGTGATCTAATATATTTATTTACGCTCGTAATAAATATATATATACGTAATTAATAATAGTTCGTGTTTTAATTACGTTCATGATTTCATGATCGCATGTTCGTGATTAATTATTGTCAAATAATTATTACGTGCTCGTGCGTAGTAAATACTTATCGTGTTCTAACACGTACGTAATACGTAAAGTCCTAACATGTAATCGTAATCATGCTATATTAGGAAAGTTTTAATCTAGTACGTACGATCTTAAGGGTACTATTCATGGTAAAAGCATGCGGGTTTTACAATATGACAATAAACTTGGGCTTCAATATGACAAAAAAATGGGACATCGCAATTTTGATCGCAATCTCAATCGCAATAATAAACCCTGATTCTATATGACAAAATGACAAAACAAAAAGGAATCTTTAGAATATTAAAAAACAGCAAAAATACACTGTATAATCTTAAAAACACCCTGAAAATCACCAAATGGCCAAAATTTTTTACGATTTTGACCAAAACAAGTAACCCAAATCACTACCGCATCTATGTAGTCGATTTGTCTACAAACTTAAACCACAAAAACGCAAAATTTTTCAAGATTTAAGCTTGATTAAATCAAAACCCAATGAATCAATCAAAACAAACACAAGAACAAACCAATAATCCCATGGCTCTTGATACAATTGTAGGTCCAAGTTTGCCTAGGATTGTCTATGTGTTGTAATGATCTAAAGAGGGAAGAAAGATGAAGAACTAGAGAGAGAAAGTAGAGAGAGAAAGGAGAGGATGGAAAGAAAGATGTATTTTGATAAATGTAAAAGGAGAACCAACCCTTCCTAACATGCTAGGAGGGGGTATATATAGCCCACCCTACATGTGGGCTTAATGGGTTATATTGTTACATAACCAGATCACGAGCCCATACTACATATGTATCGTTGGAGTGACCGATCCTTTCTAAATACGTAAAAACGTATTTCCAACAGAAAGTGAGGAAAGCGACAACCGTAACGCGCATGTATAATGGTTCGACACAAGGACACCTTCTTTTCTCTACGTCCACTCCCCGAGTCACCTACTGGAGAGTTCACAACACTAGACACCGATCTCCTTCTTTGGCGGATGAAACCTTACACGATAGAAAACAACGTTTCTTACGTCTTCATCTGGTGCAAATCTAAACACCGAGTTCTTGACACCTTAGGAGGAACTATCCCTTCACTACACGACATGACTTAACAATGGTGTTCTCCCAAATACATATCTCATAACGAAACTGTAAGACTTATGCACACGACTTAACTAAATACGAATACCATCATGGAATAAACCAAAAATAAAGATTAGATTAAGTTGAAGAAAAAGAGAAAAACAAAAGGTTGTGATTCCTAGTGAGAGAAAGACATATGGTTTCTCTCTCTACAATCTTTGAAATGGAAAACACACACACACACAAATGAGGTGCTTAGTACCTTTTATACTACAAGTGTAAGGTATAGAAGGCCCTCCTCATTTATGTGTTCGGGACTAATTCCCGTTACATACCAAACATTATACTAGAACTCTCAACACCATTATGTAGCATTTTCCACGAGCTTCGCAACGGTATATTATATGACCATCACTTTAAATACGGCTAACAATCTCCCCCTAAGGGGTGGTCATGTAATATGTGACTTCACTTCTTTGATGTTGCAGACCTTTGAAGCTCGTTGTCTTGAGAGTTCTTTCATAGTTCCTTTCATGACTTGTGATCTTGGATCTTTGATCTTTGCTTTGACTTGATCTTGAATCTTTGACATCTTGTGTTCTTGTGTCTTTTCCCACATACTCAAACTTTGATTTGAGATAAAATCTTGTTAACAATCTCCCTTGATCATCAAAGTAGCGAAAGTCTTTGTCTTTAGATGTTCTTGAGCTTTGTTCATTTACATGAGCATGTGGTCTTGAATTACGACTCTTAAGGTTACACCACCGTTTGCATTCCTCCGATTTCCCGTTATACAGTACGAATACTGTACCTGTGATTAGGTAAGTTCAAAGAACTTACTTGACAGGGTTTCCGGCTGTAATAGCCGTTCTCAATACTTGAATATATCAAAAGATAATTCATAGTAAGGAGTGAATCATGCAGTTCCATTCTGTTGATTAAGTCATCAATTCAATTTCATGGAACAAGTTTGAATTAATTAAGAATCAAACCATTGTTGCTTTCCAGTTGACACAAGTTTGATCCGTATAGAATCTCACAAGTCACCTACCGCAGTGCTGTTTGATGATGACACTGGAAGGATTTCCATTCGTCACTGTAAATACTGAGGTGTATTACTTTGAATGTTCTGGCAAGATCATAAAGATATTGCGTCGAGACCTGGAACGAGTTTGAATAAAAAAGAAGTCAAACCACTGTTGCTTTCCAGTTAGCATATGTTTAATTCAAGTGAATCTTACATATAACCTACCGCAGTGCTGTTTGATGTTAACACTAGAAGGATTTCCATTCATCACTGTGAATACTAGAGAGTATCACTCTGAATGTTCTAGTAATACCACAAGGATAGAGCGTAGGACTCTGTGAATTATCACTTGTGTTCTAATGATGAACAACAATTGATATATGGAATAAGTGTCCTAATGAGATTTTTGATGAATCTCGTTGGCTCTAGACTCTATAAGTGCACTTTTATTTGGTGATCGGAGGCTGGAACAGACTGCCACCTATTCAATATCTACTATTTCGGAGTGAGAAAGTTGACAGAAATGAGTTGAACTCCGTGACAATAAAACAAACTTCTTTTGAGAGAAGCTTAAGTAGGCTGGGAGGGGTTGTACTTTGCATCACTGGGTCCATGATGCTTTGTTTTCAATACCAGAAATCATCAACGTGATTCTGATAGTAGATGTATTGACCCGGTTTCTGCCTAAGTTGTATGGAGGGCTTCTTTCTTTACACCCTCTATCCTTACATTTCTTTTTCATTCTTCAACCCCTTCAATGCTTACTAAGACGTCAAAACTAGCACTTTGTTGTGATTGTTCCAGTGCTAGCTTAAGTCATTAGTCGGCATTTTTCCCGTACACTCAGTACTCCATCTTTCCTAAGGACTTCTAAATTCTAATGGATTGTCCCTGGGAAGATCCCTCCGGTTCTGGTTGGATCATAGGACGAATACCGAACCACCTTTTGACACTAATACCGTCGTGAATTAATGTGTTGAAGGGTATAGATATCGTAACCAGAAAAACCTATTGAAAAGACAATCAAGGTGTTGATGAAATCAATGTTTACACCTTGAAAGTTTTATATATCACCAAAACGCTCCCCCTACATATGTGCATCATAAAATGAAAGGTTTTTGCATATATTAGAAAGAGAAAGCACTTATATCAAAGATCTTATCCAAGATGCACATTTTGAACATATTTTAATCACTATTATCCCCCTCAAAAATTGCAAGTGATTGAAATTTTTGTAAAACTAGTGATGAAACATGGAAAGAATAATGTTGCATGAAAGTTTGTACTCCCCCTCGAAAGTAAATTCTAATTAAAATGGGGAGTATATGAGCACACAGTTTTGAAATACCTTGAGAAATTATGCTCAAACCCGAGAAAACTGAATTTCCGTTGTTGAGGAAAAATGTACATAAATGAACATTTTCCTTGAGTTCATGAGCTTAAAACTTTGATTGTTTTAATATAAGCCCATGACCGAGAAAAATTAATTTCTCGTTGATGAGGATAAGTCACAGACTTTCCTTTCTTTGGGGACCGGGTTATAGTCTGACATGTGACTATAAGCCATTATGAGAAGAAAGTAGAAAAGACATGTTTTGAAAACATTTGAACTCTCATTCGAACTTTATGTACGTACCCGTGTCGTTATTGAACGACATTTCTAAGTGCGTCCATATTATCGATGCTGAGAGACATGTCGAAGAAGAATATTTTTGGTATTTTTGAAAGATTTTCTTATTTTTTATTTTGTTTTTATAGGTTTCATATTTTTGTCTTTTGATTTTCTGATAGATATATACAGGATTACTGCGAATGAGCAAGACGTTCAAGTTCATCTGGAGTGAAACTACGCATACCAAGTCGACGAACCAAGAATTCAAATCTTTCTTGAGAAAGAGCTTTGATGAAGATGTCGGCTAGTTGGTAGTTCGTCTTGACAAAATATAGTTCCATCGTTCCTCTTTCCATATGCTGCTTTATGAAATGGAATGGACAGCTATGTGCTTGGTCTTGGAGCGTTGGACTGGGTTGCAGGATATGGCTATGGCTGATTGTGAATTACAATAAATAGGTACTTTGTTAAAGTGAAAGCCATAATCCGTGAGTTGTGTTCTCATCCAAAGGACTTGAGCACTGCACACGGTTAGGGACACATATTCTGCTTCCACGGTGGACAACGCCGTACAATCTTGTTTTCTAGAGGACCAGCTCACTAGCTTCTCGCCTAAGAATTGTGATCCACCGAAAGTACTCTTGAATGTATCATGACACCCTGCATGGTCGGCATCTGAAAATCCAGTTAGATTAAAACCAGAATCCTTCGTATACTAGAGACCCATGTGAATGGTTCCCCGGAGATAACGAAAGATCCTTTTAACCTCCTTGAGGTGCTTCTCGGTTGGCTTAGCCTGGTACCGAGCACATAAACAAGTAGCATGCACAATGTCCAGTCTGCTTGAGGTTAAGTACATAAGGGACCCGATCATACTTTGGTATTTTGTAGCATCTACAAATGTCCCTTTCTTATCCAAATCAAGCTTGTGTTTAATGTCCATTGGCGTACCAATAGGATCACAGTTTTCCATGCCAAATTTTGTTAGAATCTCAAGCACATACTTGGACTGATTTATGAAAATACCACAGGGGGATTGGTGAACTTGGAGACCAAGAAAGAACGTCATTTCCCCCATCATGGACATTTCGAATCTGCTTTTCATAAGGTCGGCAAATAAGATGGAATATTTTGGGTTTGTAGAGCCAAATATTATATCATCTACATAGACCTGAGCCACCAAGATGTCGTTGCCTTAGTGCTTGATAAACAACGTTGGATCAATGGTTCCTTTGCTGAAGTGATTTTGGAGAAGAAATCATGATAATTCGTCGTACCATGCCCTCGGTGCTTGTTTCAAACCATAAATTACCTTTTTCAACTTGTAGACATGGCTTGGATGTTCGGTATTGATGAAACCTTCAGGTTGACATACGTACACGTCTTCTTTTAATGGCCCATGCAAGAAAGCCGTCTTCACGTCCATTTGATACACAGTGAACGATTTGTGAGCAGCGTATGCCAAGAAAATCCTAATAGCTTCCATTCGAGCACCAGGGCGAAGGATTCTGCGAAATCAATTCCTTCCTTCTGTTTATAACCTCTCACAACTAACCGAGTCTTGTTCTAATGACCGTTTTATCTTCATCCATCTTGTTTTTGAATAACCATTTCAGGGTAAGGGGATCGATATTGTCCGGGCGTGGTACTAACTCCCATACATCAAGCCGAATGAATGGATTGAGCTCTTCTTGCATAGACTCAATCCATGAGGCGTCGGTCATTTCTTCTTTAACACTTGCTGGTTCCATTGTACTGACTGATAGTGCATAGATACACATATCACCGTCGGTACGCAGCTGATTTCTTGTTGAGACTGGTCGTGAGAGATTGCCAATCACTTGAACCAAAGGATGATTCTTAGTCCATTTGTGTTCATGTGGAAGTGTATGAGAAACTTGACGCGAGCTCGACGGATCCACATATGGTGTTGAAGGCTGAGTAGTACTTGTGGAAGCCGCAAATGGATTAACAAACTCATGTTCGTTGAGCATCGCATTGTTTGCATTTTCAGCAACTATTTCATTCTGAAAATGGACATGATTAGGAATTTGTTGAGAATGTTGTTGAGTTGCGTCAGCAGTCGGAGAAGTGGTTGGAATATTTGGAGGAAATATGGTTGAGTTTGACGTAGATGGTGCAGAAGTAGATGCCGTTGGTGTAGATGCAATCAGAGGTTCTTGAACTACCGTAGCAGGTGCAGCCAGGGCATTTTGAGGAACACCAAATGACGAAGGACCCTCCATATATTCATCATAGATTGGGCCAAATAAAACTTCCAAGTCACGTTCTGAGGGTTGTAACGATGAGATCGCTGACGGTGCAAATTGAAGCGCGAGTCCTGAACTTACGTGTCCAGAAGTCTGACTTTGAAGCTCAGGATGTGAACTTCTATGTTGAGATGCTATTCCCGAGAGTTCATCAAAGGTAACATTCATAGTCTCTATTAACTTTCTTTTCCTTCGATTATAAACCCTGTAAGCACAAGCAGTTGAAGAATAACCAATGAAAAAACCAATATCACCTTTAGGTTTAAGTTTACCGATATCTTCACGATCATTCTGTGGATAACATAGAGCCCCGAATACATGTAGAAACGATATATCCGGTTTTCGTCCATTAATGATCTCATAAGGTGTTTTGTTGAATCGGGTGTGAATAATGGAGCGGTTTTGAGTATAACATGCAGTTGCAATGGCATCAGCCCAAAGGAATAACGGTGCACTGGAGGAGAGAAGCATCGTCCGAGTAGCTTCAACTAACGTACGATTCCTCCGTTCCAGAACTCCATTATGCTATGGAGTTCTTACAGCCGAAGTTTGATGAGAGATCCCAACTTCGTCAAAGTAAGCTTTCAGTTTCTGATTGGTGAATTCTGTGCCGTTATCCGTTCTCACAATAATGACAGGGGCTTGCAGTAGTGCTGATGTTTTTTTCAAGAAGTTAATAATTACATCAGACGCTTCATCTTTTGCTGTAAGAAAATGAACCCATGTGTAACGAGAATAATCATCCACAATTACTAGGACATACCGCTTTCCATTAATGCTTTTGATTCTCATTGGGCCACACAAATCCATATGTAAGAGATGTAACCTATTCGTTGAGTTGGGAACAGGTTTGGGTTTGTGAGACTTCTTCTTACTTTTACCTTGTTCACAGGAAGGACAAAGATGGTCTTTAGAATATTTGAACTTTGGAAGACCGGTAACAAGATCATCTTTCGCTAGTTGGGTGATGGCATCGAAATTGAGATGAGATAACCTTTAATGCCATAACCATGACTTTGTTGATGTGGCTTGGGCCATGAGACAAATTGGAGAAGCAGCAGACATTTGAAAAAGATCAATGGTGTACAGGTTGGTTGTACGATTTCCTTTTAACAAATCAATTCCTTCAAGATCTCTTACAAAGCATGTATGACTTCTGAAGGCTACTTCCAAGTCTGAATCATAGAATTTCCTAACCGAGAACAAGTTGTGTCCCAAGCCATCAACAAAGGAGACTCTGGTGACAATTATATTTCCCCAATGAAGATCACCATAGCCTAGAATTGTAGCGACATGATCATTTCCAAATCGAACCGTTCCCATGAATCTCCATCAAAGTTCTTGAGAAGGCTTCGATTCCTAGTCATATGTTTGGAACAGCCCGAGTCCACGCACTAGAGACAAATTTCAACATCCTGCCAATGATAAGAGAAGAAAATAGTTTGGCAACCGATGAAATAGGTTCCTGTAGGGTTAGAAGATAATTAAGCCGTATCACATACCGACGTTTCACTGTCAGTATGAAATCTACTAGTGTTGATAATTTTGCCACTACAGTCAAAATTTCTACCAGTAGGCAACCATTTAGAGGTGAATATAGGGCTACTAGGCTTAGCAAGACTTTATGTGGACCCTCCGTGCGTAATTTTTGGAACATACACCTTAGCCTTAGGAGTGCGTTGTTGTTCACTGACTGACAGTTTGTCAATTCGAGTGTAACCACCATAATTCAAACCATTCATAGTCAAACCACAAGCATCATGACTAAAAGTAAAGAAACATTTATTACATTTAGCACAAATAACTTCAGATTTTTCATTCCGAATAGCAAGCTTAAAGTCATTACATTCAGATGAATTAAGTTTCTGATAATGATTAAAAAGAGGTAAATTCCTAGGGTGTTCTTCTACTTCCACATTATTGATCTTAAGGCGACTACTTCTAGAGGCAAAAGGGACCCTATCTTTCCTTGTATTGCTCGTAGGCTGTGGCATTCTGCTCTTAGTGTAGTTGTTTATTCCTGTAGAAGAAGACACGCGTCTATTAGAATTAGCACTTTTTAAATCAATGACTTGTGGTTGAGTTATAGTGGTCGGTTTTGTCCTAACGCTTGCTTTACGTTGTTTGCTAGGCACAGAGGGAGAACTAACACGAAACATTCTTGGGGCAATCACATCAGTTTTCGTTCCAACAACCTTGGGAAAAGGTGTCACAGCAATACGAGTGGGTCCCGAGGTTGCTGGAGTCTGAATCGTACTAGGCTAAAAAATCGTATCTTTTAATAAGAATTTTAACTTACAGTTCTCACAACTTTTATCAATAAGTTTCTGATAGACAAACTTACTTTGTTCAACAGCCCGCTTATATGAAACAACAACAGATTCTTAATCTGCAATTTTAGCCTTAAGCTTCTGAACATTCCCATCACTGGCCTTCTCTAACCCAAAGAAGCCAGATTGATTCCCTGAGCACCTCCCAACTGAGCTGTCAAACGTACTATTTTTTGTTGCATTTCATTGTAAGCTTTTTCGTACGAAATCTTGTCATATTTGCGTTCATCACATTTTTTGACAAATTTATTCCAAAGATCGGTGAATTCTTTATCCTTTTTAATGACATAAGATTCCATTTTCTCTTTCTTAAGATCAAGCTCAGTTTGGAGGTTTTCATTATGCAACACAGAGGTATCTAAGGCACCTGGACTAGTGTATGTACTTTCACCATGATCACTAGCATTCGAGAGACTTCCTAGATCGTTTTCCAAAACTTTAATCCTATCAAGAGATTCATCAGCCTCCTTCGCCAAAGATTTAAAGTCTTCAACAAATTTGGCTATTTCTTTTAGAAAATCATTTTCAAGATTGCTCATCCTAGCATCAACTTTATTAATAAGCGGATTAATCTCGTTGTGAAGAATTTTTCTAACTTCAGTGTGAACGGGTGAAGTAAAGTTTCCTCTAGTAATTTTGGCGTTAACAACCTGTTTGAGAATCACAAAATTATCTTTGAGCTCATTTAGAAATCGGCGAGTGATACTCGGTTTAGGAGGGTCATCAGACAATTCTTCACTTGGTAGCAAAATCATTTCAGCACTCGTTTTAGACCGAACAAACACAGTTGGAGGATTGACTTTCGGATAATAAACGGGTGTCACTTCTTTATTAAACTTTTGCATTTTTAAACGAGTCTCTACAGAAAGTTCAGTAGTTTCCTCAGAATCATGCACACTAGGAGGATCATGCTCATCAGACAAGAGCACACTACCATTATATAGAGTTTGATTTGTGGCCTGAACTTGCTTAAGGTATTCTAGATTGGGAGGAAGAGGACAACCTAAATCCATTTTGTATCGAGTGTAATTTATCTCATTCACTTTTGGTGCGAGCATATTTATCGTCTGCATAGCTTGGCCACATTTTACCGACAGGTTGTCTAATTCCCTAATCCTATCCTGAGCTTTGCAAAAATCCTCAAGAAGCCCATCTTCTCGAATTTTGAAATCATGTTTCAACTGTTTTCATTCTTCTTTTAAATCCAAAATAATAGATTTTTCAGTTGAAAGTTGTTTATTAAGAGATGTGATTTCATCATTTAATTCGCTTATATTTTTAGCACTACTTAAATGTAAGGCATTTAATTTCTGAGTAGTGCATTTTTCGTGATAAACCGATGTAGCATGAGCTTGTTCAAGATCCTTAATTTTAGCATGATGGATTTTAAAGCTTTTCTCCCTTTCCTTATACCCCGCAAGCTCAGTGGTCAGTTTGACATTAGTTTCTCTAAACTTATTATTAACCTCATTCGCATGAGCTACATCCTTAGCAAGCTTATCAAATAATGATTTGTAATACGCATGTGTCGTATCAGGAAGGGTTGTAGGCTGAGCGACTTGAGCTTCACTAAGGTCCACACTTGGCTCATTCGAAAGAATATTACTCTTATTCGTTTGATCCCCGTTTGTCTCAATGTAGGGCTCAAGTATCTCAGTATACTCTTCCTCCTGATTAGACATACAATATATATTATTATCATTAAAACGTGGGTGTACCTCAGAGGGGCCGTCTGAATCATAGACGGGAGCGATATCCTCATGCATTCTTGAGGTAGATGCTTGTTTTAAGTTTGCCATCAAGATGTAGTTGGCATTCAATTATTCTTCCTCGTCATATTCTGCTGCAGAAGCCATAAGATCAAATTCCTCAGCTTGAAGTGGAATCCCTGCCTCTTCCTTTTGTGCTATAAGAAGTTGACTTTGAAGATAAGCAGCATCCCTCTTCTTTTTGGCTGTGCAATCTCGAGCATAATGACCAAATCCCCTACAGTTGTAACATTGAACCTGACGATTGTTGTTTGCATTCCCCGTACCCGTATTCTCAGCCCTTGCAGCAACTATATTACCCATATGATTACCAATCGCTGGCACAACAATTACCCTATTCTGATTACCTGTATGCTGACCACCATATTGATTCCCAGTGTTCCCTCCAACTACCAATTGACGATCTTGATTCACATTCATCAATGGTAGAGCGATCTGCCTGTTTCTAGTGTTTGAGGAGATTCTCTGATTGTTGTTGGTTGGATTAATGGTGAATTTAAATGCCTTAGCAAGAAGAGCAAGACCAATATTTATCGCATGAGTGGGATCGTTGATGTCATCAAGACAATCTATGGGTTGTTGTAGGTAGTTCACATGAGCAGGGACTTGATAACCATAAGTAGTGAGTTGTTGTTGTGGCATGAAGTTGCTTGAGGAGGGTTGATGATAAGATACCATGAGATATGACATAGATGATGAAGAGTTTGCCATAAAAGCCAATGGATCTTGTGTCTTGGCACGTCGTTCCGCCCTTACTTCGTTTGCCTCATCTCGATTCATCTTCAAGTAATCATATACTTGAGTGTAGTCCACAACATGAAGATCCTTGGTTTGATTGACAAGAGTGACATATCGTGACCATTCAGATGGAAGATTATCAAGAAATTTGTTGTTCGCAGCAATTTATGCAGGTCCGTGTTTGTTTCTTATAATATGGTTCATGAGGGTTGAAAAACGATGATAATAAGGTTCAATTTATTCCCCTTCAGTGGACGTAAATTTATCCCATTCACGAAGCAAATTAGTCTCTTTCTCTTGTAAGCCAATTTCACTTCCCTTCATCATTTTCTGAATCCTGAGCCACATCTCGTGTGCGGACTCACAACTATCTACAACAGCATACATATCTTCTGGAAGACCCATAAGAATGACTTGAATTGCTTGATCATTTGCATCGAGTTGTTTTGATTCAGCCTCAGTTAATTCTTCATCCGTTTGCTCATGGTTAGACGCAGCTATTGGGTTAGCAGCGTTCGTAGGATCCCTAGGTATAACAATTGTTCTTCTAACATACGGACCTTCTTGAATCGATTTAACAATTAAGATTCCCAAAGGTTTACATTTTGCATAACGACGAAGACGACTAGCCCATGTAGTGTAATTATCTTTGGTAAGCATGGGTGGACGATTCTCAGTACCCGCAACATAAATATCTTGTTGAGACGTCATTATAGAAGTCGTGTGTAAAACAGGATATGAATTCGAAGAAAGCAAAGTGTTGTAATTAAAATCACCTAAAATGAGTAATTCCACTAAGAAATTGAGCACGAGAAACCAAAAATTCCAAGGCAAACAAAAACTCACGATAAAATTTTTCAAAAAGACGTTTTTGAAAAAAACTTGGATTACTTGTCACAACTTAACTCCGTCGGAATATGATCGGAATAATCTGATCGGAAAGTGTGTCGGAATATCTGGGCACACTACCTATCGGAATATCTAATCACAGTAACTATCGGAATATGTATCGGAATAGCTTAACAGAGTTCAACACCTATCGGAATCCGTATCAGAATATGTATCGGAATAATAGCTTGCAAACTTATCGGAATCCTTGTCAGAATATGTGTCGGAATAAAGCTTGCAACACCTATCGGAATAGTTATCGGAATGTGTGTCGGAATGTATAAACCCTTTTCTAATGGATTCTGCCGGAATATATAAACCCTTTTCCGATGGATGCTGTCGGAATATATAAACCTTTTCCGATGAAATCTATCGGAATAACTGCACTGTTCCGAGACAATAGGTAAAAATATGAGATTTTTTACAAGACATCCGTGATTTTAACCAACCCAAAACACCCAAATACCACGACTATGTAGAAGATATATGGATCACTTGGAATAACAAGAACACGAAAAAATTTGATGTAAAGCTCACGAATTTCAATAAAACAAGGACAACACCAAAGAGCTAACCACGAATCCCTTGGCGAATGATACCACTTGTAAGACTTATGCACACGACTTAACCAAATAGGAATACCATCATGGAATAAACCAAAAAGAAAGATTAGATTAAGATGAAGAAAAAGAATAAAATAAAAGGTTGTGATTCCTAGTGAGAGAAAGACATGTGGTTTCTCTCTCTACAATCTTTGAAATGGAAAACACACACACAAATGAGGTGCTTAGTGCGTTTTATACTACAAGTGTAAGGTATTGAAGGCCTTCCTCATTTGTGTGTTCGGGACTAATTACTGTTACATACCAAACATTATACTAGAACTCTCAACACCATTATGTAGCATTTTCCACGAGCTTCGCAACGGTATATTATACGATCATCACTTTCAATACGGCTAACAGAAACCGACTAAATACTTGATCACACCTTGATTATGTGAGAGTTCACAATGGGGAGAAATGAAAAGAATTAAGCACGAGATCTTGCCAAGATCATGGATTATATTATAAAGAACATGACTTAACGTCTTCCTAATTCGCAACAACTCGAGTCATAAATTAGATCATGTTCATTGATTTTATAAGAGAAATACGGATCTATATTCTAAGTCAACACGAACTTAGTCTTTAATCTTTCTGCTCCTTAAGAGATATAGATCTATGATAATAAGTCATGGATCTCGGTTGAAAAGAACACGAGATGTAAGATCATAGATCTTGAACATAAGAATATGAGATGAAAAGTATAATGAATTTATGCTTACTACATTGGCTTCAAGACTTGATTGGCTTGAACGTCTCAGATGACATGATCTTCACACCTTGAAGGATTCACAATGATAGAGGCTTAGTCTCTTCGAAGAATGAGATGATCTTGCTACATCAAGAGGATCACTAAGGATAAGCTAACCTAAACATAACAAAGAAGGTACAAATATAGATCTGAGATCTAAGGTTATAGAGAAGTATATTTGAAAAAGGTGAGCAACAAGTGATAATGATCTCTTATTTATAGGCAAAAAACCTTATGTCCGTGGTGGATCCTTTGGATAACACATATAGACTTTGGGATTTGCACTGCGGAGCCTTCAGGTGAAACTCAACTCATATCATTACCAAACCGGGTTTTTGGGTATCCAACCCACCAAATCAACCCATATCTTTCCAAATCTTTGACCAAATCACCAATATTTGACTAGATCTCATGTGATGTCATGCATGATGTCAAATGAATTATTTTTCATTTTGATTTTACTTAAAACTAATGTAAAAAGAAACAAAAAATGTTTAGGAACATTGTTTACTTGACTTTTGTGTAAGTAACATAGTTTTGTTGATTTAAAGAATCTTTTAGTGACTTAACTAAGGTTTAATTAATTTGTGTTAAAACATATTTGAAGTCTTAATTCATTAAATAATATAAGAAGAGAAGTTAATACGATTTTGATTAGAAAACTATCGGTTAAAAACTTACTTCCATTTTACTTACAAAGATGTTATGTTTGTTATTAACAAAACACATAAAGATCATAAAATGTAAATGAGCGTTTCTACGGATTATTTGTATTAACAATATCTCCTTTTTCTTATGACAAAACATATCATTGTCGTGAGTAAAATTGAACATCCAAGTTTCAAATTGTAGTTTTTACTATCTTCTCTTTTTTTGTCAAAACAAAAAGAGCGTCAAGAAGAAACTAACAATCATATGCAATATTTTTGTATGTGTGAGTAAATATGTAATATGTGGTTTTCGAGAAAACTTCCCTTCAAAGAAAAAAGCTCATTTTAACGAAAGCCCTGCCTTAAAATTTTAAGACTCGATGAGAAGAATGCTCTCCCTTAAAGAGTTAGTGGTGATGATTCGAGAAGTCTAGATGAGCATCGAAGCATTGACTAATGGAGCACTTTTTGAAGTGAAATCTTGTATAAAATAAATGAAAGGTCCAAGGAAAATGGGTTAGTCTTCTATTTAGAGAGTGTAGGACTCCTATTTGTTTGTGTATGCCATACAAAAATGGGTTAGCATAATCATAAAATCCAAGCTCCCCCTTGAGGGATGTTCCCCTTGCTTGAGGGCGTCAAGATGAACCTACAAGATGGAAGAGATGACCGGTGTAAAAATCATACTTAGATGAGAAACCCATATACGACCAAGTGTATATGATGAGATAATAGATAGTATCGATAAGTTATTGAAAAGGAAATTCTCCCCTTTTCTAAGCTATAAAAAGTGGTTAGTGGGACAAACAAGATGTATTAAAAAATCCGACTTATTTGTATTTAAACTCTACAAAGAAAAGGTTAGTATAATGCATCTTTCATAATTTGATGAGTGTACCTATGATGCCATATGTAAATGATGAAATTATGTGAAACTCAAGATTAAATGTAGTATTTTAATAAGCCAACATAAAAGGATGGCAATAATGCAACACACTCTTTGAAGATAAGTAGCCCCGAAGAAATATATATAGAAGAATCATACTATTTGCATCATTTGGATGGTTTTGATGGTGAGGTTATTCACGATCAGGAAGGTGTATAAGAGAGACGCATCTCATTACGACATTCACTTGATTCTTGACAACAAAGGAAATAAACCTTATGAGTGCCAGGATGTAGTTATGGATGAAAGTTTCATGTGAAGTAGAATTGGTAGAATAATCAAGTAAAAAATATTTTTACAAAACATACCTTGTTGGTTAGTTAATCACTTGAGATTCCAGGCATGGTGATTTTAAGAAGAGGAAAAGGCGACGAAAGATGATGATGACAATGAAAGCAACAAATAATGGATGCTTTATATAGGGTTGATAAAGATTATGTACGTATATACATGTAATCTAAGATATAATTCTAGATGAGATAAATGTGTGAAGAGGTATATATCTATTTGATAATAAAATAATATGTTTTCATACTTTAAATATGGTTAGTTAAACATCATCGTACAAGCATTTATACCATCAAAACTTAATCACATGTTTTTCACAAAATACATAGCAAGTAAGCACATAGGGAGTCAAGCGTATGAACACGACATTCACACATAAATGGGAAGACTCAAATATTAAGCATAAAATAGAACAAATATCGCGACTAGCTAAAAGGTCATGCTTAGATGATAAGATATTTTTACTAACAATGAAGTGTAAGAGAAGTGTCATGCTAATGAGAAAGACACGTGATCATATGATGTCGAAAAAGATATAGAAGTTGACATATAAGCATGTAAGCCAAGAAATTATCTACGAGATTAAAAAGTAGGTTACAAAGTTTTTAAGATATCAAATAGACTTCAACATAATGTAAGTGCACAAGTAGTAGGTAGGTACAAGTAGCATGTAAGTATGTTATTTTAAAAGTAGAATGAGAATATGTTAACCATTGAAACCTTTTGAATCAAGGAACATTTATGGATGGATTTAAATCATGTCAATCAAGCATTGAGTTCTAAAAGCATTAGTATAACATATTATGAGTTCACAAGAAATATGTTAGACAAGTAAAGCATCATATACGTCACAAATTTACTTTAAGAGTCAATATCATGCAAATGATGTTTAGGTGTAAAACCCACATAAAATACATGGAAGCATTAAATACGCAAAAATACGAATTAATTAAAACTTTATAATTAGTTAATACACGACAAGTCTTATGAACATTAAATGAATAAAGACAAGTATTACGTATATTATTTATTTATTTATTTAATGACAAGTATTTATGTATAATAAATAACGCACGACAAGACTTAACACGAATTTAAAACACGAACTTACGTCAAGAATATTAATACACGGGAATTAATAAAACACGAAAACAAAAATACTATATAAAGGGGTGTTTATGGCCGGCCTAAAAAGAGAGAACCAAAAGGGGGCCCAAGCCCGACCTGTTAACCTTTTACTAGTCAATGATTACTCCCAGGAAAATTTATTTTACAAGCTTTACAAAAAAGTTAAGAAAACCCTAGGTTTGGGAGAAGGTGCCGCCGACCAAGAAACAAGAAAAGGAGAAAAAGAAAATCTTTGATTTAATTCGGGTATTGTTCGGGTTGTTCATTTTTTATCTTTACATATTCGGTAACCACCAAACTTAAATCCTTCTTTTATTATTTTTCTTTAATCATGAATTAATTTAATTAATTATGAGCACATGAATTGTATGATTAAAACATGTAAAATATTCGGGTGTTGGTTTGGTTTGGCACAAAAACCAAGACATAAGTCTCGGTGGGATTATTTTACCCACAGTCGCCGGCCTATGTGGCTCGGTGGGTGGGTTTCTTGGGCAGCCACAATAGCAGGGACCCCAACAGGGGGGGGTGTTTGTTTATCAGTGGCAACCGAGACCTCCCAGGTCTCGGTGGGAAGGCTGTACCGGCAGTGGCTAGCCACTGCTATCGGTGGGAGCTTTGGGCCGCAGGGGGAACCGGCTACAATCGGTGAAAAAACCCCCCAGCCGGCGAGAACTGCCAACAGGGCAGTGGCTAGGCTGTGGTGGTGGTGTATTGTTTGTGCGTGCAACTAAGTCACTGGGACCCGTTGGGCTTAGTTTTAGGGCTCGGCTAAACCGAACCAAGGGGGTGTTTGGTTATAATTTTGCTAATTAATTTTGGACTTAGGATATAATTATTTTATGTAATTATTCATGAAATTAAACATGGAACATTTAATTAAGTTTAATCAAGGACTTAGTCTAATTAAATAGTTACATTTTAACCATGGTATAATTAAATTCATTATAACCTTTAATTTAATTATTTAATTATCAAGCTTAAGGTAAAGTTTTATTAAATATAAATCATGCTTTAGTACTAATTAATAATCATTAAACCACATTATATTATTAATTATTAATTAACTAAAAGATTATGACATGTTATATTATTTATTAAATAAACTTTACTATATTATCATTTAAATGAATCATGACTTATAAAATATGTTCATTAAGCCTCGGCTTATATTATATGCTTATTTAACAAGCTTATTACTATTTGTGGAAACTTTATATTTTTGGAAACTTACTATTTATGGAAACTTACTATTTTTAGAAAGTTACTATATATGGAGACCTGCTAGTTTTTGAAAGTTACTATATATAGAAACCTGCTATTTTTAGTAAGTTACTTATTATGAAACATCAAGTATAATAACACATGAAACACTAAGAAATACATGATAAAACATGAAACAGTAAAACAAGTAAAACAAGACATGAACTAGTAAAACAAGTCAAGAACAAGTGAGAAAAGTCAAGAATAAGTAAAGTAAACTAAGAATCAGTAAGTTATACATGAACATACAACTCATTCACGTCCTTTGTTCTGTAGCACTCGTGAAGTCGGAGTAGTACCATTCACCTTTCATCTTTCATCGTTACTAGACATAAGGTACGAATATTCCGTCCTTCAGTAAGGACATCTCTTTCTATGCATGATTAAGATTCCCCGTTTGCTGCCATCTGTTTTCCCCAGTTTACATGTCATAAAACTTTTCATTGTGGCCATGCTATCATTTTAAATTGCCTGAGCTATATACATTCATGACCATGTACACCTAGTTATGAAGGTACCATAACCATGAAACTTGAGGCACTGGTGTCATGACTCTTCCGCGACGAGAGTGATTTCTCACGGCGTCCCTTTAGTTACTTTGGCCATTATTATTATTATCATGTGGGGCGTATGTGTGCATCCTAGTACATGTTTTATAGGTTTACAAGGTGACTTTGGTTATGCTCTACATCCGTTACATTGGAGTTGATCCCTCCACCCAGACTTATATAATTAGAGGTCACCCTTCTAACTGCATGACGAGGTCACCCCTCTATGTATTCATGCACGTTGATATTTATCATGACTTATATGAGCTCTTTGGCATTTAAATTACATTTACATGTATAAACATAAGACTTTTCAGTTATAAACCAGTTTATAAAACATGTTCCAGGTTTTCCAAGACTTACACATATTCCGTTCCATTTCATGTATTTTGCTTATATTTCAGTTATTCTATTCATGTCACTATATCCGTTCACTGAGCATATTGCTCAGCCGTATTTTCTTTCCAAGTCCCATATAGCAGGTACATAGGGACGAACTTGAGCAATTGAGTGCATAGGATTGAAGCTACCTTAGACTTCTTTTCTTTTGCATTTCATATACTTATGCTTGGTTGGACAATGTTTAGTCCTTTTCTACATTCTTTACTTTATGCATGTTTGAGCTTATGTTTGGGGGCCTATGTTTGTTTTCGGCTTTCCTTAAGGTCATTTATATTTGTAAGAAATATTACCTTGCATGCTTTGATGACACGCCATATTTATCATGTACCGGTCTACTTATCAAACTGGGGTGTTACAGTAGGCATAAAAAACATATGCATAAAATCATGAACTAGACAAACCTTTTCAAGGATTACACATTTGATTATATATCAAATGCATTGATAATAAAATTGATCATATCAAGCAGAAGCATGCAATCAAAACATATAAGTATAATGCAAGAATTATTTATTAGAGGAAATGTTATATTACTATGTGTTTGATAAGTATTTCTAAGGCGAGGCAAACTAATACCATTATCAGTACTTACTTTAGGTAAGCATAGGAATAAAGATTTCTATTCGTATAATGAATATGATACTATTACTAGCAGTGCTCATTTAAGGCTAAACACGACCCTTTTTATAGGCGATTCCACATAGCCAACTTTCCACATGAAAGAAACTCTACCTTTAGATCAAGTTGAGTTTCTATTGCAATAAGTTATCTAGTATTTATTTTCATGTTAGGAAAATTTTTATTGCTACATAGTATTAATTGAATATATTATGTTAGGAATATAAATTAGTATTGTTCATTTCGCACTACAAGTACTAGTGAAACTAGTGTTGGTAGTATAATATTAGTTCTGGTTGCGTCTGGTCAAAATTGGACAAAGTGGCCATGGCAAGTTTAATGATGCTTATTTTATTAATGTTTTTGAAGAGATAAAGACTAAAGACACGTTTTTTTATCAGCAGAAGATATTCAATGTATATCATCTTAAGTTTTAAAAGATTGATTATGGTCTTATCTTGTGAATGACTCGTTGTGTTATAAAAGGAGGTCCCAGGTTTAGGTTTTTGATATTGCATTCGTACGTTTCACTCATAGCTTTAAGGTTTCTATAACCCTAGTAATTCATAGAGTACTCATATTATTCTCAATAATATTAAAGCTTTTGGTAAATATATTATGTTTACTCATACAAAACTTTTTACTTACAATTTTCTTCATATCAAAGAGTAGATTTCGTATACTTTTTGATATTCATTCAAAGTTTCTACTAAGACTAATTAAAATTTCTTATGTTTAGTCTAAGTCTACAAGCTAGGTTAAACAATTAAAAAGGGATTAACATATTTAAAGATTACCGTTCATTCAAAAATGTAAGCTTTTTCGATTTCGTCTTAACATGCGGCTTATGTTTTGGTTGTTGAAATACATTGACATATGATAATAAAATATATTTATGTCAGTGGCTAGTCAAAACTATAAATATCTTAAATAATATGATATTATTGAAAACCTAGTTGGAATTTGATATTATTGAAAAAGGTGTTATAAATTAAACTCCTCTTCCGCTACTGCTGGACTTTTGGACATAAAGGCTTGAATATTGAACAACAACATTTGCCATTTATGCAATATCCTTTTTCCCACCAAGGTCCACAAGTACAATCGTCATCGTTCGTACACTGATCTAATATTCCACCGCTTAGATTGCTTGCAACTGGCACCCTTCCTTCGACAACATTGAGTTCTGAAATTGTAAATAACTAATTTTAGACAAAAGAATACTTATGATACATCCCAAAGTTAAAATAATCAATTATTATTTACTAAGTTTTTAAAGAAATATTCTAAAGAATAAGCCGTATTCACTCATATATTGATGTTCGTAGATAATTGCTTTTACAACAAAATACAAAGTTATACTAGATATGCTAGTATATGTATGATTATAAATATTAGTCACAAGCTATTTTTATCCAAAAAGTAATACTTATTTACCATATTAGTTCAAAACAATTATATACCCACAATAATAATTAAATACATAAAATAGATTGAGACGACTAACCAAATAAAATGACCAAAAGTGTAGCCAATATGAAAACCTTAAACGAAAATTTCTCCATTTCTTTACTTAAAACACTTTGCAAGATAAAATATCAATATTTTTTATGAAAGATAATTATGTTTTTATGTGAGTATTTATAGCAAAACAAATTATTTATGAGATGAAACACCATTAAATGATAAAGTTATAACACCTTTGAATTATTAAATTATAAGTTTATAATGTTTTACATGAATGTAAAAGAATTAAATGCATATAAACAATTCAAACATCAATTAAAGTTGATAATAAATGTTTTATAGAAATATACGATCACAATGGTGGCATCCACGTGACTACCGCTCACGCGCCTCCATATCCACATGACTACAGCTCACGCACCTCCATCACCCAGATCCGATACCTACTTCACTTCACTGATTTGTTAAATATTCTTTCTAGTTATATGTTTATTAGATAGTTTAAAGGATCCTATCAAGATTAATCTTCTAAAGCCAAACCATCTCCACCCTTAATTTCTAATACAGATCATACTTTTAACGTTAATGTAAAGAAGGTTTCATAATGGATCATCACCGGAAAATTGTTTTCCAGAACATCTTCAACGTCGTATTACAAAATTTTTTGTCACCAATTTACACGAAAGATGTAGTGGGTTTGATTTTCCCGGTGATGTTCGTCAGTTTGGCAAGATTTTCGATTTGTACATTGCAAGAAAAGAGATAAAGGTGGAAACAGGTTCGGTTTTGCCTCAATGATCTACGTGAAAGACAAAGAGGAGATTCTTAAGAATCTGCAACATTCACTTGGGGAATATCGGCTATGGTTCAATGTGGCCAGGTTTGTTCTAGAGGACGGGGAGATAAACAACAAGAATACACAGTCGAATATTAGCAATAATAAACAACACGGAGATGAAGTTCATAAGGAACGGAAGGCGTCGGTTTTTGAAAAGGCATCGGTTTTAAAGAAGGGTGAAAGTTCGTTTAAAGAGATGCTTGTCGGTAAGTCAGTAATTATTGATAGTGGCGTCAACGCTTTCAATGAGTTGAATGGAAAGGCTTTGGTTGCGAGAATGATTGATCTGGATGCTTTAAAGAATATTAAAGTGGTTCTGAACGACATTTATCCCGTTGTAGGCAAAGTGCAGTATTTGGGTGGTTTAGATGTCCTGGTTTCATTCGAGGATGAGAAAACAGCTTTAGCAGTTCGGGAAGCCGCAAGATCGATTGTGGGTAGATTTTCGAGGATTAGTATTTTGGAATGGCAGAGGTTTGGTTTCGAACGCTTGGCGTGGCTTAAAGTAAAAGGAATTCCGCTACATTTATTAACTAATGAAGTTATTGATATGGTGGGAGGTGTTTTTGGGAAGGTTGTGCATAAGGCTAACAGATCCAACTCAGACGATGATTTGTCATATGATTATGTTGGAGTTTTGTTAGGAGATGGGAAAAGGGTGTCCGAAGAAGTAATCTTGCAATGGAATGATAAGAAGTTCCGTGTTTGGGTCATAGAGGAATCGGGCGAATGGCTGCCGAATTTCACTAATGAAAAGGCAACCCCGGAAGCTGTATACACCGATGAACCAGGTGATGAGTTTCCTAACGAGACGCCAGAGAGGAACGGTGACATTGCAATGACCGGCAACACGTAAAACATGGACACCGATAATTACAGTAATGCCAATTATGTTGATTTAGTCAATCAACCGTTGCCAATTAATGTGGAGCTATTAGGCCAACTTAATGATTCAGTTCTAATAATTGATGATAGGGAAGAAGTTTTTGTTCCAGCTATTAATTTTCCGTTTGAGCAATATTTTAGGGATAATAATGAAGGCCAAATGGGCGGGAGTAAAGTTAATAAAAGAACAAAGTTTAAAAAGGGGTGCGAATTGGGCCGGAACAGTGACACGTATTCTAGCAGCCAGGAAAGTCTCAAAATGGTTAAAAGGCCTAAAAATTTGACCTTTTTGGGCTTAACAATTTGCTGGGCCTGAATGATGAGGATGAGTCGAACACTATGGACGAAGAGGTGGTTTTGCCTGACAAGGAACAGGTGGATTTGGATCTGAATTGTCATCCAAACTCACTGTCATCAGAAAATAACATTCCTTTAGATGATAAAAGAGCTTAGATAGAGGTCGAGTATAATGCTAGCCATATACAAGAAGTTAATAGCCGTGGAGACGAGCTACGTCCTACGGTTGAAATTAAATCAACAAAGGAGATGGGGGAAAAGCTCGGTGTTCAACTTGACAGCTACGATACTTTGATTCGGGATTCTATCGATCAAAAAGGGTTACAAATCGGTAAGTCATGAATTGCCTATCCATATATATTCGTGGGATTGGGGTGTGGGGGAAGGATAGATGGTTTAAGGGGTTGAGAGAGGAGTTTGGTATTTCTTTTATGGGTTTGCAAGAGAACATGTGCCGTAGTAATATTCAAGAGGGGATGTTGGAAAATTTTTAGGGTGGGTTGTGTTTTGATTATGAATTTGTTAACGCCAACGGTCACTCGGGGGAATTGTAACTATGTGGGATCGAAAGGTTTTCACGAGGGATAAGGTATTTAAAGATGATAATTTTTTGGTGGTTTCTGGTCTGTTGACGGAGAGATTGGTTCAATTAAATACTATCAATGTGTATGCTCCCCAACATAATGTTGAAAAAATAAACTTGTGGTCGAAAATTCACCAATATATGCAATCGTGGCAGGGTTGGTGGATAGTATTTGGGTATTTTAATGTGGTTAGAAGTCCGGAAGAACGTAAGAACTCAGTTTTTGACCCGAGTTGTGCTAGGGATTTTAACGATTTTATCGATGAAGCTGGGTTACGGGAATATAACTTGAAAGGATTGAAATACACTTATTTAGTTAATAGAGGTGGCGAGTGTAAAATGAGCAGAATTGACAGGATACTCGTTTCTTCTAATGTCTTCAATAAATGGCCCAATGCTTGTGTTAGAGCTTTACATAGAGACCTTTCAGATCATTCTCCTTTGGTTTTGTTAATGGTTGACTCGAATTTTGGTCCCAAACCCTTCTGATGGTTTGACTCTTGGATGGATAGGCCCGGATGCCAAGACTTGGTTGAATCGACTCTAGAGGATAATAATGTTCAGGGGCATGCGGACTTTGCTTTAACCATGAAACTGAGAAGACTCCGGAACAGGTTGAAAATACGGTTCAAAAAGCACAAGTTAAAAGAGGATGAAGATGAGAGGAAACTTCGAGCCGAGAAGGAAGAGATTGAATCTATGATGGAACATAAAGATTTAGATGAGCCGGAACTGTGGGTTTGGGTAGAATGTAAAAAGAATCTTGAAGAGATGTTGCTAACCCACCTCCTCAAGGGTTCGACTCATCATTCTTGTCTCCCGCACTTATCGCAGGGGAAAAGAACCCGAACCAGGGATTAACCCAACCCCCGCCCAACAAAGACAAGCGAAAACTGTCCCTCGTATTAGCAGAAAACGAGGAAATTGTCGTCACAGAAGCGCGAGCAATGAAAGAATATGTAGCAAAAAATTTACATACCATTCTCCTGCTCGTCACCAAACATTGAGAGACCAAAGAATCGTAGGGGAAAAACGAGTGAGCCCAGTACGAAGAGACGATTTGGAGAGTACTAGGAAATCCCCAAGTGACGACTCATCTATCTCAGACTCAGCTAATAATCATTCTAGAAAACGCAAGACAAGGCACCCTTCTTCAAAAGACTCTGAAAGGGAGACTAATCCTTACCAACCTCCCAGAAATAGGGATCGAGACTTTTCTCAACCATGGAGAAGAGGCAGAGCGAAGGCTTTTACAAAACGTATTCAGTATTACGCTGACGCGAAAAAGCGTCGCATGCCATCAAATGTCAAAACGTATGATGGTACTACAGACCCAGACGATCACTTAAAAGTATTCGAATCACAAGCAAGAATCGATCAATGGCCCGAACCTATATGGTGCTGTAAGTTTATGGACCTATATTTAATAGTCGTGTGATAGGATCAAACTCGAGATTCCGGGATTGCAACAATACGTAAAGAGTTAATATAATTAATAAATATATTTATTGTATTTATTCATTTATTTGCTAAATATATTTATATATTTATTAATTTAACCGAGCAAGTAACCTTAACGGTCGTTAAATAATTAATAGTTAAGTTATAACGAGTGTTAAACAAATATATAGTATATATAAACAAAAGGAAAGAAGTTTGGAAGATTACAGAACACCCCTAAGGGGTGTTTATAGGCGGCCGATTATGGGCTCCAAAGGGGGGGCATTTGTTGCTTTTTATTTATCTTGGGCTACAAGGGCTGAGTCCTATAAATACACCTCCTAATGCCCTCATCATCACACAACAATAATCTTTCTCCCCTTCTCTTTCTTTTGTTTGATCGCCACTCCCTCCAACAAAAGGGTTTCGGTTGGTTTTCTTGGTTGATCGATTGTATACTTAATCTAGTCCTAGCCCCTCTCTAGGGTTGTTGGGTAGATTAATACAAGCGTTGTAGCTCGGTTTTCACGTGCTAGAATCACGGTTAGATTGTTGTATTACGTGTGTACAAGAACGTAATATAGTCTTACTTTAGACTATATCTTGGTATTTACGGTTTAAACCAGAATCGGTGATTTGTTCTTCGTCTTGTGGAATTGCTTTAGCGTAAAGGTATGTAACGCTAATTCGTTTAATTATAATTGTGTTATTAATTATGATCTTGTTAAATCGCTTCCGCTATATGTGCTTTGATCTCGTTTAGGGTTTTATATAATTGTTATGATACTAATAATCCTTCAGTGGCATCGAGAGCCGTTTTAACATGTTATAATTATCGAAAATCTAAAGTTTTTTTAACTATAATTGTTTTGAGTTAAAAATACATGTTTTTTAGGTTTTTCATAAAATTAGGGTTTTGTTTTTTAAAAATTAGGGTTTTTACTCTATTTTTAATAAAAAAGTGAATTGTTTTGAAACCCTAAATTACATGTGGGATAATTTTAGATTAAATTGCATGACTAATTGTTATGTCATGTATGGTTACGATCCGTAGAGATTTAATTGCTAAGATTTGTGGGGAATCCATGATTACGTGCATGTTTTCATGGATCGTAAAATTATATGTTTATATGATTCTATGTGCTACGTGATTATTTGATTTAATAAATCTAGAATTAGGGAAGACTTTTATACAGAGATATAACGACATAGATTTGATGATTATTGAATAAATCGTATGCATGTGGCTATTGATTTATTTGTTGCACATATAAATTGTTATTATGTGTTTTTTTATTTAGTTTTTTTACTTGTTTATATATATAACTGTTGAATTGTTGTAAACAAGGGTTTTTTTGAAAAGAAATAAAATGGACTAAATCATATTAAAAATAATGATTTGTTAAGAGATTTTAAACTACATAAGATTACGTTGATTGGTGAATTGAAATAATAATTTAACGGTCTACTCAATTTAGACAAACTATAAAGTGGGTTTAATGCATCGCTGGTCATGTACCCGGTTAAGGAAGGAGGTGTTATGCCATCAGTCGTTGACCAATTCTCGGCTCGCCTGTGCGTCAAAAATTGAAATTACCTACGATTATTAATTGAATTATACCTTAAGGGTGATTTACCACAAATTCACATCCGAACCACAATGAATAAGGGTATTGCTTTGTGCGTAGCCGAGTTCTAGCAAAGTACGATGTGATAAGTTGTGGGTAAATTCTTTAATTGGTTTAACCAATACCGCAACATAATTTATGAAGAAATTTAATCTCATGAAAAAGTTTACTAAATGTTTTATTAAACTTATGCTATGGAGATTGTATGCACGCTTCTCCATACATTCGTTTTGACATCAAGATTTATACCCAAATTTAAGTCGAATGCTCCTAATTGACGAACACTTGAATTACTTCGTCATCAAATGAGATTTTTGGATGATGTTGTGATGGAGAGAAAACCGTTTGTAGAATGAGAATTCGTATGATGGTTTTACGTTACTCAGATTAGACGACTTAATTAAGTTAGTCAGTGAGACCTGGAAACTTAATGCATTAAGAAGGGATGAAACATGTTTACAATGCAAAACGTTTTTTTGGCAATGTAAATCCCTTAAATATCTAGAAACTGAAAATTGTTTGTCAATTAAATTGTTCGACAAGTCGTTGTGTTGAGTACATTCATTACTATCAGATCAACTGATGTAATGGATCTATGTCAATATAGTTCTAGAATTCAAGGAAAATAATATGATTTTAATACCAGGGTAATTTTATTTTCTTGAAAGTATTTTGTTATCGAAAATACTAATATTTGAACTTATTTCTGTAGAAATGGCTCAACCCACCAATAACACGATAAGTTCTGCGTTCAAAGCTTTTTTTGAACGACCTAAACTTACTGGCCCAAACTTCAATGATTGGTACCGCTCGCTAAGAATTGTCTTGTGAGCAGTGGGTACGATCGATATCTTGACTACTCCCTATCCGGAGGATCTTGCTGAAGGAGCATCTGATGCGCAAAGGCTTGAACACGCTTGTAAAACCCGCATGCTTTTACCATGAATAGTACCGTTAAGATCATACGTACTAGATTAAAACTTTCCGATTATAGCATGATTACGATTACATGTTAGGATATTATGTATTACGTACGTGTTAGAACACGATAAGTATTTACTACGCACGAGCACGAAATAATTATTTAACAATAATTAATCACGAACATGCGATCATGAAATCATGAACGTAATTAAATCACGAACTATTATTAATTACGTATATATATTTATTACGAGCGTAAATAAATATATTAGGTCACGGTAATTATTTAACCAGAACACACAAAACGCGAACACAAATAAACACGAACGAGTAATTAAACAACGAGACACGGAAAACGGTACGGGTACCCCATGTGGGGCCCCTACCCGCGACAACCCTAAGGAGATGGGCCAAGCCCATCTCAAAATTCACTAAGAGGGGTTATGGTAAAAGTTACTAGTCATTTTTCACTTTATAGAAGATTAAACAAAAAACCTAAAAAAGTTTTTCTCCTCCTCCTCTTTTCTTTTTTTGCCGCCACACATAAACACACCAAGAAGGGTGTTTATTTGATTTTGATCTTGGTTTTTGGTGCAAGTGTTCGTGTTTGTTCATCCTCGTTTAGATCCACGCATTCGGTATATTCTTTTTACCCTTTTTCTTTTTGATTTGATCTAATAATTAATTAAGAACATGATGTTTTTAAAACCTAATTAAAAACATAGATCTAACATGAAAATGGTTATTGGGTAAATCAAAAAGGGATGTTTTAGGGGTGTTTGTTTGGCCGGCGCCTAAACCGAACCCCAAGGGGGTTTCGGTTTGGCTACTCGACCAACACCGAGACCATATGGTCCCGGTTGAGTGGTGTGGGTCCCACGGTAGCAGCAAGACAAGGGGAACCCCGAAGTGGTTCGGGGTATGGTGTCGATTTCATGTCCGGTTCATGGTTTCTAGTCAAGATCCAGTCACGGTTTATGTTAAGATTATTTTTTTTATAATCATATGTTAAATTAAATTAATAAATATGACATGATTAATTTAATAAACATGACTTAGGTTATATTAATTATTAAAATCATGAAATTATTAACCTATGTATTTTATATTTTCTAGACTTATAATTAATTAATTATTTAAAAACCATGGTTATAATTAATTAATTAACATGACTTAGGTTATATGATTAATAAATAATAATACATGTTTTAACCTAAGTATTTAACTTTATTTAATTAAAAACATGATATACTTTAATTAAATATTTTAACCTATAGTTTATTTAAATTACATGAAATAATTAATAAACTATACATTATATCATTATGACTTAGAAAATAATTATGAAATCACTTAGGCTTATATACTTAGCTTATTTAACCAGCTTATATCTAATTATGGAAACTTTCTATTTTTAGAAACTTATTTAATTAAGGCAGCTAATCTATTTATGGAAACTTTCTATTTTTAGAAACTTATTTAATTCAGGCAGCTAATCAATTTATGGAAACTTTCTATTTTTAGAAACTTATTTAATTAAGGCAGCTGATCTATTTATGGAAACTTTATATTTTTAGAAACTTATCAATTTTAAGCAGTAATTCTATTTTTGGAAACTTTCTATTTTTGGAAACTTTCTATTTTTGGAAACTTTCTATTTTTGGTAACTTTCTATTTTTGGAAACTTTCTAGTTTTGGAAACTTTCTTTTTTTGGGAACTTTCTATTTTAGGAAACCTGCTATTTTTGGAAAGTTACTTATTATTACACAGTAAGCATAATAATACATGAAATACCAGAAATACTTAATCAGAATAGACAAAATATAAGATAAACACAGTTTAAGGCTTTAAACAGTAAAACATGATATGAACATATAAAATAAGCTAAGACATGATATAAAACCAGTTACGTATTTAGTAGTCAGATACTTATTCACGTATGTATTCATGTAGCATTAGTGATACGGAAGTAGGATTCCTCTCTGTTCGTCTTCTTCGTTCACTGGACATAAGGTACGGATTCCCGTCCTTTCAGTATGGACATTCTTTCCTTATTAGGATTCCCCGTATGCAGCCAATGTTTTCCCGTAGTATAAGTTTATATGTTTGACTTGCTTATGTTTAATTTAGAATACCTACAGCCATATACATGCATGACCAGTTTCACCTAGGTATGGAGGTACCATAACCATAACATTAGAGGCACTGATGTTATGACTTCACCACGGCGGAGTGATTGCTCATGGCGTCCCTTCAGCTTTTGGCCATTTATTTTATTTATCATGTGGGGCGTATGGGTGCATCCTAGTTACATGTTTTCAGCAGATTACTCAGTGTGAATGTGGTGTGTGCCTTGCATCCTTCACAAGGAGCTGATCCCTCCTACCCAAACCAGTAATTAAGTTAGAGGCAACCCCTCTAATTTGCATGATGAGGTCACCCCTCCAAGTATTCATGCACGGTGGATTTTCATGACCTATATTGGCTAATGGTAGAACATGTTAAACAGTTTTTATAAGATAAATATAAGGTTTTTCAAACTATAAAACCAGTTTTATCAAGACTTAACCAGGTTACTCGGGACTTAGTTTCTTCCGTTGTTATATGTTATATGCTTATCCTATTCATGCTTTATTATACATCCGTGCACTGAGCGTATTGCTCAGCCGTTTTCCTTTTCTATGTTCCCAAAACGGCAGGTACTCAGGGACACTCGTAGACTTTAAGCATACGTGCATATGGACTGGAAGCTTTCTAGCCTTTCTTTACCTTATGCATTATCTTTCTTTTGATACACTTGCTATGGACATTGTTTAGTCCTTTCCTTTACAGTACTTATGTTTGTGTCTGATGAGCTTTACTTTTGGACTACCGATGTTTGATTCCGGTATTTTCCTTTTATGGTCATGTAATGTTTAGACATTTTTCCTTGTATGCTTTGATGACACGCCATAATTACGTGTGACATTCCATTATCAAAATGGGGTGTTACAATTATGGTATCAGAGACAAGGCTTCGACCTGTAGGCTCTCAAAATATGAACTGTGATTAGTGGGTAGTCACTACGGTCTTCCTAGAACTAACAGTCGTTTTCATGAATTCATCATTTTTATGCATACATATACATGTCATTGTCGCAGGTTTAAGACTAAGTAATGGTTGGTACAAGACTGGCCCTATTTAGTCGCATGTGTTTTATCGAAACTTTTAAATTTGGGACCGACCCATAGGCGTCCCCTCGCCATGTCTTTTGTTTTGGGTGAACTGACCATAGGCGTTCACTCTCGAGCATACAAAAGTTTTCATAAAACTACATCATGCACAAAATTTTCTTGCATAAAATTTTTTCTCTTGAAATTTTGGTATAAATTTTTTTCATGTATATATATATTTTATGTTTTGATCTGTTTAATCATATGTTTTATGTTATACTGTCAGATGGTTCTCACACGCGAACAGGAACAGCTCAATGCTGCAATTCAAGCTGCTATGCAAGCTTTGCTTCCTCAACCGAGGAACGACATCAGGGCTGAAGTTCAAGCTGCCAACAATCAGCAGCATAATCAGGCACCTCCTCTCCTCCTCCAGTGACATTAGTAGTATGGCTGGAGAGATTCAACAAGCTCCGTCCTCGAGCTTTTGAGAAAACAGATATCGCCAGCGATGCTGAAAGCTGGTTGGCACACATCGAGAAGATTTTCAATGCTATGGGTTGTGACCCCGCATACAAGGCGAGCTTGGCATGCTATCGGTTCGAAGGCGATGTGCTAAATTGGTGGTTAGCGTTGATGCAGTCTGAGGGTGGTGACGAGTGGGTTGCTGGTTTGACTTGGGCTCAGTTCAAGGACAGGGTGATGGAGCAGTTCTTTCCCAAGGTTGAGCAAGACAAGCTCAAAAGAGAGTACCATGGGATCCGACAGAGAGCTGGGGAGAATAGCAACGAGTTTACGCAGCGCTTTCTTCGCTTAGTTGGTTTCCTTGGTGCAGCAGCAGGTACTCCTTAAGAGCAGGCACACCGCTTTAGGTGGGCTCTTCGCACATCGGTCGCGAACAATCTGGTGTGTGCTACGTTCAACACTGTAGCACAAGTGGCCGATGCAGCACGTAAGCTGGAGATGCTGCAGGAGAGAGATGAGTTTGGGGAAGCTGAGAGACCCGACAAGAGGTAAACATTCGTATTCAAGCGGTGATCTATCCGTATTCTTTCCATATATGTCAATTATTCATCTCTTTAAATGTATATTCCTGGCAGAAAACTAGGGACCGGTCTCAGCCGGCTACTCAGCAGCAGCCTCATCAGCCCAAGGGAAACGGTTAGACTAACGACCGTTCTGCTACGGATAGGCGTGGCGGTAATGATAATTACCGTAACAACGATGGACACTCCAACAGCAGCAGGTCCTAATACTTACGCATTTTCTTATGATTTCATGTTATAACTCATATTCTGACACTTTAGCAAAACTTCTACCAGGAACCATGGAAACGGTAGGGACCAGAACCAGAGAGGTTCATAGCCTAGCCGTCCAGCTATCACTGGTATTCAAATCTTACGATTATCCGCATTGTCCTTTGTACCCTATTATCATGTCTTATGTAAAATGTTTTATCAGGTTCCCAGCCAGCCAGAGCACCTGCTGGAGGATTTACTCATCCTCTTTGCTCTACTTGCCACCGTAGGCACCCAGGGCCATGTCGCCGTAACACAGACGCATGCTTCAAGTGTGGTCTTCCTGGCCACATCATGAAGGATAGCCGTAAGGGAGAGATGGAGGGTACATCAGGACATGCTGATTTCAAGCCACCTCCTACCACGGGCGTGTCTACACGACATCTCGAGACCAGGCCAACAAGTCTACATGTACCATCACTGGAATCTTGTATATGTATGGTCAAGATGCATGTGTTCTTTTCGATACGGGTGCTACTCACTCAGTTATTTCTAATGCTTATGCTAAGAACATTAGGATGCTCCCCATGCCACTAGAGAATAGGCTTACTATTTCCACGCCTTTGAGGGACTCTGTATTAATCACCCATGTATACAAGAGTCTTCCCCTAGAATTTGACGATAAGGTTCGACCTGTTGACGCACTTCCGCTGGACATGAGTGACTTCGACATGATTTTGGGCATGGATTGGCTATCCAAGCATCATGCTACCATAGACTGCCATTCATATCGAGTTATCTTCGGTGATGTTAATGCACCAGAGTACATTCATAACGGGTTCATACCCGGACGATCTGTACAAATCATATCTACCCTGCAAGCGCGTGCACTACTGTCACATGGCTGTGAGGGTTATCACGATTCACGACATGGATGCTGAATCTCCATCAATTCAGGATCAACCAATAGTGTCGGAATTCCAAGATTTTTTTCCAGCAGAACTTCCGGGCATACCACCTGCACGAGAAGTGGAATTCAGTATCGAGCTTATTACAGGAGCTGAACCAATCTCCAAGGCTCCTTACCGCATGGCTCCCATAGAGCTGAAGGAGCTGAAGGATCAACTGCAAGAACTTCTTGAACGAGGTTTCATTCGACCGAGCGCATCTCCATGGGGCGCCCCAGTCTTGTTCGTTAAGAAGAAGGACGGCAGTATGCGTCTTTGCATAGACTATCGCGAGCTCAACAAGATTACTATCCAGAATAGGCATCCACTGCCACGTATAGACTATCTGTTTGACCAAATCCAAGGTGCCAAACACTTCTCCTAGATTGATCTTAGGCCAGGCTACCATCAGCTACGGGTCAAGTAGAAGGATATCGCCAAGACTGCTCTTCGTACCCGCTATGGCCACTACGAGTTTGTAGTTATGCCATTCGGCCTGACAAATGCTCCAGCAGTGTTCATGGACTTGATGAACAGAATCTTCCATGAATTTATGGACAAGTTCGTCATTGTCTTCATCGATGACATCCTGAGTTTCTCAAAGTCCAAGGAGGAACACGAAGACCATCTTCGTACAGTACTACAGATTGTTCACCAAAAGCAGCTGTATGCTAAATTCTCCAAGTGTGAGTTCTGGTTAGACAAGGTGGCCTTCTTAGGTCACATTGTATCAGCAGAAGGAATCACTATGGATCCAGCGAAGGTTGAGGCCATTACTAAGTGGCCAAGGCCGACATCAGCGACGGAAGTCCACAGTTTCTTAGGCTTAGCTGGCTATTACCGTAGGTTCGTGGAGAACTTTTCCCGCTTAGCACTACCTTTGACCAAACTGATGCGGAAATGGGAGAAATTCGCCTGGACTGAAGAACGAGAGAAGAGCTTTGAAGACCTGAAGTAGAAGCTAGTATCTGCACCTATTCTTACTCTCCCATATGGTACGGGTGGATTTCAAATCTACAGCGATGCATCGGGGAAGGGACTTGGCTGTGTTCTCATGCAACATGGGAAAGTGATCGCGTACGCTTCACGGCAGCTTAAGCCTTATGAAGAAAATTACCCCACGCATGACTTGGAACTTGCTGCAGTCGTGTTTGCATTAAAGATATGGAGGCACTACTTATATGGAGAATCATGTGACAATTTCATGGACCACAAGAGCTTGAAGTATATCTTCACTCAACGTGAATTGAACATGAGGCAGAGGAGATGGTTAGAGCTGTTGAAGGATTTTGACATTAATCTACAATATCACCCCGGAAAGGCAAATGTAGTAGCAGATGCTCTTAGCAGGAAGTTCGGAATGATCAACGGCATTAAAATCGTAGAGGAAATCATAAGAGACTTGGAGCGACTTGACATCGAGATCATGGTACGTGTACAGCATAGTTACTGGGCTAATCTTAGAGTAGAACCCGAGTTACTCTCTAAGATCAAGGAAGCTCAGAAAGATGATGGAGAAATCTGGGCGATAGTACAGAATTTGGAGAAACAGACGGAATTCAGAGTAGACGCAGATGGTATCGTATGGCAGGGCACGAGACTTTGTGTTCCTGATGACCAAGAACTCCGGGAAGCCTTGTTAGCTGACGCTAATAGCTCCCCATTCTCTATACATCCTGGTTCGACTAAGATGTACCATGACATCAAGCAGTACTTTTGGTGGAGTGGTATGAAACAGGATGTAGCCACTCACGTCTCCAAATGTCTTACCTGCCAGCAGGTTAATATCGAGCATCAGCGATCTGGCGGTCTCCTTCAACCGTTAGATATTCCAGAGTGGAAGTGGGACAAAATCACCATGGATTTTGTTACTGGTCTTCCGCCTACCAAGAGGAAGCACGATGCTATTTGGGTTATCGTAGATCGACTTACCAAATCAGCTCATTTCTTACCGATCCACAAGGAAGATCCGGTAAGTAAACTCGCCGATACGTATAGAAGAGAGATCATGAGACTCCACGGTGCACCATCCAGCATCGTCTCAGACAGAGATCCTCGTTTCACTTCGTGATTTTGGAAGAGTCCGCAGAAAGCTTGGGGTACACAACTTAAGCTTAGCACGGCTTTTCATCCTCAAACGGACGGACAGTCGGAACGAACTATTCAGACATTGGAAGATATGTTGAGGTCATGTGCGTTGGAATGGACGGGTGATTGGGACGATTACATCTGTTTGGTGGAGTTTGCATACAACAATAGTTGGCACGCAAGTATCAAGTGTGCTCCTTTCGAGATGTTGTATGGCAGGAAGTGTCGCGCCCCTATCTGTTGGGATCAGGTTGGCGAGCGAATACTTGAAGGACTAGAAATCATAGAGATGACCAATGAAAAGATCGCAGTAGCTAAGCTTAAAATTCAAGAAGCACGGCCACGTCAAAAGAGTTACGCCGATAAGCATCGTAGGGACATACATTTTAACGTAGGAGATCACGTCTTCCTTAAGGTTTCGTCGGCACGTGGTGTTAGACGCTTCGGGATTAAAGGGAAGTTCAGTCCTCGTTTCATCGGACCGTTTGATATCATTGAACGAGTCGGTGAAGTATCTTACCGGTTAGCGTTACCTCCGCAGCTTTCGCATGTACACAATGTGTTTCATGTGTCCTTACTCAGAGGGTACCAGTATCATCCCCTTCACATGGTTCAGTATCCACTGGAACAGATACGTGAAGATCTCACTTTTATAGAAGAGCCCGAACGAGTTCTTGACAGACAAGAACGAGTCATGAGGAGGAAGACGATTCCGTTCGTCAAAATCCTATGGAGGGATCATACCAAGCGGGAAGCCACTTGGGAAACAGAGGAGTCTATCCGGGCTTCTTACCCTCATTTCATATTTTGAATTCGGGTATGTTCTTCTTTTTCAGCTTACTTTATCTATAATTCGGGAACGAATTATTCTTTTTAGGGGGAAGAGTTGTAAAATCCGCATGCTTTTACCATGAATAGTACCCTTAAGATCGTAGGTACTAGATTAAAACTTTCCTATTATAGCATGATTACGATTACATGTTAGGATATTATGTATCACGTACGTGTTAGAACACGATAAGTATTTACTACGCACGGGCACGCAATAATTATTTAACAATAATTAATCACGAACATGCGATCATGAAATCATGAACGTAATTAAATCACGAACTATTATTAATTACGTATATATTTATTACGAGCGTAAATAAATATATTAGGTCACGGTAATTATTTAACGAGAACACACAAAACGCGAACACAAATAAACACGAACGAGTAATTAAACAACGAGACACAGAAAACGGTACGGGTACCCCATGTGGGGCCCCTACCCGCGGCAACCGTAAGGAGATGGGCCAAGCCCATCTCAAAATTCACTAAGAGGGGTTATGGTAAAAGTTACTAGTCATTTTGCACTTTACAGAAGATTAAACAAAAAACCTATAAAAGTTTTTCTCTTCCTCCTCTTTTCTTTTTTTGGCCGCCACACATAAACACACCAAGGAGGGTGTTTATTTGATTTTGATCTTGGTTTTTGGCGCAAGTGTTTGTGTTTGTTCATCCTCGTTTAGATCCACGCATTCGGTATATTCTTTTTACCCTTTTTCTTTTTGATTTGATCTAATAAATAATTAAGAACATGATGTTTTTAAAACCTAATTAAAAACATAGATCTAACATAAAAATGGTTATTGGGTAAATCAAAAAGGGATGTTTTAGGGGTGTTTGTTTGGCTGGTGCCTAAACCGAACCCCAAGGGGGTCTCGGTTTGGCTACTCGACCACCACCGAGACCATATGGTCCCGGTTGAGTGGTGTGGGTCCGACGGTAGCAGCAAGACAAGGGGAACCCCGAAGTGGTTCGGGGTATGGTGTCGATTTCATGTCCGGTTCATGGTTTCTAGTCAAGATCCGGTTCACGGTTTATGTTAAGATTTTTTTTTATAATCATATGTTAAATTAAATTAATAAATATGACATGATTAATTTAATAAACATGACTTAGGTTATATTATTATTAAAATCATGAAATTATTAACCTATGTATTTTATATTTTCTAGACTTATAATTAATTAATTATTTAAAAACCATGGTTATAATTAATTAATTAACATGACTTAGGTTATATGATTAATAAATAATAATACATGTTTTAACCTAAGTATTTAACTTTATTTAATTAAAAACATGATATACTTTAATTAAATATTTTAACCTATAGTTTATTTAAATTACATGAAATAATTAATAAACTGTACATTATATCATTATGACTTAGAAAATAATCATGAAATCACTTAGGCTTATATACTTAGCTTATTTAACCAGCTTATATCTAATTATGGAAACTTTCTATTTTTAGAAACTTATTTAATTAAGGCAGCTAATCTATTTATGGAAACTTTCTATTTTTAGAAACTTATTTAATTCAGGCAGCTAATCAATTTATGGAAACTTTCTATTTTTAGAGACTTATTTAATTAAGGCAGCTGATCTATTTATGGAAACTTTATATTTTTAGAAACTTATCTATTTTAAGCAGTAATTCTATTTTTGGAAACTTTCTATTTTTGGAAACTTTCTATTTTTGGAAACTTTCTATTTTTGGAAACTTTCTATTTTAGGAAACCTGCTATTTTTAGAAAGTTACTTATTATTACACAGTAAGTATAATAATACATGAAATACCAGAAATACTTAATCAGAATAGACAGAATATAAGATAAACACAGTTTAAGGCTTTAAACAGTAAAACATGATATGAACATATAAAATAAGCTAAGACATGATATAAAACCAGTTACGTATTTAGTAGTCAGATACTTATTCACGTATGTATTCATGTAGCATTAGTGATACGGAAGTAGGATTCCTCTCTGTTCGTCTTCTTCGTTCACTGGACATAAGGTACGGATTCCCGTCCTTTAAGTATGGACATTCTTTCCTTATTAGGATTCCCCGTATGCAGCCAAACTCGTAGTATAAGTTTATATGTTTGACTTGCTTATGTTTAATTTAGAATACCTATAGCCATATACATGCATGACCAGTTTCACCTAGTTATGGAGGTACCATAACCATAACATTAGAGGCACTGAGGTTATGACTTCACCACGGCGGAGTGATTGCTCGTGGCGTCCCTTCAGCTTTTGGCCATTTATTTTATTTATCATGTGGGGCGTATGGGTGCATCCTAGTTACATGTTTTTAGCAGATTACTCAGTGTGAATGTGGTGTGTGCCTTACATCCTTCACAAGGAGCTGATCCCTCCTACCCAAACCAGTAATTAAATTAGAGGCAACCCCTATAACTGGATGATGAGGTCACCCCTCCAAGTATTCATGCACGGTGGATTTTCATGACCTATATTGGCTAATGGTAGAACATGTTAAACAGTTTTTATAAGATAAACATAAGACTTTTCAAACTATAAAACCAGTTTTATCAAGACTTAACCAGGTTACTCGGGACTTAGTTTCTTCCGCTGTTATATGTTATATGCTTATCCTATTCATGCTTTATTGTACATCCGTGCACTGAGTGTATTGCTCAGTCGTTTTCCTTTTCTATGTTCCTAAAACGGCAGGTACTCAGGGACGCTCGTAGACTTTAAGCGTACGTGCATATGGACTGGAAGCTTTCTAGCCTTTCTTTACCTTATGCATTATCTTTCTTTTGATACACTTACTATGGACATTGTTTAGTCCTTTCCTTTACAGTACTTATGTTTGTGTGTGATGAGCTTTACTTTTGGACTACCGATGTTTGATTCCGGTATTTTCCTTTTATGGTCATGTAATGTTTAGACATTTTTCCTTGTATGCTTTGATGACACGCCATAATTACGTGTGACATTCCATTATCAAAATGGGGTGTTACAACGCTGCTAATATTAAGAAGCACTCTGAGGTGGCTTGCTTAATGCTAGGAAAAATGGCTCCTGCACTTCAACAGAAGTATGAGCTATTTTCTCCAAAGCGAATGCTTGATGATCTCAAGGCTATGTTCAAGAAGCCGCAAGCTGTGGAGATCTACGACTTAGTAGATGCTTCGCATAGCTTCAAGCAAGCTCCATGAAAGTCTGTAAGTGCCTATTATTTGGAGATGAGGTGTTATATGGAACAACTCATTGCACTAGGACAACCCTATGATCATAATATGGCTATCAACTTGATCAATATGTCCCTTAACAAGGACTTCAACGATTTCGTTAGAAACTATAATATGCATTGCATAGGGAAGACAGTTAATGATTTGCATGCAATGCTCATTGACTATGAAAATGGGTTGAAAGACAAGGCATCTACCGCTAGGCCTTCTGTACTAACCATACAAAAGTGTAGAGTGAGTAAGCCAAAACCGTAAGCGAATAAGAAGAAAGGCAAAGGCAAGGGTAATAAGGGCAAACTAGTTGCGACTTATTCGAAACCTAAGCAGAACTTTGTCAAGAAGAGTCAATCTCAAAAGGATGAGACTTGTCACCATTGCAAGGCAAGTGGTCACTGGAAAAGGAATTTCCCTCTTTACCCCGAAGAATTGCGAAAAATAAAGAAGTCTGACCAGAGCGCTACAGCTTCACCTACTTTATTTATGATTGAGTTGTTCAATTTAACATACAAATTATGTGACAACCTGACATTTTCAGGTAGTAAATTTATTCTCGTATATTATTTTTATATTTTATTTTTGTGTTGGTACATGAACTCACATATTTACGGGATGAAATTCGGGCTTACATGCATAATTTAACGTCTTTTACGATTAAACCGGGAACCCTAGGTTTACGTATTTATGCTTTTGTGCTCCATTTTTGATGAGACAATTTTTATTAGAATCGTTTTGTGCCGTAGATTCATAATTTATAAAACCGTTTTTCGTAAATCGACCCGAGGGCACGTAAATCGAGGAAACTAGAATCGAGGAGTACCCGTAAAATAATAGGGGATGAAACAAGTTTATACTTGTCCCACCCCCCACTATGGGCGCACACAACAAGGGCTAACACCCCTTTGTTGTCAAAACTATGAGCTTGTATGAGATACTTGTCTCATAACAAGCCTAAGCACAAAAACCCTTATCTCTCTCACACACACACACACACACTCATGTAAACTTAACTAGAAAATTTATCCAAATCTCTCCTTCTCTCCCTCTCTTGCCATCCAACACCACAATCACACCACCATCATCATCAAAATTTAACCTACAACATAATCTATAATCAACATATGTTGATTGCTACTTAAAAGGAGATTGTTTGGAGGTGATTATGACTTGTGAAAAGAAGTTTTCATGGAGTCCTAGGGCTGATTTTCAAGAATGTGTTCATACATTTGAAGATTTCAAAAAGTGGTCTTGCTAAGGTAAAGATTTAGTGACAAGATCAAGTCTTGTTCATCATAAATCTCATCTTTTTCATCATATTGGTTGGTATAAAGATTGTTTCTTTCTATCATCCTATTAATTTTGTAAATGTATTCATCTATTTTCTTCAAAAATGTATATGTATGTGATAAATGATGATCAATATATTGCATGGGGATTTTCTGTTACTAGATTAAGTTAAAAAGGCTAAAACTACAAGTAAAAGTTGATAAAATCATATCTAGTTATGTAGGTTGTAATAAACAGTAACTTTCAACATTTTTACTTGATCAAATGGATTAGATTATTTGATATAATGATAGATAAATTATTCTTACATAAGTGGTGAACTGACCACACAATGGAATGTTAAAAATGAGCAAGATATGGCCAAAACACTTTTGAGGTACTAATCTGACTGATCTGATTTGGACGAATTAAAACTAATATTTAGAGGCTGTTTGAGAAGGATTCGTAGAAGAGTTATTTGTAGAGCATATTATGTAGTTTATACAGTAAAATTCTGGGGTTCCAACTCCTTGTAGAACTCATGATATGATCAAAATGGTGAACATGATATTTCACATCAGATTTGACTTTAAAGTATATAATATTAAAAGGCCACTTGAAGTAAAATACTATATAAAATAAGTATATAAAAGTTAATTAATGATAATAAATATTATAAAGTTTATATATTATAATAAATAAATATTACTTTTTGTAAAAATAAAACTCAAATGTTTTCTAACTACAAACTATACATATGATTTTTACGTCTTTTCGGCTAAAACCGAAAGGATGGCGTTTTCGCCAAATAAAACTTAGATAGTCAGACCCGTCTAATGTAACATTTTTATAGAACATATAGTGATATATAAACACATTTAACAAGTAAAAATCGACAAAACCGAGCTTTGTAACTTATGGACCATAATGGGCCAAATTAGCCTTGTTGGACCACTAGGCCCAACTAGTTTGGCTTAACACTATTGGACTTACTCATGGGCTTAACCCACTTGGGCCCAACATATGAGTATAGGCCTTGTCTTAAATGAATAAATGAACTAACAAAAAGATATTGGACTTTTAATGGGCCTATTGGGCCTTAACATGTAAATGGGCTAAAACTAGTTTGATTAGACTAAGTAACTAAGTACTTAACAACTAATAATGTTGTATAAAGGTGTTAAAACCCTACTTGATCATCATGATTATGACATCATTACATATATATATAACAAATTTTTATAAATATTATTCGACATAGTCTAAGATCGAGTATTATTTGTTTAGGTTTCCGTGATCGAGGCACGCACCGTACATCCTACTTGCCGATAACCCGCCTTTCCCAACCAACGTGAGTTCATAGCCTCACACTCTTTTATGATACGGACCCGATTGATTGTATGACCCAAATGGATGATTGAAATAGATTATTAAAAGTTAGGTTATGTCACTATAAGTCCCATTAGAATGAAATGTGAACTACCGGGAGTTGGTAGAAGCTTATGCATATAATAGTACTATTTGGGGAAGATCACCCCAGTTCGCGCCTTGACGGTTGATCCCCGTCGTGCCACAATTGATTGGTAAGCGAATTTATGTATGAGAGGATTTATATAGCGTGATATTAGTGACGACACACTGATTTAGATGGGCACATGTTTGTCGGGCTCGCGACCCGTTGTATATTATAGAAAGGCAACAATGTCATGCGGCTTATAATAATCCGATAATAAATACTGATAATGGTAAATACTGAGGCTGCGGTCTCATAAATAATGTATGCTATATGAATGGAATTATAATATATTGCCTGACTAACAGTATAGGGTCTCATTACTGATATTATGCTTGTGTTCTGATTTACATAACTGTTTTATATAACGGGTTTTACTAAACTCTATGAATTCACTCGGCATACGCTGATTAATTTTCGCATGTTTTATCTCAGGTGCTTGAAGGTAACTTGGATGGAGATCGACATAATAATATTCATTCGAACCATGTTTTGTAATCTTTATTACTGTGAAACTGGGGGACCTTGTGTAAAACTTCATACTTTTATTCGAATGAATGTATGTTTAACTGTGTACAACTCTTTTTATGCGTTGTCTATGATTTGAGTTATCGTGCTATCCCGTAACACTCTATTGACCCTTCCGCTGTACCTATACGAAATTTGAGAGTGTTACAGTTTGGTACCAGAGCTCTCGTTATAGAGAACGAAAGATTTTTAAAACCAAGGTTTTGAATAAAACATTTCAAAAATCTTTTTAACCATAAATATTTTTAATTAAATATTTTGAGTAAAATGTTTAAAAATCTTTTGACTATAACGGTGTCGAAGATCTCCGATGTTACCAACAAGCCTTATTAAGAAGATATACATTTTTATATATAATCTAATATATATATATATATATATATATATATATATATATATATATATATATATATATATCTATATATATATATATATATATATATATATATATATATATATATATATATATATATATATATATATATATATATATATATATATATATATATATATATATATATATATATATATATATATATATATATATATATATATATATATATATATATATATATATATATATATATATATATATATATATATATATATATATATTATATATATATTTATATATATATATATATATATATATATATATATATATATATATATATATATATATATATATATATATATATATATATATATATATATATATATATATATATATATATATATATATATATTTATATATATATATATATATATTTATATTTTATATATATATATATATATATATATATATATATATATATATATATATATATATATATATATATATATATATATATATATATATATATATATATATATATATATATATATATATATATATATATATATATATATATATATATATATATATATATATATATATATATATATATATATATATATATATATATATATATATATATATATATATATATATATATATATCGTAATTTCAGTATGTAACCGCTTAATAATTATTTTTATGCTAATACGAGATATATTATATAATGCAGATTTGTCATGGCAGACCCTAACATTCTCGTAGAGAAACCTGCTATTCTTGAACCTAACCTAGATGATAACCCTTACTTAGACTTAGGGGATTATAATGTAGAAGATGATATGGATGATGAAGAGGAGGAACCATTTGAGGATCTTGAGCCCCAAATAGGACTAGTAGATCAGATTGCCCCACATGTTGATATTGTAGAGGATGGTAATGTTGGTGTCGAGGAAGATGATGAGGTTGGTATAGATGATGTAGGTAATGAGAATGACGATGAAGATGTCGAGGAGGAGGTAGATATAGGTGATGAGATTGATGATGATGAGGCGGTGCTTATTTTTCCTTATGATGTAGAGGATGGTGAGATTTTACCGCCTCTAGTTGAGTGGTCTGCTTCTGATTCTGAGTTACCTAGTGATGAATCGTCTGAGTCTGAATTAGAGGATGATGAGGATGATGATGCACCTGATGGCACAAATGGGATTACTACTCATAGGCCGATTGATAGGGATGACTTTCAGAAGAGTGTGCATGTGATAGGAGAGTCGTCGAGGGTTCGAGAGGCTACTCATATTGATGGACTTGCACCTTGGGACTTAAGACGTGATTTAGATGCTTCCCGAGTCCAGGGTAGTATGAAAAAGATTGGTTTAGGTGTTGTTTAGACTCATGTCGCTTTATCATAGTCGAAGACAAATATTGGTAAGAAAGAGCGAGAGTTGCTTGATTTGGGTTTGAGTGATGTGGAGCGTAGTTTGAATGAAGCATTTTGGAGATTGTCTGTGTTGGAAAGTGGTGAGTATGCAGAGATGAAGAAAGAGGTAAACTCGATGGAAATTTAGTTGAATGTGGCTCGTGCAATGCGCGAGAAGGCGGAAAGAGAGTTACAGGTGTCTGTTGGTTGGAACAGTAGGTTTTATGCTGAGATGGTTGATAGAGGAGTGATTCATAAGCGCCCAACTAATGATGATGAGTCTTGTGATCGTCCGAGGAAGATATCAAAGAAGATGATGATGGACCTTCTAGCAGTTCTCAGTAGACCAGTTTATCCTTAGTAGTATCTTTGTATCTTTTGTAAAACTTTAACTAAACCGGTATGTCGGTTAGTAGATCTAGCACAAATTTTGGCTTGTATAGTGCTAGAATTATGATGTGGAAGTTAACTAAGACAAAGTGGTTGTTTATGATCTAATGAAATGTGTATCTTTTGTCTTAAATTCCATGTCGTACCTTATATGTATTTGCTTCCTTGATTATCAATTCGACCCTTTTATTTAAACCCCTCATTGAGTGAATGCTTATTATACTTTGAATTGTGCGATAACAGAATCATGCCGCCCAAGAAAGCCGTGACTGAGGAAGATGTGCATAGGATCATTGCGGAGCAAGTTGCGCATCTATGGCTGAGTTTATGGCAAATGCTAGAAATGGAGCTGGCGGTAGTGGAGCTGGCGGTAGTGGAGCTGGCAGTAGTGGAGCTGGCGGTAGTGGAGCTGGTTGTAGTGGAGCTGGCGGTAATAATGTGAATGTTAATAATGTGAATGCTAATGGTGGAGGAAATGTAGGAGGACCTGGACCAAATGCACCCGAAGTCGGTGGTTGTACTTATGTGACGTTCATGAAGTGTGACCCACTCCCTTTTAATGGAACTGAAGGCGCGGTAGGATTAAGTCAGTGGATCGAAAAGATTGAGTCTGTGTTTCGCATTAGTAAGTGTAAGGAGGAAGATAAGGTGACTTTTGCTATGGCTACTCTTAGAGGCCGTGCATTGACTTAGTGGAATAGGAGGATTGATTTTATGGGCATTGATGTTGCGAATGCTACTCCATGGGCTGAAATTAAAAAGTGGATGACACGGGAGTTTTGTCCTCGTAATGTGATTATAAGGTTGGAACAAGAGTTGACTCATTTGAAGATGAAAGGTGTGGACATTGATAGTTATACTAATCAATTCCATGAGTTAGCTTTGTTGTGTCCCCGGTTGGTTGAACCTCAGGAGATAAGGATTGAGCAATACATTAAGGGGTTGACCAAGAACATCCGAGGGGATGTGACATCGTCAAAGCCATTGACCATTGATGATGCGGTTCGGATGGCTTACCAGCTCATTGGACAAATCATTCAAGACAAGGAGGATGACGCACATGCTGGTGCGAAAAGAAAGGGTGAAGGCGATCGTGGAGGTCGAGGTGACAATAGGCAAAGTTTCAATCGCCGTCAAAATCAAAGGAGGGGAAATGCAAACGCTGTGACTAACAACACACCGCGAAATGATGAAAAGTGTCCAAAGTGTGGTAATAAGAGGCATGCTGGTGATTGCTGGAAGTGCCGAAATTGTGGAAATATAGGACACAAAGTGGAAAAGTGTAAAAGGGGAGTCGTTTGTTACAATTGTGGAGAAGAGGGTCATAAGAAGCCAGATTGTCCAAAATTGAAAAAGAATGGCCAAGGAAGGAACAACCAGGGTGGTGTTTACCAACATGGGACGATTGATGTTAAGAAGGAGGATCCGAATGTCGTTACTAGTACGTTTTTACTCAACAATCATTATGATGTTGCTCTATTTGATTCGGGGGCTGACAGGAGCTTTGTATCTACCAAATTTAGTGCGCTTATTGACATTGAACCTATTGAGATAGATACCAGTTATGAAGTAGAATTGGCTGATGGTAAATTGGTAAGAACTAATAAGTTATTGCAAGGATGCTCTTTAAATCTTTTGAACCATTCCTTCCCGATTGATTTGATGTTAATTGAACTAGGCAGTTTTGACATTATTATTGGTATGGATTGGTTATCCATGAATGATGCTACAATTTTATGTGGAGAAAAGAAGGTTAAAATTCCCCTTAAGAATAGAACGTTAGTAATTGACGGTAATCGAGGTGAATCCCGTCTGAAAATCGTTTCATGTATTAAAGTCCAACAGTACATCAGGAACGGTTGCGAGCTATTCTTAGCTCAAGTGACCGGGAATGAGTCTAAGGAAAAACGATTAGAAGACGTGCCTATTATCTGTGATTTTCCTGAGGTATTTCCCAATGATTTAGCCGGACTTCCGCCGATAAGGCAAGTTGAGTTTCAAATCGATCTAGTTCCTGGTGCTGCACCGGTGGCACGTGCGCCTTACCGATCAGCACCATCCGAATTGGAGGAATTATCCGAACAACTCAAGGAGTTGTCTGACAAGGGTTTTATTCGACCGAGCTCGTCACATTGGGGAGCTCCAGTTGACGATTAAAAATCGATATCCTTTACCAAGGATTGATGATTTATTTGATCAACTACAAGGCTCTAGTGTATATTCTAAGATAGATCTGCGGTCTGGATATCATCAACTTCGCGTCCGCGAAGAAGATATTCCCATTACTGCATTTAGAACTCGTTATGGACACTATGAATTTCAAGTGATGCCATTTGGGTTAACTAACGCACCGGTGGTATTCATGGATCTAATGAACCGAGTGTGCAAACCCTATTTGGATAAATTTGTGATCGAGTTCATTGACGACATTCTAATCTATTCTAAGAATAAAGAGGAGCATGGAGAACACTTAAGGACTATCTTGAATTTGTTAAAGGATGAAAAGTTGTATAAAACGTTTTCAAAATGTGATTTTTGGTTGGACTCTTTTCAATTTCTTGGTCACGTGATTAACAAATATGGAATTCATGTTGATCCGGCAAAGGTTGAAGCCATTAAGAGTTGGTCTGCACCGACAACGCCAACGGAGGTGCGACAATTCTTAGGATTGGCTGGATATTATAGACGATTCATTAAATAACTTTCTTTAATAGCTAAACCCCTGACCAAGCTTACTCAGAAAAATAAACCTTTTGTATGGGGAAGTGAAGAAAATGAAGCTTTTTAGGTATTAAAGCAAAAATTATGTAGTGCACCTATTTTATCATTACCCGAAGGTAGTGAGGATTTTGTGGTATTTTGTGATGCATCTCTTAGAGGTTATGGAGCTGTCTTGATGCAGCGAGAAAAGGTGATAGCTTATGCTTATCTTCTAATTTTGCCCCTTCAGTTTGAATTTTATCTTGAACATGTGAAGATAGTTTGGACGTTTGTGAAGGTGTAAAAGTGTTACCAATTGATCAAGGGGTCCATATTGAGCTTAGTATGAAAGCAGCTTTGTGGGACGTTGGATGGCTGGCACCTTTTGGCATCTTCCTCAAAAACGCGTATAGGAGAAGACTCATGTGAACTTTGGGGTGATGTGGCCAGCAAAAAGTGAGTTGGGTTATGTTTAATGATCCCTTAATCATAACACTGGAGTGTTTTAGGGTTTAATTTCAAGTAATAATCAAACCCCTAATTGTGTTCATATGGTGAATAGTGGATGTTTTGATTCGGATTAAAATTTGAAAACATGTTAACCGCCATATTATTTAACTAATTAAGATTAGTTAAATTCAGTTGCAAGTGGAGGGGTGACATGGTAGAATGGTGTGAGGTGATTGGTTGAATGGAGTTAGTGGGCACGTGGCATGACACCACTGGTCTAGGTATCTATGGCTGTTTGACAGAATTTACCCTCCTTCTTTCTTCTTTCTTTCATTCCTTGTATAAACATGAAAAACTGAATTCCCTTTGTTGTTGAAGTTTGGTTTTTCATACTTTTGCCCCAAAAAGTTTTGTAAAGTAATTTCAGGGGTATTTCTTGTAATTTGATGATTCTTGAAGGGTTGTTTTGGCATTTCTTCATTCTTCATGGTCTTGAATTGTATGATTGACTTCTTGGAGGACTAAAAATGACAAGTCTTCATAAATGAGGGACCATTCTTTCCAATTCTTCAAAGTGGAGGGTCCTTTTTCCAATTTGACAAAATTTAAGGACCCATCTTGTAATTATGAATAAACAAGGGTTTAAAGTGTCAATTCTTCAATATCAGAGGACCCTTCTTGTACAATTTTCAATTCTTCAAGGGTTATTCTTGGAAAATCAACACTAGGGCTAGGTTCATTGTGCGGCTTTGTTTCCCGTGTTCATTTTTGCTTGTTTCTTGTGATCTTTTGCCATTTTCTCAATATCCGTACATAAAATACACATGGAACAAACACAAGCATATATTTGGTATATTTTATGATATTTTATGCATTTTAAGCCCATTTTGGACGATGAGAATATGTATAAAAGTAGTCTCATCAGTATGGAGACTTCCTTGAATCTGATCTTGGAAACCAATAATTCATTGGGAGAAATTATGATCTTGAGGAGAGTCATATAGATACATTACCTTCTGAAAACACTAGCGATGTAATTCCTGTAGAACCAGAAAGTCTGGCGATTCCACCAGAATTAGTTCCTCTGTGTAGATCCGCAAGGATTAAAAACGCAAATAGCAATATGTGTCTTAACATAGAGGATGATGATGAGTTAGGGGATCTTGATGAACCCGCTAATTATAAATCCACCATACTTGATCCTGAGAAGGATAAGTGGATGGTTTCGATGGATGAGGAAATGAAATCCATGAAACTAAATGATGTTTGGATTCTTGTAGAACCACCACCGAATGCTAAAGTAGTGAGACATAAGTGGATACACAAGAAGAAAACCGACATGGACGGAAAAGTACAATCCTATAAAGCTCGTTTAGTAACTAAATGTTTTACACAAACTTTTAGCGTAGACTACGAGGAGACATTTTCTCTTGTAGCAGACTTAAGAGCTATTAGGATTCTCATAGCTATAGCAGCATACTATGACTATGAGATATGGCAAATGGATATTAAAACTGCCTTCTTCAACAGTCACTTAGATGAAGACATCTATATGCAGCAAGCAGAAGGGTATGTTGATCATGAGAATCCAGGACATGTGTACAAACTTCAAAGGTCCATTTATGGTTTGAAGCAAGCATCACGTCAATGGAATAAAAGATTTGACGAAGAAATTAAAAAGTTTGGATTTGTTCGGAATCGTGGTGAGCCATGTGTATATCGCAAAGCTAGTGGGAGTGATGTAGTATTCCTAGTCCTATATGTTGATGACATATTAATCATGGGAAGTAACATTCCAAGACTTAAAGCTGTTAAGGATTATCTTGGTAAATGTTTTTCTATAAAGGATTTAGGAGAAGCTGCATACATTCTGGGAATTAAGATCTATCAGGATAGGAAAAGACGGTTAATTGGTCTATGTCAAGATGCTTATATAGATAAGATTTTGAAGAAGTATAATATGCATAATTCCAAGAAAGGTTTTCAACCTATGGAAGTTAAGCATAATCTGAGTCATGAGATGGATGGGTCAAATCCTGAAGAGGAGGCATAAATGCAGAAGGTGCCTTATGCTTCGGCTGTAGGATCTATAATGTATGTTGTAAAATGCACAAGGTCTGATGTGGCGTTTGCTCAGAACATGGTCAGTCGATACCAACAGAATCCAGGGTAGCTCCACTGGGTTGTTGTTAAACAATTTCTGCAGTATTTGAGGAATATGAAAAGAAATGTTTTGGTATTCAGAGGGTACCATATACATAACTAAATGTGTTTTGGATTACGAATTTTATTGGAGATCTTGGGATGATGCTTGCAATAAAAACCTAATAGATATGTATTGTGACAATTCTGCCACAATAATATTTTCCAATGACCCTGGAGTCATGAAAGGCGCCAGACACTTTATGCGTAGACATCACTACGTACGAGAACAAGTTGAAGCTCATAAAATAAAAAATTGATAATGATAACGTAGCTGATCCTTTAACTAAGGCTTTACCTAGACCAAAGGTAGTTAAGCATGCCAAGGCGATTGGGCTGCAACTAGCTAGCGAACTCATGCAATAAATCTGTGATTAGTACTTGGATAAAGGATGTTATGACATTATTATATAATAAAATAAAGATTGCGTTTCGTTTATTTTTATTATTTAAGTGTATCCAATTTTACATGTTTTAATCCATGAATAAAAGTTATGCTAAATGTCTGTTGTCGATTAATAATATGGGAGTATTTTTAAACTAAGACAAATCAAAATGGTGATAGAGTATACTTGAAAGTATATTGATCGATTTTGATGATATTCGATGAATCGAATATAGGACTTATCCCAACTATATGTTATTACTTTATGGATCTTTGTCATTAAGTAAAACATAAATAGTTATCCTTAGACTTGAGATATCAGGAAACTGTTATGAATCTAGTACATCTCTGTGGAATAATCTAACGCTAAACGTAACTGGTAGCTATAAGGATTATTTTTGGAACTGTTGCAAAATTCATAAGTTTTGCTCGTAGTCAATATGGAATTTATTTCCTCCAATTTTGTTTTGGAGTTTAATACAGGTGGGCCCCTCGTGGGATTAGTAAGATGTTTGTTTGGCCACACCCAAATTTGTTTTGGTAATCTTGCTGAATCTGTAAACGAGAAATAGAACGGTTAATGAAAGGAATGACTAAGATCCATATCCTTATTAACGCTGTATTAGAAATAAAAGGATAATAATAACGATGTAGAATCGTTAAAAGGTTTTGTCCAGGAGACCTTACTCGAGTTTTACTAGAGACATTGCTAGTGTAACTAGACGCTAGTCAATGTAATCACGATATTCGAAATATGTCCAAGTGGGAGCTGTAAGTTTATGGACTTATATTTAATAGTCGTGTGATAGGATCGAACTCGAGATTACGGGATTTCACACAATACGTAAAGAGTTAATATAATTAATAAATATATTTATTGTATTTATTAATTTATTTAATAAATATATTTATATATTTATTAATTTAACCGAGCAAGTAACTATATAACCTTAACGCTCGTTAGATAATTAATAGTTAAGTTATAACGAGCGTTAAATAAATATATAGTATATATAAACAAAAGGAAAGAAGTTTGGAAGATTCTGGAACACCCCTAAGGGGTGTTATAGGCGGTCGATTATGGGCTCCAAGGGGGGGGGGGGGGGGGGGCATTTTTTGCTTTTTATTTATCTTGGGCTACAAGGGTTGAGGCCTATAAATACTCCTCCTAATCCCCTCATAATCACACAACAATAATATTTCTCCCCTTCTCTTTCTTTTGGTCGATCGCCACCCCCTCCAACAAAAGGGTTTCGTTTGGTTCTCTTGGTTGATCGATTGTATTCTTAATCTAGTCCTAGCCCCTCTCTAGGTTGTTGGGTAGATTAATTACAAGCGTTGTAGCTCGGTTTTCACGTGCTAGAATCACGGTTAGCTCGTTGTATTACGTGTGTACAAGAACGTAATATAGTCTTACTTTAAACTATATCTTGGTATATATGGTTTAAACCCGAATCGGTGATTTGTTCTTCGTCTTGTGGAATTGCTTTAGCGTAAAGGTATGTAACCCTAATTCGATTAATTATAATTATGTTATTAATTATGATTTTGTTAAATCGACTCCACTATATGTGTTTTGATCTCGTTTAGGATTTTATATAATGGTTATGATACTAATAATCATTCAGGTGCAACATGTTCAACTCCACTCTCGTAGGAAATGCGCGGAACTGGTTCGACAGGCTCCCGCAACAAACGATCGACGTATTCTAAGTGCTGCGAAAAGCCTTCAAAAGGAATTGCATACAACAGAAGAGGTACGACAAGAGCGTTGTGTCATTGGCGAGAGTCAAACAAAACCAGGGCGAATACCTGGAAGACTTTCTAGAACGCTTCAAGGGCGAGTGTATTCAAATAAAAGAATGCCCTGAAATCCTAAAAGTATTGTAAAACCCCATGCTTTTACCATGAATAGTACCCTTACGATAGTACGTACATGCTTAGAACTTTCCTTTTATAACATGTTTACGTTTCACGTACAAGAATTACAAGTATTACGTACGTGTTATAACACGATAAGTATTTATTACGTATTAACTCACGATAATTATTTCAATAATAATTTAATCACGAACATACGAACATGAAATCATGAACATAAATTAATCACGAGCTTAATATTACGTAGGTATGTATATTTATTATGAGCACGAATAAATATATTAAGGTCACAATCGATAACTAATTAGAACACGCAATTTACGAACACGAGAACACACTATTATTTTAGACACGAGAAAGGTTCAGGTTACCCATATGTGGGCCCCTACCTGCGGCTACACCAAGACAAAAGGGCCTAGCCCATTAAAAATTTACTAAACATGGAAAGGGGAAAAACATGTTCATTATTTACAAAATTTAGAAAATAAGAAAAACCCTAGTTTTTCTTTTCTTTGCTCCTTGTCCGCCGGGTTTAGCATCACCAAGAGGTGATTCGGGTTGATTTTGGTGCTAGATAAATTACAAGGATCGTTGTGTGTTCATCCTTCTTGATTTCACATAATCGGTATAACCTTCAACCTTTTTCTTTTTATGTTTTGATTTATTTAATCACATAAAATCATGATGTTTTTAATAAACTAATTAAAAACAAGTAATTAAACATGTTACTAATCATGGGGTTTAATCAATCATGGGTTTAGGGGTGTTTGTTGTTTGACAGACGCCTAACCGAGCCCTAAGGGGGTCTCGGCTTGGCAGCAGCAAGGGGAAGAAACCCCGACCTAGGTCGGGGTATGGTGATGGTTACGGGTCCGGTTCATGGGTTTTAATCACGGGTTCGGTTCACACATGTTTAGAATAAAAACACGATCCGGTTCATGAATTGTTTTTCAAGGTTTAATTTTTTTAAAAGTTATATTATTTTTCAAGATTTAAATTAAATTAATTAAAAGCATGAACATGATTAATTTAATTTACATGACTTTGGTTATAAATTTAGTTATTAAGTCATGAATTTTAACCTAAGTATTTATCTTTTATTAGACTATATAATTAATTAATTAGAACTATGACTATAATTAATTAATTCACATGACTTAGGTTATATTATTAATAGATAATAATACATGTTTTAACCTAAGTATTTTACCTTTATTTAATTAAAATCATGTTATATTTAATTAAATACTTTAACATATAGTTTATTTAATTTACATGAAATAATTAATAAACTATACTATATAATCACATGACTTAGAATATTAATCAGAAAACACTTAAGCTTATATAATTAGCTTAATTATCCAGCTTATATATAATTATGGAAACTTTCTATTTTTAGAAACTTATTTAATTAAGGCAGCTAATCTATTTATAGAAACTTTCTATTTTTAGAAATTTATCTAATTTAAGCAGTAATTCTATTTTTGGAAACTTTCTATTTTTGGAAACTTTCTATTTTTTGAAACTTTCTATTTTGGAACTTTCTATTTTTGGAAACTTTCTATTATTGGTAACTTTCTATTTTTAGAAACTTTCTATTTTAGGAAAACCTGCTATTTTTAGAAAGTTACTTATTATTACACAACAAGTATAATAATACATGAAATACAAGTAATACTTAATCAGAATAGACAGAATATATGATAAAAACAGTATAAAGCTTAAATCAATAAAACATGGCATGAACATATAAAACAAGCTAAGACATGATATAAAACCAGTTACATACTCAGTAATCAGATACTTATACACGTATGTATTTATGTAGCATTAGTGATACCGAAGTAGGACTCTCTTCCGTTCGACTTCTTCGTTCACTGGACATAAGGTACGGATTCTCCGTCCTTTCAGTATGGACATTCTTTCCTTATTAGGATTTCCCGTATGCAACCAACTGTTTTCCCATTATATGTTGTATATATTTTGATTGCTTATGTTTAATTAGAATACCTAAAGCCATATACATGCATGACCAGTTTCACCTTATGGAGGTACCATAACCATAACATTGGAGGCACCAGTGTTATGACTTCACCACGGCGGAGTGATAGCTCATGGCGTCTCTTTCATATTTTGGCCATTTATTATATTATCAGGTAGGGCGTATGGGTGCATCCTAGTTTACATGTTTTCAGCAGATTATTCAGGTGAATGTGGTGTGTGCCTTGCATCCTTCACAAGAGTTGATCCTTTCTACCCAAATCAGTATAATAAATTAGAGGCAGCCCCTCTAATTTGCATGACGAGGTCACCCCTCCAAGTATTCATGCACGTTGATATTTCATGACCTATATTGGCTAATGGTAAAATATGTTAAACAGTTTTCACAAGATAAACATAAGGCTTTTCAAACTATAAAACCAGTTTTATGAAGTTATACCAGGTTTTCCAAGACATATACATTTCCGCTGCTATATGTTTTACATGCTTATATTATTCATTTCATGCTTGTATATCCGCGCACTGAGCGTTATGCTCAGCCGTTACTTTCCTTTCCATGTCCCAAAACGGCAGGTACCCAAGGACAGACTCGAGCATTTGGAGGACATGCATAGGATGGAAGCTGTCATAGACTTCTTCTCCTTTTGACTTCATATACTTATGCTTGTTTTGTCATTTCTCATTTCATTTACTTTATTTATGTTTTGGGCTTATTTTTGGGAACCGATGTTTGATTCCGGTTTTCCCTTTGGTCATGTATGTTTTACTACATATTTCCTTGCATGCTTTGATGACACGCCATAATTACGCGTAACGGTCCACTTATCAAAGTGGGGTGTTACAATTATGGTATCAGAGCCAAGGCTTCGACCTGTAGGCTCTAAAACTTGACCTGTAACTAGTGGGTAGTCACCAGGAGCTTCCTAAGCCAAAGTTTGTTATTCCACGTTTTTATTTTGTCAGCACATTGTCGTTTTAGCCATGATGTTTTCAGCACCTTGATGTCTTAACCATGATGTTTTCATCGATATTGTTTCACTAATATGGATGGACAACCATCATTCATATTTAGTTATGCGTCATGTTTCATGCATGATGTTCCTCGTGAACTGTGATTAATGTGAACTGAACCCCAATAGTTCATAATTGGTCACATAAAGTTTTTTCTGGTAAGTTTTGACAGGTGATTTTCACTTAATTATGTTTCATGTATCATTTTTACAGGAATTATGACTAAGTAATGGTTGGTACAGGACTGGCCCTATTTAGTCGCATGTGCTTTTATCGAAACTTTTAACTTTGGGACCGACCCATAGGCGTCCCCTGGCCATGTCTTTTGTTTTGGGACCGACCCATAGGCGTCCCCTCGCATATATAAAGTTTTTATAAACTACATCATGCATTCATGCACTGTTTTTCATGCATAAAATTTTTCTCATGATTTATTGGCATAAATTTTTTTCATGTCCCCTCATAAGTTACTATGTTTTATGTCAAGTATGTTTTCATACTGTCATGGTTAACTTCAGTTTCATGCTGATTATGTTATACACTCCTTCACGTTGGGTTGTTTCATGTTTCTTCATGATAATTCCGTCTTCATGTTGATTTCGTCTTACGCCTCTTTTGTTATTTATGCTTTCATGCAAGACATTGTTGGATTTCATTGAATCATGCTTTCATGATAGTCATGGTTGGTTTTCATTGATCATGCTTTCATGAAAATCATCGTTGAATTTTGTGTAACCACACTTTAACGTTTCTCTATGCAACCAGAATGATGTATATGCTAATATTGCTAGGCTATCATGATGATCAACCCAGTTTGGTCTTCAAACCATGTAAAATCATGTCAAAAGATCGGCCCATATCGATCATTTCATGTGCATTCCATGTGTACTCCACGTACAGTATTCCATGTGTATTACACGTACTATAATCCATGGGTATTTCACTTACAATACTCCATGAGTATTCACTAGTCGATTCTAAATCATCTCATGCGTATTCCATTTGTTGATGTTCTACAAATTATTAATGCCACTCATAGCTTGGAGATGTTACTAAGGCTGATGCTGCTGATGTTTGGAGACGCTACGAGATGTTGATGCTGTTCACAAACTGGAGATCGTACAAGACGAAGACAAAGGCGTTAGATCAAGAGATCGGACGAGAAGATGCTTCACCACCAGACGATTTCCATCAATCACTGTCCCACATTCTTAGTTACATGTCACACGTCATTCAGTTGTCGTTTTAGTCATATGAGTGCAAGCCGACATCAACCGACCACTCAACTGAATAGTTACATGAATCACAGTCATGAGAATGACCGTCATGGAACTGACAGACAAGACGATAGTAACCACTACTATGACAGCAACTATCCTAGTAATCGCAACCTAAGCTCCAACCGCGGATGTGATCAGAAATATAAAGGATCAGTAGTCCAACCGATTCGCCAATTCTGGCATGATAACCTAATATTTGTAGTTCTATTTGTTTCACATCTTGAGACACATGTCAAGACATCAGTCAAGACACATGTCTCACGTATACTTTCGGAAGACACATGTCAATACATCAGTCAAGACACATGTCTCACGTATACTTTCTGAAGACACATGTCAAGACACCAGTCGGGACACATGTCATGCTTACATTTCCCAAGACACGAGTCAAGACACATGACCCACGCCTAATTATGGAACATATCTAAGAAATTTAGGGTACCCTCCAAAGGGTATATCCATTTTGTTGTGCCATGTATTAACCAGGCTACAAGAATTTCAGTACCATCATCGGCGTATCAGTAAGGCCAGTCACGTTTGCCGGATGACACTTTCATTTCTTTCACCATATTTCATATATTCATGACCATGAAGGACGCCATTCGTATTCCCCAAGTATATGAAGGTTTTCTTTCAGCCTAATGATAAGATCCAAGCTACTAACGCATTTCCTCGAACATATGCGAGTTGAATTTAATACTAATTATGGACTACGAATCGCACACCATGCTACGATTCATGATTATGTATGGTGATGTTCAGACTCCTAAATATATTCAGCATGATTTTCCATCAGGAAAATCTGTACAAATTATTTATGCTTTACAAGCACGTGCGTCGTTAGCTATTGGGGTAGTTAAGACACGACCCCTTAAGTCCTTTTACGCGTAACCAGCGGATTATTCCAAAATCTTCCTTATACTCCAGAAGAACCTTAAAGGAGAAGGACGATAACATGAGATTATGTGTCGACTACCGTCGATTTTAAACAAATCACCATTCATAACTGTTACTCTCCTCCACGTATTGACAAGATCGGATTCATTTAGGGTGTTAAGCACTTTCCAAGATCGAATTCATGATCATGCTGCCAACAGAGACGAGTGAAAGAGCAAGACATGTCCATGACTGCTATTCGTACACGACTCGGTCATGTTAGACTCATGATTTTGTTTTAGTCTCATAGATGCTCCAGCAGCATTATAAGCTTAATAAATTGAGTTTCCATGAACTCATAAACAAATTCATCAGTGTTTTCATCTATGACAACCTAACCTTAAGTCTAGAGAAGAGCAGGGAGACCATATTTACACTATGTTGCACATTCTACGACAGGAGGAATTTCACCCTGAAATTCTCAATATAAATTCTAGTTGATTACAGTGACACGCTGAATCACATGGATTCTCATGGTTAACCTTACCATGACTTAGCTTATGCATAAAGGTGAGAACTACGTTAGGTGTTCAAGGAAAAACCTACGCTAAGAAAAGTCTAGTTTCAGCGACTTACATTTCCGCAATTTCCTATGTATCAAGTTTCTACAAAACAAGATATATTTACGTTCATATCTAAATACCGGACATACCAACAGGCTAAGATAGAACACCAACTGACTGGGATGTTTATCCACCATCGTAATTATGATCAGGAACGGGACAAGATCTCCACGGATTTTGGTTATCAGATTAACGTAAATTCAGAAGAAGCATGATGCTATCTGTGTTATTGCCAACAGTTTGATCAAGTCTGCAGAATCCTTGCATCCGCAAGAATTTCAGAACCAACAGATTGATCGAACATGTTCCAGTCAAGGCGCATCCGATCACTTGGTAATTCCTCAGCTATCGAGTCAGACAAAGGTTTGAATTTGTGCTCCTTATTTACGTCCACGTCTTTGTTCTAATTTCACGACTTGCTTTCACGCTCACGTTCATGACACTATTCACGTTCATGATCGTATCCTGGCTTACGATTTTACGTTCATCTTCGTTCTGGGAAGTTTTTGCAATAACTTGAGAGACCAGACTCAAGTCTAGTATAACTCTCTGTCCTCAGATAGACGTTTCATGTCACATTCCATGTCTCAACCGATAGCATTTGGCGATACTGTCGTCGTATTCCATGTTCACGATGTGTTTCACATGTCATGATATTCGACGTTCCTCATATCACGTTCACGATATGTTACACGTATCATGGATCACGATATGTTGCTCATACTAGACTCACCATATCTCCACATATCACGTTCAAAATTTTTCACGTATCACGTTCAAAATTTTTCACGTACTAGGTTTCTATATGTCTTGCGCATCGTTGCTAATTATTAGTTAAGTAGAGTGTTTTGCACGATAACGTTTCAGTTACCCTTGCACGTTAATTCTTTTCTCTCAATCAAATTCAGGGGATCCATCTTACCTTGATAACCAGGAACTTTTACGTATTGTCAAACCAAGGTCACAAGACCAGGATTATCATATGTGTCAAGATCTCATAGAGGAACCGTTCCGAGAGGGAGGCCACATGGAAACGGACAAATTCTTCCAGACTTCTTATCCGTGTTATCTTATCAATTAGATATGTTCTTTCAGTCACGTCACGTTCCATGTCCTTTCAAGACATGTCACGTTCCACGTTCCTTTCTACCATGTCATCTCCATGTCCTTCTATCATTCATACCCTCTCAGTTGATTCGGGTATGTTCTCTTCAGTTTATATATCTATAATTCGGAGACGAATTATTCTTTTTAGGGGGGAAGAGTTGTAAAACCCGCATGCTTTTACCATGAATAGTACCCTTACGATAGTACGTACATGATTAGAACTTTCCTTTTATAACATGTTTACGTTTCACGTACAAGAATTACAAGTATTACGTACGTGTTATAACACGATAAGTATTTATTACGTATTAACTCACGATAATTATTTTAATAATAATTTAATCGCGAACATACGAACATGAAATCATGAACGTAAATTAATCACGAGCTTAATATTACGTAGGTATGTATATTTAGTACGATCACGGATAAATATATTAAGTCACGATCGATAACTAATTAGAACACGTAATTTACGAACACGAGAACACACTATTATTTAGACACGAGAAAGGTTCGGGTTACCCATATGTGGGCCCCTACCCACGGCTACACCAAGACAAAAGGGCCTAGCCCATTAAAAATTTACTAAACATGGAAAAGGGGAAAAACATGTTCATTATTTACAAAATTTAGAAAATAAGAAAAACCCTAGTTTTTCTTTTCTTTGCTCCTTGGCCGCCGGGTTTAGCATCACCAAGAGGTGATTTGGGTTGATTTTGGTGTTAGATAAATTACAAGGATCGTTGTGTGTTCATACTTCTTGATTTCACGTAATCGGTATAACCTTCAACCTTTTTCTTTTTATGTTTTGATTTATTTAATCACATAAAATCATGATGTTTTTAATAAACTAATTAAAAACAAGTAATTAAACATGTTACTAATCATGGGGTTTAATCAATCATGGGTTTAGGGGTGTTTGTTGTTTGGCCGACGCCTAACCGAGCCCCAAGGGGGTCTCGGCTTGGCTTATATTCACACCACCGTGACCTTAAGGTCTCGGTTTGGTGATGATGGTGTCACGGCAGCAGCAAGGGGAAGAAACCCCGACCTAGGTCGGGGTATGCTGATGGTTACGGGTCCGGTTCATGGGTTTTAATCACGGGTCCGGTTCACACATGTTTAGAATAAAAACACGGTCCGGTTCATGAGTTGTTTTTTAAGGTTTATTTTTTTACAAGTTATATTATTTTTCAAGATTTAAATTAAATTAATTAAAAGCATGAACATGATTAATTTAATTTACATGACTTAAGTTATAAATTTAGTTATTAAGTCATGAATTTTAACCTAAGTATTTATCTTTTATTAGATTATATAATTAATTAATTATTAAAACCATGACTATAATTAATTAATTCACATGACTTAGGTTATATTATTAATAGATAATAATACATGTTTTAACCTAAGTATTTTACCTTTATTTAATTAAAATCATGTTATATTTAATTAAATACTTTAACCTATAGTTTATTTAATTTACATGAAATAATTAATAAACTATACTATATAATCACATGACTTAGAATATTAATCAGAAAACACTTAAGCTTATATAATTAGCTTAATTATCCAACTTATATCTAATTATGGAAACTTTCTATTTTTAGAAACTTATTTATTTAAGGCAGCTAATCTATTTATGGAAACTTTCTATTTTTAGAAACTTATCTATTTTAAGCAGTAATTCTATTTTTGGAAACTTTCTATTTTTGGAAACTTTCTATTTTTGGAAACTTTCTATTTTGGAAACTTTCTATTTTTGGAAACTTTCTATTATTGGTAACTTTCTATTTTTGGAAACTTTCTATTTTAGGAAACCTGCTATTTTTAGAAAGTTACTTATTATTACACAACAAGTATAATAATACATGAAATACAAGTAATACTTAATCAAAATAGACAGAATATATGATAAACACAGTATAAAGCTTAAATCAGTAAAACATGACATGAACATATAAAACAAGCTAAGACATGATATAAAACCAGTTACGTACTCAGTAATCAGATACTTATACACGTATGTATTTATGTAGCATTAGTGATACCGAAGTAGGACTCTCTTCCGTTCGTCTTCTTCGTTCACTGGACATGAGGTACAGATTCTTCGTCCTTTCAGTATGGACATTCTTTCCTTATTGGGATTCCCCGTATGCAGCCAACTGTTTTCCCATTATACGTTTTATATGTTTTGATTGCTTATGTTTAATTAGAATACCTAAAGCCATATACATGCATGACCAGTTTCACCTAGTTATGGAGGTACCATAACCATAACACTGGAGGCACTAGTGTTATGACTTCACCACGGCGAAGTGATAGCTCGTGGCGTCCCTTTCAGATTTTGGCCATTTATTATATTAACAGGTGGGGCGTATGGGTACATCCTAGTTTACATGTTTTCAGCAGATTATTCAGGTGAATGTGGTGTGTGCCTTGCATCTTTCACAAGGAGCTGATCCCTCCTACCTAAATCAGTATATTAAATTAGAGGCAGCCCCTCTAATTTGCATGACGAGGTCACCCCTCCAAGTATTCATGCATGTTGATACTTCATGACCTATATTGGCTAATGGTAAAATATGTTAAACAGTTTTCATGAGATAAACATAAGGCTTTTCAAACTATAAAACCAGTTTTATGAAGTTATACCAGGTTTTTCAGGACATATACATTTCCGCTGCTATATGTTTTACATGCTTATATTATTCATTTCATGCTTATATATCCGTGCACTGAGCGTTATGCTCAGCCGTTACTTTCCTTTCCATGTCCCAAAACGGCAGGTACCCAAGTACAGACTCGAGCATTTGGAGGACATGCATAGGATGGAAGCTGCCATAGACTTCTTCTCCTTTTGCCTTCATATACTTATGCTTGTTTTTTCATTTCTCATTTCATTTACTTTATTTATGTTTTGGGCTTATGTTTGGGAACCGATGTTTGATTCCGGTTTTCCCTTTGGTCATGTATGTTTTACTACATATTTCCTTGCATGCTTTGATGACACGCCATAATTACGCATAACGGTCCACTTATCAAAGTGGGGTGTTACAAGTATCATGCTTCATGGCAGGGATAAACAAGAAAGACCTGATACGAAAGCTGAACGAAAAAACTCTAGAAACTTTTGATGGGGTAATGCGACGAGTAATATCCTTCAAACAAGGAGAGACCGCGGCCGCGGAAAATAAGGCAAAATACACCCAACTATAGATCTTAAGATCTGCCTAGGAAGTAGGTTAATAGCCAAAGTAGGGCCGGCAACATTTATTACCAAGGAAGTCAAAGAGAGGAGGGGGGGATAACAACCTCAAGTTCACACCTTTAAAATTAACCCCAAGAGAGATACTGATATCAGAGGGCGCAAACTTCCCGAAACCTATGCCAATGACCACCCCAATTGAATGGCGCACAGGTAATAGAGATTATGTTTACCATGGCGAAAAGGGGCACACCACGAACGAGTGTATCTATCTACAAAAACACATAGAAAGCTTGGTAAAAATTGGTAAGTTAAAGCACCTTGTCAAGGAAAACACAAAAGAGGGGAAGCCAAAATCAAAACACACATTCGCAACCATTTACGGTACAAACGTGGCAACGAAGAACGAAGCAGAAAGTGAGCCAAAAGTTTTTCAAGGGAAAAGGCATCTCGTTTCCTCCACTCAGTGCAAGCAATGTCGCAGACGAACCATAGACATAGAAGTCAATATCGGGGGTCACAACATTCACCATATGTACGTTGATGGAGGCTCCTCAGTAGAGATCTTGTACGAACATTGCTTCTCCCAATTAAGTCCAGACATAAGGAACTAGCTGATACACGCTACTTCACCATTAATTGGATTTAGCGAGGAAGCAGTCTGGCCTTTGGGACAACTGAGACTACAGGTAACAGTAGGGAATGATGAGCATTCAACCAGTGTCTCAATGAATTTTTGGTCATTCGTTCAACATCGCAGTACAACGGTATTATTGGACGTCCCGCAATCCTAGCAATGCGAGCTGTACCTTCCTCAACCCATGGCATGATGAAATTTCTAGTAGAAGGAGGAATCGTGACATTTTTCAACATAGCTGTACCACTCAAAGAGTGTAATACGATTACGAAACCACCAAGGATAACGGTGGAACCCAAAGTATCATCACCAATAAACTTGAACGTGGCAATCCACCCAGACTACATGGAGCAAAAAGTGATGATAGGAGAAATGCTATCCGATCAAGGGAAGACGGACATGTGCAGACTTCTAAAAAATAAGTTGGACATTTTTGCATGGGAACCAAAAGATATGACGGGGGTGCTGTAACACCCCACTTTGATAAGTAGATCGTTACGTGTATTTATGGCGTGTCATCGAAGCATACAAGGTAAAATGTACTAAAACATACATGACCAAAAGGGAAAGCTGGAATCAAACATCGGTTCCCAAACATAAGCCCAAAACATAAATAAAGTAAATGAAATGAGAAGGACAAAACAAATGTCCAAACAAACATATATATATGAAGGCGAAAGGAGAAGAAGTCTATGGCAGCTTCCATCCTATGCACGTCCTCCAAATGCTCAAGTCTGTCCTTGGGTACCTGCCGTTTTGGGACATGGAAAGGAAAGTAACGGCTGAGCAATACGCTTAGTGAACGGATATATGACATAGTATGAATGGCTGAAACATAAATAAGACTGAAAGCAGCGGAAATGTATAAGTCCTGGAAAACCTGGAACATGTTTATAAAAACTAGTTTTATAGTTTGAAAAGCTTATGATTAACTTATGAAAAACTGTATCTTAAATTTAGCCAAGAGCCCATATAGGTCAAGAGGTATTAACGTGCATGAATACTTATAGGGGTGACCTAATCATACAATTAGAGGGGTTGCCTCTAATTATACTGGTCTGGGTAGGATGGATCAACTCCTTGTGAAGGATGTAAGGCACACACCACATTCACCATGAAAATCCTGTAAAACATGTAACTAGGATGCACCCATACGCCCCACATGATAATATAAATAAATGCCAAAACTAAAAAAGGACGCCACAAGCAATCACTGTGTCATGGGGAAGTCATAACACTAGTGCCTCTAGTGTTATGGCTATGGTACCTCCATAACTAAATGACATGGCATGCATGTATATATAGCTCAGGCATTTAAAACAAAAATAAGCATTCAAAACATATAAAATACTGGGGAAAACAGTTGGCTACAAACGGGCAATCCTAATCATACATATGAAGGCATGTCCATACTAAAGGACATAATATCTATACCTTATGTCTAGTAGTGAAGCTAGAATGGAAGCTGAACGATCTACTCCGACTCCACGGATACTACATAAATAAGGGACGTGTATGAGTTGTCTGATTACTGAGTGTGTTACTGGTTTTGTGTGTTCTTAGCTTATTTATATGTTCTTGTCATGTTTTACTGCTTTAAATATTATCTTGTATTTATTCATGTTTTACATGTATTCTGATTATGTATTTCATGTATTCTTGTATTATTATACTTGTGATGTTATAATAAGTAACTTTCTAAAAATAGCAGATTTCCAAAAATAGACAGTTTCCAAAAATAGAAAGTTTTCAAAAATAGAAATAAGCTGATTAATAAGTCTAAAATATACGCTAGTGCTTATTTAGTCATAATTTATAAGTCATGATAATGATAGTAAAGTTTATTAAATAAATAATATAGGTTAAACTAATTATTAATTATTTATGAAATGCATGGTTTTAATAATTAATAATAAGTCATGATAATTTAATAAAGCTTTTTATACCAATTAATTAAATTAAGTATGGTTTTAATTTAATTAAGCCAAATAAAATACTTTAGGTTATAACATGATTATTAATTTTAATAATAAACCTAAGTCATGAATTAATTAATTAATTACTAGCTCATGAAAATGAATTAAATTAATTAATTAACAAAATAAAATTACTAGTTCATAAAAATTAATTAAAATAATTAATTAATAAAATATTGTCAAAATAACTTGTACCTGAGACCCGAACCCCGAGGCAAGCCAACCGAACCAAACACCACCCACACAGCCGGCGGCTGGTGGTGGTGGCCGGCGGCTGTAGCCGTCGGTTGCTGCTGTTGTGGCCACGGTTCACACCGGCACCAGCCGGTTGCCACTGCCGAGCAAAAACTACCCGCCGCCGTGAAGCCGGTACCCCTTGTTCCTAGCCAAAGACCCACCGAGACCCTATGTGGTCTCGGTTGCCACTGATCTCAAACCATTCCCCCTGTTAGGGTTTCTTGGTTGCTGCCGACCAAACACCATAACCACCGAACCCCCTTGGGGTCTCGGCTGGTGGACCAAGATAGCCACCGAGACCTTGGAGGTCTCGGTTTGTATGTAGTCGAACCCAAAACAAAAACCAAATCAGATCCCAAATATGTTTTTATCATTCTTGATCATATGTTCATAACTAAATTAAAATATGAAAGATTATGTAAATCTTGCTTAATCTAGAGAGAGTAGAGATAGAAAAAGATGTTGATATCACACACACACACTTGCGAGAGAAAGTATGAAAATACACACTTTTACTATATGATATAATGAATGAACCACACCCTCTCCAACTAAGGAGAGGGTTTATATACCCAAGCCCATGAGATGGGCTTGGGCTTACAATGGGCCGCCGGCCTACACATGTTGTAGGCTTGGCTTGGCCTTGTTTGTTTAATAATAAGATGCAAGACTACGAGCTACTAACATATATATTGTCGGAGTGACCGAGCCTTTCTAAATACGTAAAACGTATTTCTAACAATCTCCCCTTAAGGGAGGTCACTCCAAACAAGGGCGTTACCCAAGTTACAATATTAAAATAAACCTAGCATACTATGCTTGTCTTGGGCTCGTAGTCTTTTTTTTTCTTTTTCTTTTCTGGTGACCATGTTGATGTGATATTTGATATCAATCTTGAGCATTAATCTCTTGCCTTGATCTTGTGCATCCAACACTTGTGATATTGGCCTCCTCGTGACATCATGTCCCACATACTTATACCTTCGTAATTCTTGAAAGCTTCAGAGTTCGATACAGCGGAAGACTTGACTTTTAGGCTTTCTTGAATTTGTTGAAGTATTAAGTCTATAAAGTATACGCATGCGGGGACGACTTGTTCTCGGATTCAGCAATGCCACCGTCTTCAAATATGGTAACATAAGTAGACACAAACGAAATGGCTTTGAACATTTCATTCTAATTCGGTAGCTTTTTACCTCCGGTCGATGAAGACCGTTGGACGATATTAAACATCGTACTTGTGGAAGGTAGATTTAATTAAAAATCTCCTAGACAAGATTTCGCGGGTAAACCCGTTCTCTATACTCGACCGTCCAAAGCTGACTGCGAACGTAAAGAGTGAATCATTTGGATAAAATTATCCGCATGATTGAAGCCGTCAATTCCGATTCCTATAACAAGTTTGATTCATTAACGAATCGCACCATCGTTGCTTTCCAGTTGTCACGAGCATGATTCATATTGAATCTTGCAAGTTACCTACCTAGTGTTGTTTGACGTTAACACTAGAAGGATTTTCACTCATCATTGTGAATACGAAGGTGTCACTCTGAGTGTTCTGGCAAGATCACTGAGATATTGCATAGAGGCCTGGAACGTGTTTAAATTCAATTAAGAATTAAACAACTGTTTCTTTCCAGTTATCACAAGTTTGATTCATAAAGAATCGCACAAGTCACCTACCATGAGATTTTTGATATTCACTCAAGAAGGATTTCCACTTCATTGTAAATACTTGCGTATTACTCGGATGTTCATGCAAGATCATGAAGATTTTACGTAGGACTCTTAATATCTTTCTTACTTTTCACAGTGTGTGAAGAAGCAAGGAAATATGGAAGTGTGTCCTAATGAGATATTTGATGATCTCAAATGGCTCTAGACTCGATCGTGCATTTTGGATTTTAGTGATTGGAGGCTGGAGAGGAGTTCCACCATTTCAATACCAATATATTCAGAGTGAATAAATCGATAGATAATGCGTTGTCTCCGTGTGATTAAAACAAATACATTTTACGAGATATCTGACTTAGCTAGGATGGGTTGTGCATTGCATCACTGGGTTCATGATGTCTATCTTCAATATCGAGCATCATTAAAAATGATCTCAATAGCATATGAGTTGACCTGCTTTCTGCCTAAGTTGTAAGGAGGGCTACTTTCTTTAGACCCTTTATCTTTAATTTTTTTTTCATTCTTCAACCCCTTCAATGATTACCAATACGTCATAGCTAGCATGTTGTTGTGATTGTTCTAGTGCTAACTTAAGTACTTGGTCTGCATTCAGTTACGTTAACGATCTTTTCTCCATGTTTCCTAAGGACTACTATTTCTAGCTATAGAATGTCCTTGGGAAGATCCCTCCGGTTCTGGAAGAATCATTGGACTTAACCTATCCTACCATCCTTTTGTCACCATAATCTTCATCGTTGTGAGATAAATGGGTTGTGGGTAAGTATAAATCACCATGAAATCCATTTTGATATAGCAAATCCATTTTGCTCCCCCTTAACATATGCCACGATATTCGAAAACATTTCGCACATGTCGGGATGAGCTATCACGTTAAGTCAAACCATTTGTGATTAATCATTTCCCATATTAAATCATATTTTCTCCTCTATATTAAAAATATTAACCCAACCGATATTTTTGATATCAATTGATTTAATGAAGTTTTAACAAAGTTTTTGGGAAGAAAAATGCAAGACCATTTTATCTTCATGATACCAATGTGTGAGATATGATATCGATTTGTAAAATAATCACATATTCACCATATAAGAATAAATTAACAAGGTTGGACCTGATTGATGAGAACATCATATGATAAGATCACATGGTTCTTGTCTGCAAATCTTGTTCTTCTCGTCACGTCTGAAGTCATCTCTTGGCACCACATGTACGATTGGTATCATTGTCTTGACACCAGTTTGTGAACTTGGCACTTTTGGCATCGAAGATTCTGAATGCTTGACAATTGCTCCCCCCCAACTGTTGACCCGTGTTCTATCGAAAGAGCTGTAGTCGCCGGTTGAGTAGTCGCATCGTCGAGTATGTAGATACCAATTGTAAATTGCTACGGTTGTAGAGATGATAACTTCATAAAAACAAGATTTCTCTTGTTTTAAAAAATAAATGCACTGATGCGTACATAGATCCGTGTTAGATTGTGTTATAACGTAAACACAATCCCTTACATGGTTATGAAGTAAACCATGCCCGAGAAAATTAATTCCCGTTGTTGACCCAAAGCTTTCATAAGAAATACTTGACTCTAATATGAACAACAGATTACGGTCTGAAATAACTACAAGCCATATCGGCATTTTTGTGAAATATTTACAACTTTTGTACGAACTCTATTTATGGCGCCGTGTCGATATTAATCAACATTTCTAAGGCCGTAAATATTATCGTACCAAAAGACATGCCTTTGAAAAACAAAGTAAAAATATTTTTGGATTTTTCTGAATTTTTCAAATTTTTTTATGGTTTTTATATGGTTTTATATTTTTATATTTTGCTTTTGTGGATAAAGATATAAACATATATACAAATGATCACCAAGGATACGGAGAATAGTTTACCACCACTATTCTTTCGCTTCATCTGCCAATTCCTTTAGAGTCTCAGGCGAGAAAGTTCTCAATCCTAGCTTGTCGGCCAAAAATTCAATTCGAGCGCGATCTAAAGCCTTCGTGAAAATATCCGCCAATTGATACTCAGATCGGACAAAGTAAAGATCGATCACCCCATTTTCCACTTGCTCCTTGATAAAGTAGCGAATGTCAATATGCTTCGACCGGGAGAATTGAACGTTGTTGCAGCATAGGGAAATTGCACTTTTGTTGTCGCAATACATCGGAATTTTGTTGAAACCTAGACCATAGTCGGTTAATTGCGATCTCATCCAAAGAATTTGAGCACAACAATTAGACATAGCTATGTATTCTGCTTCCGTACTTGAAATTGTAGCGCTTTTCTGCCTTTTAGATGCCCAGCTGATTAGTCGATCTACTAGTAGTTGGAAAGTTCCACTCGTGCTACGCCTGGTATCTTGACATCCCGCGTGGTCTGCATCTGCATATGCCATTAGTGCAATCGAAGAGTCCTTCGAATACCAAAGTCCCCGATTAATGGTTCCTTTAATATACCGAAAGATCCGTTTAACAATTGGTAAGTGTAAATCAGTAGGCCTAGTTTGATACCGAGCACACATACATATAGCAAATTGAAGATCAGGTTGACTAGCTGTAAAATACAGAGGGGTATTGATCATTCCACGATAAAGTGTCGGATCAACGACAATCCCATGTGGATCTGCATCTAGCTTAGTTCGTTCCACCATTGGAGTATCCACAGGGTCGCAAGATTCCATCTTATATTTCTTTAGCGATTCAAGGGCATACTTGGATTGATTAATGAAGATGCCTTTGGGACTCTGAGATATCTGAAGTCCTAAGAAAAATGATGCCTTGCCCATCATTGACATCTTAAACTTGGAAGACATGAGTGTCCCAATCCGATAAGGTTTGGGTCAAGGCTGCAAATATAATATCATCAACATATATTTGTACCATAATCATATCTTTCCTTCGTTTTTGAATGAACAACGTGGGATCCACCTTGTCTTTAGTGAAGCATTGTGTAATGAGGAATTGTGACAATAGATCATACCACGCGCGTGGAGCTTGCTTTAACCCATAAAGAGCCTTCTTAAGCTTGTACACGTGATTAGGATATTTAGAATTCACAAAACCATCCCGATATTGAACGTAGACCTCTTCCTTGATTTTACCATTGAGAAATGTCGTCTTCACATCCATTTGATAGTCGATCATATTCACATGAGTTGAATAAGCGAGGAATAGTCTAATAGCTTCCAAGCGGGCAACTGGTGCAAAGGATTCCATAAAGTCGATGCCCAATAATTGCTTGTATCCACGAGCTACTAGTCTAGCTTAGTTCATCGATATTCCACCTAACTCATTGAGTTTCACCTTGTAAACCCATTTCAAAGTGAGTAATTTTACTTGATCCAGGCATGGGACAAGTTCCCATACATCAAGACGTATAAATTCATTAAGTTCTTCTTGCATAGCTTCTATCCAACTAGATTGGTTAAAAGCTTGATTCCACGACTTAGGTTTAACTTCACTGAGAAAAGCATCAAAATGACAAAACAATGCACTTTCTTGTAACTGACTTCGAGTAGATACTGGACGATTAGGGTCACTAATAATAGAATCTATCGGATGATCCTTTGTCCATTTGCTGTCAAGTTCACGAATCCGTGGATTGGAGTAGACCATAGTAGGAGCTTCTTCTAAGGTGGACGACCCGGCTTGATTAGGTTCGGGAATTGGTACACCTAAGAATGGAAGTTCACGCATTAGAGCGAATTCCAGGTCGTGATCATCATCATCCTCTTCATCATCAATAGGCATGACATGGGTAGTTGATTCAGGTGTTGGTTGAGAATTACTCGTCGAAGGTATATCTTGACCAATTATAGGTGTAGACGTATCTGATTGTGCTTCGGTTGCTGGAGCGACAACTTCGGTAACCGGAGCTATTACGTCAGGTTCTGGAGCAACAATACTTGGAGGAGTAAAGAATTCATCAAAGAACGGTTGAAACAGTGTATTCTACTCATTCCTAGAAGGTGGTGTAAATGATGATGAAGTAGGGTTGTTTGGGACAAGACCAAAGCTAATGTTACTGGGTACCATCTCATGAAGTGCGAGTTCAAAGCTGTTTTGCTCAGAAGCCATTGTCGTCAGCTCATCAAAATCAACATTCATAGTTTTGAGAATCTTGCGAAAATTACAATTGTAGATTCAGAATGCCTTCTTTGCGGGTGCATAACTAATATTTGGATTTTGGCTTAGCCTATGTGTACTCGATATCGTTCTCGGTATCTGATCGAATTGATCACGGTTTAGGGTGGAATTATTGGTGTTGGTAACTAAAAGGGGGAGCTTGATTTTCTAAGTCTACAAATAACATAAATGTAAAAGCTATTAAAATAAAGTAGAATGTCTAACCTCGATTGCTTATCAAAAGTGAGAGCTGCACATTAGATTAAAGTGAAGACAACTAAAGGTGGTTATCTATTTTAAAATAAAGTTGAAAATGTAAATGTCATTTGATAAAAATGAAAGCTTTAAAATTTAAACTAAAAATTAAGACTCGAAATTATATGACTAAAAATTAAAACTTGATAAAAAGTAACTTTGAAAACCTAAAACTTTATAAAAATTTAAACTTAAAAATTTAACTAACTGAAAATGTTTTTTTAAAAATTAAACTAAGTAAAAATGGGGAAAAATTAAAGTTTAAAAGTAATTAGGCAAACTAAAACTGAAAATAAGTCGGAATACCAATCCAACTCTTAATTCAGAATCCGCGTTTTGAACCTAATTCGGAATGCACATGCTGCTGTGAATTCGGAATCCGTAGACTTACACTTAATTAGGAATACGTATACACAACCTAATTCGGAATCTGACACCTTGATGTAATTCGGAATATACGCCCTCTATCTAATTCGGAATGTCTGTCATGTACCTAATCCGGAAAACCAATTAGGTACTCAATTCGGAATATGAATCACCAATGTAATTCAGAATCCGAAGGTTGGTACGTAATTCGAAATGATGAAACTTGAAGTACTTCGGAATCCCTATCTCTAACCTAATTCGGGAAACACAATCCCAAATTAATTCGGAATTAATGAAGTTAATTCGGAATCAACCGTGATGAACTTAGTTCGGAATCTTCATCTTCAACATAATTCGGAATACCCACTTATGACCTAATTCGGAATGGAGTTTTTCCTAACCTAATCCGGAATAAACAAATCCCCAACTAATTTAGAATCCACAGACAATACACTTAATTCGGGAAACTTGTTATTCTGGAGGGAAAACCATGAGCTAAGTCGGAATAAGGAGTTCAGTAAACAAGTCGGGATAAAGAAATTTTCAACTAGTTCGGGAAAGAGGGTTTTAAAGATCCGAACTTAACCAAAATAAGCAAAACTAAATAAGAACTTTACCAAAACTTATACCAAATCAATATTTAGAAAAAGCTAATAAGACACAATTTAACAACTTTCAAAAACACTAAATAAGCAAAAATTTAAAATCAACTTTTTATAAAAATATTAAACTACCAAAATCGACTTATTTGAAAAAAAACTAATAAACATAAAGATTAAACAATAAGCACAATAATCTAAAAACCTCAAACACACCAAACCAATAAGCACAATCTAATAAGCAAAACAATCACATCATCAACAAAATTAAACCAACTACATGATTAATTAAGCAAAATAATAGATTATTAAGAAAGGTAGAATGAGAATTTATTAAAAAGCTTGATTATATTAAAGATTAAGATCAAAGATTACATGGTGAAAGAATAAAAAGCTTGAAAGAAACTAGAGAGAAGAAAAATAAAACACACTTAATTACCTACTAAAATTAAAAACTAAAATGAAGACTAACTCCTCTAATGACTATTTAGAAGACTATATATAGGAGGTGGAAAGTGCTTGTGTCTTCTCTCTTTCTTCATATTTTCTCGACTTTTAAATAACTCGTCTTTCTCGACTTTGTCTCAAGATTAGTCGAATGATAACTTGAACTCGTCTTATAATTTTCTTCTTTTAGTAGACTTGGTTCTTCGACTTTGTTAAACTTCCGTCTTTAGACTTTTTCTTGATAAATCTTCAGAATAGGCCTTTGACTTCCGTTCTTCTTGCACTTTTGATCTTTTGACTTCGTCTTTTGTCTTTTTCTTCGATAAAAGCCCGTGAAAGCCCGTGTTTTCTTCCTTTTTCATATTTTTGTCCTAAAACACAATAAAAACACAAACCACGCATAATTCCGACTTTTGCGACATAAAATACATGTTTTGGTCTTGTTATTATTGGAAATAAGTGGTAAAAGGATAAGTGTTTTCACACTTATTAAATCCCCTACACTTGACCATTGCAATGCCCTCATGCAATGCATTAATTTCAAAGCACAATTTACATTTCTAATCATAATTAACCCACCTTGGCCTTTATTAAATACTAAACACAAAGGATACTAAAAAGATAGAAATTTGCAAAATATTTAAAGGAAGAATAAGTAAAGAAATCTAAGACTTACATTGGGGTTTTGGTAGTCATGAATGTTTATCACCCTCAAGTTTCACGTTCCCCACACCAAGCTTATAAACGAGATCATTGTTATTATAAGTTAGTAAGCTAACACAAACTCATGTGGCCCAATTATTCACTTAGACTCCCTTATTCCTAGGTGTATCTCTTATATTTTATTATTGTCTTGAATGATCACGAGGATGCATTGTTTGACTTATTTTGATAATTTATTAGGCTGAAAATAAAGTAGGACGATTTAATCAATAGTTAGCTAAAGGACAAAATCTTTTAAAACTGCTTCTCGGGACCTCATAAAGTTCATATCTTGCATAACTCGCTTTACGATTTGAGACCTTTATCGGACCGATATTTGGCATTGACTTCATACTTCGAATCTTGAGAGACGTTCTTGAAATTATGGTCTTCTCTTCATAATAGGAATTTCTTCACTTGAAGTTTTTGAGAGATTCTTCATACTTGGACCACGACTTCTTCATTTTTCTCCAATCTTTATTTTGGATTTTGATATACAACGATCCGTCTCCTTTTAGGATTTGGATCTATTTATCCTCATACCTTTCTAGGGTCTTTTCGGATAGACTTCTCCATGATCTTTAGGGGAGTATTTGATTCGTCCTGTGTCTCGATCCTTCATATTGATTTTTGATAAATGATTCTTCACATTACTTGGGATCTTTAGCAACAAAATGTAGCCCTCATGCCTTGTTAGGGCCATTTCGCACTCGCCAATCTTCGCATCCCGCTTCAATAAGTTATGCCTTGGCTATGAACTCTAATTGATACTGAGCAACTTTTAAACGATCTTGGGCTAGAAGCTAAGTAACCTTTTAAATCGTACGACCTTATTTATTGCAATTAAATTTATTAACAAGCGACGGGAGAAAAAGCTCATAATCAACTCACATAAATTCATGAAAGAATACCAAACTTATAATTGACTCTATCATATCTCGTTCTCCATAATTTAAAATCTCAAGGAATGAGACTCATGGATGCTTAGCCAATTAAATCAAAGTTTTGGGTTTTCAAGTCGTCTATAGGATCTTGCAACTTCTTAGACTTTTTCAAGTTTAGAATTCGCGTTTTAAAGTTCCATTGATAAACGACTTTCAAGGATCAATTATAGGAACTTGCGAAAGGTTCTTGTTCTTAACCCGTGAGAGTTAAGACTTTCGCGTTTTAAAGTTCCCTATATAAAAGCCTAGCAAAACTTGACTTAAACAAGTTAAGGATACTAGCTAGAGTAAACTTAGATAAGTAAACTCGGGTTGAGTCAAAAGATTCATGACTTTGAAAAATTAAAACCACTTTATTCAAAATTTATTCTAGCAAAGAAGGTAAATAACGATAACAAACGGAAATACTATGAAAGTCCCTAATCAATGCTAGAAAAACTAAACTTATCTAATCAACACAAGTTATTACTTTTCAAACGTAATCTTATTATTGTATAATAAAGAATTACAAGTGCTATGGATAACACCGTTTGATGACAATGTGTTGAGCACACTTTGAACAACTACAAACCTTAACTTATGAATACAGTCACAGCTGTTTGATTCAATAAGTTCTAAGCATTAATGTTATGAATATTCTCAAAGTGTTAAACATTAATGCTGGGATACACATCCTATTTATAGTGATACGAGGTTGACCTAAGTACTACTTGATGGTGACTACACAAGACATTCACTTTTCAGACATCAGTCAAATGATGCTCTTCTATTCTTGGTAGTCTGCCATAATGCTTTAAGGAAACAGATCTTCAAACAGTTTCCTTTTTCTTCATTGTCTCGAACACACAAATGGCATGTCCTAAGTGTGTTGAGTGTTAACAGGGTATTGCCACCCCTGTTAACCCTCAACCCCTCAGAGTCCCTGATATATCTTGGTTGTTATCCATCACAGCCAATGAGTATGTCTTCAAGTAATCTTTGACTTCCTTGACAATGTCTTTGACATGGACTCCTCTGAGGTTGCTCACAGAGACTTGGATCTCTGTGAGTCTTGCGATACTTACCTGTCTCCTAGGCACAGGCAAGTGACTATCTAACAGCTTACTTTGTGTTTAAATCTATGATCAGGGAATCTAACAAACTTAGGTTCCCAACAATCTCCCCCTATTTAAACATAAATATAGCTAGATCTTTCTAAGTTAAGGTAAGTGAGTTAACAGCTTCTTCTTACTCATAACAGATCTAAACAAACATACATCATGATTTTATTCATACTTAAAGAAAAATTACAAGTACATTACAAAAGTGAAATAAAATGTGAAGGTAAAATTGAGCTGTGAATTTCTTCAATAGTCATCATTTTTTATCTTTTCTTCAGCTTCAGCTATGTCTGATCTAGTATCCAATTCTGCCTGCAAAGCTTTTGCAAAAACTTTGGAATACTCTGAGTTAATTTTGAGTCCCTTCTTGAGACAAAGCAGCTGAATTGTTGATGCTAAGCCAAGCTCATCTTCTCTTTGAAATGCATACTGGCAAGCTCTGTTCATGAATGCCATTCCTCTTTCAGGCTCTGTGTAGGTCTGACCATCAACAGGGCCAACGATACCATTTGGTAGGATCAAATCCCTATGCATTCCATCCACTTGAACATCATCTGTGACAAAAGCTTCCTTAACAAGTTGAGAAACTCTTCTTCTTTTCTTGCCAGAATTTGGGGGTTCTTGCTCAAAAAGCTATGGTGGGGGATCTATTTTGAGTTTGGCAGCCGTTTCTTTGATCTAGGTAAACTTAGCCTTAAGAGTTTTGAGCAGAAGAAAATTAGCCTGACCAGTTCTTTTGGCAGCTAAGGCTTCAAGTTCAAACCATTCAGATAACCCAAGTTTCTTTAGCCTGAAGTCTTCAAATACATTCATATTTCCCTGTTGGTTGTCTCTCCACAAGATCATCTATGGTCTATTGGTGGATTTGTGGATTGTGTATTTGAACTTAGTTATCTTGCCAGGTGCATACCTGTTGTTAACGCATGCATCATAATCAGCTTTTACTTTTATTAGTGCCTCTGCGCGTTTAGCTTCCATTTCCCTCAACCTTTGTCTCTGCTTCTCCCTTTCAGGTGGAGTCATCTTCCTCAGAGTTGCCTCATTCAGTTCCTTGGCTTTCTTGATTTCATTTAATCTATTGAATTCCTCAGCCTGTTTCTCTATTTCTTCAGGTGTTAAGGGATTCTCATTGGAAGGTGTGAAGGTTGAAAATTAGGAAAGGTCTGTGGTGGATCCTCCTGTCTCTAGCATCGCAGCTATTTTCTTTAGTTTTGTGTCTATGTCAACCAAAACTATCTCCTTTCCTTTCTTCGAGACAGAGGATTCCATACTCATGTTTTTCAAAACCTCAGCTCTTTTGATAAACGCTGTCTGAGCTTGAGTTTGTATTGCTTTGGGAAGGGAGCTAACAGTGAACTTTAGCTTCTTGGCAGCTGGTTCACCATCATCCCCAGACTCGCTGGTGTTAACCAAAGTCAGGGACTTTGATGAATCAACTCCATCTTTATTCTGTTGCTCCCCCTGAGTGTTATCCTCATCATCAGGTATGATAACAGGTGTGATGACTTGGAGGGGAACAGGTGAAGAAATGGTGGTGTCAGCAGATGTTGAGCCCTGTTTGGCAGATTCAAGGTTAAGTACCTTTATCTTCTCCCCCTCACGTTCAGCTTGTCTCTTCAGACGTTTGGCTGAACGTGTTTGAAAGTGCCTTGCAATCTGTTCAACAGAGGCAGCCATAGCACGTTGCCTTGTTCTTGAAGCTCTGGCAATCTTCAGCAAAAGGTTGCAGTTTCCATTTGTATTGCCCTGAACACGATTAATGATGAAGTTTGTATGACGATATTGCCAGCTTCGAACAACTTCAAACTCCCTGTGCATTGTTAACTCATGTTCATGAAATAAAGCAGGGACCTCTGTGTCAATGACATCCTTGATTCTTGTGGATAAATGACTAAGTCCTTGTGCTACACCTTTTCTTGCACCATCCTTGATGGGTTCAGTGACTGCATCAGCGACTGACTTTTTGATGATCCCTGGAAATGTGACAGTGAAGTTATGCATTTCAGACTTGATAACATCCAGCTTTCTTGATAGGCGTTCAATATCAGATTGATGATGAACAGACTGAAGATTATGGATGTTCAGGCTTTGTTGAGCATAATCATCCCCCCTTGGCAAAATATCAAAGTTGGTTTGGGCAGGATGATCAAACATGAGAAATTCAGCAGTTGGATCATAAGTAGGGCGTTGGAAGACTGTTGTTGTGGAGGTAGCAGAGGTGGGAGTGACAACAACTTCCTTGGGAGGAGGAGTATTATTATCAGCTGGAGTGGACACAACTATTTCCTTGGGAGGAGAGATAGATTGTTGATCATCTTCTTCTTCTTTATCCTCCTCCTCAAACATCCCCACAGGGATTTCATCCTCAGGCATGGATTCAGGATCAGAGACATCATCAACTAATGACAAAACTTCTTCTTCAATATCAAGCAGCGGCTCTTCGTCATTTGGTTGGTCCTGAGTAATTGTATCAGCCTCTTTATCCTGTTGCTCCAGGGATTCTGTGTCTGGCTGTACAATTTTAGCCTGCAAGTTGTTGTTATTAGTAACAGGGAAATAAGTAAGGGGAATGGTCGCCATTTTGGCTGTCCCAGAGAGGCTAAGGGTGATTACTCAGCCACTCTAAAGGATAAATCCTTGGGATTCTTTTAAGAGTGAAAGTTATATGGTTTATGATCGCCATTCGCTACCCCTAGGAAAGCTGAGTGTGATTATTCAGCCCCTCCAAAAGGTTAAAACCTTTAGGACTCTTTTGATTGTGAAACATATGTTGTTAAGGATCGCCATTCGCTGCCCCTAGGAAGGCTGAGGGTGATTATTCAGCCCCCCAAAAGGTTAAGAAACCTTTGGGACTCTTTTAATAGTGAAACATATGTGGGTGAAGGTCGCCTGTTACGCTGGCCCTAGGAAAGCTGAGGGTGATGATTCAGCTCCCCCTGAAAAGGATAAATCCTTTGGGATTCTTTTAAGGTGAAAAAGATATGGGTTAAGATCGTCTTATTATGCTGTCCCTAGAAGAGCTGAGGATGATTATTCAGCTCCCCTAAGAGTAAAACTTTTGGGATTCTTTTTCTGAGGGAACCAAGAGGTACAACTGATCAAGGTTGAGACATATGTGTATTTAGGTTGTTGTTTGCCTGAATACTGTCTAGAGAGTGCAGGGTCATCGGGGTGCTTTATAAACACAAATGAATCATTCCCTGGTGCATAGACAGGGTGTACAGAAGTCTTAAAGAGTTCTAAGTGCATAGACAGACTTCTATGGGTCAAGGATTACCCTAACTTCACCACTCTCACCTACAGACATTTGAGAGTGGCTGCTTGTGGACCTCTAAAAATTTACACTGATTACCTGTGTGATATCAGCAGATTTCGACTGGTTCCCTGTTGTCTCGGCTGACATCGAGACGCTAGACCCTTGTTGTTGGTCAGCCGAAGTCTTTGATTCCACATGAGTATCTGGAACAGAGGAGGTGTTGAGGTTCACAGTCTTCTTTCCCTTGGCCTTTGCAACAGATTTGGTGTGGGAAGAAGATGGGTTTTTCTTCTTCTTAGGCTGTTGGCTAGATGAAGCCTTGGACGTCGTGGTGTGCTGCCCAGAGGTCAAAGACTTAGACTTGCCAGACACACCAGAGGTAATCACCTTCTCAGAAGAAGGGAGCAAGGACTTCTCAGCTGAGGGTTGTTTGTTAGCAACGTTCAACATGTGGGAGGTGACAGGGACATCTTTAGCTCCAATTTCTTGGTAGATGGCACCTGTGATTCGATAGGGCTTCAGAGAAGTGAGTGCAGAGTTATGATAGTTGTCCCCCAACAGGCTTTCAAAGATCAGTGATAGAAATCGAACGTAGCAAATGTTCTTTTCCCTGACTTGGTTCCTTCCTTTCAGCTGTTCAACTAGATTGGAGAAGAGAATACTTCCTACATCAACATCAGCTCCCCAGATCAGCCCATAAGCTATAGATTGGTGGTTGAAGGACATCTGATCTTGGGAACCCTGCATTCCTCCCAGGGATTTGACTATGTGGGTGAAGAGGACACGCCACATAGGGGTAAAATACTTGATCTTCAGAGGGGACTTCGAGAGGACCTCAGCGGGTGTAAGAGCAGGGTTCACATCATGGAAGGGTTTAAGTGTGGCCAGAGCATCCTTAACAGCCTTTTTGTCAACCACCTTAAGGCATTCATCACCAGGTTTTAACCCAACCACACTAGAGAAATCTTTGAGAGAGAAGGCAAATGGATGTTCGTTGCAAGAGAGGCTAAAGGTTATTGTGTCATCAACGACTTCAGCAGAGTACCAGAATTCCCTAAGGTATTCTTGGTAGAAGGTGGTTGGGGATTTTGTGAATGCTTCACTTACATCACAATTCTGCATAAAGTTAACCAGATCTGAGTAGGATTCATTTGGAGCCTTGATCCATCCAATGGAGTTATTTGATGCAAGGATGCTTTCGTTGAGTTCAAAATTAACGTTTGATGCCTTGGGAACTGGGAATGCCATGGATTCAAGGGCGAAGAAGAATGAAAATGGAGGATGGGTTTAGAGAGAGAAAGCTTAGAGAGAGAAATAGATTTGTGAAATGAGAAAAGTGGTAGGTGAGAAGAGATGAGAGACAAGATATATATTCAAATATGAAAATAGTTATTCAACCGCATTTAATGCAAAGTGGGAAAATGACTGCTCATGTGGGTCCCTTGACCTTTCAAAACTTATTTGTCTCCTCGTTATTAGAAAATCAATGATTAAATATTGAGAATGTTTTTTAGCATTTACTTGGAAAGTAACTACCTAGTTTCATGTGAAAAACATTTAATATAGAATCAGTCATTTAATGAACACATTTATTATCAAGCCAAAGGCTTTGAGATATTGAGCATCCCTAGCTCAGCAACTAGCCTGTTGAACGAAGGTTCAACCAAAGGCTTTGTGAAAATATCAACTAGTTGCAGCTCTGTGGGAACAAAGTGCAGCTCAATATCTCCCTTCATTATGTGATCCCTGATAAAATGATACCTGATATCAATGTGTTTGGTACGAGAGTGAAGAACAGGGTTGTTGGAGATGGCAATGGCACTGGTGTTGTCACAAAAGATTGGCACTTTGTCATATAAGATTTCATAGTCAGCCAATTGACTTTTCATCCAGAGCACCTGAGCACAACAGCTGGCTGCAGCGACATATTCTGCTTCAGCTGAAGACATGGTCACAGAGTTTTGCTTCTTAGCACTCCATCCAACCAATTTTCCTCCTAGGATTTGACAGCTTCCTGAGGTGCTTTTCCTGTCAATACAGCATCCAACATAGTCTGAATCTGAATAGGCCTTGAGATCAAAGCCTGATTCCTTAGGATACCATAGACCTAGGGAGGGTGTTCCTTTGAGATACCTGAAAATTTTCTTAACACCACTAGATGGGATTCTTTTGGGTTAGCTTGGTACCTTGTACAAAGACATATGGAGAATTGGATATCAGGACGACTAGCTGTTAGATACACGAGTGACCCAATCATGCCTTTGTATAAAGTCTCATTAACAGAGACCCCTGACTCATCAGGACCCAAGTTGTTGGGTAGAAGCATGGGGCATTTCACTGATGCAGAATCAGCTAAGTCATATTTTTTAAGTAAATGTTTAACATACTTCTCTTGACAAATTGAAATTCCCTTAGGACATTGTTTAATTTGAAAACCCAAAAAGTAAGTTAATTCACCCATCATACTCATCTCATATTTCTTGGTCATTAATTTAGCAAATCGTTTAATAAGATTAACATTTGTTGACCCAAAGATTATATCATCCACATAAATCTGCACAATGATGAAATCACTCTTATCCTTGAAGGTAAAGAGAGTTTTATCAATAGAACCCCTGACAAATTTGTTTTCAGTTAAGAAATTAGAAAGAGTTTCAAACCATGCTCTTGGAGCTTGTTTCAGCCCATACATAGCTTTGTGTAATCTATACACATGATTGGGAAACTCGCTGTTCTCGAATCCTTCAGGTTGTTCAACATATACTTCCTCAGCCAAATCTCCATTAAGGAATGCACTCTTAACATCCATCTGATACACAGTGAAGTTCATATAAGCAGCATAAGCCAGGAAGATTCTGATGGCTTCAAGTCTTGCTAAAGGAGCAAATTTTTCATCATAATCAATTCCTTCAGTCTGAGTATACCCCTGTGCTACCAGCCTGGCCTTGTTTCTGATGATGTTTCCAATTTCATCCATCTTATTTCTATAGATCCATCTAGTGCCTGTGATATTTTTTCCAGGTGGAGCTGGCACTAGTGTCCATACTTTGTTCCTTTTGAACTGATTGATTTCTTCCTGCATAGCAGCTACCCACCCATCTTCGACAAGAGCCTCAGCTACTCTCTTAGGTTCAATTTGAGAGAGAAATTCAGCAAATAGACATTCATTGGCTGAGGCAGATTCTGAGTCATGAATTCGCTGTCTAGTGGTAACCCCTGCAATAGGTTCCCCAATAATGTTGACAAGAAGAATGTGTTGATCTCTTGACCACTTGTTTTGAGGAGTTGTAGACTCATGGACAGGAACACTTGTGGGGATAGCTGGTACTATTTGAGTTTCATCCTGCTGATTAGGAGGGCTTTCTTCAAAGACTACTTCAGTGTCTGAGTCTACTTCAGCCATATCAAGAGGTACAAGTTCATTATCAGCAGGAGATTCTTCGAGGATTTGGAGAATTGGTGAGTCATCAATAGCAGTAGGGGAAGAAGGACTACAAGATGTCTATGGTTCTTCTTCATCAAGCTCCTGAGAGGTAGGAACTTCAATGTTGTGAGTAGACAAAGGGTCAAAAGTAGGAACATAAGGAGTGAGAGTATTGGAGTGATGGTGATGACTGACAGGTCTAGGTTCAGAGAATTCATCACTTGGGAAAGACACATTTTCATTAAAATCAGTTTCATCACCCTCTGTTCCAGTTCTCTGTATGACATCATCATCTTCATTGAATCTGACATGAAAGTTTTCTTCTACTTCTTGTCTTCTGATGTTGAATACTCTGAAGGCTTTGGTTGTTGGAGAGTATCCCAAGAAGAAACCATCATCAGCTTTTTCATCAAATTTTCCAAGTTTATCCCTGTAGTTGTAAATGAACACAGGGCATCCAAAAACATGAAAATAGCTGACATCTGGAGATCTGTTTCTGAAAACTTCATAGGAAGTTTTACCATGTCTTTTGACAATGATTGATCTATTTTGTGTGTAGCAGGCAGTGTGAACAGGTTCTCCCCAAAATTGCTTTGGTAAGGCTGCGCCATTCAACATAGTTCTGGCTGCTTCAATCAAAGTCCTGTTTCTTCTTTCAGCCACACCATTTTGTTCAGGGGTGCCAGCTGAAGAGAAGTTTTGTGAAATACCTTTTTCATCACAAAAAGATTCAAGTTGATGATTCTTGAATTCAGTACCATTATCACTTCTTAGAGCTTTGACTCTAACATCATTCATATTTTCAACCTGTCTGATGAAGGACATGATGGTATCAACTGTATCACTTTTCCTTATGAGGAAGAACACCCATGTGTATCTTGAAAACTCATCAACTATGACCAAGGTGTATTTGTTGTGATTAATGGTCTGAGGTTTGACAGGCCCAAACAAATCCATGTGAAGGAGATGTAAGCACTTGTCAATAGAGAATGATTGCCTGGTTTTGAATGAAGACCTATGATGTTTTCCCTTGACACATGCAGAACAAGTCTTGTCTTTAGAAAACATCACTGAAGGTAGACCATCAACCAGGTTTTGTGTGGCTATCTTGTTGATGTTCTTAAAGTTGAGATGAGACAGTCTTTTGTGCCACAGCCAATTGACACTTTTAGAGGCTTTAGCAAGAAAACAATTTGAGCTGTCTTCAGAGCAAACAGCCATGTTGATGACATAAACATCTCTCCTTCTAGGTGCAATAAGCACAACATCATTGTTCTTGTTGAATATGGTTCCCCGAGTCTTAGTAAACAAAACTTTGTAGTCAGCATCACACAATTGGCTGATGCTAATAAGATTGTGTTTAAGACCATTCACATATGCAACCCTTGTAAACGTTATCCCATTGAAGTTCACTGAGCCGCATCCCTCTGTGTGACCTGAAGAATTATCTCCAAACACCACTTTAGGACCTGGCTCCCTTGAGTATTTGTGCAGGTATTGTTGAATCCTTGTCATGTGTCTAGAGCAGCCAATGTCTAGATACCATACCGATTCCTTAAGATGTTTCTCCACAGATACATAGAAACAGGTTAGTTCCTATGGTGAACCCACTTTCCAGTGGGTTCCCTGAATTGCTGATTAGCAATTCTTGTGTTCCTGTAGAACTTTTGGCGAAGGGAGGGACAATTAGCTATCTCATGGGTAAAACTTCCACAGATATCACAACCTGGGAAGTCACCACACTCGTCTGAGTGATGGTCTGTGAATCCACAGAACTTACAGGGAGGATAAGGTCTGTAGTTTCCTTGTTGTCTTTTAGAACCCTGTTGTCTATCCGTAGAAGGTATCTGAGAAGTAGAGCATTCAGCGGAAGGCTTAATGTGTTGTTTTAAGAGTTCTACTTCTTTCATTAGAGACAACAGGCGTTCTTCAGTGGAAGGGTCAACCTTGTTCACAGCTTTTGTTGAGACATGCTTAAATGCAACTTGCTTACCAGATTGTTTAGCAGGTACATAAAATATTTTAGCTGGTGGTTTCTCAACATCTGTTTTAAGTTCACCCTTAGCAGCTCGTGAGGAACTGCTGGGTTCAACTCTAGAGAGTTTGGGCAAAGGTGGTAATTCAGCCACATCTTCAGAGACAGGGTCATCAGTCAAAATGGGATCTGACATATGAATAGTCTCTGTAGATTTGAAAACAATCTCTTTGGGTTTGGTGAGAATTTTCAGCTTATTTTTCTTAGCAGATACACCCCTTTTAATGTCAGCAGGCAGCTCATCATTAAGCAATTGATCTATAGTGAACCTACTACACAACCATTTTTCAATAACCTTGTTTAATTCAGATACTTGATCATTTAAGGCAATGTTTTTCAAGGTTAACCTAGTGACTTCATTTTGAAGGGATATTTTCTCTAAATTAACCCGTCTGAGAGTTTCACATTCAGATTTAGCAATGAGCAGTTCATTTTTAACAGAGGGAAACTTATCAAGCAGGTTCTTTCTTTGTTCCTCAACAAAGTGTAAATCAACAATGGTGTAATCAAGGACATGTTTGCGTTCATCACTATCAGACATAGATAAAAGCCTGTGTACCTTTTTCATTGTGATGTCAACCCATTGTCCTGATCTTGCATCACCTTTCCCAACAGTTGGTTCATCCTCAGCTATAGCCATGAAAGCCCTGACTCTAGTAGTATCTTCCTCATCTGAAGTCAGCGGCTCATCATTCCAATCATATGCTTCAGCTACCAACCCTTTCTCTGTTTTCTTATCACCTCCTTTCTTCTTAGACAGAGCTTCAAGCTTCAAATTCATCTGTTCTAACTCAGTTTTAAGTGCCTTGTACTTGTTTTTGTAATCCTTCTTCTCATTGTCTGATGAGTTGGATTGGTGAGATGAGTTATTGTGTTGTGGTTTGAACTTGTAAGGTTTGGTGGAAGATGATGGATAGGAAGGTGAGGATGTCTTGGTGGAAGGACAGTCTTTTTGGAAGTGTCCAAGCTTTCCATAGGCAAAACAAGTTTCTTTTGATCTGTCAGTTTGTTTACTAGCTGATCCTATTCTCCCTGATCTTTTGAAGAATCTTCTTTGATTGGCTAGCAAGGCTCTTTCATGAAACTCAGCATTAAGGTCTGTTAAGAACTCTTGGCTGTTGCGGGTGTCTTCTTCAACATTAGAGTCGCTGTCATGAGGATGTGGTGCAGAGATCAAGGCTTTGGAAGATGTTGGAAATACGTTTTTACGTATTTAGGAAGATTCGGTCACTCTGACAATATATTAAGTTATAGCTCGTAGTCTAGATATCTTTATTAAACAAACAAAGTCAAGCCTAGCCTACAACATGTGTAGGCTGGCCCAACATTGTAAGCCCAAGCCCATCACAAGGCTTGGGTATATAAACCCTCTCCTTTGATGGAGAGGGTGTGTGGTTTCATAATTTACACATAGTTCTCTTAACTTTCTCTCTATAAAAGTGTGAAATCCACCATCTCTTTCTCTCTCTAAAAACATAAGAAAGATTTACATTTCTAAAAATGGTATCAAGAGCCATGGGATGATTGTTTAGTTCTTGTGTTTGTGTTCTTGATTCTCTCACCATTTTTGATCTATTTTCACACGTACCAATTTTTTTTTGTGTTTTTATGGGTTAATCTTGATTTACTTCATCTTATTACTTGTTATAGTGATTTGGCATTGTTATTTGGGTTAAAAACACAAAAATTTTTTGGTTGTTTGATTCATTTTTTTGGCTTAGAATCTTGAATTGTTTTTGTTCGTGTACCGTCCGAGAAAAAAGGTAAGTTGGTATCCAGTACGATCCGACTTTGTGTTTGCATAAACCCTGGGGGTTTCTACTTGCGATCCATCGTCACGATCTGTTGTTACGATCTAACTGCGATCATTAGTACGATCCAAGTTACGATCTTGACTTCGATAGCTCACTACGATCCTTAGTACGATCCATCAATCCGATCAGAGTGCGATCTCTTCAATACGATAGCTTAGTACGATCAAGGCTACGATCAGAATACGATCACTGACTAGGATAGGGGAGTACGATTGCAATACGATCTGGGAGTCCGATCTGAGTGCGATCATAGTGAGTGCGATCACTCGTTGCGATCAGAGCACGATCGTTGGGTACGATCATAGTGAGTGCGATCACTCGTTGCGATCAGAGTACGATCGTTGTGTACGATCAAGGAGTGCGATCTGAATACGATCATAGGGTGTGATCCACGAGTGCGATCTGAGTACGATCCAACATTTTTTCAAAAACGTGTTTTTGAAAATTTTTAACAAACTTGTAGTTTGTAGAATCGTGTGCAATTTCATCTTGGAATTTTTGGTTTATTGAGAACATAATTTAGGGGATTTTAACATTATTTGTCGGTTTTAACACACTACAACAAACACATTTACTTTCTTTCATTGACCGATCAAGTTTGTAAATCTTAACTTATCGAAATGGAGTACACATCTCTTACGGATAAGTCCATCCTCTCGGGTACGGATAATCGTCCACCAATGTTGGAGAAGTCTATGTACGAGGATTGGACTTCCCGAATGGAACTTTACATGTTGAACAAGGAGAACGGACATCTTATTTGGGCATCGGTGCTCAATGGACCATTAGATTATGGTACTGTGACGGAAGGTACAACTACTCGTCCTCGCACAACGGGTGAGTTGACTAGAGATATGAAGATTCAAGATAAATGTGATAAGTATGCTACAAACATCATTCTCCAAGCCCTTCCTCCAGATGTCTACAAACTCGTCAGCAAACATAAAGTTGCCAAAGAGTTATGGGATAGAATTCGTGTTCTAATGCAAGGCACCTCGTTAACTAAACAAGAACGAGAGTGTAAGCTTTATGATACTTTTGATAAGTTTGCCTATGTGCCAGGGGAGACTCTCAATGACTATTATCTGAGATTTACCCTATTGTTGAATGAGCTAAATATCTATGGCATGAAAATTCCTACCTTTCAATTGAACACCAAGTATTTGAACACTCTTCCTCCAGAATGGAAAAAATACGTGACAGATGTTAAATTGGCTAAGGATTTGCATAACACCAATGTGGATCAACTGCAAGCTTTTCTTCAACAACACAAATGCCATGTGATTGAGGCTCGGTTGTCTACACCTCAAGTTCATGATCCACTTGCAATGTATGTTTCTCAACAAAACATGGCTTATACTTATCAACAACCATCATACATGCAGCAACCACCACCACACAACTATCAGCAACCATCTTATCCACCACTGATGATGCCACAACAAGCATTTCAACAAAGTGTTCATCAACAATCTTTTTCACAGCAACCATCATATCAGACATCACCATCACAAGCGAACACTTCTCCAATGGGCTATACCCCTCAGCAAGGATACTTTCCTATTGAAGCACAACCAGCACAAGCTTTCTACTCTAATGAACTTCCACCAATCCAAGCACCGGTCTTTACTCCAAATGATACGCCAGCTGATGTACTAAACCATCTCACTGCTTACTTGTCAAAACTTGTTGCAACTAGAGGATTTACACCAACAAACAATCAGCTCCGCACCTCTTCAAATCCTCGACAACAAGCCACTGTTCAAGATGGTCAAGTGACGGTGCAACCTATCCAGGGAAGGCAAAATTCATATGGACCTCCTACAAGGACTGGGAACAATCAAGCTGTGACTTCTCAAGCTAGTGGAAATGGAAGTCCTATTGGTCCTAAAAAGGTTGTGACTTGCTACAATTGCCGAGGACAAGGTCATATGGCTAGGGAATGCACTCAACCAAGGAGGAGAAGGGATGAAGCATGGTTTCGTGAGAAGATGTATTTGGTTGATGCTCAGTCTAAGGAGAAGATTTTGGATTCAGAGGAGTTAGCATTTCTTACAGACCCAGGGGCAGAAGATACTGAAGGCATTGCAATCGTTTCTACTTCTAATGCAGCTTATCAAGCAGATGATCTTGACGCATATGATTCGGATTGTGATGACATTCACTCTGCCCAAGCTGCTCTCGTTGCTAATCTCTCTCACTACGGTTCTGATGTCGTCAGTGAGGTACCAACCACATCTAATAATATTGATGATAACAAACATCAAGTTGGGCATGAAAAGGACAACCTTGAACAGCATTCGGGAACTAGTAACTCAAATGATGTGGTACCCAACCCTACACATTTGAGTGAACCTCAACCAAATGCTATGACGGGTATGGAATCTTATGCTCAACATGATTTGGTCATGGTGCCTAAACATATTATTGATCAAATGCATATGGCCCTCAGACAATCCGTAGATACCAATTCCACCCTAACTGCTGAGCTTGCGTTGCATAAAGAAAAGGTCAAAACTTTTGAAATGGTCCCTCAAGCAGAGAAAATAACATGTTCTAAATATGACCAATTTTGTTTTGAAAAGATTGAACACTTGAAAGAAATAGAATCATTAAAAGCTAATCTTTCTAATGAATTAAAAGAAAAGGAGTCGGTTGTCAATGATTTTAGAAACTTAAAATGAATTTCGAAACTCTCGAGTCTAAAAAGGCTGAATCAGAAATTAATGCTACCAAACTTCTTAAATTCAAGGAACAACAGCTTTTAAAACAATACGCTTCCACAGAAAAGGTTCATCTTTTAACTAAATCATTTAAAGAACTCGAACTTAAACGTCTTCAAGATTTACCACCTAATCCCGGTTATGCAAAACAAGCTCAGGAATATATTCCCGGTCTTTATGATATGACCATAATTGGCAAATCAAAAGAAGCAGCTTTTGTTCGTAGTACTGAAGAGACACAATCACTTGCGGATGAAACTCATTCTAAAATGCTTTCAAAATTCCATACAATTGATTATGATCAACATAACAAAGATCAATATTTGAAAAAGACACGCATTCGCTTACAAAAGGAATTAGCAGAATTGACAGTTCTTGTGCCCTAAAGTTTGTCAAATGAAAACCCTCCTAGTACGTCTCCTACACTTGTCAAAACGGATTTAACAAAGTTAATTCCACTGGTAAGCAAGGCGTCCGTTAACTTAAATGCGGTTCACCAACACTTAGCCGATTTTGACAAGGTCATTTTGGAACGTACAACGGCTTCGGCCATAACGGAAGGTGAATGGAACTTTGAGCACACTAGAGTTGCGTTCCGAAATGAAATTGTTCCGTTTGTAGACAATGTTAAGGCTTGTCTTAGTAATCTTGATCAAGATTTGTTTTTGGAAATAGAAGAAGCTAAACGTGTTTTCAATGAAATGGAAGATGCTTTTGAAAACAGTTTAATTGAAATAGAACGGCTTTCACGCCAAAATGATCAGCTTCTGAAGCAAGTGATGTCTCATGATATAGTTTTCGTCTATGTGAATAAAAGTGTTGATGATGATTCTATTGTGCATAATGTTGAATCTGTGACGCTGAATTTTTAAAGCTTCAAGATTCATATTCTTCGCTTTCAGAACGTTTTGATGAGATTCAAACACATTGTATTTCGCTTGAATGCAAGCAACAATTTATTCAAGAAATCTTTGAAACGTCATTCGAAGGTGTTAATATTGATGATGCAAACTTTGAAAAGAATTTTCGATTGAATTTACAATCAAAACAGCGTCAGCTAAGTGACAAAGTTGCTACATCTTTGCCGATAGAAATAGATAAATCTAAGGAGCTTAACTGTGTGAACGTACTTGAGGCCGCTGAGAATTTTAAACTTGATCTAGATAATCGAGTTTCCAAGATTTTGTCCAAAGTTGATAACTTAAAACAGAAAAATACACGACTTTTCGATTCAGTAAAGCCCGCATGTGCTAATACCACAGCACAGAATCAATCGTTGATTGAACAATTGAATTGAAAGTCGGTGGAAATATCTGATTTGAGGGAACAAATTTGTGATAAAAATCTAGTCTTGGCTGAGTTAAAGGAAACACTTCGTACTCTAAAAGGTAAGAATGTTGTGGATAATGCAGCCACTATCTCAGCATCGTCCTCTAGTGCAATCAAAAGAACCCTTATAGCCGTCACACCACTTAACAAGGGCCCTAGGACTAAACCATCTCAAACTTTGGTCACTAAAGATAAGGCGGAATCAAAACCAGCTTCTAATATTCCCGTGTTGCCTTCTACAGGAGTAAGCACCACTACTAAGGCTCAAAGATCTAAGCTTAAGAGAAACAAGAAGAATGATAGGATCTTGCCCCCATCTAGTAGTCAAGTGAAGAATAAAGTAGAAGCCCATCCTAGGAATGTTATTTTTGTTTTGAATAAAAAGAATCATGTAGCTAAACTTAAAGGCTCTGCGGTTGTGCAGCATTCCAAGCCTAGTGTGATTTCTAATTTGAAATGTTGTAATTGCAATGAATGTATGTTTTCTAGTCGTCATGATTCTTGCCTTATTGACCATGTGAATGAGATGTATGCCCGGAAAAATGGATTAGAATGGAAACCGACTGGGAAAGTGTTAACCCAAGTTGGTTGGATGTGGCGCCCCACTGGTAGAACTTTCACTATAGTAGGAAATACGTGCCCTTTAACTAGGATCACTCCCACAAAAGCGAAGAAAGCGTGCCCTTTAACTAGGAGTACCAAGGCTACCAAAACACAAGCGTGTCCTTTAACTAGGAACACCAACACTACTGTAGGAACAAAGTGCCCTTTAACTAGGTCTACTCTCACTGTAGTGCCCACGAATAATCCAAAACCTAAGAAAGTTGGAACAGTAAAACCTGTTAGTGCTAAAACTTACATTAGAAAACGCAGGAAATCTAAGGGTCACAAACCTGTTAGCAATTCTGATAACAATTTATCTGTATCTGCTAACACTCTGGAACCAATAGTTTCCAATGCATTGTCTACTGTTGTTGTTGAAAACAGGTGGTCCAAATTGTTCTCTGGTATTTGGACTCTGGTTGCTCCAAGCATATGACCAGAGATCGCTCTCAGCTCAGAAATTTCGTCAGCAAGTTTCTTGGTACGGTTCGATTTGGAAATGATCATATTGCAAAGATAATGGGTTACGGTGAATATCATATTGGGAATGTTATAATTTCGAGAGTGTATTATGTGGAAGGTCTCGGTCATAACTTATTTTCTGTGGGACAATTTTGTGATGCAAACCTAGAAGTTGCTTTTCGAGAGCATACCTGCTTCATTCGTAATTTTGAAGGGGTTGATTTATTGAATGGTACTCGAGGGAATAATTTTTATACTTTGTCTCTACAAGACATGATGGCCGCTTCTCCCGTATGTCTTCTCTCCAAAGCATCGAAGACTAAGTCATGGTTATGGCATAGACGGTTATCTCATCTTAACTTTGACGCTATTAATCACTTGGCGAAAAACGAACTTGTTCGTGGTCTTCCTAATCTATCATTTCACAAGGATCATTTGTGTTCCGCGTGTACAATGGGGAAAAGCACTAAGAAGTCTTACAAACCCAAGACTGAAGACACCAACCAAGAGAAACTTTATCTGTTGCATATGGATCTTTGTGGGCCAATGCGTGTTGAAAGTCTTAGTGGCAAAAAGTACATCCTCGTCATTGTCGATGATTACTCTCGGTTTACATGGGTGAAATTTCTTAAAGCAAAAATGAGGCACCTAATATCATCATCGGATTTCTCAAGATGATTCAAGTGCGTCTCAACACTACTGTCCGACGCATTCGTACAGATAATGGAACCGAATTTGTGAATCAAATCTTACGTGATTATTAAGAAGAAGTTGGCATATCTCATGAAACATCAGTTGCACGCACTCCACAACAAAACGGTGTCGTTGAAAGACGAAATCGCACACTTATGGAAGCTGCTCGAACGATGTTAATTTACGCGAAGGCTCCATTGTTTTTATGGGCAGAAGCAGTATCTACCGCAGTGTACACCCAAAACCGGTCACTAATTCGTAAACGCCATGGTAAAACACCTTATGAGCTTCTCCATGGAAAAGTACCAGATTTATCATATCTTCATGTATTTGGTTCTCTTTGCTATCCAAATAATGATGGTGACAATTTGGGAAAACTTCAACCAAAGGCTGATATTGGTATTTTCATTGGTTACACCCCCGCAAAGAAGGCATACCGAATCTACAACCACTCTCGCAAGATCCTTGAAACTATGAATGTTGATTTTGACGAGCTGACAGCTATGGCTTCTGAGCAAAGCAGCTCTGAACCCGCACTTCATGAAATGGGACCCAGTAACATTAGCTCTGGTCTTGTCCCAAACAACCCTACTTCATCATCATTTACACCACCTTCTAGGACTGAATGGGATACGTTGTTTCAACCATTCTTTGATGAATTCTTTACTCCTCCAAATATTGTTGCTCCAGAACCTGAGGTAATAGCTCCGATAACCGAAGTTGTCGCTCCATCAACCGTTGCAAAATCAGACACATCTGCACCTACAATTGGTCAAGATATACCTACAACAAGTAATTCTCAACCAACACCTGTTTCAACTACCCATGTCATGCCTATTGATGATGAAGAGGATGATGATGATCACGATTTGGAATTCGCTCAAATGCGTGAACTTCCATTCTTTGGTGTACCTATTCCCGACCCTAATCATGCCGGGTCGTCCACCTCAGAGGAAGCTCCTTCTACAGTTTACTCCAATCCACGGATTCGTGAACATGACAGCAAGTGGACAAAGGATCATCCTATAGATTCTATTATTGGTGACCCTAATCGTCCGGTATCCACCCGAAGTCAGTTACAAGAAAGTGCAATGTTTTGTCACTTTGATGCTTTTCTCACTGAAGTTGAACCTAAGACATGGCAACAAGCTTTTACTCAATCATGTTGGATAGAAGCTATGCAAGAAGAACTTAATGAATTTATACGTCTTGAAGTATGGGAACTTGTCCCATGCCCGGATCAAGTGCAGTTAATCACTTTGAAATGGGTTTACAAGGTGAAACTCGACGAGTTAGGCGGATTATTAAAGAACAAAGCTAGACTAGTAGCTCGTGGATACAAGCAATTATTGGGCATCGACTTTATGGAATCCTTTGCACCTGTTGCCTGTTTGGAAGCTATTAGACTATTCCTCGCTTATGCAGCCCACATGAATATGATCGTCTATCAGATGGACGTGAAGACGGCATTTCTTAATGGTGAAATCAAGGAAGAGGTCTATGTTCAACAGCCGGATGGTTTTGTGAATCCTAAATATCCTAATCATGTGTACAAGCTTAAGAAGGCTCTCTATGGGTTGAAGCAAGTTACTCGCGCATGGTATGATCTATTGTCACAATTCCTCATTACGCAAGGCTTCGCTAAAGGCAAGGTGGATCCTACGCTGTTCATTCAAAACCGAGGTAAGGATATGATTATGGTACAAATATATGTTGATGATATTATATTTGCAGCCTCGACCCAAACCTTATCCGACAAGTTTGGGACACTCATGTCTTCCAAGTTTAAGATGTCAATGATGGGCAAGGTATCATTCTTCTTAGGTCTTCAGATATCTCAAAGTCCCAGAGGCATCTTTATCAATCAATCCAAGTATGCCCTTGAATCGTTAAAGAAGTATAAGATGGAATCTTGTGACCCCGTGGATACTCCAATGGTGGAAAAATCTAAGCTTGATGCAGATCCACATGGAGTTGCCGTTGATCCGACACTTTATCGTGGAATGATAGGTACTCTTCTGTATATCACAGCCAGTCGACCTGATCTTCAGTTTGCTATATGTATGTGTGCTAGGTATCAAACTAGGCCTACTGAGTTACACTTAGCTACTGTTAAAAGGATCTTTCGATATCTTAAAGTAACCATTAATCGGGGACTTTGGTATTCAAAGGACTCTTCTATTGCACTAATGGCATATGCAGATGCGGATCACGCGGGTTGTCAAGATACAAGGCGTAGCACGAGTGGAACATTGCAACTACTAGGAGATCGATTAATCAGTTGGGCATCGAAAAGGCAGAAAAGCACTGCAATTTGAAGTACGGAAGCAGAATACATAGTTATGTCTGGTTGCTGTGCTCAAATTCTTTGGATGAGGTCGCAATTAACCGACTATGGTCTAGGTTTCAATAAGATTCCGATGTACTGTGACAACAAGAGTGCAATTGCCTTATGCTGCAACAACGTTCAATTCTACCGGTCGAAGCATATTGACATTCGCTACCACTTTATCAAGGAGCAAGTGGAAAATGGAGTAATCGAGCTTTACTTTGTCCGGTCTGAGTATCAATTGCCGGATATTTTCACGAAGGCTTTAGATCGCGCTCGAATTGAATTTTTGGCCGACAAGCTAGGAATGAGAACTTTCTCGCCTGAGACACTAAAGGAACTGGCAGATGAAGCGAAAGAATAGTGGTGGTAAAACTATTCTCCGTATCCTTGGTGATCATCTGTATATATTGTTTATATTTTTATCCACAAAAGCAAAATAGAAAAATATAAAACCATATAAAACCATAAAAATTGAAAAATTCATAAAAATCCAAAAATATTTTTACTTTATTTTTCAAAGGCATGTCTTTTGGTACGATAATATTTACGGCCTTAGAAATGTTGATTAATATCGACACGGCGCCATAAATAGAGTTCGTACAAAAGTTGTAAATATTTCATAAAACATGCCTATATGGCTTGTAGTTATTTCTGACTGCAACCCGGTTTTCACATTAAAGTCAAGTATTTCTTATGAAAGCTTTGGCTCACAACGGGAATTAATTTTCTCGGGCAAGGTTTACTTTAAAACCTTGTAAGGGATCAAGTTTACTTTATAACTTGGTCTAACACAAACCTATGTACGTTTCAGTGCATTTATTTGTTAAAACAAGAGAAGTCTTGTTTTTATGAAGCTATCATCTCTACAACCATAGCAATCTACAATTGGTATCTACATACTCAACGATGCGACTACTCAACCGACGACTACAGCTCTTTCAATAGAACACGGGTCAACAATTGAGGGGGAGCAATTGTCAAGCATTCAGAATCTTCGATGCCGAACGTGCCAAGCTCACTAACTGGTGTCAAGACAACAATACCAATCGTACACGTGGTGTCAAGAGATGACTTATGACGTGACGAGGCGACCAACATATGGTGACAAGAACCATTTGATCTTATCATATGATGTTCTCATCTATCAGGTCCAACCTTGTCAATTCTTTTTAATATGGTGAATATGTGATTATGTTACAAATCGGTATCATATCTCATACATTTGATATCATGAAGATAAAATGGACTTGCATTTTTCTTCCCAAAACCTTTGTTAAAACTTCATTAAATCAATTGATATTAAAAACATCGATTGGGTTAATATTTTTAATATGGGGGAGAAAATGTGATTTAATATGGGATATTATTACAAATGGTTTGACTTAATGTGCTGGCTCATCCCGACATGTGCGAAATGTTTTCGAATATCGTGGCATATGTTAAGGGGGAGCAAAACGGATTTGCATATCAAAATGAATTTTCATGGTGACATATACTTACCCGAAACCCATTTATTTCACGACGATGAAGATTGTGGTGACATAAGGATGGTAGGATAGGTTAAGTCCTATGATTCTTCCAGAACCAGAGGAATCTTCCCAAGGACATTCCATAGCTAGAAATAGTAGTCCTTAGGAAAGTTGGAGAAAGATTGTGAACGTAGCTGAATGCCGACCAAGTACTTAAGTTAGCACTGGAACAATCACAACAAGGTGCTAGTTATGACGTATTGGTAAGCATTGAAGGGGTTGAAGAATGAAAAAGAATTGTAAAGATAAAGGGTGTAAAGAAAGAAGCACTCCTTACAACTTTAGGCAGAAACCGGGTCAATACATATGCTATTGAGATCATTTTTAATGATTCTTGATATTGAAGATAGACATCATGGACCTAGTGATGCAATGCACAACCCATCCCAGCTAACTCAGATATCTCTCAAAAGATATTTGTTTGAATCACACGGAGATCAACACATTATCTATTGATTTATTCACTCTGAATAAATTGGTATTGAAATGGTGGCACTCCTCTCCAGCCTCCGATCACTAAAATCCAAAATGCACGATCGAGTCTAGAGCCATTTGAGATCATCAAATGTCTCATTAGGACAAACTTTCATATTTCCTTGCTTCTTCACACACTGTGAAAGGTAAGAAAGATTTTAAGAGTCCTACGCAAAATCTTCATGATCTTGCCTGAACATCCGAGTAATACGAAAGTATTTACAATGAAGATGGAAATCCTTCTTGAGTGAATATCAAAAAGCTCATGGTAGGTGACTTGTGCGATTCTTTATGAATCAAACTTATGATAACTGGAAAGCAACAGTGGTTTAATTCTTAACTGAATTTAAACACGTTCCAGGCCTCTACGCAAAATCTCAGTGATCTTGCCAGAACACTCAGAGTGATACCTTAGTGTTCACAGTGATGAGTGGAAATCCTTCTAGTGTTAACATCAAACAACACTTGGTAGGTAACTTGCAAGATTCAATATGAATCAAGCTCGTGACAACTGGAAAGCAACGATGGTGCGGTTCTTAATTGAATTTCACATGTTCCAGGAATCAGAATTGACGGCTTCAATCATGCGGATAATTTTATCCAAATGATTCACTTTTTACGTTCGCAGTCAGCTTTGGACGGTCGAGTAAAGAGAACGGGTTTACCCGCGAAATCTTGTCAAGGAGGAATTAAATCTACCTGCCACAAGTACGATATTTTATAACGTCCAACGGTCTTCACCGACCGGAGGTAAAAAGCTACCGAATTAGAATGAAATGTTCAAAGCCATTTTGTTCGTGTCTACTTATGTTGTGGCATTTGAAGACGGTGGCGTTGCGGAATCCGAGAAGAAGTCCTCCCGGCATGCTTATACTTTATGCACTTAATACCTCATCAAATTCAAGAAAGCCTAAACGTTAAGTCTTCCGCTGTATCGAACTCTGAAGCTTTCAAGAATTACGAAGGTATAAGTATGTGGGACATGGTGTTACGAAGAGGCGAAGATCACAAGTGATGGATGCACGAGATCAAGGCAAGAGATTGATGCTAAAGATTGATATCAAAGATCACATCAGCATGTTTACCAGAAAAGAAAAAGAAAAGAAAGACGAAGACTACGAGCTCAAGACAAGCATAGTATGCTAGGTTTATTTCATTATTGTAACTCGGGTAACGCCCTTGTTTGGAGTGACCTCCCTTAGGGGGAGATTGTTGGAAATACGTTTTTACGTATTTAGGAAGATTCGGTCACTCCGACAATATATTAAGTTGTAGCTCGTAGTCTAGATATATTTATTAAAAAAACAAAGTCAAGCCTAGCCTACAACATGTGAAGGCCGGCCAACATTGTAAGCCCAAGCCCATCACAAGGCTTGGGTATATAAACCCTCTCTTTTGATGGAGAGGGTGTGTGGTTCCTCATTTTTACACATAGTGAAAAAGTGTTTTTCTTTCACTTTCTCTCTCTAAGTGTGTGTGTTCTCACTATCTCTCTATCTCTTCTCTCTCTAAAAACATAAGCAAGATTTACATATCCTTCAGAAGATGCTCCTTGAACTACAAATCTTTCAGTCTCTGACTTGTATATAGTATCAATCAGCCTTTCTTCATAATTATACTTTCCATAAAGCTGAGCTAAGGTGTCATTCTTGATTGAGTTATTTGCTCTGAGTCTGATTCATACTCAGCCACTTTCTTGGAAGGCTGTTGACAAATGTGGCATTAATCTTAGCTTGACCAATGGTGACATCATTCATAGCTAGGTCATTGAGAAGAATCTTCAGCCTTGTATAAGTTTGTTGAACCTTTTCACCTTCAAGTGACTTGAAAGCATTAAACTGAAGTCTGAGTGCCTGAATCTTGGTTTCTCTGGTTTCAGAGGGTCCTTCATGGCCAAGGATGAGGTCTGTCCACATTTGCTTGGCTGTGGGACACTGAATGACAGACTTCATGATGTGTTTGGGAAGACAGGATATGATGATGCTTTTGAGACGTTTATCTTGGTTTGCCAATTTTCTATCAGCTGGAGTCCATTGTTTGAGAGGTTTGGGAAGAGGGTTTTCTTCAGTGGAGGTAAGCGCCATGGGAACATAAGGACCATTTTCAAAAAATTCTAGAAGAAATGGTTCAAGTCCATCGAGATACACAAGAAATTGACTCTTCCAACTAGCAAAATCTTCTTCATCAAAGACTGGTACACTGGTGACATGTGATCCGCCTCTTGAGTCAAGAAGTTGGGGTAGATCATCGTCATTAGGAGGTGGAGGGGTGATTCTTGGTGAAGATGGAGATGCATTGTTGTTGTTTCCAGAAGGTGAATGTGGTGGGTTAGAAGTTTCTGGCATGGTGGATCTTGATTATAAAACTGAGAACGATGTTTCTTGAAGGTTTTAATATCAAACACCGCTCTGATACCAATTGAAAGTCCCTAATCAATGCTAGAAACACTAAACTTAACTAATCAACACAAGTTATTACTTTTCAAACGTAATCTTATTATTCTATAATAAAGAATTACAAGTGTTATGGATAACACCGTTTGATGACAATGTGTTGTGCACACTTTGAACAACTATAAACCCTAACTTATGAATACAGTCACAGTTGTTTGATTCAATAAGTTCTAAGCATTAATGTTATGAATATTCTCAAAGTGTTAAACATTAATGCTGGGATACACATCCTATTTATAGTGATACGAGGTTGACCTAAGTACTACTTGATGGTGACTACACAAGACATTCACTTTTCAGACATCACTCACATGATGCTCTTCTATTCTTGGTAGTCTGCCATAATGCTTTAAGGAAACAGATCTTCAAACAGTTTCCTTTTTCTTCATTATCTCGAACACACAAATGGCATGTCCAAAGTGTGCTGAGTGTTAACAGGGTATTGCCACCCCTGTTAACCCTCAACCCCTCAGAGTCCCTGATACATCTTGGCTGTTATCCATCACAGCCAATGAGTATGTCTTCAAGTAATCTTTGACTTCCTTGACAATGTCTCTGACATGGACTCCTGTGAGGTTGCTCACAGAGACTTGGATCTTTGTGAGTCTTGCGATACTTTCCTGTCTCCTAGGCACAGGCAAGTGACTATCTAACAGCTTACTTTGTGTTTAAATCTATGTTCAGGGAATCTAACAAACTTAGATTCCCAACATACTACTATACTACTAGGCCAAAATAGATTAAAAATTTTGAAAAATGTCGAAAAATCAAATTTTCCGGTTAAAATGAGGACAAATTTATGGAAAAGCCCACTTAACATCGATAGAAGTCCCCCCTACACTTGATATAAACATTGTCCTTAATGTTTATGCATGTGGGAGTAAACTCCCCTACACTTAGGACATTGTGCACGTTGTTGAAATCTTGCTAAGGAAGGGACAACTAAAGTGATTTCAATGTGAACATATAAGATATGAAAATTGAATCACGACAGTTTAAGATAGAACCGGGAAGACGGGTACACGGGATCACTGGTCGTCAAATATCATCGAAAGTGCTCTTTGAAGCTTTAATCCCTGCACATCATAAGAAACAAGACAACAAACCCTATGTAGCCCCCTACACTTTATTATGAAAACGGGTAAAAAGATAGATCAACGGGTTGCCTCCCGAGAAGCGCTTGTTTTTGTTAACCGAGTCACATGCCTAACTCGACCCAGAATTAATTCAAGGGAAACATGGTGAGGGATGGAATCATCTTATGAGAGATGTCCTCACCAACGTATAACTTCACACGCTGGCCATTCATTTTAAAATTAGGCCTATTTGGTTGAGAAAGCTCAATGGTGCCATACGGGAAGACTTTGGTGACGGTGAATGGACCAGACCAACGGCTCTTAAGCTTGCCCGAAAAGATTTTCAACCGAGAGTTAAAAAGTAAAACTTGATCACCTATGTGAAACTCTCGGTTCTTAATCCTAGAAACGTAAATGAGCTTGGTTTTCTCCTTGTAGATCAATGAATTCCCATAAGCTTCATTCCTCAGTTCATTAAGCTCGTTGAGTTGAATCTTCCTAAGATCACCGGCTTTGTTGATGTAACACTCTCAAAATCGGGTCACATTAGCGGAAGCGTCCTTGAGTGTTACTTACATGATACAATCACACAATTATAGAAAACGGCTCAAAACGAGTCGTTTTGATAAAAACATCCATTCCTCCATTTAAAAAAATAATAATCCATACACGGTCCTAGAAAATTTTAAAATATTTACATTACACATCAAAAGATAAAAGTTGTTTTGAATGGATATATTTTATAAAAGCGGGACAGAGTCACCAAAATTTAGCAAGCTTCATGAAACCACCTTCCTTGAGTACCTTCTTTATGGACCTGAGATAAAACATGCTATAAAATCAACAAAAATTGTTGAGTGAATCCATAGAGTTTAAATTAAATAAAGAGAACACAAGTATTCTGAATAACCTTCCATGGTTAATAATTCATCGAAAAACAATTATGTTGTACGGACATAATTATCGGTGTTATTACAGAAGCCTCATGACATTGAACGTTAACATATATTATTTCAGCCCAACACACCTAGCCAAGTGCGTATATTTCTCTTATACATATGCATCCGATGTTTCATTACTAGTGCTTCACTACACCACGCGATAGCTAGTCGCGACCGGACTGGGCGTCACCCCGATAGATCTATCCATAGTATTAGCGTTCTTTCGATTAACAATTCACGATTCATGGGTCTTTTAAGGCTAAAGCTAACTTAAGTAATAAATTTCATCTAAGCATACAATCGGGTCTCTTGTGTTCTATATTAAAATAAATAGGGTTTACGACAACTTCTGGTTGCACCCATTCATAGGTTTACAACAACTCCTGTTGTACCTTCATTTTTAATAATTACTTTTCAAGTAAATAGAGCTTCCACAACTACTAGTTGTACATTCAATTGGTTTACCGCAACTTATAGTTGTACTATTTATTTTTAATAAATAAGCATGTTATCCCCTCGCGGGTTTTATAAAACAAGTATATAAATAAAAGCGAGGTTATGAACTCACTTGTAAATGAAGGTACAGATTACTATAAAGTAGAGAACTCTCGTTACACAGGAGTAGTCGGCGAACCGCAACCACAATGATCAAGCTTGTTAAACTGTTCACTTAAACAACAATACTTGGTAGCGAAAAGGAAAAAAAGGTTTAGTAAATAGATGTTGATGGTGATGTTTTAAACGACAAGAAATGGAAAGAAGATATAGAAATGAAATTGCATTAGCTAAGTATGAGAAGTTGTATTAACTACGTGTCAAGAGTGAAAGTAACATTGCACAAAATAGGGACAACATACTACACGTGTTATCAACCTAATATAGTGTTGAAATGGGCGAGTAATATATATAAAGCTTGCTTTATATTTTTTTAAAGCGGGTTTAATCGAAACCCGATATTTTAAAAGTTACGCGATTTGAAAAATATCCGTAAGACACGAAAAATAAACGTTGAATATAAAATAAAAACATCGAATCGGAAGGACATTTATATTTTAATAATTAAATGACTTAAAATAGTTAATGCGCCAAATGAACGAACAACATTTAAAGGTTTAACGTAAATTACGAAAAATACTTTTAACAGAAAATAATAAAAATAAAATAAAAACTAACGATGACAATAGAAAATATCTCTATGTCATAACGAGAATATAAATATCGGTACCTAACGTATTCCTTGCCGGTTATAATTTAAACGGCATTCTTAGGCTAAGTTTTAAGCCTAACCTTCCTGGTTAGCCAATAATTTAAAATTCTCATTAAAGTAAACATATCATATGTAATTGTCGAGATTAAAATAACGATCTGAAATTGACGGATTGTCACAGTTGATATCAAAATTAGCCCACTTCAAGGCTCAATAAGCCTTATGTTCCAACTCAATAGGGAGGTGGCATGCTTTCCTGTACACAAGAAGATATAGAGTGCAACCAATAGGTGTCTTATATGCGGTTCGGAAAGCCCACAAAGCATCATCTAACTTATCGGCCCACGAGGCACGATGCTCTCCCACAGTTCGCTCTAATATTCTCTTCAGTCCATGGTCAGAAATCTTGGCTTGACCATCTGTTTGTGGATGATAAGCGGTGGAATGACGGTGATTGACACCATACTTAACCATGACTCGAGCAAATTGATCATTGCAAAAATGAGTCCCGCGATCACTGATGATAGCACGAGGAACACCGAATCGAGCAAATAGTTGTTTCAAAAAGTTCACAACCACCCTCGCATCGTTAGTAGGTAAAGCCTTTGCTTCAACCCATTTTGATACGTAGTCAACGTCTACGAGGATGTACTTGTTCCGTTGGGATGATGGAAATGGCCGCATAAGTCGATGCCCCATACGTCAAAGATTTCATATTCTTGGATGAAATTTTGAGGCATCTCATCTTTATGTGTGATCTTGCCTTGTCTTTGGCAAGCATCACAATGTTTAACCATTTCATGAGCGTCATGATAAATGGTGGGCCAATAAAATCCAGAGTCGAGAACTTTCTTCGCGGTATAGTTAGGACCAAAGTGACCACCGGTGGGTCCTTTATGGCAAGATTCTAGGAGTAATAAAGCTGCCGGCCCATCAACACACCGACGAATGACAAGATCTGCACATTGTTTGAAAAGGTAAGGTTCGTCCCAAAAATAGTGCTTAATGTCTTTAAAGAACTTTTTCTTTTGTTCGGACGTTAACCCTTCAATGAGAATTCCACCCGCCAAATAGTTTGCAATGTCCGCAAACCATGGGGTTTCATCAAGATTGGAGTTAATAGACATCAAAGCTTCAAGGGGAAAAGAGTCATTAATCTCTTGATTTGGGAGCTCCCCTTGATAAGGATCCTCGAGTCTACTAAGATGATCCGTGGCTAGGTTTTCCGCTCCCTTTTTATCACGAATTTCAATTTTAAATTCTTGTAGGAGCAAAACCCAACGAAGAAGTCTTGGCTTGGAATCTTGTTTAGTTAACAAGTACTTCAACGTGGAATGATCGGTATAGACAATGGTGGTGGAAAGGACAAGATAGGGGCGGAATGTTTCAAAAACATACACTACAGCTAAAAGCTCTTTTTCGGTAGTGGTATAATGCAATTGAGCCCCCGTCATTGTCTTGCTAGCATAATGGATTGGTTGGAAGTGTTTGTTCACTCTTTGTCCCAAGACCACTTCAATAGCAAAGTCGCTAGCATCACACATCAATTCAAAAGGTAACTCCCAATTAGGGGTAACTAAGACCGGTGCCTTAGTTAATTTATCCTTAAGAAGATTGAAAGATTCGAGACACTCTTTAGAAAATATAAAAGGAGTATCTTTTTCCAAGAGGTGGGTCATCGGGCGAGCAATTTTAGAAAAATCTTGAATGAATCGATGATAGAAGCCCGCATGACCAAGGAAATTTCTCACACCCTTCACGGTTGAAGGTGGAGGTAATTTAGCAATCACATCGACTTTAGCACGATCAACTTCAATACCGGCTTTTGAAATTTTATGACCAAGAACAATACATTCTTTTACCATGAAATGGCATTTTTCCCAATTAAGAACGAGACGAGTGTCTTCACACCGTTTGAGCATACGTTCTAAATTGGCAAGGCAAGTGGAGAAAGAATCACCATAGACCGAGAAATCATCCATAAAGACTTCCATAGTTTCTTCAACCATGTCATGGAAGATAGCCATCATACACCTTTGGAAAGTCCCGGGAGCATTGCATAAGCCGAAAGGCATTCTTTTGTAAGCAAATGTTCCATAAGGACAAGTGAATGTGGTTTTCTCTTGGTCCTTAGGATCGATGGGAATTTGAAAATACCCGGATAAACCGTCTAAGAAGCAATAGTAGTCATTACCCGCTAACCGCTCGAGCATTTGATCCATAAAAGGAAGAGGAAAATGATCCTTGCGAGTGGCATCATTGAGCTTGCGATAGTCTATGCAAACTCGCCAAATCGTAACAAGTCGAGTAGGAATCAACTCGTTGTTTTCATTGGGAACAACGGTTATTCTGCCTTTCTTAGGCACACAATGGACGGGACTAACCCATGGCGAATCCGAAATAGGGTAAATCATTTCGGCATCTAGAAGTTTGATAACTTCTTTCTTGATGACGTCATGAATTTTAGGATTAACCCTTCTTTGGCTTTGGATTGCGGGTTTAAAGTCATCTTCCATGAGAATTTTATGAGTACAAAAGTTCGGATCAATTCCGCGGATATTGGAAATTTTCCAAGCAATTGCTTTCTTATGATTCTTCAGCACGTCGATAATTCGAGACTTTTCATCCTCTTTCAAGTCCTTTGCAATGATGACGGGTAACTTCTTATTGTCTTCGAGGAAAACGTATTCGAGATGAGACGGTAAATCCTTAAGCTCTAAATCCAGAGGATTGTCGATGGAGGGCGTAGTCAAATTCGGATTATCGATTGTAACATTGTTTGAAATAAGTTTTTCCAAGGAAAGTCCCGGTCACATCATTGTTAGCATAGATCACGAGCTATAGACTATTTAGGACGTTGTAACTTGGAGTGACCTCCCTTTGGGGGAGATTGTTGGAAATACGTTTTTACGTATTTAGAAAGGATCGGTAACTCCAATAATATTGGGCTCGTGATCCAATATAGCCTATATAGCCCACATGTAGGGTGGGCTATATATACCCCCTCCTAGCATGTTAGGAGGGGTTGGTCATTCATCTTTACATACATTTCATCTAAATCAACCATTTCTTTCATTCTCTCTCTCTCTCTACCTTTCTCTCTCTAGTTCTTCCACTTCTCCATCCATCTTAATAGATAAACCATACATGCTTAATCCTTAGAAAACGTAGACCTACAACTGGTATCAAGAGCCTTGGTTGATTCTTTGGATTTGAGCGTTTTTATCTATTGATTTAGTGGTAAATTTTTTATCTTTCACTTTTTTTTCTTCTTCTTTCTTTTCATCTTTTCATCTTTCACATTTGGTTGATCCGTCTATTAATTTGTTATCCTACTGCTTTTATTATACTATTTTTGTCACAAATTCTTGTCTATCAATTTTTTATTGTGATAAATTTTTATTGGATTTCAAATTTCTGTTATTATTAACTTCTATCAAATTTTCTTGTCAAAACTCTTGTCATCAAGTTGTATTTTTTTTCAAACAGTATCAGTTTTTATAGTTTTATGTTTTGTCCTTTTTATCCAAGTTTTTGTGTCGGAAAAGGTTTCACATTCAGATGCTTATTCAGATGCGTATTCCGATGCTTTACTTACTTGTCATTTTACGATAGATTGTTGCACTATTCTGATAACTGTACATTCCGATCGCAATAACCAAGGGTTTCACTTTGCGATCACTGGTATTTAGATACCTTATTCCGACGTGGATTCCGATCGTACTTTGCGATCGTGGATTCCGACGGGCTTAAGGGACATTGAGACGAAACTCTGCCAAAAATTTTTTTGGCTACATTCCGATGGAAAAATAGATGATACATATTGCGATGGGTTGTAGTTTAAACATTGCGATGGGTGCTTTGTTATTGTATTGCGATGGGATGCTGAGTTTGAAAACATTGCGATGTGAATCATGTGTCAAAACTTTGAGATCATGACCAAAAATCAGAAAATACATGACCATAACTAGACTCATTAAAACCCAACTAGACTCGATTTTTTTTACTCATCAGACACACACTCACACTCGACTCGAACCCTTCACACTCTCGACCAGACTCGAACCCCTCACACTCTTAACCCAGCCTCCAACACCCATTCTCACAAGACCAATACTCGACACACAAACCCTCTCGTCTAAACAAACAACACTCGCCTCACTACAACACACCACCATACCTAACAAGACTCAAAACCTTTTGACTGAATCACACCATACCCAACATTCGTCTCAAGACAACAAAACCAACAGACCCTAAATAAGACTCACACTCGACTTGACCCAACACCTAACACATCAACTCTCGACTAAACATCACCGACTGACATCAACCTCGACACAACCTAACAGAACCATCGACACATCAAACTCAAACCAAACCACTACTCAACACAAAAACACTCGAAGTTTTTTTGTTTGACTTCCAAAAACACTCTATATCCCAACTGATTCTCGGTTAATTGTTTGATGTGACTCAGATTACCACCTAGACTCGACTTCACTCGAACCAACACAAAGACTCGTTTTTTTTCAACAAAAACTCGACTCACACTTAGAAAAAACTCAAGATCTCAGTTTCAATATAAACCTTCCTCGATCAAAAGACTCAAACCAAAACTAAAATAAAGAAAAGAAGAACCTACCCGAGACCTTAACTTTGTAAGATCTTGAAGTCGTGCTTTTTTCCTCTTTTCACGGCTCTTATACAAAGTGTCAAAAGGGGTTCGAAGAAATCTTGTCAAGAAGGTTTTGATTTGGTGTAGACAATGATCTAATTTGGTGTATGTTGGGTAGGATTGTTCTTTTTATAGGATGATTTGAGATTTATGAGATTGATATGATTTCTCTTATATAACCACAACTGTATGTTGGGTGGGATTGTTCTGTTTTGGAAATGGAGGATTTGTAAATTGATTGGCTGTGATAAACTTGGAGGTGATATATTTTAGGAGAGAGAGGGGCGGAAGTTACAAGAGTGATATTAGGGTAAGATTAGTTTATATAATCACAACTGGATACACTTCTTTTCCTTCTAGACTGCCATGTTTTTGGCATATGTTGTTCCCATTCAATCCATAACACAAGATTTAGAAGAGATATTTAGAGAGAGAAAGAGAAGAAAGTAGAGAGAGAAACAAGAGAGAATTTGGAAGGTTAAACACTTTTAGAGAGAGAAATAAAATGGTAACCAACACCCTCTTTCACATGTGAAAGAGGGTTATATACCCCACGGCTCTAAGGCCTTTGTGGGCTTCATCTTGGGCCGGGCTTGGCTTTGTTTTGGGCTTACGCCCCTAACTTATACAATATTAGCTTAAAGTCCAAGCCCGGTTTTCTCGACTAACCTATTACAATACAAGACCTTTTAACGACTAAGATGACCTATTACATTCTTGTTCTACTATATGAAATATAGGGCTAACAATCTCCCCCAATGTATCGGTCATCTTAAAAAGCTTAAAAAGCATAAGATGATTGATTGAATACATTCTTGTAGAGGAGATCTTCCTGCTTTGGTCTTGTATCTTGGTCTTGATCTTGTTTGTAACAGCTTTGTTCCTTCATGCTTTCGTGATCTTTATCTTGAGCCTTTGTCATTTGACTTTGAGTGCTTGAGATCTTCATCTGTATTCCTTGTGACTAAGATGACGTATTACATTCTTACATTCTTAGATATCTTGATTATCGCCATCTTGTGCTCTTGTGACTTCTGAATCGACATCGGTATCACAGCTACGCCACCTTCTTGATATGCAGCAACATATATAGACACGGATGAAATGGCTTTGAACATTTCACCCTAACTCGGTAGCGTTTTACCTCCGGTCGGTGAAGACCGTTAAACGGTATTAAATTACCGTACCTGTGATCAGGTAGATTCGATTAAGAACCTCCTTGACAGGGTTTCCTGGCGGTAGAAGCCAGTTCTCTTTACTCGACCGTCTCAAAGCAGACTGCGAACGTAAAGAGTGAATCATAAGGATAAATTATCCGTCTGATTAGAGTCGTCAATTCAGATTTCCTGGAACAAGTTTGATTCTAAAAGAATCACACCATTGTTGCTTTCCAGTTTGTCACAAGCTTGATTCATAGAGAATCTTGCGAGTTACCTACCGCAGTGCTGTTTGATGTTGACACTGGAAGGATTTCCATTCGTCACTGTAAACACTAGTGAGTGTCACTCTGAATGTTCTGGCAAGATCACATGGATTTTGCGAAGAAACCTGGAATCAAGTTTGAATCAATTAAGAATCCAAACTTAGTTGCTTTCCAGTTCTCACAAGTTTGATTCGTGTAGAATCGCACAAGTTACCTACCATGAGCTTGTTTGATGCTGGCTCAAGCAGGATTTCCATCTTCATTGTGAATCGTATCACTCAGATGTTCTGGCAATATCACAAGGATAATGCGTAGGACTCGATTGTGTCCTAATGAGATGATAAATTGATCTTGTTTGGCTCTAGACTCAATAAGTGCATTTTTGGTAATCGGAGGCTAGAGCAGACTGCCACCTTTTCAATATTAATTGACTCGGAGTGAGAAAGTCAATAGATACATGTTGATCTCCGTGACAATGAGACAAGTTTCTTTTGAGAGAAACTCGAATGGCTGGGGAGGGTTGTGCATCGCATCACTGGGTCCATGACACTTGTCTTCAAAAGATGTGTTAACCCGGTTTCTACCTAAGTTGCACAGAATATTCAATTCCTTCAATGCTTACCAATACGTCATCATTAGCACCTTGTTGTGATTGTTCTAGTGCTAACTTAAGTAATTGGTCCGCATTCAGCTTCATTTCACTCCATCTTTCCTAAGGACAACTATTTCTAGCTATGGAATGTCCTTGGGTAGATCCCTCCGGTTCTGGTTGGATCATAGGACTTAGTTTCCTATCCTAAACCACCTTTTGACTCCATCGTTCCGTCGTGGATAGTAGGTTGTTTTGGGTAAAGATCGTAACCATAAAACCATTGAAAACCATTCAAAGTGTTTGATAAAAATCAAAACTTTTAACACTTGAAAGTTTTACATTTCCGAAAAGCTCCCCCTACACACATGCATCGATATACGAAATAGTTTGGCATGTGAAGGAAAGAGTTGCACTTGAGTCTTTAAGATCACATGTTGCGATATATTACATTTTAATCACATTTTCTCCCCTATCTCTAATATAAAAATATAATATTAGAGATACCAATTGATTAAAATATGACATTTTCTGAAAAATCGACGGGAGAGAAGCATGTGTGCACGCATGAATCATGGAACATTTTCAGTCGGGACGCTCCCCCTCAACAATATATGTGTGTCTTGAGACAAAATTTGACAAAATTTTAGAAAAACGACACCACAAAATATGTTGAGGTACGGAGTTGAGATGCCTTTTCCGATATAATATATTACATTTGACAATTTCATATCATTTTCGGAATGTGTTGGATACATAAAATATGACAATTTTAGAGATGTACCCAACAACATTAAAAAGGCTTGATTTTAAAACGCTCCCCCTCAAAAATTGATCAAAATAACATATGACAATTTTGAGATCTAAAAACCACTTATGAGGAAGGGAGTGTTGAACACACAATTTTGAAAGATTTAGAAAAACCTTTTGAGAAATTCTTGAAAAATTGTGTTCAACGGTTTTAAAATAATCAGGATAGAAGACTTCTCTTCTATTGATTAGGGAAAGCGCACTGAAACGTACACTCCCCTTTCGGGTCCGTTTTTCATGAGCTCAAAACTTTGATTGTTTTGTGACTAGCTCATGACCGAGAAAAAATAAATTTCCCGTTGTGAAGGATAAGTTATCATCCGTGATAAACTTTCCTTAAGTTGAAGTTCGAGTTCTAAGCTGACATTTACTTAGAAATCGTTTTCATGAACTTAAAAACTTTGAATGTTTTTATGAGAAGCTCATGACCGAGAAATATGAATTTCTCGTTGAGAAGGATAAGTTATCGTCCGAGATAAACTTTCCTTAGTTGAGGCCCGAGTTCTAAGCTGTGATGCGCCTAGAAGTCATATACACGAGCTTAAAACTTTCGAATAGTTTTAATGTAAGCTCGTGTCCGAGAAAAATTGAATTTCTCGTTTTGAGGATAAGTCATACTCGGGATGAACTTTCCTGTCTTGTGAGCCCGGGTTACAGTCTGAAATTTGACTATAAGCCTTGTACACGAGCATAAAACTTTTGAATAGTTTTATTATAAGCTCGTGACCGAGAAATATGAATTTCTCGTTTTGAGGGTAACTTATCGTTGAAGAGATAAAGTTCCCTTTCTTTGACGTTCGAGTTACAGCCTGAAATGTGACTGTAAGTCATTGTTCAAGCTTAGTTGTGAAACCCCTGAGACACTTGCTTCTCTGATATCTGCTTCTTCAGCAACCAAACTCTGAAAGTGTCTTTTGTTGAACGGTATGTATATGGAAAACCGTTGTGTTCTTGTTGAAACTTTACTTTATTACCTGCACTTACATCAGTAGTTTTTATGCTTGCATGTGGGTTAGCGATATCGTGATGAGAACCATGTGGGGGTTCACTATGAACCTTTGTCGATCTAGAGGGAAATATCTTTCCAGTAGGAACCCACCTAAGACCAATTGTTTTAAAGGTTCTACCCGTTGGTATCCACCTAAGACAAGGTCTAGGAGACATAGGTTTCTCATGCACATCGGAAGACTTAGTTGAAGAAAACCTATTTCCTTTAGGGTTCCGTCTTTGAGGTGCTCTAGCTTTTTGGCTCACCTTGTTCAGGACTTTAGTGATACAATCATCATGAATGGCATTAAACACGCATTTGTTACATTTCGTGCAAACAAAGTGCTTAGCATCTGAGAAGGCTCTTGATTTCCTAGGGTTGGTAGAATTGTGCACATCATAGAAGGGTCTAGAATTCCTAGATGTGTGAACAATGCTCCTAGGTTGTGGTTTGGTCCTATCTCTTGCTTGTGTCTTGTTTTTAGCATCCTCTAGATAGCTTTTATGACCCGTGTCATTTGAACTACGCCTAGGCATGTTCTTGGAGCTAGATCTAAAGTTGCTTGAAGCATTCATGTGATCGGGTTTTGCAGAAGCAGTTTGTCTTAAGGTCGGTCTAGATTGTGGAGTGACTTGTTTAGGAAACTTGCTACACACGTCAACTTGGGATGCAAACCTCGGATTAGACATTTTGAGTCGTTCAGATTTAAACGCATTCGGTTGTCTAGCAACTGAGCGATTTCTGAATGATTGAGAAGGAGGTTTCCCCAAGACTAACTGTTTTGGTAACTTAGTATCCACACTATTTCCTTTTATCTTCCTTAATTCATTTTTCACCGCTGTCAGTGCAAAAACCTTTTCCTGAATCTGAGCTTTTAATTGCTCATTTTGTAGAAGTAATTGAGCGACACGTTGTTCTAACTTAATGTTCATATTATCAAATATGTCGTTATCGGCATTCGCGTCATTACTCTCTACAGTGTCGATAGGTTGCACAGATATTTCACTTAATGAAGCAGGCGGAGTACTTGGATTTTGAGAAGCCAACTTTGATTCTAACAAATTTATTTGTTGCACAAAATGTTCTTTTTCCACGTTGAAATCTTGAATCTTACGATCCAATTTTTGTTCAAGAACAACATTTGCTTTTTCAAGTTTTTCAAAATAAGCTTCAAATTTGTCATTTTTCTTTGAAAATTCGAGTTTGGCTTCCTCAAAATCTTTTGTCGTTTGAGCTAAGAGAGTTTCGAGCTCGTGAGTCTTAGAATCAGTATTTAATGGTACCTCAGCCATTGGCTCATTGTGACATGTGGGGCTGATAGCTATAACAACGACTTCTGAATCTTTCCTTGAGCTTGTGCTTGTATGATGAGTTTCTGATTCTGACCTGCTGCTTTCTGTATCAACCGAAGAAGCATCCAATGCTTGATCTTTATCGATGGTGCTCTCTTTCGTCTGCATCAGTCTTTGATTCACCCTTCTTTCCAATTGCCTTTGATGACGTGTTCTTTCAGCAACTGACTTCTTTATATTACTCATGTGTCGAAGAAGTGTCTCTTTGAATGCTTGAAGATCTACGAGAGTATATTTGGTAAAGTATATGCTTGTGAACTCTCGATCGTTTTTGGATAAGCCACTTGAGTCAATGAATTGCTGGAACTGAAGGTTGAGAGATAAAAGGATGTCCATTGATAGAGTCTCGTGAAGATCATCTTTGTTAAGTTCAAGTTGAAGATGGTCCATATTAAATAGCATCGTTTTGATGAATGTCTCAACATCTTGACCAAATAGTAGAACGAATACCCGTTTGAATCCAACTTCAATACGAGTGCCTGTTAGGTCTTCTCTTGAAAGAACCTGAAGGTGTGACTGAAGCAACTTAAAGTGTTCCATGCATCTTTCTTTTGCTTTCGACAACTTGTATTTGATTGCATGAACGGTTTTGGTTGTAGAATCCTTGTTAGTAGGTTTACTGATTGGAGTCTCAATGTTTGTCTGAACCTTTGGATTCTGCATCTTCTCTTTATTCATCTCAGCCATGGACGTTGTTGTTGTTGAATCCACGAAGATGTCCATGAACGGATGTCTCGAAGAAGATATAATGTGTATGGATTACGGATCTTAGTGGATGTGTTGTGATTTGATTGTGGTTGAAATTCCAAAAATTCCAATTTTCTCACGCCGACAATAAATTCCTCAGTCCGACAAAACGGTAAGCCGAAAAAATTTTGAATCACTAAATTTTGAAATCGGGTTAGAAATAGCCAAAAACTAGTAGGGAAAAAATTTGAAAAGTGAAAATTTTGACAAAAATAAAACCTAAAATTGGCCTAAAAATTTGAATTTTGGTCCGAAAATTCGAATTTTTGGTCGAAAAATTTTTCGCTTCGCCAAAATTTGAAATTGAAGCTTAAATGGCCTAAAAATGGTCTAGGAAAAAATAATTTTTTTTTTTTTTTTTTAATCTTCGTGTAAACTATGTTCCGAAACTAGTCTAGATAGTGGCTAAGTCTAAAAATTACTCAAACAAAATATCCATCGGAATGTCCATCGGAATGTTCAGATCGGAATGTTCTATCGCAATGTTCAGATCGGAATGTCCTATCGCAATGCACTGTCGCAATGTCCAGATCGGAATGTTCTGTCGGAATGTGGCTGTCGGAATGTTCAGATCGCAATATGCTGTCGCAATGTCAGATCGGAATGTGGCTGAGACAATTTGGACAGAGTAACGACTTAAAAAACTTCCTTATTCCTGTCGGAATCCCAGATCGCAAAGTACGATCGGAATGTCTATATCGGAATAAGTAATGAAATCCACGTATCGCAATGTAGAACCAAAACCCTTTCCGATGGTGATGGTTATTGCGATGGAAGCCCACTTTTCACTTGTACTTTCCGATGGTAACAGTTGCTTGAATTTCGGAATGAAGAAAAAGAAGAAATTTCGCAACTTTTGATCCAAAAGATTTGTGTTTTAGCCAAAACCAAGATACCCAAATCACTAATACTAGTATGTAGATGATTTGTATCAAGAAAAGACTATAAAAAAAACACAAAAAAGAAGTTTTGGACGTGAGATGAAGATCAAAAAGGCCACGAAAATTCAAGAACACCACACACGAATCTTTAATCACCTATCCACTATAGGCTCTGATACCAAATGTTGTTCCCATTCAATCCATAACACAAGATTTAGAAGAGATATTTAGAGAGAGAAAGAGAAGAAAGTAGAGAGAGAAACAAGAGAGAATTTGGAAGGTTAAACACTTTTAGAGAGAGAAATAAAATGGTAAACAACACCCTCTTTCACATGTGAAAGAGGGTTATATACCCCACGGCTCTAAGGCCTTTGTGGGCTTCATCTTGGGCCGGGCTTGGCTTTGTTTTGGGCTTACGCCCCTAACTTATACAATATTAGCTTAAAGTCCAAGCCCGGTTTTCTCGACTAACCTATTACAATACAAGACCTTTTAACGACTAAGATGACCTATTACATTCTTGTTCTACTATATGAAATATAGGGTTAACAGCATATTTGAGACGTTTGGGACACGTTTTTGGCATATCCAAGAAGACGTTTTCTTTCAAAATATATCAGATTTTTATTTTGGATTTTTAGTCAAGTTAATTTTTTTTAAGTTCAGTTAACTTTTTATATTTATATGTTTTAAAGTTAATTTTTTACTTTAGTTAATTTTGTACATTTTTCATTCGATATATTTGGATTTGGTACATCCTGTTGAAGCGCGTATTTCGAAAGAACCAAAGTGGTAAAATATTTGACGGGTAAAAAGTTTGTGTGTCCAAATTTAAAGACAAAAGTAACGAGACAAAGGTGTCAAGATTTGTAGACAAAAATACGAGTCAAAGTGACGGGATTTATTTTTAGTGGCTACGACTTTTTCATTGGGTATTATTATTCTTTGCAAGTGAAGACGGATTCTTATCATCAATCGAGGATTTTTTTTTTTAGATTTACTACGGATCTTTTGTTGGTGTTGTCATATCCACAATCATCTTTCATCGACATTCAATGGATTCGTTGACTTCAACGTTTCAAGAGGGAGAATTGCATCTAATGCAAGACATAGCTAGAGAAAGTGGTATCACTGCAGTTCGACTACTCCAGTCACATCTTATGACCATTGCATGGGTTCAAGGAGGAAGTGAATTTGTGACACTCTTTGGTCAAAATCATTATACATTCATCGATTCACTATTCCTCAACTTGCACCAACTTGCTGCTCAACTTCAAAAAGAAGACTTTAATCACTCTGCATTGGCACTTGCTTATAAGGATCTTGTGACACAACTCACGCCTTTTCTCCAATTCAATATCCTCAAGTCTGACAATTCAGGGATATGCCGGTCATTTCTTCAATACACACAGAACAAGGTTAAAGACTTCCGTGATAAACTGTTGAAATTTATGACATCGGTTTCATCTTCAATTTATGAAAGATCCAGACTTCAGCAAGCGTATGATATGGAGTGAAACAATCTATGATGCAGATTAGAGGTGGCAAATTATGTCCATATGCTTAAATTTGGGCTATTTAGACCCTTTTTTGAACTAAAGGACTAAATGGGTATTACTTTTATTTTAGTTGGACTATTTGGACAAGCATGTGGTTAAGTAAATGGGTATTATGGACTATTTGGACAACATAAAAGCATTTGGTTAAATTAATTTTGAGTCTATTTGTTTCTCTTTTAATATTGTCCATTTGACCCATGTCCATTTGGTCCAATTTCCATTTGGTCCAAGTCCATTTAGTCCAAATATTAAAAATTGTCCATTTAGTCCACGTCCATGGACCAACGTCCATTTAACCCATTTCCCATACCCGTCCAGTCCACCCATTCAGCCACCCTTAATGCAGATGCAATAGGAGAATGGTCATACGGTTGACAACTTGGAGCCTAACGATGGCAAGAGCACGAAATCAGGAGGACAACATGATACTAGTGGCACGTCAAGGAATGTTCACGAGATTTCTTTATATGACACCTTACCCGTATATGACGAAGATCCTGCAAACATGGTACAATGTAATGTTGTTTATGATGTATATGCTGATGAAATGCCGCATATTGAGCATTCTGAACCTAATTATGACAACCATGGGATGGAAAAGAGTGATAAAAATACCACTTCTGATTCATCCGATGTGAGTCATAATGGGGGAGAAAGTGTTCAAAATGCTAACCATCATGATAATTGTCTTATAACTGCTTCATTGACTGCTTCTGATTCCAAGATTAGAGAGCTCGAAACGATTGTAGCTCAACAATCAAAAGATCTTGAGGATGCCAAACGTTGTTCTTGAAAGAAAATTGGATCAAAAAGTTTTAGATTCTAAAGCTGAAAAAGGATAATCTTTTGAAACAAATTCAACTGCTTGAATCTAAGTTGGCATCCCAAGATAGATTGCTCAAAGAGAATGAGACTTTAAAAGCTCAAGTTCAGGAAAAGGTCTTTGCTATAGCTGCATTGAGAAATGAATTAAGGAAATCTAAAGGAACTAGTGTGGACACTAAGCTTGAAAAACATCAATCTTGGGGAAACCGCCTACAAATCAGTTCTTCGACAACCGACTGCATTTAGATCCGAGCGACCTCAATCCTCGAGACCGTGGTTTGCCTCCCAAGTTGATTTGGTTCATCTTTCTAGACCAGTCACTCCAGCAACTAGGTCCAATGTGACCAAAACAGCTTTAGCAAGACCTAATCACATGATTGCCTCTAGTTTCTCTAAAAATACCAAGACCACGTCTAGAACTAGTTCAAATGACGTTTGCCATAAATCTGGTCTAAGGGAAGCTAAGCAAAAGACACATGTAAGAGATAGCAATGTCAAACCTAGTCAGATGCCTTCTAGATTACCCAACACTGCTAACCGTAGCATGTCATCACCTAAGAGCACCGATCAATAATCTAGGAATTACTCGGACATTAAATATGCTACTTGTAAAATATGTAGAAAATGTGTCTTTACGATAAATCATGACTCTTTTGTCAAGAAATTACTTAATGAGGTGAACTCCCGTGCTAGAATTAAGTCCCAGTGGATAGCTAAAATCAAACCCTTTGGTAAAGTTTGGCGCCCCACTAGTAGAAAGTTCACTCTTGTAGGAAACGAGTGCCTGTTAGCTAGGATAGTCTCCGATTCTACTAAGACTACTAGGGAGGAAATTGATAAAGATGATACTTTACTTAAGCCTAAACTTAAGGTTTTCTATAAAAGGTAATGCTTGCCAGCTAAGATAAGTGAATCATCTACTCAGGTCGCCTCTGACACAAGTAAAGCCAACTGTGAACCCCCACGTGCTTCTATAATTGATATCGCTAATTCATATCAAAGCATGCAAATTCCTAATGAGAATGCAGGTACCAAAGTTGATGTTACAAAAGAACGAAGCGGTCCAATCATTGTATACCGCTCAACTAAGGACACTCTTAGAGTTTGGTTGCTGAAGAAGCAGATATCGGAGAAACAAGTATCTCAGGGGATTCATGGTTAAGCTAATCAACAAAATGACTTGCAGTCACATAACAGACTGTAACTCGATCTTCAAAGAAAGGAAGGTTTATCACCGATGATAAACTTATCCTTACAACGAGAAATTAATTTTTCTCGGGTACGAGCTATTATTAAAATTATTCAAAGATTTTAAGCTCGTGTACATGACTTGCAGTCACATAACAGACTGTAACTCGATCTTTAAAGAAAGGAAGGTTTATCGCTGATGATAAACTTATCCTTACAACGAGAAATTAATTTTTCTCAGGCACGAGCTATTATTAAAATTATTCAAAGATTTTAAGCTCGTGTGACTTGCAGTCACATAACAGACTGTAACTCGATCTTCAAAGAAAGGAAGGTTTATCGCCGATGATAAACTTATCCTTACAACGAGAAATTAATTTTTTTTCGGGCATGAGCTATTATTAAAATTATTCAAAGATTTTAAGCTCGTGTACAGGACTTACAGTCACATTACAGTCTGTAACTCGATCATCAAAGAAAGGAAAGTTTATCGCCGATGATAAACTTATCCTCATAACGAGAAATTAAGTTTTGTCGGACACGAGCTAAAATTAAAACTATTCAACGGTTTTAAGCTCGTGTAAATGGCTTATAGATAAATCACAGTCTGTAACCCGTTCTTCAAAGAAAGGGAAGTTTATCTCGCAAGATAACTTACCCTCAAAACGAGAAATTATTTTTTCTCAGACACGAGCTTCCGTTAAAACTATTCAAAGGTTTTAAGCTCATGTATAGGACTTATAGTCACATCACAGACTATAACTCGATCTTCTAAGAAAGAAAAGTTTATCGCCGATGATAAACTTATCCTTACAACGAGAAATTAATTTTTCTCGGGCATGAGCTAATATTAAAAACATTCGAAATTTTTAAGCTCGTGCACAATGACTTACAGTTAAATATCAGACTGTAACTCGGATTTCATATTTAGGATAGCTTATCTTTAAAGATAGCTTATCCTCATAACGGGAAATTTAATTTTCTCGGTCATGAGCTTGTATTAAAACATTCAAGTTTTAAGCTCAGAAAGGAATGTGTATCTTTTAATAAGAGAACTTTTCCTCATAACGGGAAATTCATCTTTCTCGGTCATGAGCTTTACGTTAAAACATTCAAAGTTTTTCAAGCTCATGAAAACAACTTCTAAGTAAATGTCAACATAGGACTCGTTCTTCAGTTAAAAGGAAAGTTTATCGCCGATGATAAACTTATCCTTAACAACGGGAAGTTTACAACTTCTCGGACTTGAGCTCGTTTTGTAAGATATTCAACATCTTAAGCTCAAGTAATTGGTTTTCAAAACTTTGAACACAATTTTTCGAGAATTTCTCAAAAGGTTTTTCTAAATCTTTCAAAATTATGTGTTCAAAAATGTTTTGATAAAAAGAGCATGTCTTCTAGAATCGATAATATTTACGATACCAGAAATGTCATTCAATAATGACACGAGGTTGTAAATAAAGTTCGAGCAGAAGTTCAAATTATTTAAAACATGCTCCAAATGGTTTGCTATTATTTCAGATAGTAACCCGCTTTTCATACTCAAGTCAAGCATTTCACCGGAAAGCTTAGACTCTACAACGGGAATTAATTTTCTCGGGAATGTTTTATTTTATAACCATGTTAGGGATTGTGTTTATGGAATAACACAATCTAACACGAATATATGTACGTGTCAGTGCATTTATTTATTAAGACAAGAGAAATCTTGTTTTTATGAAGTTATCTATTGAAAGAGCTGTAGTCGCCGTTTGAGTAATCGCATCGTCGAGTATGTAGATATCAATTGTGAATTGCTACGGTCAACACTTGAGGGAGAGCAATTGTCCAGCATTCAGAATCTTTGACGCCGAAAGTACCAAGTTCACATGTTGGTGTCAAGACAACGATATCAATCGTACACATGGAGTAAAGAGATAACTTCAAACATGATGAGGTGACCAACATTCGTGAACAAGAACCATGTGCTTCTTTCATATGATGTTCTCCATCATTCAGGTCCAACCTCATAAATCGCTAATCTTGTGAATACATTATTATATATGATCTTTGCACGTGATAATACCTTACACTTGTGTTTAAAAGGTATTTTATTTACGTTTCAAGTACACCCTCATTAATTTGAGGGGGAGCTTGTGTAAATCATGAAAATAATTGGATTTACATTTTTCTTCCTAAATTTACTTAAACTGCTATTAAATCAATTGATATTAAAAACATCGATTGGGTTAATATTTTTAATATGGGGGAGAAAATGTGTTTTAATATGGGAAATGATTAATCACAAGTGGGTTGACTTAACGTGCTAGATCATCCCGACATGTGCAAAATGTTTTCGGATATCGTGGCATATGTTAAGGGGGAGCAAAATGGATTTGCACTTCAAAATGGATTTCATGGTGACATACACTTACCTAAAACATCTCTATTCACGACAGTGAAGATTGTGGTGACATAAGAATGGTAGGATAGGTTAAAGTCCAATGATTCTTCTAGAACCGGAGAAATCTTCCCAAGGACATTCCATAGCTAGAAATGTAGTCCTTAGGAAAGATGGAGAAAGATTGTGAACGTAGGTGAATGCCGACCAAGTACTTAAGTTAGCAATGGAACAGTCACAACAAGGTGCTAGTTATGACGTATTGGTAAGCATTGAAGGGGTTGAAGAATGAAAAAGAATTGTAAAGATAAAGGGTGTAAAGAAAGAAGCCCTCCTTACAACCTTAGGCAGAAATCGGGTAAACTCATATGCTATTGAGATCATTTTTAATGATGCTTGATATTAAAGACAGACATCATGGACCCAGTGATGCAATGCACAACCCATCCCAGCTAACTCAGATATCTCTAAAAAGATATTTGTTTTAATCACACGGAGACAACACATTATCTTATGATTTATTCACTCCAAATAAATTGGTATTAAAATGGTGGCACTCCTCTCCAGCCTCTGATCACTAAAATCCAAAATGAACGATTGAGTCTAGAGCCATTTGAGATCATCAAATATCTCCTTAGGACACACTTTCATATTTCCTTGCTTCCTCACACACTGTAAAAAGTAAGAAAGATCTTAAGAGTCCTACGCAAAATGTTCATGATCTTGCCTGGACATCCGAGTAATACGAAAGTATTTACAATGAATATGGAAATCCTTCTTGAGTGAATATCAAAAAGCTCATGGTAGGTGACTTGTGCGATTCTTTATGAATCAAACTTGTGATAACTAGAAAGCAACAGTGGTTTAATTCTTAAATGAATTTAAACACGTTCCAGGCCTCTACGCAATATCTTAGTGATCTTGCCAGAACACTCAGAGTGATACCTTAGTGTTCACAGTGATGAGTGGAAATCCTTCTAGTGTTAACCTCAAATAGCACTTGGTAGGTAACTTGCAAGATTCTATACGAATCAAGCTCGTGACAACTGGAAAGCAACGATGGTGCGGTTCTTAATTAAATTTCACTTGTTTCAGGAACATGAATTGGCGACTTCAAATCATGCGGATATTATTATCCAAATGATTCACTATTTATGTTCGCAATCAGCTATGGACGGTCGAATAAAGAGAACGGGTTACCCGCGAAATCTTGTCAAGGAGGTTCTTAATTGAAACTACCTGCCACAAGTATGATAGTTAATATCGTCCAACGGTCTTCACCGACCGGAGGTAAAATGCTACCGAATTAGAATGAAATGTTCAAGGCCATTTCATCCGTGTATATGTTTTGTTTCTAACTGTCTTATGCAGCGTAAAAAGAAGGTGGCATTGCGGTGTACAATCCAGAAGAAGTCGTCACCACATGCTTATACTATATGCACTTAATACTTCATCAAATTCAAGAAAGTCTAAAAGTCAAGTCTTTCGCTGTATCAAACTCTGAAGCTTTCAAGAATTTATAAAAGTATAAGTATGTGGAATACGAAGTCACGAGGAGGCAAATATCACAAATGATGAATGCATAAGGTCAAAGCAAGGACACATGTTCAAGACCAAAGTCAAAGATCTCATCAGCATATTCACAAGAACAATATCGAAGACTCAAGCATAGTATGCTAGGTTTAAGATTTTGTAAAATGGTGTGACCTCCCTTTGGGGGAGATTGTTGGAAATACGTTTTTCCAAGGAAAGTCTCGGTCACATCATTGTTAGCATAGATCACGAGCTATAGACTATTTAGGACATTGTAACTTGGAGTGACCTCCCTTTAGAGGAGATTATTGGAAATACGTTTTTACGTATTTAGAAAGGATCGGTCACTCCAATGATATTGGGCTCGTGATCCAATATAGCCCATATAGCCCACATGTAGGGTAGGCTATATATACCCCCTCCTAGCATGTTAGGAGGGGTTGGTCATTCATGTTTACATACATTTCATCTAAATCAACCATTTCTTTCATTCTCTCTCTCTACCTTTCTCTCTCTAGTTCTTCCACTTCTCCATCCATCTCAATAGATAAACCATACATGCTTAATCCTTAGAAAACGTAGACCTACAAACATCCTTAGGAGAAGGTGGAGAAATATGGTCCTCATTGAGAAGTTTCTTAATGGTATGAATGTCTTCTTCCCAATCGGTGGGAGAATCGTCATATTGTAAGTCCACATCCCCTAAAGTTGCTTCAAATTCTTTCAAAAGGAAATCACTTTCTCCAAATGAAGTTAGTGAGGGAGCAATAGAGGCAACGGTCTCAACAATGGGTAGAGAAGACGAACCACTTTTACAAGCATCTTTGAAATGCTCTTCACAATCCTCATCAAGAACGTCAATGAAATTAACGCTCTCGTGTTCATAAGGTTGCTTAGAAAGTTTACCCATGTTGAAAATGATTTTATCGTCACCAACTCTCATGATTAATTCGCCCGCAGCTACATCAATGAGAGTGCGACCGGTCCTCAAGAATGGACGTCCAACGATTAATGGAACACGGGGGTCAATCTCGTAGTCAACGACAACAAAATCCGCCGGAAAGGTGAATTTGTCGACACCGACGAAGACATCTTCGGCTATCCCCACCGGATAAGCAACCGTACGGTTAGCTAATTCCAATGTCATTCGTGTGGGGACTAGCTTGGGTAGAGATAATTGTTTCCAAACACTTAAAGGCATTAAGTTTATGCTAGCACCTAGATCGGCTAGGGCCATACAATTCTCTACCCCGGGGAAGTTGCAAGGAATGAGAAAGCGACCCGGATCACCAAGTTTGGTTGGTAATTGCTTTAAGAGAACCGGGGGGCAATTCTCATTAAGTTGGGTCTGAGCAATATCAAGAAGCTTTTCCTTATCACTAAGAAGATATTTAAAATTTTTGGCATATTTCGGCATGTGAGCGAGAGCCTCGACAAAGGAAATGTTGAAATTCAATTGTTTAAACATTTTGATAAAGTTTGAAACTTGAATATCATCCTTGTTCTTCAAATTCTCTTTCCTCAACCTTGAGGGATAAGGTATATCGAGTTGACATGAAGGCTTTGGAATGGAATTCTCACTCACATCCATGGGTGGTGGAGGGGTAGAAGTAGAAGGTGGAGGAATCGATGAAGGGGGCTCGTTCTCCTTTGTCACAATCACCGGTGTAGGTGTAGGAATCTCGGGTTCCTTTAAACCTGTTCCACTTCGGGTGGTGATTGCTTTCATTTCCCCTCTTGGATTAGCAACGGTGTTACTCGAAATAGAACCCAAACCAGAGGCTTGATTACTTGGGAAGAAACTATCCATCATATCCCTTAAGTCATTCGTTTGACTGCTTAAAGAGTTTCGCATATCGGCTCGAAGATCATTCCCTTGTTTCGCCATATCCCCTTTCAAGTTGATGATTTGACTCTGAAGATTCTTCACTAGCACGTCATTAGTCCTCATGTAAGTTTCAACCTCGTGATTAAATGCGGTGGGTTGGTTGGGAAGAGGAGCATGGTAGGCAGGTGGTTGATAAGCGGGTTGTTGGTAAACTTGATTATTTTCTTGAGGTGGATATGGGTTTCTTTGGGTTTGATATTGATTAGGAGCTCGAGTTTGGTTTTGATTGTTGCGATTGAAGTTGTTTTGGTTTTAAGGAGGAAACCCGGGTGGTGAAAGGAAGTTGTTTGAACGATAACTGATCAAATTGCGGTCACCTTGAGGACGAGCTTGATAGCCTCCCGTAGAAAAGTTAACGTTAGCCGCATACACATTTTCCGGATTGTCATGAGTCGAAGGACAATCAGTGTATGAATGAGAACCCCCGTAAATCTCAAAAGAAGTTGCTACAACTTTAGCTTGTTGAAATTGGTTTGTAGCCATGGTTAAGAAGTTTTTGTTCATCTCGGCTATTTGGCGGGTGAGTTCGGTTATCTCTGGATTTGATGAAGTAGAAGAAACATTGGCCCTCGAGTTATTCCTTGAAGATGCGGATGAATCCCAATTTTTGTGGTGAGTAGTCATGTTCTCTATAAGCTCTCTACACTCCTCAGGTCTTCTTTTCATGAATGTACCACCGACGGCAGCATTAATCGTATCACGATCACCAAAAGTTAAACTATTGTAGAAAGTATCAATCAAAGTAACGGGGAGCATATTATGGTTCGGACAACGGTCGATCAAGACATTATAACGTTCCCAAGCATCGAAAAGTGACTCATCAGGTTCTTGAGTGAAACCACTGATTTGATTGTGAAGACTAGTGACCATGGATGATGGAAATTAGCGCGACAAATTTTTTTGAGTCATGTCATTCCATGTATGAATTGAGTTTTTGGGAAGACGATCAAACCATTTTTCGGCGTGGTGGGATAATCTTTGTGGAAAAAGATGAAGGCGAAGAAAATCCATGGAAACACCGGGAAATTTCATGCTTTGAGTGACGGTTATGAATTTATCGAGATGTTTGTTGGCATCATCATCCGGTAATCCGCGAAATGGACAAGCGTTTTGAACTTGCTGGATCATGTGATGCTTCAACGAAAATTCAGGAGCCGTGATTTGCATCGGCGCAATCGGTCCTCCGCGTCCGTTCATTGTCGGTTGACAAAGCTCCTCCATTGTGCGAAGGTCGGGTTGTGGGCCTTGGTTGTTATTATTATTCATGTTGGGGTGATCTGGGTTGTTATTATTATTATGCACATTAGTCATATCTAAGTCTCTAAGAGTCTCGGGCTCAGAATAAGACGTAGATCGAGTACGCATACACTAAAATGAAAGAAAATATTTTTGGTTTTTTATATTTTTTATTTTTTTGGATTCTTGAAAATTTTATATTTTTTTGGATTTTTGAAAATTTTTGTGCTTGAAAATAACGTTCCCAAAAGAACGGATCCCAAAATCCAATTTTTCTCACTAAAAACCGTTAATCTTTACGAAAAGAGCCGGCATCGGCGTCATTTAAATTTTGGATTTTGGCTTAGCCTATGTGTACTCGATATCGTTCTCGGTATCTGATCGAATTGATCACGGTTTAGGGTAGAATTATTGGTGTTGGTAACTAAAAGGGGGAGCTTGATTTTCTAAGTCTACAAATAACATAAACGTAAAAGCTATTAAAAATAAAGTAGAATGTCTAACCTCGATTGCTTATCCAAAGTGAGAGCTGCACATTAGATTAAAGTGAAGACAACTAAAGGTGATTATCTATTTTAAAATAAAGTTGAAAATATAAATGTCGTTTGATAAAAATGAAAGATTTAAAATTTAAACTAAAAATTAAGACTTGAAATTATATGACTAAAAATTAAAACTTGATAAAAAGTAACTTTGAAAACCTAAAACTTTATAAAAATTTAAACTTAAAAATTTAACTAACTGAAAATGTTTTTTTAAAAATTAAACTAAGTAAAAAAGGGGAAAAATTAAAGTTTAAAAGTAATTAGGCAAACTAAAACTGAAAATAAGTCGGAATACCAATCCAACTCTTAATTCGGAATCCGCGTTCTGAATCTAATTCAGAATGCTCATGCTGCTGTCAATTCGGAATTCGTAGACTTACACTTAATTAGGAATACGTGTACACAACCTAATTCGGAATCTGACACCTTGATGTAATTCGGAATATACGTCCTCTATCTAATTCGGAATGTCTGTCATGTACCTAATCCGGAAAACCAATTAGGTACTCAATTCGGAATATGAATCACCAACGTAATTTGGAATCCGAAGGTTGGTACGTAATTCAGAATGATGAAACTTGAAGTACTTCGGAATCCCTATCTCTAACCTAATTCGGGAAACACAATCCCGAATGTAATTCGGAATACACTATGATGAAATTAATTCGGAATCAACCGTGATGAACTTAGTTCGGAATCTTCATCTTCAACATAATTCGGAATACCCACTTATGACCTAATTCGGAATGGAGTTTTTCCTGACCTAATCCGGAATAAACAAATCCCCAACTAATTCGGAATCCACAGACAATACACTTAATTCGGGAAACTTGTTATTTTGGAGGGAAAACTATGAGCTAAGCCGGAATAAGGAGTTCAGTAAACAAGTCGGGATAAAGAAATTTTCAACTAGTTCGGGAAAAGAGGGTTTTAATGATCCGAACTTAACCAAAATAAGCAAAACTAAATAAGCACTTTACCAAAACTTTTACCAAATCAATTTTTAGAAAAAGCTAAGAAGACACAATTTAAAAACTTTTAAAAACACTAAATAAGCAAAAATTTAAAATCAACTTTTTAAAAAAATATTAAACTATCAAAATCGACTTATTTGAAAAAAAAAACTAATAAACATAAAGATTAAACAATAAGCACAATAATCTAAAAACCTCAAACACACCAAACCAATAAGCACAATCTAATAAGCAAAACAATCACATCATCAACAAAATTAAACCAACTACATGATTAATTAAGCAAAATAATAGATTATTAAGAAAGGTAGAATGAGAATTTATTAAAAAGCTTGATTATATTAAAGATTAAGATCAAAGATTACAAGATGAAAGATTAAAAAGCTTGAAAGAAACTAGAGAGAAGAAAAATAAAACACACTTAATTACCACTAAAAGTAAAAACTAAAATGAAGACTAACTCCTCTAATGACTATTTAGAAGACTATATATAGGAGGGTGGAAAGTGCTTGTGTCTTCTCTCTTTCTTCATATTTTTTCGACTTTTAAATAACTCGTCTTTCTCGACTTTGTCTCGGGATTAGTCGAATGATAACTTGAACTCGTCTTCTAATTTTCTTCTTTTAGTAGACTTGGTTCTTCGACTTTGTTAAACTTCCGTCTTTAGACTTTTTCTTCGATAAATCTTCAGAATCGGCGTTTGACTTCCGTTCTTCTTGCACTTTTGATCTTTTGACTTTGTCTTTTGTCTTTTTCTTCGATAAAAGCCCGTGTTTTCTTCCTTTTTCATATTTTTGTCTTAAAACACAATAAAAACACAAACCACGCATAATTCTAACTTTTACGACATAAAATACACGTTTTGGTCTTGTTATTATTGGAAATAAGTGGTAAAAGGATAAGTGTTTTCACACATATTAATAACTAATAAAAATACCAATATCAGCCTTTGGTTGAAGTTTTTCCCAAATTATCACCATCGTTATTTGGATAGCAAAGAGAACCAAATACATAAAGGTATGATAAATCCGGTATTTTTCCATGTAGAAGCTCATAAGGTGTTTTACCATGGCGTTTTCGAATTAGTGATCGGTTTTGGGTGTATACTGCTTCTGCCCATAAAAACAATGGAGCCTTTGCGTAAATTAACATCGTTCGAGCAGATTCCATAAGTGTCCGATTTTGCCTTTCAACGACACCGTTTTGTTGTGGAGTGCGAGAAACTGATGTTTCATGAGATATGCCAGCTTCTTCATAATAATTACGCAAGGTTTAATTCACAAATTTAGTTCCATTATATGTACGAATGCGTCAGACAGTAGTGTTGAGACGCAAGTGAGTCATCTTGAGAATCCGATGATGAATTTAGGTGCCTCATCTTTTGTTGCAAGAAAGTTCACCCATGTAAACCGAGAGTAATCATCCACAATGACGAGGATGTACTTTTTACCACTAAGACTTTCAACACGCATTGGTCCACAAAGATCCATATGCAACAAATAAAGTTTCTCTTGGTTGGTGTCTTCAGTCTTGGGTTTGTATGATTTATTAGTGCTCTTGCCCATTGTACACATGGAACACAAATGGTCCTTGTGAAATTTAAGTTTAGGAAGACCACGAACAAGTTCGTTTTTCACCAAATGATTAATAGCGTCAAAGTTAAGATGAGATAATCGTCGATGCCATAACCATGACTTAGGTGCAGTTTGTTTATTAAGAGGCTTTGAATCTGAATCTGATTCGCACATCTGAATCTGAATATTCGGTAGAAAAATCTGAATCTGAGTAAGTGGTTGAGAAATCTGAATCTGAATCAACTATTGTTTTTAATATTTAAATATAATACGAGTGCATTCACACAAAAAATAAACTTTACTAGATATAAAATAACAAAATTTATAATAAACTCGATTTATAGCTAATAGTCATTTAACAAAACATGCAATCTCATATTTATTTGACTAAAATAAATGTGTCGGAGTTTAAATCTGAATTTTAAACGATAAACAGATCGATCACGTTAGAGTTAAGATACATTAGTCTGAAATCGAACCCTTAACTTGAACAAAATTTGAATCGTCACAAATCATTTTATAAATTATTTATCTAGCAAAAAAAATGAAATGATTTAAAAAATGAAACAAGAAAACAATGAAAAATTACACAAAAATAGAAAAAATATAACAAAATAAAAAATAAATAAAAACGAATAGGTAACAAAAATTAAGAACAAGAAAATCACAGTAAGAGGTGTTAAGACATCTCCTTTACATCTAGTTCAATCAGACGTTAATATCTCTTACTGCCTCTTAAGGATAAGAAAAAAACAAACACTCTTAACACTGGTTGCCTCTTACTGACTCTGAATGAAATGAAGAAAACAAACAGTCTTAATGACCAAAATATCTGAGTGCATCTGAATGAATCAGATTAAGATGCTGTTAAGAGGCATTTCTGAAAAAACAAACACCACCTTAGTCTTTGATGCTTTGGAGAGAAGACATACGGGAGAAGCGGCCATCATGTCTTGTAGAGACAAAGTATACAGATTATTCCCTCGAGTACCTTTCAATAAATCAACCCCTTCCAAATTACGAATGAAGCAGGTATGCTCACGAAAAGGAACTTCAAGTTTTGCATCACAAAACTGTCCCATAAAAAATAAATTGTGACCGAGACCTTCCACATAATACACTCTTGAAATTATAACATTCCCAATATGATATTCACCGTAACCTATTATCTTTGCAATGTGATCATTTCCAAATCAAACCGTTCCAAGAAACTTGCTGACGAAATTTCTAAGCTGAGAGCGATCTCCGGTCATATGCTTAGAGCAACCAGAGTCCAAATACCAGAGAACAATTTGGACAACCTGTTTTCAGCAACAACATTAGACAATGCATTGGAAACTATTTGTTCCGGAGTGTTAGCAGATACATATATAATATTATCAGAATTGCTAACATTTTTGTTATTGATAGGTGTGTAAACACCCATCTTTTCTACCACTTAATTACAATAATAACCGGACCAAAACGTGTATTTAATGTCTTTTATGTCGGAATTATGCGTGGTTTGTGTTTTTGTTGTGATTTAGGATGAAAAGGTGAAAAGTGGAGAAAACACGGAAATTCACGGGCATTTACGGACTTTTATTGAAGAAAAGGATGAAAGAAGAAGTCAAGAAGTCAAAAGTGCAAAAAGAACGGAAGTCCACGACCAATTCTGAAGATTTATCGAAGAAAAAGTCAAAAGACGGAAGTTTATCAAAAGCCGAAGAATTCAAGTCTATTTTATTGAAGAAATTAAAGACGAATTCAAAGAAATCCCGAAGCCAAAAGTCCCTTAAAGTCCAAGTTTAATGAAGATTAGAAGAAAAGGACTAAGTATGCAATTAATGAAGATTAAAAGGAGGAGGGACTTAATTACGCAATTAAGAGAAAAGGAAAGAGGGGAGGAAGCTTCCTAATCCTCCCCTATATATAGATTAGGCTTGTTTACATTTCATTCTTGTTGGCTAAGTGTGACAATTAGCTCTTCCACCATTTAAATACCTTGTCATTTAATTTCTTGTCAAATTTAAATACCTTGTCTTGCACCTTAAATTCATTTAATTTCAAGTAAGTTTTCATTTAATTATTGTCAATCTTTACTTTATCTTGTCAAATCTCTTATCTACCTTTCTTAATCTTTGATTTATGTGTTTATGTTTATGTTCATGCTTTTATTTTGATCCAAGTGGTTTTTGATTATTATGGTTAAAGTTGTTTGATTTCTTGTTTTTAACTGTTTGTTGATGTTTATTTGTTGAATCGTTACTGTTTATATTTATCCGTGTGTTTGATTTTGGTTAATTTGAGTTTCTATCTGCTGTTACTGTATCCCTTGTTCTTCGGGGGTGTTTGCTTTGTTTCTGATCTTTCCAGGAAAAGTTCCGAACCAAGAAGGAGGGAAAGTGTTCATTCGGAACTTCTAAAGTTCCGAATCAAGGCTTCATCCGGAAGATTTTAACTCAACAAAACTTCCGAGCCAAACTTGTTCATCCGGAACTTTCAAAGTTCCGGACGAAGTGAAAACTTCCGAGTCAAAAGTATTCGTTCGGAACTCCAAAGTTCCGAACCAAGGGTTTCATCGGGAACTTCTCAAAAGTTCCGAATCAACTCAAAGTTCCGAATCAAGGGGGCAAGTTCCGAATCAAGGCTTTTCATTCGGAAGTCATAAACTTCCGGACCAAGCTTCATTCGGAACTTAAAAGTTCCGAATAAAGTTCCGGATCAAGGGTCAGCTTCCTACTCAAGAGGTGTTCATTCGGAATTTCTAAACTTCCGAATCAAGGGGCTTCATTCGGAAACTTCCGAATCAAGGGGTGACCAAATATTTCCGAATCAAGGCAAGATTTAGAGTTCCGAATCAGTAAAGTTCCGAACGAAGGATTGTTTTGGATAAGTGACATATTCAGATCAATTTGTTCCGGATCAAGGATTTTGGTAATATTCCAAGTGAAGAAGAATCATTTCAACCGAAGGTGACATTTAGGACGAGTGATTATTCCAAACGAAGGTTTATTCCGAATGAGCTGTATTCAGGTTCTTATTAGTTTTTGTCTTTGATTTTTATTTTCAAGCTTTATTTTTCCCGCCTTTATTTTAATTGCACTTTAAGATTGTTTGCCTTAGTTTTATTTTAGATTTGCCTTAGTTTTAGTCGCACTTTAAGTTTGCCTTAGATAGATATAAGTTTACGTCATTTACTTTAGTGCCCTTTAACTTCAGTCACGTTTTTAAATACTTGCACCTTTACTTTAATTAGACTTAGATTTACTTTAAGAGCACCTTTACTTTGATTGTTTTGCACCTTTTATTTTAAAACACTACAACGACACATCTTTGTTTCACCAAAAACAATAGAGTCACATAGAGAGCTTAGATCAATTCGATTAGACCAGAACAACGAACTTAATTTTAAATCTTTTTAATTAGGTAAAACCTTAGTTATCAAATGGCGCCGCTGCCGGCTCTTTTCGTTAAGATCAACAGTTTTCTGTGAGAGACACGTTGCTTTTTGGGATCCGCTCACTTGTGAACGTTACTTTTCTTGCATAAAAAATTCCAAAAACTCATAAAAATTAAAAATTGATAAAAAACCATAAAAATTAAAAAATTTCAAAAATCCAAAAAGATTTTATTGTGTATATATATTGTATTTGTGTTTGGTTTTGTTTTCTTTTGCATTTTCAGGTGTATGCGTACTAGATCTTCTAATTATCAAGAGCCCGAGCCTCAAGAAGATTTAGATATGGCAGGTGTTAACAACAACAACATTCCACCGAACCTCAATAATAATAATAACAACAATGCTCTTCCACAGCCCGATCTTCGGACCATGGAGGAACTTTGTCAACCAACCATGTTTGGACGAGGAGGACCGATTGCGCCGATGCAAATCAACGCTCCTGAGTTTTCGTTGAAGCATCACATGATTCAGCAAGTACAAACAAACCATTTAGAGGATTGCCTGATGATGATGCCAACAAACACCTCGACAAGTTCATTACAATCACCCAAAGCATGAAGTTGCCTGGGGCCACAATGGATGTTCTCCGCCTACAACTCTTCCCACATACTTTATCGCATCATGCCGAGAAATGGTTTGATCGTCTCTCGAAGAATTCTATTCACACTTGGGATGGCATGACTCAACGCTTTCTATCGCGCTACTTTCCACCATCCATGGTCACAAGCCTTCGCAATCAGATCAGCGGTTTCATGCAAGACCCTGATGAATCTCTTTTTGACGCTTGGGAGAGATATAATGTCTTGATCGACCGTTGTCCAAACCACAACATGCTCCCTGTGACATTAATCGATACTTTCTACAACGGATTGACTTTTCGAGATCGTGATACGATTAATGCAGCCGCCGGTGGCACATTCATGAAAAGGAGACCCGAGGAGTGTAGAGAGTTAATTGAAAACATGACTACTCACCACAAGAACTGGGATTCCTCTGCTTCTTCAAGGAACAACCCGAGAGTCAATGTTTCTTCTACCTCAGCAAACCCTGAGATGACCGAACTCACCCGCATGATGGCTGAAATGAGCAAAAGTATTACGCTTCTCGCTTCAAACCAACAACAACAACAAGTTAAAGCGGTTGCTAATCCTTATGAAACATGTGGCGGTCCTCACTCATACACCGATTGTCCTTCGACACAAGGAAATCCGGAAAATGTGTATGCTGCTTACGGTAATTATTCACCGGAAAATTACCAAGCTAGACAACAAGGGGATAGAAATCTGCTGAGCTACCGTTCCAACAACTACCTTTCACCCGGTTTTTCTCCTCAAAACCAAAATCCCGCCAACAACTACAATAGAAGCAACCAAATCCCACCTCGTGCTTCTAACCCTTATCAACCACCCACCCAACAACACCCACCCATTAATCCCGATGTTGACACCATCATGAGAACTCAAGGTGAGCAAATCAAGAATCTACAGAGCCAAATAATCAATTTGAAAGGAGATATCTTGAAGCAAGGTAATGACATCAGAACCGAGGTTCGTGATAATCTTCAATCCTCCTTCATCACTCAAACAACTGAATTAAAGAATCTGTTGGCTAGTTTCTTGCCCGAAGCTCAACCTTCTTCTTCCTCGGGTTCTCTACCTTCAAACACCGTCACTAATCCGCGAGCTAATGTGAGTGCTATAACTACGCGTAGTGGAATTACCATTGTCGATCCACCTATCCCACCACCATCATCTACACCTCCTCCACCACCATGTATCCCTACTCCTCCTACACCTAGTGTTAGTACACCATTACCGTCTCCGCCTCGTCATGACGATGTATATCGGAAGGACCCTTCAACATCTCAACCTTCACCAACTACACCTTCACCTTCCCCTTATCAACCCAGAATCCCATACCCTTCTCGCATAGGCAAGACCAACTAGCTAACCAAGAATGACTGTTAAGTATCGAAATATGTGGATATGCTATCTAAAATGACCATCAACATTAGCCTTGTTGAAGCACTTTGCCACATGCCGAAATTTGTCAAATCATTCAAGGAATTGCTTAGCAAGAAGGAGAAGCTGATTGAACTCGCCAACACACGCTTAAATGAAAACTGCTCTGCAGTTCTTCTTAGAGAACTTCCGGAAAAGCTTGGAGATCCCGGTCGTTTTGTGTTGCCTTGCGTGTTCAACAAAACTGAAGAATTTACTACCCTTGCTGATCTCGGGGCTAGTATTAATTTGATGCTACTGAGTGTTTGGAAAACACTATCATTACCCGACCTCATTCCAACAAAGATGACTCTCGAACTTGCAAATCGCACTCTCGCTTACCCCGTTGGTATAGCCGAAGACGTGTTTATCAAAGTTGGCACATTTACTTTCCCGGTCGATTTTGTCGTAGTTGATTATGAAATGGACCCTCGTATTCCTTTAATACTTGGTCGGCCATTCTTGAGAACCGGACGAGCTTTAGTAGATGTGGCCGAAGGTGAGTTAATCTTACGAGTCGGGGATGATTCAAAAGTTTTTAAAATGGGGAAGCTTACAGGCAAAGCCTTTGGAGGACGAGAATCAGTTAATATGATTAATGTGCTCGATGACTTTACCGTCTATGACAATCCTCTATTCGAGTCTTCCACTGATAATCCATTCTTTGAAGATAATGTGGATGATTCTCACTCTACTTTGGACGCTCCTCCCATTTATGATTCTCAACCGGTCTTCGATGCTTATGATGATGATGATTCTAGCTCAGATTCGGATGATTCTGATTATACTTCTGAGTATCCCGAGCTGCCCGCTTTTGATGATTTTGATGAGGCTAATACTCTCTCGAGCGATTCTTCACATGCTGAAGATCCTCCACCATCACTCGATCCTACCTTGGACGATTATTCATTTGAGGAAGATTTCTCTGAATTTCTCAACACATACTTCCCTCATGAGAGTGATGCTCCTCCTTTGGACTTTGAAGATTATCGTCTTGATCCTACTTTGGATTTGAAAAGCATTTTGTCCAAGGAGAAGAAACCGGTCGACTCCGAAATCCGTTGCACTTATGATTTAACACCTCTTTGTCCCCCTTCTGAGAACGAGGTTGTGCTTCTTTGCGGATCTTCTTCACACTCGGCTGAGCCTGAGTGCTATTTTCCCCTGAAGGAAAAGGTGTTCGACCCCGGTATTGAAGTTTTTAAGCCATCTCAGTATCCACCTGATGAAATAAAAGGAAAAATATTTGGAAATTTTGAAGACATGCTTGCTCCACTTCAACCTTGCTTCCACCGTGCTCCATCGCTGCTTAAGGGAACCTTGCCTACTCTTCTTTGGCTTGCCTTGTTCGCCTTAAGCTTGTGCTATTTGATGGATGAAAACTATGTCTTTGATCCTAGTGGATATGTTTCATGCTTCTTCCGTTGATGATCAAGGTCGAGTCAGGCTCACGACTCGGTTAACAAAAACCAAGCGCTTCTTGGGAGGCAACCCATGCATCTATCTTTCCGCTTTCTTTACCATAAGTGTAGGGGGGACCCTTTGGTTTGCTATTTCCTCTCCTCACTTCTGAATCAGGGATTCGAGCTTCAATGATCCACTCTTGATGATTCTTGACGACCCGTGATTCCGTGTTCTACTTCTTCCCGGTTCTATCCTAAACTCTTTTCGATTCACTATTTTATATTTTCTCTATATTAAAATAGGAATCTCTTTAGTTGTCTTTTCCTTCGCGAGATTTAAACAACGTGCACAATGTCCTAAGTGTAGGGGAGTTTACTCCCATATGCTTAAACATTGAGGACAATGTTTATCTTAAGTGTAGGGGGGACTTCTATCGAAGTTAAGTGGTCTTTTCCTTGTATTTGTCCTCATTTTAACCGTAAAATCAATTTTTCGACATTTTTCAAAATTTTTGATCTATTTTGGCCTATTAGTTTTTCCCTTTTGTATAGTTATTTTCTTTCTTTGCTAGAATAAATGTTTCATTAGTGGTTTTAGTTTTCAAACGTTGTGAATCTTTTGACTCAACCCGAGTTTACTCTAGCTAGTATCCTTAACGGTTTTAAGTCAAGTTTTGCTAGGCTTTTATATAGGGAGCTATAAAACGCGAAAGTCTTAACTCTCACGGGTTAAGAACAAGAACTTTTCGCAAGTTCCTATAATTGATCCTAGAGAGTCGTTTATCAAGGGAACTTTAAAATGCGATTTCTAAACTTGAAAAAGTCTAAGAATTCGCAAGATCCTATAGGCGACTCGAAAACCCAAAACTTTGATTTAATAGGCTAAGTATCCACGAGTCTCATTACTTGAGATTTTAAACTGTGGAGAACGAGAGATGATAGAGCCAATTATAAGTTCGGTAGTCTTTCGTGAATTTATGTGAGTTAATTATAAGCCTATTCTCCCGTCGCTTGCTAATAAATTTATCTGCTAATAAATAAGGTTGTACGATTTGAAAAGTTACTTAGCTTCTAGCCCCAGATCGTTTAAAAGTTGCTCGGTATGGATTAGAGTTCATAGCCAAGGCATAACTTATTGAAGCGGGATGCGAAGATTGGCGAGTCCGAAAAGGCCCTAACAAGGCATGAGGACTATATTTTGTTGCTAAAGATCCAAAAGTGATGTGAAGAATCATTTATCAAAAATCAATATGAAGGACCGAGACACACGACGTAAAGCAAAACTCCCCAAAAGTCATGGAGAAGTGTATCCTAAAAGACCCTAACAAGGTATGAGGATAAATAGATCCAAGTCATAAAAGGAGGCGGATCGTTGTATATCAAAGTCCAAAATAAAGATTGGAGAAAAATGAAGAAGTCGTGGTCCAAGTATGAATCTCTCAAAACTTCAAAGTGAAGAATTCCTATTATGAAGAGAAGACCATTATTTCATGAACGTTTATCAAGATTTGAAGTATGAAGTCGCTGCCAAATATCGGTCCGAGAAAGGTCTCAAATCGCGAAGCGAGTTATGCCAAGATATGAACTTTATGAGGTCCCGAGAAGCAGTTTTAAAAGATTTGGTCCTTTAGCTAACTATTGATTAAATCATTCACTTTATTTTCAGATTTAATAACTACCGAAATAAGTCAACAATGCATCCTCGTGATCATTCAAGACAACAATAAAATATAAGAGATACCCCTAGGAATAAGGGAGTCTAAGTGAGTAATTGGCCCACATGAATTCATGATAGTTTACTAACTTATAATAACAATGATCTCGTTTTTAAGCTTGGTTTGGAGAAAGTGAAAAATTGAGGATGATGATTATTCATAACATTTTCAAAACCCAAGGTATGCTTTCGATTTCTTTATTTTGTATATCTTTAATTTTCTATTTCTTTAATAAAGGCCAACGTGGATTGATTATGATGAAAAGTGTAATCTTGCTTTGTAACTAATGCATTGCATGAGGACATTGCAATGGTCAAGTGTAGGGGATTTGATAGGTGTGTAAACACCCATCTTTTCTACCACTTAATTACAATAATAACCGGACCAAAACGTGTATTTTATGTCTTTTATGTCGGAATTAAGCGTGGTTTGTATTTTTGTTGTGATTTAGGATGAAAAGGTGAAAAGTGGAGAAAACATGGAAATTCACGGGCATTTACGGACTTTTATTGAAGAAAAGGATGAAAGACGAAGTCAAGAACTCAAAAGTGCAAAAAGAACGGAAGTCCACGACCAATTCTGAAGATTTATCGAAGAAAAAGTCAAAAGACGGAAGTTTATCAAAAGCCGAAGAATTCAAGTCTATTTTATTGAAGAAATTAAAGACGAATTCAAAGAAATCCCGAAGCCAAAAGTCCTTTAAAGTCCAAGTTTAATGAAGATTAGAAGAAAAGGACTGAGTATGCAATTAATGAAGATTAAAAGGAGGAGGGACTTAATTACGCAATTAAGAGAAAAGGAAAGAGGGGAGGAAGCTTCGTAATCCTCCCCTATATATAGATTAGGCTTGTTTACATTTCATTCTTGTTGGCTAAGTGTGACAATTAGCACTTCCACCATTTAAATACCTTGTCATTTAATTTCTTGTCAAATTTAAATACCTTGTCTTGCACCTTAAATTCATTTAATTTCAAGTAAGTTTTCATTTAATTATTGTCAATCTTTACTTTATCTTGTCAAATCTCTTATCTACCTTTCTTAATCTTTGATTTATGTGTTTATGTTTATGTTCATGCTTTTATTTTGATCCAAGTGGTTTTTGATTATTATGGTTAAAGTTGTTTCATTTCTTGTTTTTAACTGTTTGTTGATGTTTATTTGTTGAATCGTTACTGTTTATATTTATCCGTGTGTTTGATTTTCGTTAATTTGAGTTTCTATCTGCTGTTACTGTATCCCTTGTTCTTCGGGGGTGTTTGCTTTGTTTCTGATCTTTCCAGGAAAAGTTCCGAACCAAGAAGGAGGGAAAGTGTTCATTCGGAACTTCTAAAGTTCCGAATCAAGGCTTCATCCGGAACTTTCAAAGTTCCGGACGAAGTGAAAACTTCCGAGTCAAAAGTATTCGTTCGGAACTTTCAAAGTTCCGGACGAAGTGAAAACTTCCGAGTCAAAAGTATTCGTTCGGAACTACAAAGTTCCGAACCAAGGGTTTCATCCGGAACTTCTCAAAAGTTCCGAATCAACTCAAAGTTCCGAATCAAGGGGGCAAGTTCCGAATCAAGGCTTTTCATTCGGAAGTCATAAACTTCCGGACCAAGCTTCATTCGGAACTTAAAAGTTCCGAATAAAGTTCCGGATCAAGGGTCAGCTTCCTACTCAAGAGGTGTTCATTCGGAATTTCTAAACTTCCGAATCAAGGGGCTTCATTCGGAAACTTCCGAATCAAGGGGTGACCAAATATTTCCGAATCAAGGCAAGATTTAGAGTTTCGAATCAGTAAAGTTCCGAACGAATGATTGTTTTGGATAAGTGACATATTCAGATCAATTTGTTCCGGATCAAGGATTTTGGTAATATTCCAAGTGAAGAAGAATCATTTCAACCGAAGGTGACATTTAGGACGAGTGATTATTCCAAACGAAGGTTTATTTCGAATGAGCTGTATTCAGGTTCTTATTAGTTTTTGTCTTTGATTTTTATTTTCAAGCTTTATTTTTCCCGCCTTTATTTTAATTGCACTTTAAGATTATTTGCCTTAGTTTTATTTTAGATTTGCCTTAGTTTTAGTCGCACTTTAAGTTTGCCTTAGATAGATTTAAGTTTACGTCATTTACTTTAGTGCCCTTTAACTTCAGTCACGTTTTTAAATACTTGCACCTTTACTTTAATTAGACTTAGATTTACTTTAAGAGCACCTTTACTTTGATTGTTTTGCGCCTTTTATTTTAAAACACTACAACGACACATCTTTGTTTCACCAAAAACAATAGAGTCACATAGAGAGCTTAGATCAATTCAATTAGACCAGAACAATGAACTTAATTTTAAATCTTTTTAATTAGGTAAAACCTTAGTTATCAGTTATCCTTAGATTTCTGGCGTTTTCAAATGTGATTTTTACCATTAACAGGTTTTATTGTTCCAACTTTTTGAGGTTTTAGATTATTAGCGGGCACTACAGTGGGAGTTGACCTATTTAAACGGCACTTGGTTCCTATAGTAGTGTTGGTGTTCCTAGTTAAAGGACACGCTGGTGTCTTGGTAGCCTTGGTACTCCTAGTTAAAGGGCATGCTTTCTTCGCTTTAGTGGGAGTGATCCTAGTTAAGGGCACGTATTTCCTAATATAGTGAAAGTTCTACCAGTGGGATGCCACATCTAGCCAACTTGGGTTAACACTTTCCCAGTCGGTTTCCATTCTAAATTGTGCTTTCGGGCATACATCTCATTCACATGGTCAATAAGGCAAGAATCATGACGACTAGAAAAAAATACATTCATTGCAATTCCAACATTTTAAACTAGAATCCACAGTACGCTTAGAACGCTGCATAACCGCAGAGCCTTTAGGTTTAGCTACATGATTCTTTTTATTCATAACAAAAATAACATTCCTAGGGTGGGCTTCTACTTTCTTCTTCACTTGACTACTAGATGGGGGCAAGATCCTATGATTCTTCGTGTTTCTTTTAATCTTAGATCTTTGAGCCTTAGTAGTGGTGTTTACTCTTGTAGAAGGCAACACAAGAATATTAGAAGCTGGGATTAATTTTGAGTTGTCTTTTCTGACCAATGTTTGAGATGGTTTAGTGCTGGAAATACGTTTTACGTATTATAAAGGATCGGTCACTCCAACAATAGTCTAATAAGTATCTCGTAGTTTAGTTATCGGAATAGTAAACAAACAAGGCCAAGCCAAGCCTACAACTTGTATAGGCCGGCGGCCCAATGTAAGACCAAGCCCATGTCATGGGATTGGGTATATAAACCCTCTCCTTAGTTGGAGAGGGTGTTGGTTCACATTATTTTCACATAGTAGAAAGTGTTTTCTTCATACTTTCTCTCTCTAAGTGTATGTGTTCTTACCATCTTTCTATCTTTTTCTCTCTCTAGACTAAGCATAGATTTACAATATCCTACAAATGGTATCAAGAGCCATAGGATGATTGTATTGTTTATGTGTTTGTGTTCTTGATTTTTCGTGCCTAATTTGATCTATATCATTCGAACCAATTTTTTTTTTTGTTTTTAAGGTTTAATCTTGATACAAATCATCTACATACTTGTGGTAGTGATTTGGTATTCTTACTTTGGTTAAAAACACAATTTTTGGGTGTTTGATTCATTTTTTGGCTAAAAATCACAACTTAGTTGTTTACTATCCGAGAACAGTGGAACGAGTGCTCACGTATTGCGACAAACTCCATCGCAAAAACCTAAGGGTTTCTACATTTCCATCACACATTGCGATCAAGGATTGCGATCACATTGCGATCAAGGATTGCGATCACATTGCGATCAAGGATTGCGATCACATTGCGATCAAGGATTGCGATCACATTGCGATCAAGGATTGCGATCACATTGCGATAAGTATTGCCATCACATTGCGATAAGTATTGCGATCACATTGCGATAACTATTGCGATCATATTACGATAAGTATTGCGATCACTTTCCGATAAGACATTATGATCACATTCTGATCACAATGCGATACAGTGACAAGTATTCCAAGATTTTTCAAAAACGTGTTTTTGAAAATTTTATGTCTTGGAATTTTTGGTTTATCGAGAACAATTATTAGGGGATTTCAACATTATTTCTCGAATTCAACACACAATAACAAACACATTTACTTTCTCTCATTGTTCGATCAATGTTTGTAAATCTTAACTTATCGAAATGGAGTACACATCTCTTACGAACAAGTCCATCCTCTCGGGTACCGAGAATCGTCCACCAATGTTGGTGAACACTATGTACGAGGATTAGACTTCCCCAATGGAAATTTACATGTTGAACAAAGAGAATGGACATCTCATTTGGGCATCGGTGCTCAATGGACTTGTAGAATATGGTACTGTGATAGAAGGTATAGTTACTTGTCCTCGCACAACGGGTGAATTGACCAGAGATATGAAGAGTCAAGATAAGTGTGATAAACAAGCTACAAACATCATTCTCCAATCCCTTCCTCCAGATGTCTACAAACTTGTGAGTAAACATAAAGTTGCCAAAGAGTTATGGGATAGAATTCGTGTTCTAATGCAAGGCACCTCATTAACTAAACAAGAACAAGAGTGTAAGCTTTATGATACATTTAATAAGTTTGGCTACGTCCCCGGGGAGACTCTCAATGATTACTATTTGAGATTTACTCAATTGTTGAATGAGCTCAATATCTATGGCATGTCAATTCCTACGTTTCAATTAAACACTAAGTATTTGAACACTCTTCCATCTGAATGGCGTAAGTACGTGACGGCTGTTAAGTTGGCTAAGGACTTGCATAACACCAATGTGGATCAACTTCAAGCTTTTCTTCAACAACACGAATGCCATGTGATCGAGGCTCGATTGTCAACACCACAAATTCGTGATCCACTTGCCATGTATACTTCTCTGTTGGGAATAAAATTGACCAAGTTCGTAGACGCTGACAAGAGGAACTTAGACGCTGACAAGAGTAAACGAGGCGCTGACAGATGAGACGCTGATAAGAATTATCAAGGCGCTGACAAGAAGAATCTTAACACAAAGACAAGGACTAAATCTGCCAATGATGAATTCTTCAAGCTGGTGGACAAAATATGAAGATAAGAATTCAGAATATATTCTTAATGTTTTAAAAGATTTGGTCAATAAGTTATTTGAGTATGTTTATCTTATGTTTCTTCCTAAAATAGTTGATCTTAGCTTTTTGTACAAGGCTTCTTAACCTATAAAAGGAGGCCATAGGGTTAGACATAACACACATCTCATATACACCTCTTCCACATATTTCACAACACTTTCATTGTAATCATTCGTTGATATTGTTTATCATATTGAAAGTTTGGTGTTCATACATTGTTTGTTTGTTCTTTATTCTAAGTATTAGTTTCCGCATAATACTTAGATTGTTGAATACACAAAGTTTCTCTACGTGTTAAAGTTGATTTAATCTCGTTAACACAAAGCTAATCGATCTAAGTTTAGGATCAACAAGTGGTATCAGAGCTTGTTGAGAAACTTTGATTTGAAGAACGAGATCTAATATCGTGAGGTGAACCAGGCTAAGGAAGAAGGTGAAGAATAATCTGATGATGTTTTCAGTTAAGGCCACGTCTACTTCAAGTTCCACAAGTTCCAATTCTTCTTCATGTTCTGATAATAAGGTATGTGATGACTCTTCTTGTAGGTTAAATACTGAAAGTCTTAATAAAGAAGTTTTAAAATTGAAATCAGATGTTTTAGACGTAAAAGTTAAACTTTCAAATTATCAAGTGGCACTTGTTGAAACTGAAAAGACTGTGGCTGAATATAAGAAATTGGAGTTTGACCTAAAAGATCAAATCAATATTTTAACTCATGATTTCAATGCTAGTATTAAGGTTAAAAACATCATGGAGAGAGCCTATGGTGTTTTAGAAGCTAAGTTAGATGACACCATTAAAGATAAAGAGAATCTAGGGCTTAAGATTCAAAAGTTTGATAAAGCTAGCCAAACCCTAGAAAAGTGTGTCAGTGAACAAAGAGACTCTAGGGATATGTCTGGGATTGGGTTGAAAGAATATGTTGTCGTTCCACCACCTGCTGGGAACTTCTATGGTGTCCATAGAAAGGATCTCTCCTGGACTGGTATTCCAGAACTCCAAGAAGAGGAATTTATTCCTCCACCTAGAGTCCTTTCCCTAGTTGAGGAATATCAACAAAAGGTTACTGACCTAGAAGAGTGGAAGAAGGCTAACCCCACTTTGTTTGTTAAGGGTGGGATGCTTAGTGAGAGTCCATTTGTGCCTACACCCATTGAGAGTCCAGTAGTATCTACACCTATCAATGTGACCAATCCCATCACTAGAAAAGCCGTTAATCTTGGCTCCCCAATTAAGAAACAACCAAGTGTTAAATACGCTAAAATTTATAGGAAACCTAGGTCATTCAAAAGCCAAGCAAGTGTTAATGGGACAGGGTTTTATCAGTCTAAGCCTAAGTTTGTGTCCAAAAAGGCTTGTTACTCATGTGGGAGCTTCTCACATTTGGCCTATAATTGTGTGAGTGAATACAACTCATTCGTTGACAATAGGTCATCCAATTTCAACCATAGACCTTTTGTCCACACTAGACCACAGGCTACTAGACTAGCTCCTTTATTCTCTAAGGCAGCTAATACCCATGGACAAAGGCCCTTTCAAAAGACCAACACTTGGTCAAACAGGCAGTATGTTCCTATAGCAAACCCTAGGTTCAACGCTGATAAGGGTAATTTCAGCGTTGACAAGAACAAATCCAGCGCTGAAAAGAACAAATTCAACGCTGACAGGCACAAATTCAGCGCTGACAGCTCCAAGTTTGGTATGAGACCTTATTTTAGACCATATAAACAAAGATACTTGGTTAATAAGGGTCAAGGGTCTAAAGCATCATCCCACTTATCATGGAAACCTAAACAAGAGCAAAAATCCAATTTTAATGGTATTTCAATGAGTTGCAATAGATTTAAATATCTTGAGAAGGTCATTACTAGACTCATTGGATCAAATTGGGTGATTAGGTCCCAAAGAGATGAACAGGGATTTGTGGTAAAGAATAAGGCCACTCTAGTTGAACAACTAGACAGATCCAAGTCTGACAAGGCTTGGATCTCCAAAGAAAACTAATTTGTTTTCTTTTTGAGCAGCCTATCGAAAAGCAGGTTAATGATCAAGGATATTGGGATAGTGGATGCTCAAGGAACATGCATTGTTGGTCTTTTTACTTTATTATTTTTATCCACTGACATGTTATCTCTACCCATTATTATGGGAAAGGGTAGCCTCTGTTGGTGTGTTTTTGTGGTTTTTGTCTAACTATGCAGGAAAATGGAGCTACATTTGGATGGATACAGAATTGGAAACTTTTATTTATGATGGTTGGAGTGTTTACATTCCTATCTTGAGATAAAAGTTTGCTTCTTCACATATAATAATTTGTATGCTTCTGTTAAGGGGAGGTAAACCTCTAGGTTTTTGGGTACTCTTAGAGCACTCTTGCATAATTCTAGATTGTGTCCACTAGTGAGTACGATTTAGTTTTCTAATTTGTGAGGCACTGTAGCATGCAAAGTTGATATAATGTGCATGCTGCCAAGACATTTGACCTAGATTTGGGTTTGGTCGGTTGGGACACGTTGGGTATATGTTTGGGTTACTTGGGGAGTTGCAAAGGTTTTATATGAGTTAACTTTCTCTTTGGGGAATTTGTGGACAAAGGACTCTTGAGTTCATGTGTGTCTATCATACTTTTGCATGAGTGTATGCATGAACAGTGTTTGTCACTCTTGCTTATTAGAGACTAGTTAATTTCCTTAGGATTATTACCTTTGTTTATGTTCTAACTAAAGTTTTTCATTCGCATGTCCATTTTATGCTATGACATCTTAGCTGGTGTCATTCATAAACTTATTTATAGTCCCAAAATGTTTCATCACCCTTTCATTTTTCAATTTTTTGGATATCTGGAAGCCTAATGATCATTGAGATGTTTTTCCTAGTAATTGACATCTAGTAGCAGCATAGATCACTTTCACAAGGGTGTATAGTGTTATGGAGATGGCTGAGACTATTGGCACTAGCTTTAATGCAGGTCAAGTCAGTTTTATCATCAGTAAGTCCATCCCCATGTCCTCAGAATCAACATTGAGGATTCATTTGCCGAATGTGGATGAGGACAGTATGAAACCTTTGACATTAATCGAATTGACGAAAATCTGTATTAGCTTGCAAAAGCAAAATACAGAACTGGTACAAATTGTCAAGGATCACTGTTTGAACTGATAATACTTGTTGTTTTGGAAGCTGATATAACACTATGAAGGATATTCATAGCTTCGTCCTTTGATACTAATCTTGGAGAGGAGTCTTAAAAAGGGGAGGAGTAACTGAATTTTAGTGACAAAAGTTATAAAGAAGGCTCCAAAAGACTCTATAGGTAACTCAAGAAGCTTGATGTTATAATATGTATTGCAGATGATGATCAAGATCAAGTTTGAGTGTTGACTTTTGAGTTTTAATTATACTCAAATTCAAGGATGGAGCATGTTTGTAAGAATCATCTCTGTATGTTTTATTTTATTTAGAAACTTGATTACTAGAGTAGATATCAAGTTTAGGGGAGGATTGTTGGGAATAAAATTGACCAAGTTCGTAGACGCTGACAAGAGGAACTTGGATGCTGACAAGAGTAAACGAGGCGCTGACAGATGAGACGCTGATAAGAATTATCAAGGCGCTGACAAGAAGAATCTTAACACAAAGACAAGGACTAAATCTGCCAATGATGAATTCTTCAAGCTGGTGGACAAAATATGAAGATAAGAATTCAGAATATATTCTTAATGTTTTAAAAGATTTAGTCAATAAGTTATTTGAGTATGTTTATCTTATGTTTCTTCCTAAAATAGTTGATCTTAGCTTTTTGTACAAGGCTTCTTAACCTATAAAATGAGGCCTTAGGGTTAGACATAACACACATCTCATAAAAACATCTGCCACATATTTCACAACACTTTCATTGTAATCATTTGTTGATATTGTTTATCATATTGAAAGTTTGGTGTTCATACATTGTTTGTTTGTTCTTTATTCTAAGTATTAGTTTCCGCATAATACTTTGATTGTTGAATACACAAAATTTCTCTACGTGTTAAACTTGATTTAATCTCGTTAACACAAAGATAATCGATCTAAGTTTGGGATCAACATTCTCAACAAATGACCCCCCCCAACAAAACATGGCTTACATTATCAACAACAATCATACTTTCACCAGCCACCACAACACATATATCAGCAAACGCATCAACCATCTTATCAACCATAAATGATGCCACAATAAACATATCAACAAAGTGTTCTTCCACATCAACCAACACATCAGGCATCACCATCACAAGTTATCACTTCTCCTATGGGCTATACTCCTCAGCAAGGATATTTTTTAACTGAAGCACCACAAGCACAAGCCTTCTACTCCAATGAACTTCCACCAATTCAACCACCGGTCTTTACTTCAAATGATACGCCTAGTGATGACTTAAACCATCTCACTGCCTACTTATCAAAACTTGTTGCTACTAGAGGTTTTCCACCAACGAACAATCAGCTCCGCACTTCTTCAAATCCTCGACAACAAGCCACTATTCAAGATGGTCAAGTGACGGTGCAAACCATTCAGGGAAGGCAAAATTCATATGGGCCTCCTACAAGGATTGTGAACGCTCAAGCTGCGACTTCTCAAGCTATTGGAAATGGAAGCACTATTGGTCCTCAAAAGGTTGTGACTTGCTACAATTGCCGAGGACAAGGTCATATGGCTAGGGAATGCATTCAACCCAAAAGGAGAAGGGATGCGACGTGGTTTCATGAGAAGATGTATTTAGTCGATGCTCAATCTAAGGGAAAGATCTTAGATTCAGAGGAATTAACATTTCTTGCAGACCCTGGGGCAGTAGATAATGAAGGCATTGCAGTCGTCTCTACTTCTAATGCAGCATATAAAGCAGAGGATCTTAATGCATATGATTCGGATTGTTATGACATTCACTCAGCCTAAGCTGCTCTCGTTGCTAATCACTCTTACTACGGTTCTGATGTCGTCAATGAGGTACCAACCACATCTAATAATGGTCATGATAATCCACATCATGTTGAGCATGAAAATGACAACCTCGAACAACATTCAGGAACTAGTAACTCAAATGATGTGGTATCCAATCCAACACATTTGAGAGAACCTCAACCAAATGCTACAACGGGTATGGAATCTTATGATCAACGTGATTTGGTAATGGTGCCTAAAAATATTATTGATAATATGAATGTGGTCATTCGACAAACCGTAGATATGAATGCCAACCTAACCGCTGAGCTTGCGCTGTATAAGGAAAAGGTCAAAACTTTTGAAATGGTCCCTCAAGCAGAAAAAATAACTTATTCTGACTTTGACCAATTTCGTTTTGAAAAGATTGAACACTTAAAAGAAATAGAATCACTAAAAGAAAAGGAGTCAGTTCTAAATGATTTTCAGAAACTTAAAATAGATTTCGAAACTCTGGAGTCTAAAAAGTTTGAATCGGAAATTAATGCTACCAAACTTCTTAAATTCAAGGAACAACAGCTTTTAAAACAATACGCTTCCATAGAAAAGGTTCATATTTTAACTAAATCGTTTAAAGAACTCGAACTTAAGCGTCTTCGAAATTTACCACCTAATCCCGGTTATGCAAAACAAGCTCATGAATACATTCCTTGTCTTTATGATGTGACCCTAATTGGCAAATCGAAAGAAGTACCTTATGTTCGTAGTACTGAGGAGACAATGTCACTTGCGGAAGAAACACGATCTAAAATGCTTTCAAACTTCCACAAGCTTGATCATGATAAGCATAATAAAGATCAATTTTCTAAAAAGACCCACGTTCGCTTACAAAATGAATTAGCTCAATTATCAGCTTTTGTGCCCCAAAGTTTGTCAAAAGAAAACCTTCCTAGTACGTCTCCTACACTTGTCAAAAAGGATTTAACTAAGTTAATTCCACTGGTGAGTAAGGTGTCAGATAGCTTAAATGCGGTGCACTAACACTTTGCCGATTTTGACAAGGTCATTACGGAACGTATGACGGCTATGGCCATAACGGAAGGTGAATGGAATTTTGAGCACACTAGAGCTGCGTTTCGAGATGAAATTGTTCCAGTTGTAAACAATGTTAAAGCTTGTCTTAGTAATATTGATTAAGATTTGCTTTTGGAAATAGAAGAATTTAGACGTGTTTTCAATGAAATGGATGATGCTTATGAAAACAATTAACTTGAAATAGATCGAATTTTACGCCAAAATGATCAGCTTCTGAAGCAAGTGATGTCGCATGATATTGTCTCCGTCTGCGTGAATAAAAGTGTTGATAATGATTCTATTGTGCATAATGTTAACTCTGTGGATAATGTGGTAGATAGTACTTGTCACAAATCTGACACTAAATTTTTAAAGCTTCAAGATTCTTATTCTTCGCTTTCAAAACGTTTTGATGAGATTCAAAAACGTTGTATTTCGCTTGAATGTACACAACAATTTCTTCAAGAGATTTTTGAAACGTCATTCGAAGGTGTTAATATAGATGATGCAATTTTTCAAAAGAATTTTCGATTGAATTTACAATCAAAACGTCGTCAGTCGAGTGACAAGGTTGCTAAATCATTACCAATAGACATAGAGAAATCTAAGGAGATTAACTGTGTGAACGTACTTGTGGCCGCTGAGTATTTTAAACTTGATCTAGATAATTGAGTTTCCAAGATTTTGTCCAAAGTTGATAACTTAAAACAGAAAAATACACAACTCTTCGATTCAGTAAAGCCCGCATGTGCTAATACCACTATACATAATCAATCATTGATTGAAAGATTGAATCAAAAGTCGGTGGAAATATCTGATTTGAGGGAACAAATTTGTGATAAAAATCTGGCTTTGGTTGAGTTAAAGGAAACACTTCGTACCCTAAAAGGTAAGAATGTTGTGGATAACGTAACCACTGTCTCGACTTCTTCCTCTAGTGCAATAAAAAAGAACCTCATCGCCGCCACACCACTTAACAAGGTCCCTAGGACTAAACCATCTCAAACATTGGTCACTAAAGATAAGGCAAAATCAAAACCAGCTGCTAATATTCTCGTGTTGCCTTCTACAAGAGTAAACACCACTACTAAGGCTCAAAGATCTAAGCCTAAAAGAAACAAGAAGAATGATAGGATCTTGCCCCCATCTAGTAGTCAAGTGAAGAAGAATGTAGAAGCCCATCCTAGGAATGTTATTTCTGTTTTGAATAAAAAGAATCATGTAGCTAAACTTAAAGGCTCTGCAGTTGTGCAGCGTTCTAGCCTACTGTGAATTCTAATTTGAAATGTTGGAATTGCAATGAATGTATGTTTTCTAGTCGTCATGATTATTGCCTTATTGACCATGTGAATGAGATGAATTCCCGGAAAAATGGTTTAGAATAGAAACCGACTGGGAAAGTGTTAACCCAAGTTGGTTGGATGTGGCACCCCACTGATATAACTTTCACTATAGTAGGAAATGCGTGCCCTTTAACTAGGATCACTCCCACTAAAGCGAAGAAAGCGTTCCCTTTAATTAGGAGTACCAAGTCTACCAAAACAGAAGCGTGTCCTTTAATTAGGAACATCGACACTACTGTAGGAACCAAGTGCCCTTTAAATAGGTCTACTCCCACTGTAGTGCACACTATTACTCCAAAACCTCATTAAGTTGGAACATTAAAACCTAATAATGGTAAAACTCACATTAAAAACGCAGGAAATCTAAGGATAACACAAACTTAGCAATTCTAATGATATTATATATGTATCTGCTACCAATCCATGACCAATAGTTTCCAATGCATTGTCTACTGTTGTTGTTAAAAACAGGTGGTCCAAATTGTTCTATGGTATTTGGACTCTGGTTGCTCCAAGCATTTGACCGTAGATCGCTCTCAGCTTAGAAATTTCGTCAGCAAGTTTCTTGGTATGGTTCGGTTTGGAAATGATCATATTGAAAAGATAATGGGTTACGGTGAATATCTTACTGGGAATGTTATAATTTCAAGAGTGTATTATGTGGAAGGTCTAGGTCACAATTTATTTTCTGTGGGACAATTCTGTGATGTAAACCTAGAATTTGCTTTTTGAGAGCATACATTCTTCATTCGTAATTTGGAAGGGGTTGATTTATTGAAAGGTACTCGAGGGAATAATTCGTACACTTTGTCTCTACAAGACATGATGTCCGCTTCTCCCGTATGTCTTCTCTCCAAAGCATCGAAGACTAGTCATGGTTATGGCATCGACGGTTATCTCATCTTAACTTTGACGCTATTAATCATTTAGTGAAAAACGAACTTGTTCGTGGTCTTCCTAAACTTACATTTCACAAGGACCATTTGTGTTCCGCTTGTACAATGGGGAAGAGCACTAAGAAATCATACAAACCCAAGACTGAAGACACCAACCAAGAGAAACTTTATTTGTTGCATATGGATCTTTGTGGGCCAATACGTGTTGAAAGTCTTGGTGGTAAAAAGTACATCCTCGTCATGGTGGATGATTACTCTCGGTTTAAATGGGTGAAATTTCTTGCAACAAAAGACGAGGCACCTAAATTCATCATCGATTTTCTCAAGATGATTCAAGTGCGTCTCAACACTACTGTCCGACGCATCCGTACAGATAATGGAACCGAATTTGTGAATCAAACTTTGCCTAAGTATTATGAAGAAGTTGGCATATCTCATGAAACATACGTTGCTCGCACTCCACAACAAAACGGTGTCGTTGAAAGGCGAAATCGCACACTTATGTAAGCAACTCGAACGATGTTAATTTACGCGAAGGCTCCATTATTTTTATGGGCAGAAGCAGTATCTACTGTAGTGTACACCCAAAACCGGTCACTAATTCGAAAACGGCATGGCAAAACACCTTATGAGCTTCTCGATGGAAAAGTACCAGATTTATCATATCTTCATGTATTTGGTTCTCTTTGCTATCCAAATAATGATGGTGACAATTTGGGAAAACTTTAACGAAAGGCTGATATTGGTATTTTCATTGGTTATGCACCCACAAAGAAGGCATACCGAATCTACAATCGTAATTCTCGTAAGATCCTCGAAACTATGAATGTTGATTTTGATGAGCTGACAGCAATGACTTCTGAGCAAAGCAGCTTTGAACCCGTACTTCATGAAATAGGACCCAGTAACATTAGCTCTGGTCTTGTCCCAAACAACCCCACTTCATCATCATTTACACCACCTTCTAGGAATGAATGGGATACGTTGTTTCAACCGTTCTTTGATGAATTCTTTACTCCTCCAAGTATTGTTGCTCCAGAACCTGAGGTAATAGCTCCGTTAACGAAGTTGTCGCTCCAGCAACCGAAGCACAATCAGATACGTCTACACCTACAATTGGTCAAGATATACCTTCAACGAGTAATTCTCAACCAACACCGGAATCAACTACCCATGTCATGCCTATTGATGATGAAGAGGATGATGATGATCACGATTTGGAATTCGCTCAAATGCGTGAACTTCCATTCTTTGGTGTACCAATTCCCGACTCTAATTAAGCCTGGTCGTCCACCTCAGAGGAAGCTCCTACTATGGTCTACTCCAATCCACGGATTCGTGAACATGACAACAAGTGGACAAAGGATCATCCTATAGATTCTATTATAGGTGACCCTAATCGTCCGGTATCCACAAGAAGTCAGTTACAAGAAAGTGCAATGTTTTGTCATTTTGATGCTTTTCTCAGTGAAGTTGAACCTAAGACGTGGCAACAAGCATTCACCCAATCTTGTTGGATAGAAGCTATGCAAGAAGAACTTAATGAATTTATACGTCTTGATGTATGGGAACTTGTCCCATGCCCTGCAAGTGCAATTACTCACTTTGAAATGGGTTTACAAGGTGAAACTCGACGAGTTAGGCGGGATATTAAAGAACAAAGCTCGACTAGTAGCTCGTGGATACAAACAATTATTGGGCATCGACTTTATGGAATCCTTTGCACCGGTTGCCCGTTTGGAAGCTATTCGACTATTCCTCGCTTATGCTACTCACACGAATATGATCGTCTATCAGATGGATGTGAAGACGACATTTCTTAATGGTGAACTTAAGGAAGAGGTCTATGTTCAACAGCCGGATGGTTTTGTGAATTCTAAATATCCTAATCACGTGTACAAGCTTAAGAATGCTCTTTAAGGTTTAAGCAAACTCCACGCGCATGGTATGATCTATTGTCACAATTCCTCATTACTCAAGGCTTCGTTAAAGGCAAGGTGGATCCCACGCTGTTCATTCAGAAATTAGGTAAAGCTCTGATTATGGTACAAATATATGTTGATGATATTATATTTGTTGCCTCGACCAAAACCTTATCCGATGAGTTTGGGACACTCATGTGTTCCAAGTTTAAGATGTCAATGATGGGAAAGGTATGATTTTTCTTAGGACTTCAGATATCTCAGAGTCCCAGAGGCATCTTTATCAATCAATCCATGTATGCCCTTAAATCTCTTAAGAAATATAAGATGGAATCTTGCGACCCCGTGGATACTCCAATGGTGGAACGAACTAAGCTAGATGCAGATCCACATGGGATTGTCGTTGATCCAAAACTTTATCGGGGAATGATCGGTACCCTTCTGTATATCACAGCCAGTCGACCTGATCTTTAGTTTGCTATATGTATGTGTGCTCGATATCAAACTAGACCTACTGAGTTACACTTAGCTACTGTTAAACGGATCTTTCGGTATCTTAAAGGAACCATTAATCGGGGACTTTGGTATTCGAAGGACTCTTCGATTGCACTTATGGCATATGCAGATACAGATCACGCGGGTTGTCAAGATACACAGCGTAGCACATGTGGAACTTTGCAACTACTAGGAGACCGACTAATCAGTTGGGCATCGAAAAGGCAGATAAGCGCTGCAATTTCAAGTACGGAAGCAGAATACATAGCTATGTCTGGTTGTGGTGCTCAAATTCTTTGGATGAGATCGCAATTAACCGACTATGGTCTAGGTTTCAACAAAATTTCGATGTACTGTGACAACAAAAGTGCAATTGCCTTATGCTGCAACAATGCTCAATTCTCCCGGTCGAAGCATATTGATATTCGCTACCACTTCATCATGTAGCAAGTGGGAAATGGAGTGATCGAGCTTTACTTTGTCCGATCTGAGTATCAATTGGCGGATATTTTCACGAAGGCTTTAGATCGCGCTCGAATTGAATTTTTGGCGACAAGCTAGGATTGAGAACATTTTCGCCCGAGACTCTTAAGGAACTGGCAGATGAAGCGAAAGAATAGTGGTGGTAAGTTATTCTCCGTATCCTTGGTGATCATCCGTATATATTGTTTATATCTTTATCCAAAAAAGCAAAATACAAAAGTATAAAACCATATAAAAACCCAAAAAAGTGAAAAACTTCATAAAAATCCAAAAATATTTTTACTTTATTTTTCAAAGGCATGTCTTTTGGGTCGATAATATTTACGGCCTTAGAAATGTTGATTAATATTGACACGGCACCATAAATAGAGTTCGTACAAAATTTGTAAATATTTCATAAAACACGCCTATATGGCTTGTAGTTATTTCAGACTGCAACCCGTTTTTCATATTAAAGTCAAGTATTTCTTATGAAAGCTTTGGCTCACAACGGGAATTATTTTTCTCGGGCAAGGTTTACTTTAAAACCTTGTAAGGGATCAAGTTTACTTTATAACTTGGTCTAACACAAATCTATGTACGCATCAGTGCATTTATTTGTTAAAACAAGAGAAATCTTGTTTTTATGAAGTTATCATCTCTACAACTATAGCACTCTACAATTGGTATCTACATACTCAACGATGCGACTACTCAAACGACGACTACAACTATTTCAATAGAACACGGTTCAACAATTGAGGGGGAGCAATTGTCAAGCATTCAGAATTTTCGATGCCAAAAGTGCCAAGGTCACTAATTGGTGTCAAGACAACAACACCAATCGTACATGTGGTGTCAAGAGATGACTTCAGATGTGACGAGGCGACCAACATTTGCTGACAAGAACCATTTGATCTTATCATATGATGTTCTCATCAATCAGGTCCAACCTTGTCAATTTATTCTAATATGGTGAGTTTGTGATCATTTTACTAATCAGTATCATATCTCAACATTTGGTATCATGAAGATAAAACAGACTTGCATTTTTCTTCCCAAAACTTTGTTAAAACTTCATTAAATCAATTGATATTAAAAACATCTATTGGGTTAATATTTTTAATATGGGGGAGAAAATGTGATTTAATATGGGACATGATTATTCAAAAATGGTTTGACTTAACGTGATAGCTCATCCCAACTTGTGCGAAATGTTTTTGAATATCATGGCATATGTTAAGGGGGAGCAAAAAGGATTTGCTATACCAAAATGTATTTCATGGTGACATAAGGATGGTAGGATAGGTTAAGTCCAATGATTCTTCCAAAATCGGAGGAATCTTCCCAAGGACATTCCATAGCTAGAAATAGTAGTCCTTAGGAAAGATGGAGAAAGATTGTGAATGTAGCTGAATGTCGACCAAGTACTTAAGTTAGCACTAGAACAATCACAACAAGGTGCTAGTTATGACGTATTGGTAAGCATTGAAGGGGTTGAAGAATGAAAAATAATTGTAAAGATAAAGGGTGTAAAGAAAGAAGCCCTCATTACAACCTTAGGTAGAAACCGGGTCAATACATATGCTATTGAGATCATTTTAATGATGCACGATATTGAAGATAGACATCATGGAGCTAGTGATGCAATGCACAATCCATCCCAGCTAACTCAGATATCTCTCAAAAGGTATTTGTTTTATTCACACGGAGACACGCATTATCTATCGATTTATTCACTCCGAATATATTGATATTGAAAAGGTGGCACTCCTCTCCAGCCTCCGATCACTAAAATCCAAAATGCACGATCGAGTCTAGAACCATTTGAGATCATCAAATATCTCATTAGGACACACTTTCATATTTATTTGCTTCTTCACACTCTGTGAAAAGTAAGAAAGATCTTAAGTGTCCTACGCAAAATATTCATGATCTTGCCTGAACATCCGAGTAATACGAAAGTATTTACAATGAAGATGAAAATCCTTCTTGAGCGAATATCAAAAAGCTCATGGTAGGTGACTTGCGAGATTCTTTAGGAATCAAACTTGTGATAACTGGAAAGCAACAGTGGTTTAATTCTTAATTGAATTTAAACACGTTCCAGGCCTCTACGTAATATCTCAGTGATCTTGCCAGAACACTCAGAGTGACACCTTAGTGTTCACAGTGAAGAGTTTAATTCCTTCTAGTGTTAACCTCAAACAGCACTTGGTAGGTAACTTGCAAGATTCAATATGAATCAAGCTCGTGACAACAGGAAAGCAACGATGGTGCGATTCTTTATTGAATCAAACTTGTTCCAGGAATCAGAATTGACGGCTTCAATCATGCGGATAATTTCTCAAAATGATTCACTTTTTACGTTCGCAGTCAGCTTTGGACGGTCGAGTAAAGAGAACGGGTTTACCCGCGAAATATTGTCAAGGAGATTTTTAATTAAATCTACCTGCTACAAGTACGAAATTTTTTATCATCCAACGGTCTTCACCGACCGGAGGTAAAATGCTACCGAATTAGAATGAAATGTTCAAAGCCATTTCATTCATGTCTACTTATGTTGCGGCATTTGAAGACGGTGGCGTTGCGGAGTCCGAGATGAAGTCGTCCCCACATGCTTATGTTTTCTACCTCAACAAATTCAAGAAAGCCTAATAGTCAAGTCTTCCGCTGTATCAAACTCTGAAGCTTTCAAGAATTACAAAGGTATAAGTACGTGGGACGTGAAGTCACGGAGAGGCGAAGATCACAAGTAATGGATGCATAAGATCTAGGCAAGAGATTAATGCTCAAGATTGATATAAAAGATCACATCAGCATGTTCACCTAAAAAGAAAAAGAAAGAAAGACGAAGACTACGAGCTCAAGAACAAGCATAACATGCTAGGTTTATTTTATTATTGTAACTCAGGTAACGCCCTTGTTTGGAGTGACCTCCCTTAGGGGGAGATTGTTAGAAATACGTTTTACGTATTAGAAAGGATCGGTCACTCCAACAATAGTCTAAGAAGTAGCTCGAAGTTTAGTTATCGTAATTGTAAACAAACAAGGCCAAGCCAAGCCTACAACTTTTGTAGGCCAGCGGCCCAATGTAAGCCCAAGCCCATGTCATGGGCTTGGGTATATAAACCCTCTCCTTAGTTGGAGAGGGTGTTGGTTCACATTATTTTCACATAGTAGAAAGGGTTTTCTTCATACTTTCTCTCTCTAAGTGTGTGTGTTCTTACCATCTTTCTATCTCTTTCTCTCTCTAGACTAAGCATAGATTTACGATATCCTACATTTAGTCCTAGGGCCCTTGTTAAATGGTGTGACGGCGATGAGGTTCCTTTAGATTGCACTAGAGGACGATGCTGAGATGGTGGTTGCGTTATCCACAACATTCTTACCTTTTAGGGTACGAAGTGTTTCCTTTAACTCAGCCATAGCCAAATTTTTATCACAAATTTGTTCCCTCAAATTAGATATTTCCACCAACTTTCGATTCAATCGTTCAATCAATGATTGATTCTGTGCAGTGGTATCAGCACATGCGGGCTTTACTGAATCGAAGGGTTGTGTATTTTTCTTTTTTAAGTTATCAACTTTGGACAAAATCTTGGAAACTCGATTATCTAGATCAAGTTTAAAATTATCAGTGGCCTCAAGTACGTTCACACATTTAATCTCCTTAGATTTCTCTATGTCTATTGGCAATGATTTAGCAACCTTGTCACTTGGCTGACGTTGTTTTGGTTGTAAATTCAATCTTAGATTCTTTTGAAAATTTGGATCATCTATATTAAAACTTTCGAATGACGTTTTAAAAATCTCTTGAATAAATTGTTGTTTACATTCAATCAAAATACAATGTTTTTAAATCTCATCAAAACGTTTTGAAAGCGAATTATAGGAATCTTTAAGCTTTAAAAATTCAGCGTCAGATTTGTGACAAGTACTATCTACTACATTATCCACAGATTCAACATTATGCACAATAGAATCTGTAGAAACTAGAAGGGGGGGGTGAATAGTTTCTTATATTTACTAGTTAAAAGATGGTTTTCAAAAAATCCTTTTTTTCAAAAACTTAGGCTTGAAGAAATATGTGAAATCTTCTTATGCACAATATGAACAATGATAGTGTAACTAAACTAATACTAACTAATGTATATGCACAAAGAATAAAGAATGTAAAGAGTTAAGGGTAAAGAAAGATCAAACCAAACACCAAGGATTTATAGTGGTTCGGCAACGAAGCTCACTCCTCGTTCCTACTCCACTCCTCGAGTACTCCTTACTCGAGAGTTCACTACACAACAAGCTCCTTATGGTGGAGAAAACCGTACACATTGCTTAACCAATTTCCGACTCTAAGCTAAAAGTCGAGCCCTAATCGTAGCTAGGACCAATCTACACAACTATACTTAGTACATACACAACTTCCAAATAGACACAACTACTTGGATCTTTACAACTGTGACACAACAACAAATGTATAAGATTTGATCTTCAAAGGATCTTTGGTGGTGGACTCAACACTTCACAAGGATAGTGTTCTTCTCTTTGCACTTGGAGAGGAAGGGATGGATGGGATAGATTCACTTCTAAACAAGTAGTAATCAATCAAATGATCAAGGATTTGAGTGATTTAAGAAGTATGTTTGAATCTGGAAATATATGTGCAAAAGAGTTGAAGAGAAAATCTGAGAATGGTCCAATATTTATAGGACAAAGGGCCAACGGCTATATCTGCCCGCGGTTCCTTATCTCAGTCGGCGGTTCCTTATCGATAAGGAACCGCATAGGCACTAGGGAACCGCCGGAGTAGACTCCGCTCCCTTTTTTTTCCTTTAGTGGTGGAGGTCTTATCTGATTATAAAATATCCTGAAAAAATATTCCAAATCAAAAAAGAATATGCCATTTTCAAATTTTTAAATATTTAATTTAATAAAACATTTTCTTAAAAAGAAAGTTTAATAAAAAACTTGTCACACTTAATAAAAAGTGAGTTTTAAGAAAAGATTAAATCACTTGATCACTTGATTAAGGTTAGTACTTGTTTATTCATACCTTAAGTGAAAATGGGTAAAATGAAAAGTACTTGAACTCAAGAATTCGTTTTTCGTTGTTTTCATAAATGCTTGTTTTTACATATTGTCGTAATCAAAACTAAGCGAGACCAAAAATGTAAGTAACGTTTTTAGGCATTATTTCATTAACAATCTCCCCCTTTTTGATTCTGACAATACATAAACTCAATCACACAAAAAAAAGATTTTCGAAGACGAGTTTATTCATTTCTCCCCCTTTGTCAAAGCAAAAAGGTTGCACAAGTTGGTGTTGAAGAGACGGACTTTGCAAAGACTCCCCCTTGGTGCTTACTCCCCCTTGCGTGGGGCACCGAGGAATCAAGATATGGTGACAAGCTACATAGAATGGTTAGTTGAACAAAAGAGACAACCAACAAGAGATAGCTATAGGTCACAAAAAAATAAAATAAAAAGAGAAGAAAACACAAAGACTAAGATCCAAGTGAAGTCATGTAAAAAAATCATACAAAGATGTATGAAAAAGGAAACAAGCCAAAAGCATAAATCTAATCCTAGTTAATCTAGAATTCTAAGATTTGCTTGAATTAGGTGTCTTGTGGATAAGCAACCAATGCTTATATGAAAGACAAGGTAGTGGCGGAAGGTGGTGGTGGTGGCTTGGTGGAGATCTCATAATCAAAGTGAAGAGGAGGCTTGATTAAGAGACTCTTGATGTAGCTCAACTCCTCATAGATGTGTGCCATAGCAAGATGTTGATATTGACAACAATAACAATATGTCCAATGGTGCATGACATTATCATGAGAAGGAGGAAGAACACCAAAGGGTGGTGGTGGAAGAAAAGATGTTCCACAATTAACATTCTTGGTAGGAGAAATGTGATTAAGAGTGTTTTTGGGTGAATTTGGATTGAAAGTGTTCTTGGGTGAGTTGGGATTTAAAGCAATTGGGGAAAATGGAGGAGAATCAAGGCTTTCATTAGGAATATAAGACATTTTGGGATGTGAAGTATGGCAAAATGCTTATGGTTAAATAGGGAAGGCTCAATGTATTTTTAGGGTGGTCAAAGGGTTGAAACAAAGATTCCCAAAAGTGTTGGAACAAATTTGGAGTTTCAGAAATACCCGAAAAATGAAGCACTGTACGCGGTTCCTTATCACTTATGGAGGTTCCTTATCACTAAGGGACCGCGGTTCATATATGGAACCGCCTACAGAGGCTGTGTTTTGGTGGTGAAGGAAGATTTTTCAATTCACCAAATTTTATTTTTCTAGTCTAACTAATCATAGGGATATGCTTAAAAGCAAAGATAGACAAAGAAAACACATACGAACTCACCAAATAGAGATTTGACCAAAATACATGGATTTTAAAATAAAAAATCGATGTAGGAGGTGTGTAAGACAAGACCTTAAGTCACGACACAATGATCCTCCATGATTCTATCTTGTTCTTGCTATGTTTGAGAGAATCATACATATGAATTATGTAAGCTTGAGATTAATAGCAAGAATCTATGAAAAACGTTTTTAGATTGAATTAACAATGTCAAAACATTTCTCGACCATTTTCGAAAGAGACTTTGAGAATTTTGAAAAGTAGAAGAGAAGATTTTCAAGAAGAGTTTAGGAGACTCAATGACTCAAAGTGATAAAAGACTCAAAAGAAAATAAGAGACTCAATAAAAGGAAAGCAATTAAGGAATATGTTCCATTAATCCTAGACCTAGACGCAAGTAATTAAAAGGTTCCCTCTTAAGTAGCTTAGTGAATATGTCGGCTAAGTTATCCTCAGAGGGTACCTTCTCAATCGAAATGTTCCCCTTTTGAACATTATCCCTAAGGAAATGGCGGCGAATTTCTATGTGCTTGGTTCGCGAATGTTACACAAGATTCTTGCTAAGGTCTAAAGCACCTTTATTGTCGCACATGATGGGAACATCATCAAGAGAAATCCCGTAATCAACAAGCGCTTTCTTCATCCATAGAGCTTGTTGGCATGATTTTCCGGCACTCACATACTCGGCTTCCGTGGTGGATATCGCAAGAGCGGTTTGTTTCTTGGAGAACCAAGAAGTTAAACAACAACCCATGAAGGTACAAACTCCACTAGTGCTTTTCTGGTTCACATAGTCTCCCGCATGATCCGAGTCCGCGTAGACAATGGTTTCTACGCCGGTCCTTTTAGGATACCATAATCCTAAATGTATAGTGCCCTTAATGTATTAGAAGATATGCTTAACCGCTTCAAGGTGAGAGGTTTTGGGAGCCTCTTGGAAGCGAGCACAAAGGCAAACACTAAACATGATATCTGGTCGACTTGCTGTTAGGTACAACAAGCTACCAATCATACCTCTATATTTGGTGTTGTCTACCGACTCACAATCATCATCTACAGTGAGTTTAGTATCCGAGGCCATTGGGGTCTTCATTGGTCAAGATTCTTCTAATCCAAATTTCTTTAGCATTTCTTTAGCATACTTAGATTGACTAAAGAAAATACCATCATCCATTTGTTTAACTTGGAGTCCTAAAAAGAATTTAAGTTCTCCCATCATACTCATTTCAAACTCATCATGCATGATTTTGGCAAAGTCATCACACAATTCTTGACAAGTTGAGCCAAATATAATGTCATCAACATATATTTGCACGATTATGAGGTGAGAACCTTTCTTATTTGTAAAGAGAGTGTTGTCTACCATCCCCATGGTATACTCATGTTTAACAAGAAACGATTTAAGTCTATCATACCAAGCTTTGGGTGCTTGCTTAAGACCATAAAGTGCCTTCTTAAGCTTGTAAACATGATCCGGTTTCTCAAAATCAATGAAGTCGGGAGGTTGAGCCACATATACCTCCTCATTGATTAAACCGTTAAGAAATGCACTCTTTACATCCATTTGTTGAATCTTAAAGTCTAAGGCACAAGCATAGGCTAAAAGGATTCTAATGGATTCTAATCTTGCTACCGGTGCATATGTCTCGTCATAATCAATCCATTCTTGTTGATTTTAGCCTTGAGCTACAAGTCTAGCCTTGTTACGAGACACAACACCATTCTCATCTAACTTATTCCTGTAGACCCATTTGGTTCCTATAATGGTAGAACTTCTAGGTGGAGGAACAAGTTCCCAAACATCATTAGCAACGAATTGATTCACATCTTCTTGCATCGCAATGACCCAACTCTCATCCGTCAAAGCTTCTTTAACATTCTTTGGTTCAATCAAGGAGACGAAACAAAAGAAGTTGCTTTGGTTTTAGACTTGAGATCTTAGGGTCCTTTGATTTAAGTCACCAATGATATTATAGAGAGCATGATCCTTAGACTCCTTAATGTTTACTTCCTTTTCAACACTAAGGTCTTCAACTCCTATTTTTCTAACCTCTTTGGCTTTAACTACTTCTATTTCATCCAAGTCATCATCAACCAATTGTGGTGTCTTGGGTAAAGGAGGGGTTTCATCAAAAGTCACGTTAAGTGATTCTTCAATTACGCCCGAGGTTCTATTGAGGACTATGTAGGCTTTGCTAGTTTGGGAATAACCTAAAAAGATACCTTCGTAAGACTTTGGGTCGAACTTGGTAAGATAGTCTTTGGTGTTGAGGATAAAGCACTTGCTTCTAAACACCCTAAAGTATTCTAATGAGGGTTTCTTACCTTTAAGAATCTCATAGGGGGTCTTTCCTAGGAAAGGTCGAATAAGAATTCGGTTGAGAATATAAGTCGATGTGTCCACGGCATTGCACCAAAACTTTTGAGGCAAAGATTGCTCGATTAACATCGTCCTACTCATCTCTTGGATGGTCCTATTTTTCCTTTCAACTACCCCATTTGATTGTGGAGTGCGAGTGTAACACCCCATTTTGATAAATGGAATGTCACGCGTGATTATGGCGTGTCATCAAAGCATACAATGATAAATGTCTAAACATTACATGACCATAAAGGAAATACCAGAATCAACCATCAGTAGTCCAAAAGTAGAACTCATCACACACAAACATAAGTATTATAAATGAAAGGACTAAACAATGTCCATGGAAATGAGTATCAAAGTACAGATAAAATGCATAAAGTAAAGAAGGCTAGGAAAACTTCCAATCCATATGCACGTGCGCTTAAAGTCTATGAGCGTCCCTGAGTACCTGCCATTTTGGGAACATGAAAAGGAAAACAGCTGAGCAATACGCTCAGTGCACGGATATACAAGTATAGCATGAATAACATAAGCATATAAACTTGAAACAGCGGAAGAACCTAAGTCCTGGATAACCTGGTTATATCTTAATAAAACTGGTTTTATAGTTCGAAAAGCCTTATGTTTATCTTGTAAAAACTGTTTAACATATTTACCATTAGCCAATATAGGTCATGAAATATCAACATGCATGAATACTTTGAGGGGTGACCTCGTCATGCAAATTACAGGGGCTGCCTCTAATTTAATATACTGGTTTTTGGTAGGAGGGATCAGCTCCTTGTGAAGGATGCAAGGCACACACCACATTCACACTTAGTAATCTGCTGAAAACATGTAACTAGGATGCACCCATACGCCCCACCTGATAATATAATAAATGGCCAAAAGCTGAAAGCGACGCCACGAGCTATCACTCCGCCATGGCAGAGTCATAACACTGGTGCCTCCAGTGTTATGGTTATGGTACCTCCATAACTAGGTGAAACTGGTCATGTATGTATATGGCTTTAGGTATCTAATTAAACATAAGCAATTCAAAAACATATAAAACATATACTGGGAAAAACAGTTGGCTGCATACGAGAAATCCTAATAAGGAAGAATGTTCATACTGAAAGGACGAAGAATCCGTACCTTATGTCCAGTGAACGAAGAAGACGAACGGAAGAGAGTCCTACTTGGGTATCACTAATGCTACATAAATACATACGTGTATAAGTATCTGATTACTGAGTACGTAACTGGTTTTATATCATGTCTTAGCTTGTTTTATATGTTCATGTCATGTTTTACTGATTTAAGCTTTATACTGTGTTTATCATATATTTTGTCTATTCTGATTAAGTATTACTTGTATTTCATGTATTATTATACTTGTTGTGTAATAATAAGTAACTTTCTAAAAATAGCAGGTTTCGTAAAATAGAAAGTTTCCAAAAATAGAAAGTTACCAAAAATAGAAAGTTTCCAAAAATAGAAAGTTTCCAAAAATAGAATTACTGCTTAAAATAGATAAGTTTCTAAAAATAGAAAGTTTCCATAAATAGATTAGCTGCCTTAAATAAATAAGTTTCTAAAAAAATAGTAAGTTTCCATAATTAGATATAAGCTGGATAATTAAGCTAACTATATAAGCTTAAGTGTTTTCTGATTAATATTATAAGTCATGTGATTATATAGTATAGTTTATTAATTATTTCATGTAAATTAAATAAACTATAGGTTTTAATTATTTAATTAAATATAACATGATTTAATTAAATAAAGATAAAATAAATACTTAGGTTAAAACATGTATTATTATCTATAAATAATATAACCTAAGTCATGTAAATTAATTAATTATAAGTCATGGTTTTAATAATTATTTAATTATATAGTCTAATTAAAAGATAAAATACTTAGGTTAAAATTCATGTGTTAATAATAAAATTAATAGCCTAAGTCATGTAAATTAAATTAATCATGTTCATGCTTTTAATTAATTTAATTTAAATCTTGTAAAAATAATATAACTTTTAAAAATAACTCATGAACCGGACCATGTTTTTATTCTATCATGTGAACTGTTGAGTCCTATGATCGTTCGACTCAATGGTTAGGAACCATATATCTAGGTTTGATCATCATTCATATGATAACATAGCGGAAAAGAACAATGATCATGACAAGGTGTTTAGGCACAAGATACATGAATTAAAACAATTGGGATGTTCATTATATTAATAACAAACATCCACTAGACGTGTATACATTGAATCCCACGTCTAGTGCGACACACACTTTAGGTTTACATTGTGAATGAATGATATGATATAAAACCTACGTCCTATGTTTTCTTTATATACTAGAAAACATAGCTTACAAAGAAAGCTAAAGTAATAAAAAGACTCCAACGGCTTGTTCTTTTGCAACTTGTACTTTTTAGCCCTTGTCTTCTTATTTTGTTGTGTTTTGACTTATCAACTTAATAATTGGACCCAACAATCTTCCCCTAGTTGATGATGTCAAAACACTTCTCTTAAGCATGAATCCTTTGTATGTAGTACATGATCTCCAAGACGCTTCCCCTTAAGTATAGCACATATTCTTCCCCTTTTTGACACATCAATAGGGAATATGTGAAAGTATGCAATCTTGTAGATTCTCCAAAAGTAGCTCTATGTAATGATTCTGAAGAAAAATAAATAAAGTAGTCTTGATGCAGAAGTAGAATACCACAAACCTATGTTCCATGTCTTGTTTATCCATGTGATGAAGAACTTATACCTGAAGAAAAATATAAGTAGACCTCGATCCCTTGTCAATATTCTCATCCTTTGTGAGACACTGAGCACGATAATGTAACTCCTTCAAGTGTTTATGACAAGTCTTCGTCACCAACTATGTAAGCACGAACAAGTTACCTTTAAAGTCAGTGGCTGGAAGTGCATGACTTTAAGATATGATAGAACACAAACTCGCGAAAATCTTCTTCAATCATCAAACTTCCCATAAGAATTCTTCCCCTTAAGCTAACACTTCTTCATGATGAATTTGAATGAAATAACATCGTCATACCATATGTAAAAGTGTAATGCTGAATAACTCTTTTGCAAGGCTATCCCGATTACATAGTTTAAATATCCATCAAATTCCCACGAATAATTGCTAACTCGCTTTAAAATCATTAATCCATTTAAAAATATCCGAGCCATAAATATCATCATGATATTCTGAATTAAACGGAGATTCCATGTACCTTTTGTGTGTCTTTCCCTTCTTTTTGTGTGCTTAAAACGTACCAGTTTTTCTCAAACAGCAGCTATCCATGTGTCATCCAATATCTCTTCTGTCCAATATCTTGGTCAGATGTATTGTCCGATATCGGACAATACGTATCAGCGTTGAAGCTCATATATCGGACGACACTGTCAACCTATCAGCGTTGACTTATTCCTGTCAGCGTCGAAACTCTTCTTGTTAGCGCTTGAATTACACACGTCAGCGCCGACCTAAAATCCTGTCAGCGTTCTGCGAAACCTTATCAGCGTCGACCAAAAATCTTGTCAACGTCAAATTCTTATCAGCACTGCACTAAAACTTTGACAACGTCAAAATAAGTCCCATCAACGTTGACAAATGGCCTACGTGAATTAAATAATAAGATCATGTCCGTAACCCTATGATTTGCTTTTAACTTTGCCATGTGAACACAATGAAAATCACCCAATCAGAAACGAGCAACCGTGTGAATGCAAACCTTTTCTTCAATTATACACTCGTTTCACAACTTTGTTATCTTCCGTGTGAACACAAAGAATTTCCCCCAATGAGAAATTTAGATCCGTGTGAACATAAGATCTTTTGACCAATCAGAACGTGATCTTCATGGTAATACACTACACTAGCATGTAGAGTAGCAAAGCTTCAAATAACAAATTAGGGTTTCTTTTGGCCGTGTGAATGCATCGATTTTCAATCAGCAGCTTTATTTTGACCAGCAGCAATGAATCGAACATAAGTACTCGCTGTACTCATATAGATCTAGGGTTTGTATGCCAAACCGAATCTAGGGTTGCAAAACCCTAATATCATAGTCATGTTTAAGGTTTGTAAAACCCTTTTATTGCTGCTCACCATTCCTTGTGTCTTCTTGAATTGATCTAGGGTTTGTAGAAAAACCCTAAACCATGATTTTATGTAAACAAGAAATCTGAAAATCTGCCACCAGCCAACTTCGACGCTTAATAACTTTTGCCTGGGGATAGAACTCGACAATCCCTCCGGTGGATGTTTAGATCTATGTATGTAGAATACACATCTAAAATTTCGTGACGATCCAACGGTTAGATCAAAAGTTATGACCTTCTGAATACTGCTGCGCACACAAAAACGTCCAGAAAAATTCCATACGAATTTTTCTTCTCTTCACCATACACGAACACCTCGTCGTACCTAGATATCAAGAGCCTTAGGCTCTGATACCAATTGTTGAGTCCTATGATCGTTCGACTCAATGGTTAGGAACCATATATCTAGGTTTGATCATCATTCATATGATAACATAGCGGAAAAGAACAATGATCATGACAAGGTGTTTAGGCACAAGATACATGAATTAAAACAATTGGGATGTTCATTATATTAATAACAAACATCCACTAGACGTGTATACATTGAATCCCACGTCTAGTGCGACACAGACTTTAGGTTTACATTGTGAATGAATGATATGATATAAAACCTACGTCCTATGTTTTCTTTATATACTAGAAAACATAGCTTACAAAGAAAGCTAAAGTAATAAAAAGACTCCAACGGCTTGTTCTTTTGCAACTTGTACTTTTTAGCCCTTGTCTTCTTATTTTGTTGTGTTTTGACTTATCAACTTAATAATTGGACCCAACATGAACCGGACCCATGTTTAAAACCCATGAACCGGACCCGAAAAAATCACCATACCCCGACCTAGGTCGGGGTTTTCCCTTCCTTGCTGTTGCCGTGACCCGAGACCACCCAAAACACCACCAAACTGAGACCATGTGATCTCGGTGGTGCGAGTAAACCCAAGCCGAGACCCCTCTTGGGGCTCGGTTAGGCATCGACCACAACAAACACCCCTTAACACTTTATTGATTTAACCCCCATGATTAAATAGCATGTTTATATCTTGTTTTTAATTAGTTTATTAAAACATTCATGATTTTATGTGATAAACAAATCAAAACATAAAAAGAAAAAGGTTAAAGGTTATACCAATCACGTGAATCGAATGAGGATGAACACACAACGATCCTTGCAATAAATCAAAGACCGAAATCAAACCGAATCACCACTTTGGTGATGCTAAACCCGGCGGCCAAAGACAAAGGAAGAAGGAAAAGATTTTTAGGGTTTTTCTTGTTTTCACTAAATGTGTTAAATGAAAATAACTTTTCCTTAAATTCCATGTTTAGTAAAATTATGGGCTTGGCCCCTTTGGTCTTGTTGTGTCCGTGTTATGGGGCTCACATGGGGGTAACCCGAACATTTTCCGTGTCTAAAATAATAGTGTGTTCTCGTGTTCGTAATTTACGTGATCTAATTAGTTATCGATCGTGACTTAAAATATTTATTCGTGTTCGTAATAAACATATATACATACGTAATATTAGCTCGTGATTAATTTACGTTCATGATTTCATGTTCGTATGTTCGTGATTATAATTATTATTGAAATAATTATCGTATGTTAATACGTAATATATACTTATCGTGTTATAACACGTACGTAATATTTGTAATCCTTGTATGTGAAACGTAAACATGTTATAAAAAGGAAAGTTCTAATCATGTACGTACTATCGTAAGGGTACTATTCATGGTAAACGCATGCAGGTTTTACAATTCTTCCCCTTAAAAAGAATAATCCGTCCCCGAATTATAGATAAAGTAACCTGGAAAAGAAGAACATACCCGAATTCAAAATATGAAATAAGGGTAAGAAGCCCGGATAGACTCCTTTGTTTCCCAAGTGGCTTCCCGCTCGGTATGATCCCTCCAAAGGATTTTGACGAATGGAATCGCCTTCGTTCTCATGACTCGTTCTTGTCTGTCAAGAACTCACTCGGGTTCTTCTATGAAAGTGAGATCTTCACGTATCTGTTCCAGTGGATACTGAAGCATGTGAAGGGGATGATACTGGTACCCTCTATGTAAGGACACATGAAACACATTGTGTACATGAGAAAGCTGCGGAGGTAACGCTAAACGGTAAGATACTTCACTGACTCGTTCAATGATATCAAATGACCCGATGAATCGAGGAATGAGCTTCCCTTTAACTCCAAAACGTCAAACACCACGTGCCGGCGAAACCTTAAGGAAAACGTGATCTCCTACGTTAAAATGTAAGTCCCTACGATGCTTGTCTACGTATCTCTTCTGACGTAACCGTGCTTCTTGTAGTTTCTGCTTAGCTACTGCGACCTTCTCATTAGTCAGCTCTATGATATCTGGTCCTTCAAGTGTTCGCTCACCAACCTGATCCCAGCAGATTGGGGCGCGACACTTTCTGCCATACAACATCTCGAAAGGAGCACACTTGATACTTGCGTGCCAACTGTTGTTGTATGCAAACTCCACCAAACATATATAATCGTCCGAATCGCCCGTCCATTCCAACGCACATGACCTCAACATGTCTTCCGATGTCTAAATCGTTCGCTCTGACTGCCCGTCTGTTTGAGGATGAAAAGCCGTGCTAAGCTTAAGTTGTGTACCCCAAGCTTTCTGCAGACTTCTCCAGAATCGAGAAGTGAAACAAGGATCTCTGTCTGAGACGATACTGGATGGAGCATTGTGAAGTCTCATGATCTCCCTTCTGTAAGTATCAACGAGTTTACTGACCGAATCTTCCTTGCGGATCGGTAGGAAATGAGCTGATTTGGTAAGTCGATCAACAATAACCCAAATAACATCGTGCTTCCTCTTGGTTGGCGGAAGACCAGTAACAAAATCAATGGTGATTTTGTCCCACTTCCACTCTGGAATATCTAACGGTTGGAGAAGACCGCCAGATCGCTGATGCTCGATCTTGACCTGCTGGCAGGTAAGACATTTGGAGACGTAAGTGGCAATATCCTGTTTCATACCACTCCACCAAAAGTACTGTTTGATGTCATGGTACATCTTGGTCGAACCAGGATGTATAGAAAATGGGGAGCTATGAGCCTCAGCTAACAAGGCTTCCCAGAGTTCTTGATCATCAGGAACACAAAGTCTCGTGCCCTGCCATAAGATACCATCTGCATCTACTCTAAATTCTGTCTGCTTCTCCAAATATTGAATTATCGCCCAGATTTCTCCATCATCTTTCTGAGCTTCCTTGATCTTAGAGAGTAACTCGGGTTCTACACTAAGATTAGCCCAGTAACCGTGTTGTCCACGTACCATGATCTTTATGTCTAGTCGCTCCAAGTCTCTTATGATTTCCTCTTCAATCTCAAAGCCGTTGATCATTCCGGACTTTTTGCTAAGTGCATCTGCCACTACATTCGCCTTGCCAGGATGATACTACAGATTAATGTCATAATCCTTCAATAGCTCTAACCATCTCCTCTGTCTCATGTTCAATTCACGCTGAGTGAAGATATACTTCAAGCTCTTGTGGGCCGTGAAAATGTCACATGATTCTCCATATAAGTAGTGCCTCCATATCTTCAACGCAAACACGACTGCTGCAAGTTCCAAGTCATGCGTAGGGTAATTTTCCTCATAAGGCTTAAGCTGTCGTGAAGCGTATGCGATCACTTTCCCATGTTGCATGAGAACACAGCCAAGTCCCTTCCCCGATGCATCACTTTAGATTTGAAATCCACCCGTACCAGATGGGAGAGTAAGAATAGGCGCAGATACTAACTTCTGCTTCTGGTCTTCAAAGCTCTTCTCTCGTTCTTCAGTCCAGACGAATTTCTCCCATTTCCGCATCAGTTTGGTCAATGGTAGTGCTAGGTGATGAGACTGATTTTATACATGGTCTCATCGTCCAAATCGGGCTTAAAATGCATAAAATATCATCAAATATCCCAAATATATGCTCGTGTTTGTTACTTGTGTATTTTTAGGTACGGATATTGAGGAAATGGCAAAAGAACACAAGAATCATTCAAAAACGAACACGGGAAACGAAGTCGCACAATGAACCGGGCCCAAGTTTGGAATTTTGCAAAATGACCCTTGAAGAATTGAAGATTGGCAATTTTGGTCCCTCATCTTTGAAGAACTTGTCACAATTGACCCTCTAAATGTCAAATGTACAAGTATGGTCCTTAAAGTTTGAATATATTACAAGACCAGTCCCTGGAATATGAAGAATATACATTTAAAACCCTTGGATAAAGTTTTGAAAGCCTTTGTGCCAAATTTGACAAGTTTGCAAAAGTTGATAAGTGCAAAATAGGAGTTGATGGCATTTATTTACAAAGTGAAGATAACAAGGAAACTTGGGGACCCTTTCTGCCAATTAACCAAACTTTCCCACCCACTCAGGCCTTGCCACGTCACCATAACCCACCCATTAACCCAAATACCCAAACCTACACCCGACCCTACCCAGTCCAATATCCATTACCCGAAACCGGTTTTAATATTAAGCAAGTCAAATCTTTGGTCAAACCATTTTTCCCACTAAACATTACTTTTAAAAACTAATCACCCCAATATGGATTAAAACCCATGTTCTTCACACTTAAACCCTAAAACCCCACCCAGATTGATTGAACCCAAAACAAGGGGTTATCCCCTAATTGGCTCCAGATCATCAATTGACCCTCATCTCACTTTTTCCCACCCAACAAAACAGCATCACATGGCCTGAGGGACCCACCCCGTACCTCCCCTGCAACATCACTTTCGCCCAAAACCCCAAACCCGACCACATTAACGTCTAGGATGTTTCAACTTGGTCCCCAAGTTCAATCCAACGTTCCTGATCAAGATTCCAAGCTGTCAAGTCACATGGGACGATTTTGACCAATTTGAATATTGAAGACTCAAGGGCAATTTAGGCAGTCCACTTCTAGGGTTTTTAGTCTTCTAGATATTTCTACTTCTAGTATAAAAGGATGTCGACCTGTGACTCCTTTCCCTTTGTTCCAGTTTTTAGCATTTTTCAACTTGTAATTCCTTTTTTAAATTAATGAAGTTTGGTGTTTGTGAAAGACAAGTGTAATTCCTTTTATTAAGTTTAAAAAGTTTGTGTGTTGTGTTAAATGCTAAGGCTGAGTTCCAATTTAAAATTGTGTGTTTGAAGTTTCATTTTTCAAAGGGTTTTAAAAGGTCTTGAATTCAGAAAGTAAGGGTTTTGGAAAGTGAAAGAGGACCAAGAATTTGATTTTCTGAGTGTAAAGGTTGAGTTTAAAACATGTTAAGTTCAAGTGGTTTCAAGTTTTTGGAAGAAGTTTTAAGAAAAATCAGTGTGGATTGTGGCTTGTGTTCATTTTCTGTTTGCAGGTTAAATTGTTGGAGTGTGTTGCTGTTAAAGGTCCAGCTCAGGCCCCATCCTGATTGGAGGTGGTTATTCAACCACTGAGGGACTTGGATGTAAGTCCCTCAAGGTAAAATCCCTCTTCATTTTTAGTTTTTCTGAAAAATATATGCTATGCATGATTTTTGTGAAAAAGGTGCTAAGTGTTGTTAAAAGATTTTGGATATTGCTTAATCTGGTGTAGTATGCATGTTAGGTTTGATTAGAATCCATTTGGTTTAGATTTGAAGTCATTTGCTTTGTAAAATTTGATTTCTGAAATATAAAGGGGTGTTTGGATTTATGATTTAAGCAGATTTTGTGGCAAGTTTGTGAGTTGAAAGCTGATCAAACACACTCTTAAGGTTGCTATTAGGTTGTAGGAGTCTTTGGTTTTCAGTATTATGGTAGTTTAAACACATATGTATGCTTAAAAAATGGTATAAGGGTCAAAAATCAGTAACTGCTACCATTGCATGATTTTGTGAGAATTTGAGCCATCCAAGTGATTATTGTGTTAGATCTTAGGGTTAAGTAGGACTGAGTTTGTTTGCATGCTAGTTTGTGAGCTTGGATGCAAAATCTTAGCCTTTGAATCTCCTTTGTGTGCAAGTTGTAAGCCAAAAAACCCCCAGACCTGCTTATTGAATATCAGCAACTTGATATGACCATTGTGTGCTTTTGTGTGAAATTTGTATGCTAAGTGTTTGTATTTTCTACTTGATTTTGACTCCCTACACTCCAAAGAGTGTAGGGGTGCCTTTGTCCATCAACAAACACCACCAAACAAGCACAGCCAAGCTCCTCTTGGTTCATAACTGCTCAAGTGAAAAATTTCACTTGTTCATCAGAAACAAGCCCTTGTCTGGGCACATTTTGCTCTCAATTTGATTTAATCTTGGTTAAAAGTGATTTGTGTTTGTGTTTTAGTGATTAAGTAAGGCTACTGTTTGAGTTTTAAAAGAAAAAAAAAAGAAAAATTTTGTAAAAACTTCACCCTGCCTGGACTCGAACACGCGACCCCTCGCTGGGCGAGTAAACGTGTTAACCAGTGATCTAGATGAGTTTTTACGTTAAGGTTTCATTTCATTAGTTACTTAACACGTTTTTGTTTTCTTCTTATTTAATAAAGCCGTAGCCTTTTGGCTTATTTGTGGCTTATTCATTAAGTGTTTTTGGCTTATTTGATTTTTCCTAGGATAATTATAGGCTTAGGGATTTTTCTGGCTTAAAAGTGTATTTTTCTCTTTATTTAATTAATTATTAGGATTATTTTTAGATTAAATTTTAGAAAGTAATTAAAAAAATAGTAAACAGTAATTAAAAAATCCCAAAAAATAGTTTTTAGGTTTTAATTTATATTTTTGAGGTTTACATATCAAAAAGTTTTCAAAAACTTTAATTTTTAATTTTATTTGATTTTAGGTTTTTTATCAAACTTTAAAAATTAATATAAAATTAATTAAAAGGTTTTAGAAACTTTAACTTGCATTTTTATCTTAGTTATAATATTTAGGATTTTTGAGAATTTTTTAGAATTTATTTATGAACTTTGTATTTTTTGGAATATTTTAATATTATTTTATTCATAAAAATTCAAAGTTTTATTTTTAATTTTTTTTCATTTTTCCTAGATTCTAGACATTAAAATAGGAACTTTTTCACTTTCCAAATATTTTTTAGGCTTTTCAGTTAATTTTTAGAATTAATTTAAGATTTAATAGATTTCAATAGTTTTTAGGAGATTAAAAATAGTTTAATTTTGTTTTAAAATTTTTAAAAATAGTTTTTAGTTTAATTAGGTCATTTTTGAGGTTTACAAACTATTAAATCTTGTTTAGGGCTTTTTAATATTTAAAAGTGATTTTTAGGGCTTTAATTAGCATTAAAAAGTCATTATTAAATTAATTAAAAGGTTTTAGCAAGTTTGGATTTTTTGTAAACTCTTAGAATTTTATTGTGGATTTTTAGTAATTTTTATAAATTTTTAGGTTAAAATTTTAATTTTTGTCATTTTTTTACGTTTCTACGTCTTAACTTTCTAGTAGTGTTTCTGCCTATTTTTCTATTTTTTCGTCTTCGTCATTTTCTCTTCTTTTCTTCTTATTAATAATCAAAAACATCAATCAAATCAATTCAATTCACAACACACGTGCCTCCTCGAGAGAACGATCCCCATTAAGGGTCATAAGTGTTTACGTTTTCCTAAACGTACACTTAACGCTTACCACTATTTTACCTCTTTTTCCTAAAGGGGGGGTAAAAACTGCTATATCATTTTTGGCACCGCTGCCGGGGAGGCGTGTTGTGTTTTGATTGAACCATTGTTGATTTTTATATTAGCCATAAAAGTATTTGTATTAATAGCACTCTATTAATACGTATTATCGTTTTTCGGTTTTTGTGTGAATATTATTAATATATTGTATACGTAGAACAATAAATTCACAAGTACTCCAAATACGTGAGCAATCACAACCTTGATTCGGGATTTCATCACTCGATCATTGTATTCGAATCTCAAACCAAAGAAAAAAGGCAAAAATAGATAAAAACTTTCGTGAAGCTTAATCTTGATAATACAAACTATAAGGTGGGTATAAGGCGGTTGTATTTCACAACCTAAAGGAAAAAGGCTCTTAAGTGCTTCGCGCCGCCTCGTTTCCTCCGCTTGCTTGTGCGTATTTGATTTTGAGAGTGAATCGAGGGTTTTGCCGCCCAAAGTATTATTACATATCATATATATTTTCTTGGGTTCATATTGATTAAACCCTCTTGAACGATTTGGTGTTCCACCATCGTTCTAAAGTCATCGAAGGTGTTCACTCCACGTGATCGTTTTCATTCCTTGAGGCCTTTTTAATCAAGAGATTTGATAGAGGAGGAGATTTGTGGACTTTTTGTCTACTTAATACATTCACCAATTTCCAAAAAAGTTAATACAATCAAAAATCACACAAAAAAATTGAAAAACACAAAATACCAAAAAGAATCTTCTTTGCTCGTCTCCACGTTGTACGTGACGTTTATGCTCACTCGTAATCAAGCAAAACGTGCACGTAAACGAAAGAACAAAACTCCCACTCCAACTCTATCTAGTGAGGAGTCTCCTATTGACGAACCCATTGTACGAGAAGCACCAACCATGGCGAATCGAACTATGATGGAGTTACTTCAAGCACCCACCGAGGGTTATGGAGAAGCTATTGTGATTCCCGCAATCCTTGCGGAGAATTTTGAGGTGAAAACGGGTTTGTTGTCGATGATCCAAAACAACAAATTCCGTGGTGATGAGAAGGACAATCCCCACAACCATATCCGCCAATTTAATCGTCTTACCGCCACGTGCAAATTTAAGGATGTCTCGAATGACTCGATTAAGATGATGCTTTTTCCGTATTCCTTAGCGGGGCCCGCTAAAATTTGGTTAGAGAAAGAGCCACCCAATTCTATATTGACGTGGAAGGATCTCGTTTCAAAATTTGTGAACCAATTTTTTCCGCCCTTTAAGACTACGCATTTGAAGAATGAGATTTCTAAATTTTCACAAGAATCAAATGAAAGTTTTTCTACGGCTTGGAATAGGTTTAAGGAGATGTTACATGAATGTCCTCATCACGGTTTTTCCGATTTGCACCAAATCGACACGTTTTACAATGGACTTAATGATCATGAAAGAGATTATTTAAATGCCGCCGCGGGTGGTAATTTTTTGTGTAAAACGGTTGAAGAAGCTTTGGTCATAATTGAGAATAGGTCTAAGGTTTATAGCCCTCGTCACACACCGAGTGTTGCCAAAAGGGGCTCATCATCGTCTCAAAGTATCAATGCATTACATGATGAAGCAAATGAAGAAAACCGATTTTTCGATAGATTTGCTAACCTTATGTCCCATTGGAAGGCTCAAGAAGCTTCCAATTCCGCTTCGGTCAAAGCGGTTTCTAAAAGTTGTTTGTCGTGTGGAGGAGCTCATGATCTTTCCGAGTGCATTACCGCGGATGGTAACAATTCGAATGCTTTTGTAGCCACGGGAACTTATAACCAAATCGGTCAAGGTTCTCGTTCAAATCAAGCTCCACCAAATCAAAATGCTAATAATTATCGCAACAAAAACCAAGGTGGAAATTACCAAGGAAATCAATGGAACTATAACAAAGGTAATTACCAAAGTGGAAATGGGCAAATTTCAAACCAAAACCAAAACAGTGATTTTCAAAACAATGCCCAAGGTTTTCAAAACGATCACACCAAAAATCTTCAAGGAGAATTTTTGAATTATGCAAAGGCTAATGATGCTAAGTTTGACAACATGCAACGTGAGATGGTTAGCTTAAGATCCGAGTTAAAAAACGAGCTTAAAAACGAACTTGCTAATGAACTTAAAACTCATGCTAATAAAATGGAAGGAAATGTCACACGACTCCAACAAAATCAACAAAAAATGGAGCAAGGACAACATGAGATTAAGCAAGAGTTGTTAAAAGCGGATGCTAGGCAATCTAAGTTTGAAGACCGTATGGCTAAAATGTTTGAAGCTATCATGTGTAAGCCCTCTTCTTCGGGTGGTCTTCCTAGTGATACCATCGTAAACCCGAAAGGAGAATTGAAGGTTGTTACTACTCGTAGTGGTAAAACTTTCAAAGAACCCATTTCTCGTCCAAGTACTTCTATGGAGAAGGAAAAAGAGAAAGAACCCGAGGTTGTGGTTGAAAAGGAGCACATTGCAAGCCCACGAAGTACCTCTCAAACCACACCTACGGTTGAACCTACACCAATCATGGAACCCGAGATTCCAAGGCCGATGCCTTTGCCTAATTTGCCCCAACCCACACCACCTTTACCCTATCCATCTAGACGAAACAAGGAAAAGGCACAAGAACGAAATAATTATCAATTTGAACTTTTTATGAAAATGTTTTGTGACTTGCATTTTAATATAAGTTTTGCCGACGCCTTAGTCATGATGCCTCGATTTGCCGCGAACTTCAAAAGTATGTTGAATAACAAAGAGAAATTGCAAAAATCGTCTAGTTGTTCTTCGGTTTTTCTAAGCCGCATACCTCAAAAAGTCGGTGATCCTGGAAAGTTTTTAATCCCATGTGCTATCCAAGACATGGAAGAATGCTACGCCTTGGCCGATCTTGGTGCTAGTATTAATTTGATGCCTCTTGAGATTTTTAAATCGCTCAATCTTCCAAATCTCACTCCTTCAAGAATGTCAATCGAAATGGCCGATCATTCTACGATTCTAGCTTGTGGAGTTGCCGAGGACGTCTTTGTGAAAGTTGGGAAATTCTATTATCCCGTGGACTTTATTGTTGTTGATATTCCTATCGATCCTAAAGTTCCGTTAATTTTAGGTCGATCTTTTTTGGATACCTCGAGAGCACTTATCGATGTGCATGCAAGAAAAATCACTCTTCGTTTCAATGAGGAAGAACTCGTCATTAATGAAACCCAAAACTCCACTCTTTCTCATGTGTATTCGATCACATCTTTGTACAATGTCAATTCCACCAAAAGCATTTGCAAAAAGATCTCCAATAGAGTTTTAGGAGTTGTTGAGAAAAATGAAGTTCCGTCCCCTCCGCCGATGGAGGTTAAGAGTGTTAAGCCTACATTTCCAATCTCGAGTGATTCTTCGGATGATGAATACGTTGATCCCGATGGGGAGGTTTTCTTTGTTGACAAAAGATTTGAAAACTTGCCACCACCTAAACCAAAAGGATTTCAAAATGTGAGAATTTTTAGTGTGACTAACATTGTTTTAGATACACCAAATATTTTTGACATAATTAAATCGGGTTTTCACAAGGAGAGTTTAAAAGATGAAAAAGGAAAAGATTTTGAATTTAATTTAAAAGATTTTTCTACAATTCTAACTCCGTCATCACCGCGTTTATTGAGTACTACAAGCTCGTCTTCTCCTTTTGACGATGCTTTGTGTGGACTTAGTGTGGGGGAAGCCCCTTATGTTCCCTCCCCTTTCTCCACCGAGGACGAGATATTTGATCCTGGAATTGCTTATATAGGGAAATCTCGGTCTTCCACCGATGCAATAAATGGAAAATCTTTTCATTTGAGTGGTGCGAGTCTACCTCGAGTAGCTCAATGTTATGACTTACCCATTGTCCCACCCTTCTATTTCTTCTCTCCTATTTTCTTCTACCCCATTGGGGTTTGTGTTGAAGAAGCGTTGTTTCGTCTTTCATCCGAAAACGAAGACGCTAACTTTGACCCCGGTATACGTTTATCGGGTTTTTAAAGTACTCCACGTACTTTTGGGCCTTGTTTATCATGTAAGCCCCACCAAAAATTGACCACACCATGATTATCCCTAAATGATCATATTTATGGGGATTCGAGTCGAGCTTTTGACTCGGTTATCAAAAACAAGGTGCCTCGTGGGGGAGACCCATGCTTATCCATGTACATATTATTGCTTTCTAATTAGTTTAATATGAGGGGATTTGTGCCCTTCCAACCTTTGTTCCGTGGTTGTTTGTGAATTGTGGTTTTTAGATCATGATCTTCACGATTGGAGCCTCTCGTGTTCGTTTCATGGGAGCACTCGATCGTTTGCTTTAGAGGCCTTTCCCAATATCCATATGATATATCCTTTTATGTTCTAACCTTAGGTTTTTAGCACACTTCATAAACGGCTATTAATTTATTGGTTACACCCTTTCCATGCTAGATTAGGCATTCGACTACGTCTCTAGTATGGGGGTGTTTGCACCCCTAGACTCGAAACATTGAGGACAATGTTTAACTTTAGTATGGGGGGTGAATAGATACTTGCCTTGCCAAACCTTCACGCTTTCCAAAGTTTATCGTTTTGTTTATCGTTTTGTTGCAAAATAAGGCTAAAAATGGCCAAATTTTAAATTTTTCTCATGTTTTATAAGTGTTTGAAGACACGAATGTAGATTTTCCGATGGCGAGAATAAGAGTAATTTTTGACTCGACCGTGCGTGTTGAGCACTTAGCTTTGATTCCTTAACTACACATTAGGCTAAGTCTCTTAAATGAGGACGAGAAATGATAGAGTTAATTATAAGTTACTATGCTAAACGTAGAGTACTCGTATTCTTTCAAAAACTCATGTGTTCTCGTTATTTGCTTATTCTCCCTTCGCTTGTAAATATTTCTTGCTTAATAAATATTGACTTAGCGGTTTAGTTTTGATTGTTGGGTTTCTAGTCTTTTCTAGTAGCTTCCGTGTAATTAAATTGGGAAGACATTAAGGTATCGCCAGCATCACGGTTTTGAAGTACTGGCACCCGAATAATCGAAAGCTTCACCTAATAATAAGATTTCAAGTGCTCACCTAAATCTAGCAAACAATTTGAAGCCCCACAAGGCCTAAAATCTATGCAAAATTGAAAGTGAATCAAGCCTTAATCTTCGAAGCTTTAAAGATCCAAAATTCGCTTTAGCGTGAGGATATACGTCTTTGGCTAATAAAACCACCGATGAGGCGGATAATAAAAGGCAAGGCAAGACCGAAGTCATAATAAAAGCTTCATGGCGAAGTTGAATAAAAGATGGAGGTAAACCAAAGATAATAAGGCCCTTCCGTTAGGGGTCGTATAAAAGTCTTGGTAATAAGTCTCATGTTCAAAACCGTTATAAAACCGTGTTTATCGATTCTTCTTGTCAACTTAATTTTTTAACATCGTTGTCTATTAGGAGGGGTTATTGATTTGATGGTCTTAGCTACACCGTTAGGACTCTATTTTTAGACCTAAATCTCTATTATCGCATAAGTCAACAATGTATCCTCGTGATCATTAAGACATAATAAAATATAAGAGATACAACTTAGGAATAATGGGAGAATAAGTACGTGATTAGGGCATATGAGTAGTGTTAGCATTACTAACTTATAATGACAATGATCTCGTTGCACGCTTGGCATGGAATTAAGGTGAAAATCGAGGACGACGAAATTATTTCTAACGAAGCATTCACGTGTTCTTATTCTATGAACCTAAACGTCCCATTTTGCGATGAAAATCATACATTATGTCTATAACACAAGTAGTAGTAATAGTAGTAGTGTAGCTAGTTTGTCTTTCAATAAAATGAATAAAATTAAATTTTGGAGATGCTACAATACTTTATTCTAGCATTGCGTGAGGGCACGACAATGGTTTAGTATGGGGGAGTGATGAGACTGCTTTTATACATGGTCTCATCGTCCAAATCGGGCTTAAAATGCATAAAATATCATCAAATATCCTAAATATATGCTCGTGTTTGTTACTTGTGTATTTTTAGGTACGGATATTGAGGAAATGGCAAAAGAACATAAGAATCATTTAAAAACGAACACGGAAAACGAAGTCGCACAATGAACCGGGCCCAAGTTTGGAATTTTGCAAAATGACCCTTGAAGAATTGAAGATTGGCAATTTTGGTCCCTCATCTTTGAAGAACTTGTCACAATTGACCATCCAAATGTCAAATGTACAAGTATGGTCCTTAAAGTTTGAAGATATTACAAGACCAGTCCCTGGAATATGAAGAATATACATTTAAAACCCTTGGATAAAGTTTTGAAAGCCTTTGTGCCAAATTTGACAAGTTTGCAAAAGTTGATAAGTGAAAAATAGGAGTTGATGGCATTTATTTACAAAGTGAAGACAACAAGGAAACTTGGGGACCCTTTCTGCCAATTAACCAAACTTTCCCACCCACTCAGGCCTTGCCACGTCACCATAACTCACCCATTAACCCAAATACCCAAACCTACACCCGACCCTACCCAGTCCAATATCCATTACCCCAAACCGGTTTTAATATTAAGCAAGTCAAATCTTTGGTCAAACCATTTTTCCCACTAAACATTACTTTTAAAAACTAATCACCCCAATATGGATTAAAACCCATGTTCTTCACACTTAAACCCTAAAACCCCACCCAGATTGATTGAACCCAAAACAAGGGGTTATCCCCTAATTGGCTCCAGATCATCAATTGACCCTCATCTCACTTTTTCCCACCCAACAAAACAGCATCACATGGCCTGAGGGACCCACCCCGTACCTCTCCTGCAACATCACTTTCGCCCAAAACCCCAAACCCGACCACATTAACGTCTAGGATGTTTCAACTTGGTCCCCAAGTTCAATCCAACGTTCCTGATCAAGATTCTAAGCTGTCAAGTCACATGGGACGATTTTGACCAATTTGAAGATTGAAGACTCAAGGGCAATTTAGGCAGTCCACTTCTAGGGTTTTTAGTCTTCTAGATAGTTCTACTTCTAGTATAAAAGGATGTCGACCTGTGACTCCTTTCCCTTTGTTCCAGTTTTTAGCATTTTTCAACTTGTAATTCCTTTTTTAAATTAATGAAGTTTGGTGTTTGTGAAAGACAAGTGTAATTCCTTTTATTAAGTTTAAAAAGTTTGTGTGTTGTGTTAAATGCTAAGGCTGAGTTCCAATTTAAAATTGTGTGTTTGAAGTTTCATTTTTCAAAGGGTTTTAAAAGGTCTTGAATTCAGAAAGTAAGGGTTTTGGAAAGTGAAAGTGGACCAAGACTTTGATTTTCTGAGTGTAAAGGTTGAGTTTAAAACGTGTTAAGTTCAAGTGGTTTCAAGTTTTTGGAAGAAGTTTTAAGAAAAATCAGTGTGGATTGTGGCTTGTGTTCATTTTCTGTTTGCAGGTTAAATTGTTGGAGTGTGTTGCTGTTAAAGGTCCATCTCAGGCCCCAGCCTGATTGGAGGTGGTTATTCAACCACTGAGGGACTTGGATGTAAGTCCCTCAAGGTAAAATCCCTCTTCATTTTTAGTTTTTCTGAAAAATATATGCTATGCATGATTTTTGTGAAAAAGGTGCTAAGTGTTGTTAAAAGCTTTTGGATATTGCTTAATCTGGTGTAGTATGCATGTTAGGTTTGATTAGAATCCATTTGGTTTAGATTTGAATTCATTTGCTTTGTAAAATTTGATTCCTGAAATATAAAGGGGTGTTTGGATTTGTGATTTAAGCAGATTTTGTGGCAAGTTTGTGAGTTGAAAGCTGATCAAACACACTCTTAAGGTTGCTATTAGGTTGTAGGAGTCTTTGGTTTTCAGTATTATGGTAGTTTAAACACATATGTATGCTTAAAAAATGGTATAAGGGTCAAAAATCAGTAACTGCTACCATTGCATGATTTTGTGAGAATTTGAGCCATCCAAGTGATTATTGTGTTAGATCTTAGGGTTAAGTAGGACTGAGTTTGTTTGCATGCTAGTTTGTGAGCTTGGATGCAAAATCTTAGCCTTTGAATCTCCTTTGTGTGCAAGTTGTAAGCCAAAAAACCCCCAGACCTGCTTATTGAATATCAGCAACTTGATATGACCATTGTGTGCTTTTGTGTGGAATTTGTGTGCTAAGTGTTTGTATTTTCTACTTGATTTTGACTCCCTACACTCCAAAGAGTGTAGGGGTGCCTTTGTCCATCAACAAACACCACCAAACAAGCACAGCCAAGCTCCTCTTGGTTCATAACTGCTCAAGTGAAAAATTTCACTTGTTCATCAGAAACAAGCCCTTGTCTGGGCACATTTTGCTCTCAATTTGATTTAATCTTGGTTAAAAGTGATTTGTGTTTGTGTTTTAGTGATTAAGTAAGGCTACTGTTTGAGTTTTAAAAGAAAAAAAAAAGAAAAATTTTGTAAAAACTTCACCCTGCCTGGACTCGAACACGCGACCCCTCGCTGGGGGAGTAAACGTGTTAACCAGTGATCTAGATGAGTTTTTACGTTAAGGTTTCATTTCATTAGTTACTTAACACGTTTTTGTTTTCTTCTTATTTAAATAAGTCGTAGCCTTTTGGCTTATTTGTGGCTTATTCATTAAGTGTTTTTGGCTTATTTGATTTTTCCTAGGATAATTATAGGCTTAGAGATTTTTCTGGCTTAAAAGTGTATTTTTCTCTTTATTTAATTAATTATTAGGATTATTTTTAGATTAAATTTTAGAAAGTAATTAAAAAAATAGTAAACAGTAATTAAAAAATCCCAAAAAATAGTTTTTAGGTTTTAATTTATATTTTTGAGGTTTACATATCAAAAAGTTTTCAAAAACTTTAATTTTTAATTTTATTTGATTTTAGGTTTTTTATCAAATTTTAAAAATTAATATAAAATTAATTAAAAGGTTTTAGAAACTTTAACTTGCATTTTTATCTTAGTTATAATATTTAGGATTTTTGAGAATTTTTTAGAATTTATTTAGGAACTTTGTATTTTTTGGAATATTTTAATATTATTTTATTCATAAAAATTCAAAGTTTTATTTTTAATTTTTTTTCATTTTTCCTAGATTCTAGACATTAAAATAGGAACTTTTTCACTTTCCAAATATTTTTTAGGCTTTTCAATTAATTTTTAGAATTAATTTAAGATTTAATAGATTTTAATAGTTTTTAGGAGATTAAAAATAGTTTAATTTGGTTTTAAAATTTTTAAAAATAGTTTTTAGTTTAATTAGGTCATTTTTGAGGTTTACAAACTATTAAATCTTGTTTAGGGCTTTTTAATATTTAAAAGTGATTTTTAGGGCTTTAATTAGCATTAAAAAGTCATTATTAAATTAATTAAAAGGTTTTAGCATTTTTTATGTAAACTCTTAGAATTTTATTGTGGATTTTTAGTAATTTTTAGAAATTTTTAGGTTAAAATTTTAATTTTTGTCATTTTTTTACGTTTCTACGTCTTAACTTTCTAGTAGTGTTTCTGCCTATTTTTCTATTTTTTCGTCTTCGTCATTTTCTCTTCTTTTCTTCTTATTAATAATCAAAAACATCAATCAAATCAATTCAATTCACAACACACGTGCCTCCTCGAGAGAACGATCCCCATTAAGGGTCATAAGTGTTTACGTTTTCCTAAACGTACACTTAACGCTTACCACTATTTTACCTCTTTTTCCTAAAGGGGGGGGGGGGGGGTAAAAACTGCTATATCACTAGGCGGGAAAAGTTCTCCACGAACCTACGGTAATAACCAGCTAAGCCTAGGAAACTGCGGACTTCAGTCGCTGATGTCGGCCTCGGCCACTTAGTAATAGCATCAACCTTCGCTGGATCCATAGTGATTCCTTCTGCTGATACAGTGTGACCTAAGAATGCCACCTTGTCTAACCAGAACTCACACTTGGAGAATTTAGCATACAGCTGGTTCTGGCGAAGAATCTATAGTACTGTACGAAGATGGTCTTCATGTTACTCCTTGGACTTAGAGGAAAATTAGGATGTCATCGATGAAGACAATGACAAACTTGTCTAGAGATTCATGGAAGATTCTGTTCATCAAATCCATGAACACTGCTGGAGCATTGGTAAGGCCAAATGGCATGACTACAAATTCGTAGTGGCCATAGCGTGCACGGAAAGCAGTCTTGGCGATGTCCTGCTCCTTAACCCGTAGCTGATGATACCTTGACCTTAGATCAATCTTGGAGAAATGTTTGGCCCCTTAGAGTTGGTCAAACAAATCATCTATACGTGGGAGTGGATACCTATTCCTGATGGTAATCTTGTTTAGCTCGCGATAGTCTATGCAAAGTCGCATACTGTCGTCCTTCTTATTAACAAATAAGACCGGTGCGCCCCATGGAGATGCGCTCGGTCGAATAAAACCTTGTTCCAGAAGTTCTTGTAGTTGATCCTTCAGCTCCTTTAACTCTATGGGAGCCATGCGATAAGGAGCCTTAGAAATTGGCTCAGCTCTTGGGATGAGCTCGATATTAAATTCCACTTCACGTGCAGGTGGTATGCCCGGAAGTTCTTCTGGAAATCATCTGGAAATTCTGACACTATCGGCTGATCCTGACTTGATGGGGATTCAGCATCCATGTCATGAACAATAGCTAGATAACCCTCGCAACCATGTGAAAGTAGTGCACGTGCTTGCAGGGTTGATATGATTTGTACAGACCTGCCGGGTACGAACCCATTGTGAATGTACTCTGGTGCATTAACATCACCGAAAATCGCTCAATATGAATGGCAGTCTATGGTAGCATGATGCTTGGATAGCCAATACATGCCCAAAATCATGTCAAAATTATTCATGTCCAGCGGAAGTACGTCAATAGGACGAACCTTGTTGTCAAAATATAGGGGGAGGCTCTTGTACACATGGGTTATAAGTATAGAGTCTCTCAAAGGCGTGGAAATACTGAGTCTATTCTCTAGTGGCATGGGGAGTATCCTAACATTCTTGGAATAAGTAGTAGAAATGACTGAGTGAGTAGCACCCGTATCAAACAGAATGCATGCAGCTTGACCATACATATATAAGATTCCAGTGATGGTACTTGTAGACTTGTTGGCCTGATCGCGAGATGTCATGTAAACGCGTCCAGTAGTAGGAGGCGGCTTGGTATCAGCATGTCCCGATGTTCCCTCCATCTCGCCCTTGCGGCAGTCCTTCATGCGATGGCCAGGAAGACCACACTTGAAGCATGCGTCACTGTCACAGCGACATGGCCCTGGGTGTCTACGATGGCAAGTAGAGCAAAGAGGATGAGTATATCCTCCAGCAGGTGTCCTGACTGGCTGAGAACCTGATAAAAACACCATACATGAGACATGAAAATAGGGTACAAAGGACAATGCGGGTAATCATAAGATTGAATACTGATATGAGCATAAACTCATATCAATTTATCAACAAATCACCCTAAAAACACAATAAAAATACCTAAACTTTGTGCTATAAAGCGGAATTATGTGGTATGTTTTGTGTTTGTGCTCAAATAGGTAAGAAGGATACATTTTCAAGCAAACAAAGGAAAATCAAGCTTAATTTGATGAAAAAGACAAAGAAGGATCAAAAGTGACAAGACTTTGAAGAAAAAGGACCTATCTTGACAATCTGCCAAAGATGAAGGACCAAAAGTGTAAATATGACAAAGTCAAGATCAAAGTCAAATCTGGTCAACTCTCAAGTCAACTCAGTCAAAGGAGCTTTTTGATCAAGTTTGCAAGTGGAAGGACTTAAATTTCCAAAAGAATGAAGTTATTAGCTCAAAATTACATTCAGCTAAGTACAAGGGCTAATTCTACCAACTTTGGAAAGTCTATTCAAGCTTGATCCGTGTGATATGCTGTTAGCCAATGAGAATGCAAGAAACAAATGCCCTGGATTGCCAACTCACTTCATTTAATGCCACTCAGCCGCCAAGCATTGTTTGGCCAAATCTGAACAGTGCAAACGCACTAACTCTCTCTCAGCCAATGGAAAAGCGCCATGCAATAATCAAATTATCCATTTTGGATAATGATCCGTGTGCTCTTCCCATAGCCAATGAAATCCTGCCACGTGTCATCTTCTTCAAAGTATATTGCCAGAATCGTTCTTGAGCTAGAACCAATTTCAAGAGATGGTATAAACATGAAACTTGCTCGTTTTTTAGAGACGAATCCAATGATCACAACCAATTATACTCAAGATCAATAACAAAGAAAACCCCAAATGTGTTCATCACCTGCAAAATCCAATTGAGCTGAATTGTACATGTGGAAGTTTCTGATTGGATCTAACACGTCACCAACTCCAACCACTTCACTCCTGCAGTCTATAAATACCATGGATTGTTCTCATTTCTTGTATTGTAGAAAGTGTGAAATCACACACACTTTTAGTTTTCTCTCAACTCTTTTTAGTTTTAGCTTAACAACTCAAGAGTCTGACAAACTCTTGACTCTGTTATAGTTAGTTGTAACTGATTACCAGCCTTGTAACTACTTCTCAATTCAATAAATACAAATTTCCATTTTTCCCTCCAAATTCTAATACTTCTCTACTATTCATACTTGCACCATTTTTACTTTGTGAAATTGTTAGTTTGTTATGGTCATCACTTGATCATAGTGAGCTAGTTTTGAAGATTGTAGCTGTTGTACCTGCTTTGTTCATCCAGTTCCAAGCTCTAGCAGATTTTGGAGATTTCAGTTCATTAATGGCGAATTTGATGATTGTTAGCTGTTGATTGGTAGATAAATAGTGTGTTCTAGTGCTAAGGTGGTGGTTAGCACTAGATTAGAGAGCTCAGCACTTCTCTACTCCCCAAAGGAGGCCTAAGCATAAGGTTTCATTTTCTGATTTTCAGTTCCACTTAATAGTTGAATGCCTGCTTCATTCTTAGTTAATTTTGCTTGATTGCATGATAAAAGATGTTTTAGCCTGTTATTGATCTGATCTCAGTGTTGTTGTAGCTTATTAGTAGCTTAACCTTGCTTATTAGACTAAATACTTGTCCTGTTTTCTACATTCATCAGTCAGTTTAGCCTTGATAACCATTTAGAGTTCTTGTTGGTTAGAGTACTTGTAACTAGTTCTTATTCACTTCATTTTGGCTATAAAACTTAGTGTGATATCATTTTTAATTCAGCTTAATCATTAGCTCAAAAAGTCTTCAATAAAGTTTCAAAAAGATCAGTTAAGTGGTGTTTGGTATTAGCTTATAAATAGTTTTCAAGTCTTAGCAATTGGCAAAGTTTTGTGCGTTTCTAGTCAACAATTCATAACAAATAGATTTTAGTCACTTACTAGTCAAAATTTTGGTCAAAAAGGCAATTGGTCATAAAAAAGTTTGGGTCAGTTTTTAACAAGCATTATTTCAGAAAGTTGTGATTTTGATTTGCTTGGCATTTCTTTGTTAGTTGATGAAATCATTCCAAACCAGTTCTAATCTTTTAGTCAACATATGAACTTTGAATTTGTATAAGGAATTTGTACAGTATCAAGAATTGAGATAGAAATAAGCAAAAGTTTAAGATCAAGAGCAAATGCAAGTTTCTGTAACTTGAGCAAACTGATTTTTCATATCTCCATTTCTACTTCAATAACTAGCTAATTTTCTTTCACAATTTCATTCCAAAAGTGTTCCTGGATAGATTTTGAGATTTTGAGCTTTTTGAAATTTTTGGTCAACGAAAGTTAACATAAGCATAATTTTGGCTTATTTTCAGATTCTGAGCTTATTACTTGATCATTTTCATTGAGACTTGATTTCCCATCTTTCTTTTGAGTTGTTTTATCATTTTCATCATTAAAATCTAGTTGTGCAAGTCTAGCTTAATTGATAGCTTATTTTGTGCTTATTGAATTTAGCTTATCAGAGTTCTAGTGTCTTTTAGCTTAAATCCTTGGATAGGTCTAGCTACTTTTTTATTTTAAGACGTTTGAAACCGGTTTGATCAAATTTGGTTGAGAAATAAGCTCAAACGAGCTTATTGAAGTTTTAAACCCGTTTTTGTTGAAAAGCTTTTGAAAATTGCATTTAGGTCCTTGTAGTATTAAACTGTTTTTAATCCTAGCTAATCTTTCCAACTAATTAGGGTTTTCAAATGTCAGTCCTTGTATTTTCAGTTTTGTTCACATTTAGTTAGGCAGTTTCAAATTAGTTGAAAATTAGTTACTTGTTTGAATAGTTTTCATTTTAAGTCCATATAGTTTACTGTTTTTACACATTTAGTCCTTATACTTTTTAGCTTTACATTTTTAGCATTTAAATTTTAAAGAATTTACATTTCCAGTCCTTATAGTTTGTAGAATTTACATTTGGCATTTTATTTGAATATAAACTTGGTATTTGCACTTTGTTTTACATACAAGTAGACGAAATTTTTCATTTTAGCAAGATTTTGTTTGAATTAGCAATAGAATATCCAAAAAACATTACCAACCAAAAACAATTAAAAACCCGATCTTGTTAGGACTTTCAATTGTTAAAAACTGAGAAAAACGAACTTCAACTATACACATTTCAAATGGCGCCGCTGCCGGTTCTTTGACTTTACGAGAGACTATCGATTGACGGTTTTCATTGGCTTTTGGGATCCGTTCACCTAGTGAAGTTATTTTTACGTATCATAAATCAAAAACAAATAAAAAATCAAAAATATAAAAATATATAAAAACTAAAAAATTAACAAAACAATTCTTTTCCTAAAGAATTGACCAAACAAATTAAAAAATCCAAAAAGGAATCTTTTTCTTAAGAGATTGCACCCAAAAATATATATTATTGGATTCTCTCGGTTTTTATGTACATATAGTATTTTCTATTAAAAACTCATAAATACAAAAATATTTTCCATATATTATTATAAGTAAATACGTATACGTATAAGAACAACCAATTCACATATTCTCCATAAGTATTGCCAAGGCAATACACCGTGTTGAGGGGCGTTCTGGTCCTTGACACTTGTATCGATCAAACAAAATAAAGCAAGAATAGATAAATACTTCCAATAAGCAACAATTCGAAGAATACAAACAATTAAGTGAATAGAAAGGCGATGTGCTATAAAATGCCATCTAAGGGTCAATAGGTACTTAAGTGCTTCACGCCACCTAACCCCCCGTTCACTTGTGAGTATTCGAATTGGTGTTTGTATTAGTGCTAAGAGGCTCGTCCCCCATGGTTAAAGAGTCGGTGGGTCCCATGTGAGGTAAAGGTGCTGAAGGTGTGTATGGGTCAAGTACAGTCGGTGGAGAGATGGAAGGGTCTATAATAGGAACATCACTAAGTGTATCATCCTCAACATCTACTCTCAAATAAGGCTCATCATCAGGTAAAGCATCGTCAGGTCTCATGAGTTGCAAGACGTATGTGCTCAAGCCTAAGATGTTAGGATCAGTTGCCTCTTTCATTTTCTCAAGTGCTTGCGTTACAAATTTAAAAGCGTCTTTACTCAAGAAATGAAAAATGCCTTGATTGTGAAAGGTTGTTTGATTATGACTTTGAAAATTCTCTTCATTTTGAAAATCGTCTTGATTTAAAAATTCTTGATTTTGAAAATCCTCATTAAACCCTTGATCATAATCGCTCGCATATAGATGACAACTATTTGCACCATGCGGTCCTCCACAAGTCGCACAAGGCCCATACACAGCTCGATAATGCTCTTCTTGTAATATCTCCAAAATAGGACGAGTATCCATGTGTGGCAAAATGGTCGAATGTATATACAAGTGAAATGACGTCTAAAAGCTTCCTCGGGGAAGGAAGTAATACACCAAAGGTGGTATGTTTACACGCGTGCGAGTACACGTGTAAGTAAACACGAGGAATGAGGGAGTAGCCCTCGGTCGACTTTTGAGAGAGAAGAGATTATCTCCCTCGAGGTTCGATATGATCCACAAGAAAGTATAATATATATAATTATTACTTGGGTGCAAGACCCCCAATAAAGCCTTCCTTCTTAGAATACGCACTAGTGAACGGGGGGGGTAGGTGGCGCGAAGCACTTAAGTACCTATTGACCCTTAGATGGCATTTTATAGCACATCGCCTTTCTATTCACTTTGTAGTTTGTATTCTTCGAATTATTGCTTATTGGAAGTATTTATCTATTCTTGCTTTATTGAGTTTGATCGATACACATGTCAAGGACCGGAACGCCCCTCAACACGGTGTATTGCCTTGGCAATACTTATGGAGAATATGTGTATTGGTTGTTCTTATACGTATACGTATGTACATATAATAATATAGAGAAAATATTTTTGTATTTATTGGGATTTTTTAAAGAAATACTATATGTACGTAAAAACGATGAAAACCGATATAATATATATTTTTGGGTGTAATCTTTTAGGAAAAAGATTACTTTTTGGATTTTTTATTTTTTTTGGTTCAATTCTTTAGGAAAAGAATCGATTTTGTGATTTTTTATTTTTTGTATTTTTATCTTTTTGATTTTTTTTATCTTTTTATTTATAATACGTAAAAATAACGTTCATAAAGTGAACGGATCCCAAAATCCAATCATCTCACTCGAAGTATAAAAAAAAAATAAAAAAAAATAAAAATTAATTAATTAAAAAAAATCATAAAAATTAAAAATTGCTAAAAATCCATAAAAATTAAAATTTTCAAAAATCCAAAAAGATTTTATCTTTATTGTGTATATATATTGTCTTTGTGTTTGGTTTCTTTTTCTTTTGCATTTTCAGGTGTATGCGTACTAGATCTTCTAATTATCAAGAGCCCGAGACTCAAGAAGATTTAAGTATGTCAGGTGTTAACAACAATAATAATCCACCGCACCTCAATAATAACAACAATGTTCTTCCACAACCCGATCTTCGGACAATGGAGGAGCTTTGTCAACCTACCATGTTTGGACGAGGAGGACCGATTGCGCCGATGCAAATCAACGCTCCGGAGTTTTCGTTGAAGCACCACATGATTCAGCAAGTGCAAACTAACCCATTCCATGGATTGCCTGATGATGATGCCAACAAACACCTCGACAAGTTCATTACAATCACCCAAAGCATGAAGTTGCCCGGTGCCACAATGGATGTTCTTCGCCTTCAACTCTTCCCACATACTTTATCACATCATGCCGAGAAATGGTTTGATCGTCTCCCGAAGAATTCTATTCATACTTGGGATGACATGACTCAACGCTTTTTGTCGCGCTACTTTCCACCATCCATGGTCACGAGCCTTCGCTATCAAATCAGCGGTTTCATGCAAGAACCCGATGAATCTCTTTTTGATGCTTGGGAAAGATATAATGTCTTGATTGATTGATGTCCAAACCACAACATGCTCACTGTGACCTTAATAGATACTTTCTACAACGGTTTGACTTGTCGTGATCGTGATACGATTAATGCAGCCGCCGGTGGCACATTTATGAAAAGGAGACCCGAGGAGTGTAGAGAGCTAATTGAGAACATGACTACTCACCACAAAAACTGGGATTCCTCCGCATCTTCAAGGAACAACCCGAGAGTCAATGTTTCTTCTACTTCAGCAAACCCTGATATGACCGAACTCACCCGCATGATGACTGAAATGAGCAAAAGTATCTTGCTTCTCGCTTCAAACCAACAACAACAAGTTAAAGCGGTTGCACCTTCTTGTGAAACATGCGGCGGTCCTCACTCATACACCGATTGTCCTTCTACTCAAGGAAATCCGGAAAATGTGTATGCAGCTTATGGTAATTATTCACCGGAAAATTACCAAGCTCGACACAAGGGGATAGAAATTTGCTGAGTTACCGATCAAACAATTACCTTTCACCCGGTTTTTCTCCTCAAAACCAAAACCCCGCCAACAATTACAATAGAAGCAACCAAATCCCACCAAGAGCTTCTAATCCTTATCACCCACCCACTCAACAAGCCCCAACCATTAACCCCGATGTTAAAGCCATCATGAGAACCCAAGGTGAGCAAATCAAGAATCTACAGAGCCAAATTATCAATCTTAAAGGGGATATTACCAAGAAAGGGAATGAGATAAGATCCGAGCTTCGAGATAACATCCAATCCTCTTTCAGCAATCAAACAAATGATTTGAAGAATATGCTTGCTAGTTTCTTGCCCGCCGCTCAACCTTCTTCTTCGAGTTCTCTACCTTCAAACACCGTCACCAATCCGCGAGCAAATGTGAGTGCTATTACTACTCATAGTGGAATTACCATTGTCGATCCACCGATCCCACCCCCACCATCTACGCCTCCTCCACCACCATTTATCCCTACTCCTTCTACACCTAGTATTAGTACACCATTACCGTCTCCGCCTCGTCATGACGATGTATCTAGGAAGGACCCTTCAACATCTCAACCTTTACCTACACCTACACCTTCACCACCCAAACCCAATATCCCTTATCCTTCTCGTTTAGGCAAGACCAAAATTCTAACCAAGGATGACTCTCAATTGACGAGCTATGTGAAGATGCTCTCTCAAATGAACATCAACATTAGCCTTGTTGAAGCACTTGTCCACATGCCGAAATTTGTGAAAGCATTCAAGGAATTTATTAGCAAGAAGGAGAAGTTGATTGAGCTCGCCAACACACGTTTAAATGAAAACTGTTCTACAGTTATTCTTAAAGAACTTCTGGAAAAGCTTGGAGATCCCGGTCGTTGTTGCCGTGCATTTTCAACAAAATCGAAGAATTTACTGCCCTAGCTGATCTCGGGGCCAGTATAAATCTTATGCCTTTGAGTGTTTGGAAAACACTATCATTACCCGACCTCACTCCAACAAAGATGACTCTTGAACTTGCAAATCGCACTCTCGCTTACCCCGTTGGTATAGTCGAAGACGTGTTCATTAAAGTTGGCACATTTACTTTCCCGGTCGACTTTGTGGTTGTTGATTATGAAATGGACCCTCGTATTCCTTTAATACTTGGTCGGCCATTCTTGTGAACTGGACGAGCTTTAGTTGATGTGGCCGAAGGTGAGTTAATCTTAAGAGTCGGGAATGATTCACAAGTTTTCAAAATAGGGAAGCTTACAAGCAAATCCTTTGGAAGAGAATCCGTGAATATGATTAATGTGCTCGATGATTTTGTTATCTACAACAATCCTCTATTCGACTCTTGCAGTGATAATCCACTTTTTCAAGATGATGTGGATGATTCTCTCCCCAATTTGGAACCTTCACCCATTTATGATTCTCCACCGGTCTTTGATGCTTATGATGATGAGTCTAGCTCAGATTCTGAAGGTTATGATGACCTTACTTCTGAGTATCCTGATCTGCCCACATATGATGATTTTGATGAGGCTGATACTCTTTCGAGTGATTCTTCACATGATGAAGATCCTCCGCCATCACTCGAACCTACTTTGGACGACTACTCATTTGAGGAAGATTTCTCTGCTTTTCGTAACACATACTTACCTCTGAGAGTGATGCTCCTCCTTATGATTTTGAAGATTATCGTCTTGATCCTACTTTGGATTTGAAGAAAATTCTTTCAAAGGAGAAGAAACCGGTCGACACCAATATCCGCAGCACATATGATTTAACACCTCTTTGTCCCCCTTCTGAGGACGAGGTTGTGCTTCTTCGCGGATCTTCTTCACACTCTGCTGACCTGAGTGCTATTTTCCCCTAAAGGAAAAGGTGTTCGACCCCGGTATCGATATTCTGCAGCCATCTCAGTATCCACCTGATGAAATAAAAGGAAATATCTTTGGAACTCATGGAAATCTGCTTGCACCACTTCACCCTTGCTTCCACCTTGCTCCATCGCTACTTAAGGGAACCTTACCTACTCTTCTTTGGCTTGCCTTGTTCGCCTTAAGCTTGTGCTATTTGATGGATGAAAACTATGTCTTTGATCCTGGTGGATATGTTTCATGCTTCTTCCTATGATGATCAAGGTCGAGTCAGGCTCACGACTCGGTTAACAAAAATCAAGCGCTTCTTGGGAGGCAACCCATGCATCTATCTTTTAGCTTTCTTTATCCTAAGTGTAGGGAAGACCCGTTGGTTTGCTATTTCCTCTCCTCTCCTCTCTTAATCAGGGATTCGAGCGCTCAATGATCCACTCTTGATGATTCTTGACGACCCGTGATTCCGTGTTCCATTTTCCCGATTCTATCCTAAACTCTTTTCGATTCATTATTCTATATTTTCTCAATATTAAAATAGGAATCTCTTTAGTTGTCCTTTCCTTAGCGAGATTTACACAAAGTGCACAATGTCCTAAGTGTAGGGGAGTTTACTCCCACATGCTTAAACATTGAGGACAATGTTTATGTTAAGTGTAGGGGGGACTTCTATCGAAGTTAAGTGGTCTTTTCCTTGTATTTGTCCTCATTTTAACCGGAAAATCAATTTTTCGACACTTCTAAAAAATTTTGATCTATTTTGGCCTATTCGTTTTTACTATTGTATAGTTATTTTCTTTCCTTGATAGAATAAATCTTTAATAAAGTGGTTTTAATTTTCAAACGTTGTGAATCTTTTGACTCAACCCGACTTTACTTATCTAAGTTACTCTAGCTAGTATCCTTAACGTGTTTAAGTCAAGTTTTGCTAGGCTTTTATATAGGGAGCTATAAAACGCGAAAGTCTTAACTCTCAAGGGTTAAGAACAAGAACTTTTCGCAAGTTCCTATAATTGATCCTAGAGAGTCGTTTATCAAGGGAACTTTAAAACGCGATTTCTAAACTTGAAAAAGTCTAAGAATTTGCAAGATCCTATAGGCGACTCGAAAACCCAAAACTTTGATTTGATAGGCTAAGCATCCACGAGTCTCATTCCTTGAGATTTTAAACTGTGGAGAACGAGAGATGATAGAGCCATTTATAAGTTTGGTATTCTTTCGGGAATTTATGTGAGTTAATTATAAGCCTATTCTCCCATCGCCTGCTAATAAATTTATCTGCAATAAATAAGGTTGTACAATTTGAAAAGTTACTTAGCTTCTAGCCCAAGATCGTTTAAAAGTTGCTCGGTATGGATTAGAGTTCATATTCAAGGCATAACTTATTGAAGCGGGATGCGAAGATTGGCGAGTCCAAAAAGGTCCTAACAAGACATGAGGGCTATATTTTGTTGCTAAAGATCCAAAGTGATGTGAAGAATCATTTATCGAAAATCAATATGAAGGATCGAGACACACGACGAAAAGCAAAAACTCCCCAAAAGTCATGGAGAAGTGTATCCGAAAAGACCCTAGCAAGGTATGAGGATAAATAGATCCAAGTCATAAAAGGAGGCGGATCGTTGTATATCAAAATCCAAAATAAAGATTGGAGAAAAATGAAGAAGTCGTGGTCCAAGTATGAATCTCTCAAAACTTCAAGTGAAGAAATTACTATTATGAAGAGAAGGCCATTATTTCATGAACGTCTCTCAAGATTTGAAGTATGAAGTCGCTGCCAAATATCGGTCCGAGAAAGGTTCAAATCGCGAAGCGAGTTATGCCAAGATATGAACTTTATGAGGTCCCGAGAAGCAGTTTTAAAAGATTTTGTCCTTTAGCTAACTATTGATTAAATCGTTCACTTTATTTTCGGACTAAATAACTGATGCGTGCAATCTAGTTTTCCCAAAATTAACCTTTACTAGATTATAACACGGGCAGTGTACCCTTGTCAATTGTAAAATAGTATTAGCAAATATCGGGTTCGAACACAGGGACTATTTATAGTTGAAATATTAGTTAGTAAAAATGCGTAACGAGTAACAAATTGGTTTTAGTCTTAGTGAAGACTTGCTTATAAAAACAGTGAAAATATTCAAGATTTCAAATATGGATAAAAGATACGCTTGCTTGGACCGTGAATGACTATGAGTTATTCCTTAGGTATGAAAATATCGATAAACTTCTAATGTAAAATCCTAAGTTCCTTTCGAATACCGGATTTCTCCAATTACCTAACCATGCAACGATTCCTTTCGAATACCGTTAACACCTCAAGTAATAGTGCATAAAGTTTCAAGCTGATAAGTGAGAATTAATTTATAAGCTTCCTTTCGAATAGCTTACTAACTTCTAAACCGATTTCTCTTAATTTAGTAGCTAGCGTTTGTGTGAATATCTACTTATGAAAATTGTTGTTAATGACTCCTTTCGAATATCATTCACTTATAATCAACTAAAGACAGGCCGATTAATTCGTTCCTATTTTAGTAAAAATTACGGATTCCTTTCGAATACCCGTTTTTAGATTACCAAACAAGAGTATAAACAATTTTGACAAGATAATTAAGTTATTAACCCAAACGGATCCCCAATTAATCTCAACAAATCAATCGAATTTCCAACCCAAAATCTAACACATAAACATCACATAATCCAAGCAAACGTATAAAGAAATTAGCTACTCATGATTGTAACAAACACAATTGAATATGTAAAAGACATACTTTAATCTTGCTATTAAAATGATAGAAGATGAATACCAAATTGAGAAAGAGGTTCCAATGATCTTCAAAGTAACAAAGTAAAAACTTGAAGTAACAATTGTTCAATAGAAACTTATGATGATAATAAAAATTATGCTAAAGCTTGATGATGATGATTCTTGAATTATATCTTCCAGAATGGATGTGTGTAATATGGATGTTGAGTGTATGATGATATGAATGCATTCTCTTGTGTGGATGTTGTGTTCCTTAAATACTCCTCCTGGGACATCAAAAAACGTCTAGCAATAATGTCCCATGATGTCCACTAACTCTTTAGCTTCCCCCTTAATGAGGAATAAAAAACAGAGTTTGTAACTGCAAAAAGACCAGTTGCGCCGCAACTGAATGGTCTTGCGCCGCAACTCTTGTTCCGCAAGTGCCAAGTCCTGTAGCTTCTTTAGTTGCGCCGCAACTCTTGAGTCTTGCGCCGCAATTGATGATCCGAGAAACCATGATCTGTAGCAACTTCTGTTGCGCCGCAACAGGTATGCCCTGCGGCGCAACTCTTGATCCGAGGCTGAACTAATTTCCCTGATTTGTTTTGCTTAGCCCCTTTTGGTCCCAAATCTTTACAGCAACATGAGCAGATTTGATGAGCCTTTACCAAGTAGCTGCTCGCTCTTGGGCTAGTCAGTCTTTCTGGTGGAATAAGCATCACCCTGGGAGACTAGAACCCAGCCCAACTCTTAGAACGTGAATCAATGGTGAGTGGGGGTACCCTGATGATTTTAGGCAAACCATCACAGCCGTCAACGGATTTGATATGTCTTTACCAGAAGCCGTACCCTTCTGGACTCGCCAATTCTTAGCAATGAAGCATCGGTGAATTGAACACCCTATAGCTTTAAGCAAGCTATTACAGCTATCAACGGATTTGATAAAATCTTTACCAAGAGCCGTACCCCCTTGGATTAGCCACTTTTCAGTCTAGGACCATGGCAAGTGAAAACCATCCAGTTTTGGGTAACCTGGCAACCATCAACGGATTTGATGTGTCACACCAAGAACCGTACCCTCAAGGTGAATCAACTCTTTCTTGTCGGTAAGACATGGTGAGTTGAGAACCTACAAAACACACTTTTCACAAAATATAAGCAATATGGGGTCTATCCATTACGTTTAGGACACAAAACATAACAAATATCGCTATGAAAAACTCGTATAAATGAGCGATATCAATAACTATCAAAATAAGTCAACAATGCATCCTTGTGATCATTCAAGACAACAATAAAATATAAGAGATACACCTAGGAATAAGGGAGTCTAAGTGAATAATTGGTCCACACGAGTTCGTGTTAGTTTGCTAACTTATAATAACAATGATCTCGTTTTTAAGCTTGGTTTAGAGAAAGTGAAAACTTGAGGATGATGATTATTCATGACATTTCCAAAACCCAAGGTATGCTTTTGATTTCTTTACTTTGAATGTTTGTAATTTTCTATTTCTTTAATAAAGGCCACTATGGATTGATTATGATGAAAAGTGTAAAAGTGCTTTGTAACTAATGCATTGCATGAGGACATTGCAATGGTCAAGTGTAGGGGATTTGATAGGTGTGTAAACACCCATCCTTTTTACCACTTAATTACAATAATTACCAAGCCAAAACGTGTACTTTATGTCTTTTATGTCGGAATTATGCGTGGTTTGTGTTTTTGTTGTGATTTAGGACGAAAAGGTGAAAAAATGGAGAAAACACGGGCATTCACAGGCTTTTAATATTTGTATAGTTGAAGTTCGTTTTTCTCAGTTCTTAACAAATTGAAAGTCCTAACAAGATCGGGTTTTTAATTGTTTTTGGTTGATAATGTTTTTTGGATATTCTATTGCTAATTCAAACAAAATCTTGCTAAAATGAAAAATATCGTCTACTTATATGTAAAACAAAGTGTAAATACCAAGTTTATATTCAAATAAAATGCCAAATGTAAATTCTACAAACTATAAGGACTGGAAATGTAAATTCTTTAAAATTTAAATGCTAAAAATGTAAAGCTAAAAAGTATAAGGACTAAATGTGTAAAAACAGTAAACTATATGGACTTAAAATGAAAACTATTCAAACAAGTAACTAATTTTCAACTAATTTGAAACTGCCTAACTAAATGTGAACAAAACTGAAAATACAAGGACTGACATTTGAAAACCCTAATTAGTTGGAAAGATTAGCTAGGATTAAAAACAGTTTAATACTACAAGGACCTAAATGCAATTTTCAAAAGCTTTTCAACAAAAACGGGTTTAAAACTTCAATAAGCTCGTTTGAGCTTATTTCTCAACCAAATTTGATCAAACCAGTTTCAAACGTCTTAAAATCAAAAAGTAGCTAGACCTATCCAAGGATTTAAGCTAAAAGACACTAGAACTCTGATAAGCTAAATTCAATAAGCACAAAATAAGCTACCAATTAAGCTAGACTTGCACAACTAGATTTTAATGATGAAAATGATTAAACAACTCAAAACAAAGATGGGAAATCAAGTCTCAATGAAGATGATCAAGTAATAAGCTCAGAATCTGAAAATAAGCCAAAATTGTGCTTATGTTGACTTTCGTTGACCAGAAATTTCAAAAAGCTCAAAATCTCAAAATCTATCCAGGAACACTTTTGGAATGAAATTGTGTAAGAAAATTAGCTAGTTATTGAAGTAGAAATAGAGATATGAAAAATCAGTTTGCTCAAGTTACAGAAACTTGCATTTGCTCTTGATCTTAAACTTTTGCTTATTTCTATCTCAATTCTTGATACTGTACAAATTCCTTATACAAATTCAAAGTTCATATGTTGACTGAAAGATTAGAACTGGTTTGGAATGATTTCATCAACTAACAAAGAAATGCCAAGCAAATCAAAATCACAACTTTCTAAAATAATGCTTGTTAAAAACTGACCCAAACTTTTTTATGACCAATTGCCTTTTTGACCAAAATTTTGACTAGTAAGTGACTGAAATCTATTTGTTATGACTTGTTGACTAGAAACGCACAAAAGTTTGCCAATTGCTAAGACTTGAAAACTATTTATAAGCTAATACCAAACACCACTTAACTGATCTTTTTGAAACTTTATTGAAGTCTTTTTGAGCTAATGATTAAGCTGAATTAAAAATGATATCACACTAAGTTTTATAGCCAAAATGATGTAAATAAGAACTAGTTACAAGTACTCTAACCAACAAGAACTCTAAATGGTTATCAAGGCTAAACTGACTGATGAATGTAAAAAACAGGAAAAGTATTTAGTATAATAAGCAAGGTTAAGCTACTAATAAGCTACAACAACACTGAGATCAGATCAATAACAGGCTAAAACATCTTTTATCATGCAATCAAGCAAAATTAACTAGGAATGAAGTAGGCATTCAACTATTAAGTGGAACTGAAAATCAGAAAATGAAACCTTATGCTTAGGCCTCCTTTGGGGAGTAGAGGAGCGCTGAGCTCTCTAATCTAGTGCTAACCACCACCTTAGCACTAGAACACACTATTTATCTACCAATCAACAACTAACAATCATCAAATTCGCCATTAATGAACTGAATTCTCCAAAATCTGCTAGAGCTTGGAACTGGATGAACAAAGCAGGTACAACAGCTACAATCTTCAAAACTAGCTCACTATGATCAAGTGATGATCATAACAAACTAACAACTTCACAAAGTAACAATGGTGCTAGTATGAATAGTAGAGAAGTATGAGAATTTGGAGGGAAAAATGGAAATTTGTATTTATTGAATTGAGAAGTAGTTACAAGGCTGGTAATCAGTTACAACTAACTATAACAGACTCAAGAGTTTGTCAGACTCTTGAGTTGTTAAGCTAAAACTAAAAAGAGTTGAGAGAAAACTAAAAGTGTGTGTGATTTCACACTTTCTACAATACAAGAAATGAGAACAATCCATGGTATTTATAGACTGCAGGAGTGAAGTGGTTGGAGTTGGTGACGTGTTAGATCCAATCAGAAACTTCCACGTGTACAATTCAACTCAATTGGATTTTGCAGGTGATGAACACATTTGGGGTTTTCTTTGTTATTGATCTTGAGTGTAATTGGTTGTGATCATTGGATTCGTCTCTCAAAAACGAGCAAGTTTCATGTTTATACCATCTCCTGAAATTGCTTCTAGCTCAAGAACGATTCTGGCAATATGCGTTGAAGAAGATGACACGTGGCAGGATTTCATTGGCTATAGGAAGAGCACACGGATCATTATCCAAAATGGATAATTTGATTATTGCATGGCGCTTTTCCATTGGCTGAGAGAGAGTTAGTGCGTTTGCACTGTTCAGATTTGGCCAATCATTGCTTGGCGGCTGAGTGGCATTAAATGAAGTGAGTTGGCAATCCAGGGCACTTGTTTCTTGCATTCTCATTGGCTAACAACATATCACACGGATCAAATACCAGTGATAGCTGGACGGTTAGGCTGCGAACCTCTCTGGTTCTGGTCCCTACCGTTACCAAGATTCCTGGTAGAAGATTTGCTAATGTGTCAGAATTAAGAATTATAACATGTAATCATAAGAAAATGCGTAAGAACAAGGACATGCTGCTGTTGGAGTGTCCAGCGTTGTTACGGTCATTATCATTACCGCCACGCCTATCCGTAGCAGAACTGTTGTTAGTCTGACCGTTTCCCTTGGGTTGATTAGGCTGCTGCTGAGTAGCCGGCTGAGACCGGTCCCCAGTCTTCTGCCTGGAAGATACAATTTAAAGAGATAAAATATTGACATATACTGAAAGAATACGGATTGGTCACCACTTGAATACAAATGTTTACCTCTTATCGGGTCTCTCTGCTTCCCCGAACTCATCTCTCTCCTGCAGCATCTCCAGCTTACGTGCTGCATCGGCCACTTGTGCTACCGTGTTGAACGTAGCACACACCAAGTTGTTTGCGACCGATGTGCGAAGAGCCCACCTGAAGTGGTGTGCCTGCTCTTCGGGAGTATCTGCTGCTGCACCAAGGAAACCAGCTAAATGAAGAAAGCGATGCATGAACTCGTTGCTATTATCCCCATCTCTCTGTCGGATCCCATGGTACTCTCTCTTCAGCTTGTCCTGCTCAGCCTTGGGAAAGAACTGCTCCATCACCCTATCCCTGAACTGAGCCCATGTCAAACCAGCCACCTAATCATCACCTCCCTCAGACTATTTCAGTGTTATCCACCAATTTAACACATCACCTTGAAACCGGTAGCATGCCAACCTCGACTTGAAGACAGGGTCACAGCCCATAGCATCGAAGATCTTCTCAATGTGAGCTAACCAGCTTTCAGCTTCACTGGGGCTATCTGTTCTCTCAAAAGCTCGAGGATGGAGCTTGTTGAATCTCTCCAGCCATGTGGCCAATGTTGCTGGACGACGAGGAGGAGGTACTGGGTGATGCTGCTGGTTGTTGGCAGCCAAAACCTCAGCCCTAATTTCGTTCCTCAGCTGAGGAAGCATAGCTTGCATGGCAGCTTGGATTGCTGCATTGAGTTGTTCCTGCTCGCGTGTGAGAACCATCTGACAGTATAACATAAAATACATGATAAAACTGATCAAAACATAACTATATACATGAAAAAAAAATTATACCAATAAATCATGAGAAAAATTTTATGTAGGAAAACTAGTACATGTACGCATGATGCAGTTTTGTGAAAACTTTTGTATGCGCAAGAGTGAACGCCTATAGTCAGTTCACCCAAAATAAAAGACATGGCGAGGGGACGCCTATGGGTCGGTCCCAAATTTAAAAGTTTCGATAAAACACATGCGACTAAATAGGGCCAGTCCTGTACCAACCATTACCTAGACGTAAACCTGCGCAAATGACATATATATGTATGCATGAAAATGATGAATGTATGAAAATGATGAATGCATGAAAACCGACTGTCAGTTCTAGGAAGACCATAGTGACTACCGACTAATCACAGGTCATGTTTTGAGAGCCTATAGGTCGAAGCCTTAGCTCTGATACCATAATTGTAACACCCAATTTTGATAAATGGAATGTCACGCGTGATTATGGTGTGTCATCAAAGCATACAAGGATAAATGTCTAAACATTACATGACCATAAAGGAAATACCGGAATCAAACATCGGTAGTCCAAAAGTAGAACTCATCACACACAAACATAAGTACTGTAAATGAAAGGACTAAACAATGTCCATGGAAATGAGTATCAAAGTATAGATAAAATGCATAAAGTAAAGAAGGCTAGGAAAGCTTCCAATCCATATGCACGTACGCTTAAAGTCTACGAGCATCCCTGAGTACCTGCCATTTTGGGAACATGAAAAGGAAAACGGCTAAGCAATACGCTCAGTGCACGGATATACAAGTATAGCATGAATAACATAAGCATATAAACATGAAACAGCGGAAGAAACTAAGTCCTGGATAACCTGGTTATATCTTAGTAAAACTGGTTTTAAAGTTTGAAAAGCCTTATGTTTATCTTGTAAAAACTGTTTAACATATTTACCATTAGCCAATATAGGTCATGAAATATCAACATGCATGAATACTTGGAGGGGTGTCCTCGTATACAAATTAGAGGGGCTGCCTCTAATTTAATATATTGGTTTTGGGTAGGAGGTATCAGCTCCTTGTGAAGGATGCAAGGCACACACCACATTCACACTAAGTAATCTGCTGAAAACATGTAACTAGGATGCACCCATACGCCCCACCTGATAATATAATAAATGGCCAAAAGCTGAAAGGGATGCCACGAGCTATCACTCCGTCGTGGTGGAGTCATAACACTGGTGCCTCTAGTGTTATGGTTATGGTACCTCCATAACTAGGTGAAACTGGTCATGCATGTATATGGCTTTAGGTATCTAATTAAACATAAGCAATTCAAAAACATATAAAACATATACTGAGGAAAACAGTTGGCTGCATACGGGAAATCCTAATAAGGAAGAATGTCCATATTGAAAGGACAGAGAATCCGTACCTTATGTCCAGTGAACGAAGAAGACGAACGGAAGAGAGTCGTACTTCGGCATCACTAATGTTACATAAATACATACGTGTATAAGTATCTGATTACTGAGTACGTAACTGGTTTTATATCATGTCTTAGCTTGTTTTATATGTTCATGTCATGTTTTACTGATTTAAGCTTTATACTGTGTTTATCATTTTTTTCTGTCTATTCTGATCAAGTATTACTTGTATTTCATGTATTATTATACTTGTTGTGTAATAATAATTAACTTTCTAAAAATAGCAGGTTTCCTAAAATAGAAAGTTTCCAAAATAGAAAGTTACCAAAAATAGAAAGTTTCCTAAAATAGATAGTTTCCAAAAATAGAAAGTTTCAAAAAAAAAGAAAGTTTTCAAAAATAGAATTACTGCTTAAAATAGATAAGTTTCCATAAATAGATTAGCTGCCTTAAATAAATAAGTTTCTAAAAAATTGTAAGTTTTCATAATTAGATATAAGCTGGATAATTAAGCTAATTATATAAGCTTAAGTGTTTTCTGATTAATATTCTATGTCATGTGATTATATAGTATAGTTTATTAATTATTTCATGTAAATTAAATAAACTATAGGTTTTAAGTATTTAATTAAATATAACATGATTTAATTAAATAAAGGTTAAATAAATTCTTAGGTTAAAACATGTATTATTATCTATAAATAATATAACCTAAGTCATGTAAATTAATTAATTATAAGTCATGGTTTTAATAATTAATTAATTATATAGTCTAATTAAAAGATAAAATACTTAGGTTAAAATTCATGTGTTAATAATAAAATTAATTACCTAAGTCATGTAAATTAAATTAATCATGTTCATGTTTTTAATTAATTTAATTTAAATCTTGTAAAAATAATATAACTTGTAAAAATAACTCATGAACCGGACCGTGTTTTTATTCTATCATGTGAATCGGGCCCGTGTTTAAAACCCATGAACCGGACCCGAAAACATCACCATACCCCGATCTAGGTCGGGGTTTTCCCTTCCTTGCTGCTGCCGTGACCCGAGACCACCCAAACCACCACCAAACCGAGACCATGTGGTCTCGGTGGTGCGAGTAAACCCAAGCCGAGACCCCTCTTGGGGCTCGGTTAGGCGTCGACCACAACAAACACCCCTTAACACTTGATTGATTTAACCCTCATGATTAAATAGCATGTTTATATCTTGTTTTTAATTAGTTTATTAAAACATTCATGATTTTATGTGATAAACAAATCAAAACATAAAAAACAAATCAAAACATAAAAAGAAAAAGGTTAAAGGTTATACCAATCACGTGAATCGAATGAGGATGAACACACACCGATCCTTGCAATAAATCAAAGACCAAAATCAAACTGAATCACCACTTTGGTGATGCTAAACCCGAAGGCCAAAGACAAAGGAAGAAGGAAAAGATTTTTAGGGTTTTTCTTGTTTTCACTAAATGTGTTAAATGAAAATAACTTTTCCTTAAATTCCATGTTTAGTAAAATTATGGGCTTGGCCCCTTTGGTCTTGTTGTGTCCGCGGTTATGGGGCCCACATGGGGGTAACCCGAACATTTTACGTGTCTAAAATAATAGTGTGTACTCGTGTTCGTAATTTACGTTATCTAATTAGTTATCGATCGTGACTTAAAATATTTATTCGTGTTCGTAATAAATATATATACATACGTAATATTAGCTCGTGATTAATTTACATTCATGATTTCATGTTTGTATGTTCGTGATTATAATTATTATTGAAATAATTATCGTGTGCTAATACGTAATATATACTTATCGTGTTATAACACGTACGTAATACTTGTAATCCTTGTACGTGAAACGTAAACATGTTATAAAAAGGAAAGTTCTAATCATGTACGTACTATCGTAAGGGTACTATTCATGGTAAAAGCATGCGGGTTTTACAGCGAGGAGCTGAGAAGTTATGGGTAATACCATGAGTTTCACAAAACGCACCAAATTGCACTTCATTATAAAATTCCCTACCATGATCCGTCCTAATAGAGACAATTGGACATCCTAGTTGATTTTGAATTCTTCGACTAAATATTTCGAAATGATCGAAAGATTCATTCTTAGATGCCAAAAATCTAGTCCAAGTGAATCTAGAATAGTCGTCAACTATAACTATGGTATAAAGGTTACCTTCATAACTCCGTATGGCGGAAGGTCCAAAGAGATCCATATGTAGGAGCTCTAAGCACCGAGAGGTTGAAACCAAATTCTTGGCCTTCTGACTTGAGTGAACTTGCTTTCCAACTTTGCAAGCATCACAAAAGTGACTATCAAACTTCATCTTTGGGAGGTGTCTTACCAACTCCTTAGAGACTACAGATTGAATTAAACGCATATTAGCGTGACCTAATCTCCTATGCCAAAGAGTAGAACTATCATCTATAGTCGCAATACATATGTTGTCTTTTGACTTCTTATTGACCTTCATGACATAAAGCCCATGCTTTCTAACACCTTTTCCAATGACCTTTCCATCTTTTACGATTTCACTGTCATGTTCCGAAAAGATGACCTTACACTTATTGTCACAAATTTGACCTATACTTAAAAGGTTAAACCCTAAATTATCTACGTGCTCAACATTTTCAATGGTCATGGAGTCAAGAGAAACCGTACCTTTGCCAATGATATTACCACGTAGACTACTAGCGAATGTGACGTTACCTCCATCATATGCTTTGTAGTGCGAGAACAAACTTCGATTACCTGTCATGTGTTTAGAACAACCACTATCCTTAATCCACTCGTCGGGTTCCAAATCAATTACCAAGCATTTAACAACACACAAGATCAAACATTTGGTCCCCAATATCTCATGAGTCCAAAATTGTTGGTTCTAAACATCCCTTGCATTTTGTTGGGAGGCATGAATGGAGGAGGGGTTCCCCATGGGGAATAAAATGGAGGAGGATAATAATTCATATAACCATTTTGTTGTTCATTATTTCTCCTAGGTATATTTGATCTTGGTTTTGAGTTGTGGTCATTCCTTCTAGGTGTTGGAGTTTTACTTCTAGGTCGTGAATTGTTTTGACATCTCTTCTAGGTGTTGTCTTTCTACTTCTAGGCCTTGACTCATTCTGTACTCTTGGTGGAGTAGTGGATGGTCTTGATAAACTTATATTTCCCATTAGAGGTTTACTCAAGGGCTTATAGAACTTATCAACGGCATTATCGTCAAGTATGGGTAATTTGACCTTGTTAACAATAAGATGATTTGGTTGTTTACGTAAATTTGACTTTTCAGAAAGTTCAGGATTTTCAGCAAAACCTCTTTCTGGCCGTGGTTCCTTATCTAGGGCGCCGGTTCCATATTGATAAGGAACCGCCCCATACAATCTGGGACCGCGTACAATAGACGATTTTTCTGAAAATCTGAGTTGTTTAGGTTCACTAGTTGATGCTTCATTTGAGTTAAAACCTACACCAAGTCTTTCCTTGGAATGAATTTGTTTGTTTAACATATCATCAAGAGCACTAGTACCATTCATGAACTTTTCCAATTTAATGGAGGTTCTCTTGAGATCTTCATTCTCTAATCTAAGTTTCTCACAACTTAAGCAACCTAAATCAACTTCTTTATTTTTCTCAAGCTTGTAATTTCTCCCTAAGTTCATTGATCTCATTTTCAAGTTTAGTTTTGGTTGATTTTAAGGTTTTGTTCTTTTCTATGAATTTAAGGCTAAGTTTGCGTAAATTATCATATTGGCCTTCTAATTCAATATCATCTAAGGTGGAGCTATCATTGCTATAATATTCGGTTGCGGAATGTACCTCTTTAGAAGTATGAGCCATAAGACATTTCTCCTCTTTGGGGTTGTCATCAACATCTTCACCGCTATCGCTCCAAGAACCACTAACGAACGTCGTGTGATTCTTATCGCGTGAAGGCTTTGGACAATCACTAATGAAATGATTTGGATCACCACATCTAAAGCAATTCCTATCACCTTTTTTGTTCTTGGCAAACCAATTCTTTGAGAATGGTTTCTTGTCATTGTTGGGTTGCCTCACGTGTTGACCTTGTCTTTTGAAGAACTTCTTGAAATCTCTCACCGTCAATGCATACTCCTCGTCATCGCTATCCGAGGAACTATCATGATCGCTTTGTGCCTTCTTGGCTTTTAGTGCAAGAGACTTCCTTTCACTCTTGGTTTTCACCAATTCCGAGTTCTTCAAAATTATCATCATGAACCTTCAAGCTGCCTATGAGTTCATCGAGTGATAAAGTTGAGAGATCTGTTGATCCCAAACTTAGATAGATTTAGCTTGTGTAAACGAGATTAAATAAAGTTAAACACGTAGAGAAACTTTGTTGTATATGTAACAATTCAAGTATTATGCGGAATTAATACTTAAACAAGAACACATAAACAAGATAAACCAAACTTTCACTTTGATTGATAAATCGAACTTGCGTGCAATGAAAATGTTAAAACGTATATAAAACTAAAACCTAAAGGCCTCCTTTCATAGGTTAAGGAACCTTGTACAAGAGTCTACATATCAGCTATTCTTGGTAAAGATAAACATAGAAAATACATTGTCGAACATATCTTTACTAGAAACATACTAGAAACATAATACGTGTAGACTAAGTCTTCTATCAGTGCTTGACTTCTTCTTATCAACGCTCGACTTCTTCCTGTCAACGCTTGTCCTGTCAACGCTTGATTTCTTCTTATCAACGTCCAGATTGCTCTTGTCAGCGTCCAAGTGTATTGGCTACATTTTATTCCCAACAATCCTCCCCTAAACTTGATATCTACACTAGTAATCAAGTTTCTGAATAAAAATTAAAACTAGGAGGATTCTTACAAATCTTATCAAATTGGAAATAAATATATCTAATCAAATGAGTAGTCTATCTCCAGCTATGTTGTCATCATTTTCTTCAAAACTTCTTTGGACATAGGATACTCAGCATCCACAAGAAGATACTCAGATAACTTTGTAGAATTCGAATGATACACACCAGCTGCTGAATATAGACGCCATTGAAGTCCACTGATATCCTCATCAAGATCCTTCCAAACAGGATCTTCTTCATTTGGTGCACACATCCTTCTGAATGTTGACCAAATCTTTATTCCATTAACTAAAGTAGGTGCTTCAGTCTCATACTTGGCCTGTAGTAACCTCCAAAGGTCTGCCAAGTCTTCCCTATCCAAGCTTGCAAACAAAGACATAAGAGTAGTAAAAGTATGTACCTCTTTCCCATATCTTCCAATCATCCAGAACCCACTTGCATTTTCTTCATAGCTAACTATAGGGTTTCTGGAATCATGAGGTAATACTTCCACCATATGTGAAACTTCCAAGGATGATAGCTTAATGCTCCTTCTAATAATAGCTTCACTATGATTCAATCTATCCATATTTTCTGGGAACTCAAGTGGAACTCCCTTCTTCTTAGGTCTTGATGCAATTAAAGCCTGTTGAATCTGCATCTCTTCTACAAGCTCTTCCTTTCTTTCATCTGAAAGAAGTCTGATAGTGTTCATCTCTTGCACTCTTGCCCAAATAGGATAAGATTTATACTCCAACTCATCAAAGGATAATCCCTACAACTTCTGAAAAGTCCAACCCCCTTGATGACATCTAAGAAATATATAATAAAGCTCCCTTCTATCCCTCTTAGATTGTGAGAAAACTTTGCTGGCTTTATACTTTAGGATTACTTGACAATCCCTTTGAATCCTGAGAAGAATCTCCAATCCCCAAATCTGATCTGATAAAGACATATCTGGATTCTAGATGATCTTATTCTCCCATGCAAAGTACATCTGGGCAACTTCTCGCATATCATATTCCACCTTCATCTTCAACTCTACAATTTTTTCTCTTGCCAACACATCACCATATTCAAGTCATTCTGGTTCTTCAATAATCATGACACTTGAATCTGTTCTCTCATCATTACTTCCTTCTTGTTCCCCAGAAGTAACCATAAATGGTGACTCAACAACCTTCTTCTTTTCTTGTTCCATAAGTTGTGCAGCCAACATTGAATCAAATTTTACTTGATCCACATCCTTGGGAACTACTGTTTCTACCATAATCCCTTTACCCCTATCTAATGTATCAATGATGGGTAAAGATGATGATGGTACCTGTGAAGACACTTCCTTGATGATAGCTGATGACTAGAATACATCAACCATACCTGCAGGTCTATCAACGTACAAAACCTGTGTGTCAATGCCCAACTTACTCTTATCAGCGCTTGGCTTGTCAGTGTCAATAATCTTCTTGTCAACGCTCACCTTACTCTTGTTAGTGCTTCTTGTGAACTGCTCCATCATCTTAGTAAAAGATAAATTTAAATTTGTAGGAGTAACCAATGAAACATCAAAACCTGGTTGCCTCTTCAAATCTGTTAGAGCTTCAGCTATACCCAAAGATTCTCCTTCATTTGAGCCTTTATCACTCAAATGTATCTGCTCATCCTCCTCTTTGTAAGAATCCTCCACTCCACGCCTAGGGTTAGCACCTTCTAAAAGAACAATCCTCTCCCTCAATTGCTTGAGTTCAAGGCCTTGTGAAGTGACAGTATGAACCAGGTCTGCATTTTGCTTTTGCAAGCTAATGCAGACAACTGTCAATTACAACATTGTATAGGGTTCCAATCTGTCCTCCTCTAGAATGGGTATTTGACCTCCCAAAGTAGATTCATGGGTCATGGATGGGGTCTTAATGATGTTAGGACTGGCTTGGCCTGCATCTAAGCTAGGATCAATAGTCCTAGCCCCACCCATGTCACCAACCACACTTGTGGTGGTGGTTCTCTCTGCAACATGGCTAGGACCACCAGAGGAGAACACTCCAATGGTCCTTTGCTGTTTTTCCATCCTAAAGTCTGGGGGTGAGGAAGATGATGTGGATTGGGTTGCAGTTTGGAGGTTAAGGGGTGTTTGGGTATGTTGTAGAAAGGTGTCAACGTTTGGATTTGAAGTATCAACGCCAACATTTAATGTGTCAGCGTTGAAGGGATCTTGGTCAAGTTCCATATGTTGAGGTGAAGGTGATGGTTCAGGTAATGGGTCAAGTTGTGGTTGTGGGTCAGGTTGAGGTTGTGTTGCTGTAATAACAGCAAGCATGGCTTGGGTAAGAGGTAAGTCTCTATGAGGGGGTGAATTATCTTACTAAAAATAGCTTTCTTTTGCACAGGGATCGCATAAAAATCATCATGATCCCTGGTGCAATACCTTTGTTCATCAAAAATCATTTGTAAAAATCTTGAGTAAGCCAGAGTCATCTTGCTACCCTAGTTTTTACACATGCCATCAAAAATCATTTTAGAAAAATTATAATTTTCCCCTGTAGCAATACACACAATGGCACTACCAATGGATCTGTTAATTTCATTATGTACAGTACATTTGGGACTTAAACATTGAAGGATGACATGTATTAAGTACTTCCAAGTTGGAAGAAATTCTTGTTTATTATATTTGTTTAAAGAACCCTCTTTAGGGAAAGGATAACCCAAATCTTGAAGTCCCTGTTCTATCTCACCAATGGGTAGAGTGGTTATACCATCTGCATCATTAAGATGCAAAGCCTGGCGAACCAAGGCTTCAGTAACCACCCATGGACGCCCATGGACAATAGCAGTTAATGTAGTCACATTATTAAGCGTTGAGGAACTAACAGTGTTCCAAAACTGTTTAATATGAGTGACAAGGATAAGAGGAGCATGAGAAAGTGCATACCGTAGTGGAGATGCATTTAAATACGCCACCATCTGAGTATATTGAGGAAACAGAGCATCATCAGCCTCCAAATAGGCAACTATGTTATGCTGACTCCTGTATCCCAATACCAAGTCACTCGGTTTAAACTTAGGCGTCATTGATGTAGAAAGCTGTGTGAAAGGTTATGAAAGATGAATATAGGAGAAAAATTTGTTAGACAAGAATAAGCAGTTACCCTTTTACAAAATAATGAGCCAAATATATAGGAGAGGTAGGCACATGTGATTGGTCAAAAATTAGGAAGTTATTTTTAAAATATAATGATGAAAATCTTGAAAAGAAAATAACTTATCTTGTGCATTAATAAAAGTTACCAACTCCCAAAATTACGGCCCAAATTTTCGTCAAAAATAACAACTGGGTAGGACCCAATGAGTGTCGACGGTAAAAAATAACCTATCAACGCCCAACGGCTATTCTTGTCAACGTTGGAAAAAGCCATGTCAACGTCTAAATTGGTCCTAACAACGTTTGGAAATAAATCTATCAATGTCCAAAAAACAAAAATAATAAAAATGAAAAAGGACCTTAACAAAGTGATTTATCCTAGTGAAGATAACCTATAAACTGAAAATTACTATACGGTGGCAAGCATTGTCCAATCATGCACACTTGCTTAAGCAAGATAGACATAACAGTCCTCTAGTGTCCCTTGCTAACCAAAGTTCTTAACAGTGAAGTTATCTCATAAAATCCTTTGTAACTTCCCAGGTAAGCCCAATAAAAATCATACCCAAGTCTCCCAACAGACCACATCCAATTCTAGGCCAAAAAGTCTTGGCAGCATGCATAGTTTATCAACTTTGCATGCTATAGTGCCTCATGAGTTAGTAAACTAATTCATACTCACCAGTGGACATAATCTAGAATTGTGATAAGAGTATTATATGAATACCCAAAAAGTCCTAAAGGTTTCCTAAAAACCTCCCCTTAAACTATGATACATAATTTGCCAAATACTATGCATGTAATAAAAATTTATGTCAAGATAGGAATATAAATATTCCAACCATCATCCTTAAACTGAAACATGCTCCAATAATGCTCCAAGAATCCATAAGAAACTCTGTATCCAATTGTACAATGCTAACAACGCCTGCATAATTAGATCAAAAACCACAAAACTAACATGTTGTTGACAACGTCAATTTAACACTTGTCAGCGTTAAAATAACCTTTGTCAGCGTTAGACAAATAAAGTGGAAAATCTAATTTTGTATAAAGACCAATAACAAATGCATATCCTGTACATACTCTTACAATAAGTTCCCAAAACACATATTAAGTAAGATTGATCATTCCAATACTTGTTACCAAATACTGAAATCTTCCAGTATCAAAAGGTTTAGTTAATAAATCAGCCACATTTTCCTCTATGTCAACCCTATCTGGTTGTATTAAACCTTTTTCAAAACAATCTTTATAAAATGATGTCTAATTTCTATGTGTTTTGTTTTAGAGTGATGTACAGGATTTTTAATAATGCATAAAGTACTGTTATTGTCTACAAAAATCTTGGTATGCATGAAATTATACCCATAATCCAACAGTTGGTTCTGAATCCATAAGACTTGTCCACAACAAGCAGCTGCATCAACATACTCTGCTTTAGTTGTAGAATTGGCCACGATTGATTATTTCTTGCATTGCCAAGATATCAACCTACTCCCAAGAAATTAGCATCCACCAGTTGTGGATTTTCTATCAAACTTGTCACCACCATAATCACTGTCTGAATATGCAATAAGCTCCAATGGAGAATCTTTTGGATACCATAATCCCAAGTCTGGATAACACCCAAGGTACCTAAAAATCTTCTTGACAGCATGAAGATGACACTCTTTGGGGGTCACTTGATGGGGTGCACTTGCACACACAGCAAACATAATGTCAGGTCTTGAAGCTGTGAGATACATCAATGAACCAATCATCGACCTATAATGCCTGGCCTCCACCTCTTTTCCATCTCCAACTTTTCCCCAAGGGTGTTCCCTATCCATTGGTGTGCTAGCCCGTTTCTCATGTGGAGAAAAGCCAAACTTCTTCAAGATTTTTGCCACATATTTGTCTTGAGAGATGAAGATACCATCTTCTTTCTATTGTACTTGTAATCCTAGAACGAAGTTCATCTGCCCCATTGCACTCATCTTGAACTTATCTATCATGAGTTCGGAAAAATCTTCACTCATCTTTGGACTAGAAGAGCCAAAGATGATATCATCCACATAGACCTGTACAAGTAAGAAATCCTTACCAGTCTTCTTTGTAAACAAGTTCTGGTCTATTGTGCCCCTTTTGAATCCATTTTTCACCAGATAGGTAGACAATGTGCCATACCATGCTCTTGGGGCTTGATGAAGTCCATACATAGCTTTCTTCACTCTATACACCTTGTCTGTATGTTCTGAATCTTCAAAGCCAGGAGGCTTCATTACATAAACCTCCTCTGCAATTGTGTCATAAAGAAAAGCACTCTTCACATCCATTTGATAGACTATAATTCCCATGCAAGAAGCATAGGCTATAAAAATCCTTATAGCCTCAATCCTTGCAACAGTTGCAAATACCTCCTCATAGTCTATCCCTTCCTCTTGTGTATATCTTTGTGCCACTAAACGCGCCTTGTTTCTGACCACAATGCCTCTCTCATCCTTTTTATTCCTAAGAACCCATCTTGTCCCAATAGGTCTGACATGTCTGGGACAATCAACTAACTCCCAAACATCCTGAATAGCAAATTGGTGAAGCTCATCTTGCATTGCTTCCACCCAACTTGGTTCTTTGAGAGCATCAAAAATCTTCTTGGGTTCCTGTTGTGACAGAAAACAGGCAAACAAACATGCTTGAACAAGAGGGGTATCAACCTTCTTGTGAATATTGGCAACAAACCCTCCATGAGTATGATGAGATCTTCTAGTTTGCACATGAGTCATCGCATCACCTATGATCAAAAGAGAAGGATGATTCTTCATGGTAGATGTAAGTACTCCTCCTTCAATGATTGCGTTATCATCAATTTCACTATCCATATTGCCAATATCTTCTTCAAATGCTCTTCCATCATCATCTGAATGAACCTCTCCACTTCTGTTTGAAGGTTTACCTTGTTCAAAATTATTGGAAGAGATAAATGGTCAAAAGAGCTGTCAACGCCTGAGTTAGAGTTGTCAATGTTTGAGCCATCAACGCCTAAATTTGTCTTGTCAGCGCCAGATTTTCCTCTGTCGGCGTTTGAAGAATCATGCATGTTTTCAACTGTTGATACTTGTGGACCACCTTTTTCCTTTCCAGCAGCAGCAACAGCAGCAAATGCATATGTCCATATGGGAATGGTAACATACTAAAGTATGGGTGCTGATTTGTCTACTTGTGATCGAACCTCTTTATCAACCTGTTTACCTAAAATATCAACAACTGGCTCTTCCACAACATTTGAAGTCACCTTCACAATGTTTGGATTAGTAACTTGCATATAATTCAATGTCCTAGATAGAGGTTCCAAGTCAAATAACCAATTTGGACCACTTTCAGGATCACTAGGTTTACTCTCTAAAAACCTAACATGTACTTTTTCAAGTATACGTTTTTCTTTCTTAATGTAAACCTTATATCCTCTACTCTGCACTGAATAACCCATAAAGTAGCATTCATCACCTTTAGCACTAAACTTACCTAAGGCATCACTAGTGTCCAAAACAACTACATGACATCCAAAAGGTTTAAGAAAACCAGTATTAGGTTTCCTGCCCCAAAATAGCTCATAAGGTGTTTTGTTATGGATCTTAATGATTAATGCCCTATTCTGAACATAACAAGTTGTATTCACAGCCTCAGCCCAAAAAGCTATGGGAAACTGAGCATCAGCCAACATAGTCCTAGCTGCTTCTATGAGTGTTCTATTCTTTCTCTCAACAACCCCATTTTGTTGTGGGGTTCTAGCTACACTAAACTGTCTAGTAATCCCTTTCTTGGCACAAAAGTCATCTAACAACTTATTTCTAAACTCACAACCATTATCACTTCTAAGCATTTTAACCTCATTACCAGACTTCTTTTCTATTTGGGTAACAAAGTTAATCAAAGTATCAGCAGTGTCACTTTTCAAAGCTAAAAATAAAGTCCAAGTAAATCTAGAAAAATCATCAGTGATGACAAAACAGTAGGATTTACCATTTAAGCTTTCTATATTAGTTGGACCAAACAAGTCCATATGCAGTACGTGAAGAGGTTTAGAACTAGAATGCACATGTTTAGACTTAAAGGAGACTTTGTGTTGTTTGCCTTTAAGGCATGCAACACACGAATGGTCATTGTGAAAAGCCTTTTCAGGCAAACCATCAACTAAACCATGTCTCACAAGTCTATTTATATTTTTAAAATTAATGTGCCTTAATCTTCTGTGCCAAAGATTACTCTCATCAACTGAAGTCTTAGCATATAGACATGACAAATTATTATTCATCCTTATTCTATTAAGATTCACATTATAAATGTCCTTATGCCTAGGTGTTCTATAATCAATGAATTTCTCATCTGGTATTTTAAAATCTTTGAACAACACCAAGCATTCAGTATCAGTAAAAAGAACCTTTTTTTGTTATCACACACCTGTGATACACTAAACAGATTATAGTGTAGTTCTTTTACCAGAAATACGTTTTCAAAACGCAAATTGTTGGTGAGAAGAGTGCCTTTGCCAGTGATAGTCCCATATCCTCCTCTAAAGTACACTTTGTCACCATCTTTAATGGGGATAAATCTTGTTAGATAATCTTCCTTCCCCGTCATGTGCCTGGAGCATCCACTATCCCAATAGCCATAATTATTAACCTGCTTTTGAATGCCCTGCACATAAAGAAAACAAATTAGTTTTCTTTGGGAACCCAAGCCTAAGCAGACTTGGATTCATTTGGTTGTTCAACAAGAACAAACTTAGTCCTTATGACAACCCCTTGTTCATCCCTTTTTGGATTAAACACCCAGTTAACCCCAATTGGTTTTGTTATGACCTTTGAAATATAATGAAATCTGTTACAGATCATAGAAATCCCATATGAATTATGGTTTTGGTCTTGTTTAGGTCTCCATGTCAAGCTAGAAGAAGCTTTAGACCCCTTTCCCTTTGGTTGCAAATATTTTCCATTACTTGGTCTGGCAACGTTCCTATCAGCGTTTAATTTGTTCTTGTCAACGCTGAAATTACCCTGGTCAGCGTTGAACCTAGGGTTTGCTACAGGAACCCATTGTCTGTTAGACCACGTATTGGTCTTCTGAAAAGGTCTTTGTCCATAAGTATTAGACCCTTTAGTAAAGAATAGGGCTGGTCTAACAACTTGTGGACTTTGCTGGACAAAAGGTTTGGGTTTGACAGTGTTTGACTTTCTATCAGCGTTGACCTTTGAAGCATTGACACACTTGTAAGCTAAATGTGAAAAACTTCCCCAAGTATAACAGGCTTTTCTAGACATAGCTCTAGGTCTAGAAGAAAACAAACCTGTCCCATTATCACTAATCTAGCTTTTTGGTGACCAGGTTTTCTATACATTTCTGCATATTTAATACTAGGTTTTCTATCGATGTTTAAGCCAAGATCAACAGTCTTGCCAGTAGTAGGATTGGTCACTTTTATGGGTGTAGACTCATTTGGGCTGTCACTAAGCATGCCACCCTTAACAAACAGAGTAGGGTTAGCTTTCTTCCATTGGTCCAAATCAGTCAACTTCTGCTTGTATTCCTCTACTAGGGTAAGAACTCTTGGTGGAGGAATAAATTCCTCTTCTTGGAGTTTTGGTATACCAGTCCAAGATAAATCCTTTCTAAGGACACCATAAAAGTTCCCAGCAGGTGGTGGAAACCAGCATACTCTTTCATCCCAATTCCAGTCATATCCCTAGAATCTCTTTGTTCACTAACACATTTTTCTAGGGATTGTGAAGCTTTATCAAATCTCTGGATTTTAAGATCTACATTATCTTTATTTTTTATAGCCTCATCTAACTTAGCCTGTAAAGCACCATTGGCTCTTTCCAAAATGTTTCTAACCTCAACACTAGCATTTAAATCATGAGTTAAAATGTTGATTTGATCTTTTAGGTCAAACTCCATTTTCTTATATTCAGCCACAGTCTTTTCAGTTTGAGTAAGAGCAAGTTGATAGTTAGATAACTTGCATCTTTCATTAACGACACCTGTTGTTAATTTTAAGACTTCTTTGTTAAGCTTTTCAGTATTTAGACGACAACCCTTACTACAAAATGCATCATCATATACCTCATTGTCTGATGAAGATGAAGAGTGTGCCATGAGAGCAAAGTGAACATGCTCCTCTTCTTCCTTTTCTGCAACCAAAGCTTTGTTCTCTTCCTCATCCTTGGCCAAATAGCTCCAATCCCAGCCAACACCATCAATGTCTTGCATAGCAACCATAGCTTTGGAATCCTGAGACTTGATGATTTGGCTTGAGGGTTTTCCACCATCAGATCTTCTTGGAGATCTGCATTCTCTTATAAAGTGTCCCATTCGATGACAATTATAACACTCAACCTTGGATTTATCAAATCCAGCAGTGTCCTTAGCATTAAAAGCCATCTTCTTCTTAAATCTTCGATTCCATTTATTTGCCCTTATGCTTGAAAGAGCCATATTCCACTTTATGTCCATTTCCTCCAAATGCTCATCACTAATTTGCTCAAGGTCCTCATATGTAATCACTGAACCATTGGGCAATGAAGCAATGTATGCACACATAGTATCTAGATCAATACCAGCAGGCTTAACTCATAGTGAGTCAACATTGTATGTGTTAGCGTCTGAATGTGAGGCGCTGACAAAGCTTCATCCAACGTTGACACAAGGCGATCCAGTAATGGGGTGCATGTATGACTCCCTTTGATCAAATTGACCTTTACTGTGTGAGAAGAAGGCCATATTTCCATTGGTAGACTTGCTTCCTTGATCCAAAAGAATTTCATTCTAAACAAGCCTCAGTTTATTGTAAACATCATCAAAAGTGGAACTTTTGTGAGTATTATTAGCAATCATTGACCTTGCTTCAATCTTCCATGCATCACCAAGACTTTTAAGAAAAGTGGTGATGATATCAACATCACCAAGCACTGTTCCCATAAAGGAAAACTTGCTTGTAATGTCAAGAAGTCTACTTCTCACTCTACTTAACTTTTCATTGGGTTGAGCTTTGAACACAGCATACTCATGCAAGAGTTGCTTCTTTTTCTCTTGTACAGTATCAACATTACCAACATAAGCAACTTCAAGGGCTGCCCAAAGATTTTTTGCAGACTCATAGCCTCTATATTTGTGCTGATTGGCTTGTCCTAAAGAGAGTTTGAGGATGCTTAGGGTTTTCATGTCATTCCTTCTCTTTCCAATGTCCTCAGCTGAGACAGCTCTTCCATCTTCAGGTTTTTCTTTTCGATCCTCTTCTAAAGAGCCCGGTGTTGATCTTACCAAGATAGCAGCTGCAATCTTGGCAGCCTTATTGAATGTGTTTCCATATTCAATAATTTCCCATAGGGTGTGGTCATGGATTTAAAGATACTGTTCAAAGTTAAACTTCCACAGCTCAAAGTTGTCTGGGTCTAGCATAGGAATCTTGATGTTAGGGGTTGAGGAGGAGGAGGTTAACTCTGGAGTAGACAGAGAGTTTTAGTTTTAGGGTTTCTTGAAAATTAGGGTTTTTGGCGATTTAGGGTTTTCGTGTTTTTTAGATCAAAGTTTCTCAACAAGCTCTGATACCACTTATTGATCCCAAACTTAGATCGATTTAGCTTGTGTAAACGAGATTAAATCAAGTTAAACACGTAGAGAAACTTTGTTGTATATGTAACAATTCAAGCATTATGCGGAATTAATACTTAAACAAGAACACACAAACAAGATAAACCAAACTTTCACTTTGATTGATAAATCGAACTTGCGTACAATGAAAGTGTTAAAACGTATATAAAACTAAAACCTAAAGGCCTCCTTTTATAGATTAAGGAACCTTGTACAAGAGTCTACATATCAGCTATTCTTGGTAAAGATAAACATAGAAAATACATTGTCGAACATATCTTTACTAGAAACATACTAGAAATATAATATGTGTAGACTAAGTCTTCTATCAGTGTTTGACTTCTTCTCATCAACGCTTGACTTCTTCCTGTCAATGCTTGTCCTGTCAACACTTGATTTCTTCTTATCAAAGTCCAGATTGCTCTTGTCAGCGTCCACGTGTATTGGCTACATTTTATTCCCAACAAGATCTTTCGATTCTTCAATCGCCGTGACTTTTGCTCTCCACTTCGGATGTAAGGCCCTTAGAAACTTCCTAACATTGTTCTTGCTAGAAAAACCTTCACCAAGTGCTTTTAGACTAGTAATAATAGTGTTAAATCTAGCAAAAGCACTATCAATAGTTTCATCTTCTAAGATGACAAATTGTTCATATTGTTGGACAAGAAGATCGATTTTGCTTTCTTTGACTTGGCTATTACCTTAGTGGGTTACTAAAAGAGTGTTCCAAATATCTTTAGCGGTTTCATACATAAAAATCCTTTCATACTCTTTCTTAGGTAAAGCATTATAAATCACCATTTTAGCCTCATTTTTTTCGAAAGTTTCTTTTTAGTATCGTCATTAGCTTTGTCAAAAGTGACCAATTCTTTTGTTTTTGAAACTTCATTAAATTGATAAGGTAAAAAATCACCATTGGTAATAACATGCCAAAGATCTAAATCTTTTGATTTCACATGAGTCTCAAATCTATTTTTCCAATAAATAAAACAATTGGTTTCAAAAAGTGGTGGTCTTTGCATAGATTGCCCTTTTAGGTACTTGTTGGAATCCATAGATCGATTCAAGTTTTAAAATACAATATACTTTTAAAAATTCTTGAGCAACCTCGCTCTGATACCAATTGTAGAAACTAGAAGGGGGGGGGGGGGGGTCGAATAGTTTCTTATATTTACTAGTTAAAAGATGGTTTTCAAAAAATCCGTTTTCAAAAACTTAGGCTTGAGGAAATATGTGAAATCTTCTTATGCACAATATGAACAATGATAGTGTAATTAAACTAATACTAACTAATGTATATGCACAAAGAATAAAGAATGTAAAGAGCTAAGGGTAAAGAAAGATCAAACCAAACACCAAGGATTTATAGTGGTTCGGCAACAAAGCTCACTCCTCGTTCCTACTCCACTCCTCGAGTACTCCTTACTCAATAGTTCACTACACAACAAGCTCCTTATCGTGGAGAAAACCGTACACGTTGCTTAACCAATTTCTGACTCTAAGCTAAAAGTCGAGCCCTAATCGTAGCTAGGACCAATCTACATAACTATACTTAGTACATACACAACTTCCAAATAGACACAACTACTTGGATCTTCACAACTATGACACAACAACAAATGTATAAGATTTGATCTTAAAAGGATCTTTGGCGGTGGACTCAACACTTCACAAGGATAGTTCTTCTCTTTGCACTTGGAGAGGAAGGGATGGATGGGATAGATTCACTTCTAAACAAGTAGTAATCAATCAAATGATCAAGGATTGAGTGATTTAAGAAGTATGTTTGAATCTGGAAATATATGTGCAAAAGAGGTGAAGAGAAAATCTGAGAATGGTCCACTATTTATAGGACAAAGGGCCAACGGCTATATCTACCCGCGGTTCATTATCTCAGCCGGCGGTTACTTATCGATAAGGAACCGCATAGGCACTAGGGAACCACCGGAGTAGACTCCGTTCCCTTTTTATCCTTTAGTGGTAGAGGTCTTATCTGATTATAAAATATCCTGAAAGAATATTCCAAATCAAAAAAGAATATGCCATTTTCAAATTTTCAAATATTTAATTTAATAAAACATTTTCTTAAAAATAAAGTTTAATAAAAAAAACTTGTCACACTTAATAAAAAGTGAGTTTTAAGAAAAGATTAAATCACTTGATCACTTGATTAAGGTTAGTACTTGTTGATTCATACCTTAAGTGAAATGGGTAAAATGAAAAATACTTGAACTCAAGAATTCATTTTTCGTTGTTTTCGTAAATGCTTGTTTTTACATATTGTCGTAATCAAAACTAAGCGAGACCAAAAAATGCAAGTAACGTTTTTAGGAATTATCGCATTAACAGAATCGTTACCAACATTATTATTCACACTAAAGGAAACAATATCATGCGACATCACTTACTTCAGAAGCTGATCATTTTGGCGTGAAATTCGTTCTATTTCAACTAAACTGGTTTCATAAGCATCATCAATTTCATTGAAAACACGTGTAACTTCATCTAATTCCAAAACCAAATCTTGATCAATATTGCTAAAACACGCTTTTTGTTTACAAAGGGAACAATTTCGTCTCGAAACGCAGCTCTTGTGTGTTCAAAATTCCATTCACCTTCCGTTATGGCCGAAGCCGTCATAAGTTCCTTAATGACCTTGTCGAAATCGGCAAAATGTTGGTGCAACGCATTTAAGCTATTATACATACTTACCGGTGGAATTAACTTAGTTAAATCCTTTTTTACAAGTGTAGGATACGTACTAGAGAGGTTTTCGTTTGACAAACTTTGGGGCACGCAAGCTGATAACTGAGCCAATTCCTTTTGTAATCGAAAACGGGTCTTTTTATCAAATTGATCTTTATTATGCTTAACGTAATCAAGCTTATGGAATGTTAAAATCATTTTAGATCGAGTTTCTTCCGCAAGTGACATTGTCTCCTCATCATCACGAACATATGGTGCTTCTTTCGATTTTCCATTTAGGGTCACATCATAAAGACAAGGAATATATTCCTGAGCTTGTTTTGCATAACCTGGATTAGGTGGTAAATCTTGAAGATGCTTAAGTTCAAGTTCCTTAAATGAATTAGTTAAAAGATGAACCTTTTCTGTGGAAGCATGTTGTTCCTTGAATTTAAGAAATTTGGTAGCATTAATTTCTGATTAAAACTTTTTAGACTCGTGAGTTTCGAAATCCGTTTTAAGTTTCTGAAAATCATTTACAACCGACTCTTGGTCTTTTAATTCATTGGAAAGATTATCTTTTAATGATTCTATTTCTTTTAAGTGTTCTATCCTTTCAAAACGAAATTGGTCAAATTCAGAATAAGTTATTTTCTCTGCTTGAGGGACCATTTCAAAAGTTTTGACTTTTTCCTTATACAACACAAGCTCAGTGGTTAAATTGGCATTCAAATATATGGTTTGTCAGACGGCCATATTCATGTTATCAATAATATGTTTAGGCACCATTACCAAATCATGTTAAGCATAGGATTCCATACCCGTCGTGGCATTTGGTTGAGGTTCACTCAAATGTGTTGGATTGGATACCACATCATTTGAGTTACTAGTTCCCGAATGTTGTTCGAGGTTGTCATTTTCATGCTCAACTTGATGTGGATTATCATGAGCAATGTTAGTTGCTGTTGGTACCTCACTAACAACATCAAAACCGTAGTTAGAAGGATTAGCAACGAGAGCAGCTTGGGCTGAGTGAATGTCATCACAATCTGACTCATATGCATCATGATCATCTGCTTGATATGTTGTATTAGAAGTAGAGACAACTGCAATGCCTTCATTATCAGCTGCCCCTGGGTCTTCAAGAAATGCTAATTCCTCTGAATCCAAAATCTTTCCCTTAGATTGAGCATCGACCAAATACATTTTCTCACGAAACCACGTTGCATCCCTTCTCCTTTTCGGTTGAGTGCATTGCCTAGCCATATGACCTTGTCCTCGACAATTGTAGCAAGTCACAACCTTTTGAGGACCAATAGGGCTTCCATTTTCACTAGCTTGAGAATTCACAGCTTTAGCGTTCACGGTCCTTGTAGTGGGTCCATATGAATTTTGCCTTTCCTGAATGGATTGCACTGTCACTTGACCGTCTTGAATAGTGGCTTGTTGTCGAGGATTTGAAGAAGTGCGGAGCTGATCGTTCGTTGGTGGAAAATCTCTAGTTGCAACAAGTTTTGACAAGTAGGCAGTGAGATGGTTCAAGACATCAGTTGGCGTATCATTTGGAGTAAAGAACGGTGCTTGAATTGGTGGAAGTTCATTGGAGTAGAAGGCTTGTGCTTGTGGTGCTTCAATTGGAAAATATCCTTGCAGAGGGGTATAGCCCATTGGAGAAGTCATAGCTTGTGATGGTGTGTATAATTGGGGTTGTTTCAACCGATGCCCAAATGAGATGTCCGTTCTCTTTATTCAACATATAAAGTTCCATTCGGGAAGCCCAATCCTCGTACATAGTCTTCACCAACATTGGTGGACGATTATCCGTACCCGAGAGGATGGACTTATCAGTAAGTGAAGTAAACTCCATTTCGGTAAGTTAAGATTTACAAAAGGTTTATCGAACAATGGGAGAAAGTAAATGTGTTTGTTCTTGTGTGTAGAAGTCGAGAAACAATATTAAAATCCCCTAAAATTTTCTCGATAAACCAAACAATTCCAAGGTAAACAAAAACTCACGAAATTTTTTAAGGAATATTTTCGGAAAAAAATTCATAACTATTTTCGCAATAATGAGACTTTGATCTTCGCAATAATAAAATATTTATGATCTTCAGAATGATTATGATCTTCGTAAAAGTCGAAAACTATCTTCGGAATAAGTGAGTATCTTCGGAATCCCAAATTATCTTCGCAATCCAAGTAACTTCGCAATCTAAACAACTTCGCAATCCAAAGAACTTCGGAATCCAAATGACTTCGCAATCCAAGGTACTTCGCAATCCAAAGTACTTCGCAATATTATCTTCGCAATAACTCAAGTCTTCGCAATAACCCGATAATGAATCTTGGCAATAACCTGAGTAAACAATCTTCGCAATAACTACAATTCTAGGGATTTCGCAATAACAAAAGATAATCTTCGCAATAACTGAAAATACAACACTTCGCAATTCTGAAAACCCTAGAACCAACTTCGAAATAATTGAAACCCTAGTGACCACTTCACAATAATCACCAAAAATATTCTGAAGATGAAACTTTTCTTCAACAGACTTCATGTTTTGTCGGATCAAACACACTAAATTCATGATTTCAAGCCAAAAAATGATCCAAACACCCAAAATATTTGTGTTTTTAGCCAAAGTAACAATACCAAATCTCTACCACACCTATTTAGATGATTTTTATCAAAAATAAACCATAAAAAACACAAAAAAAATTTGGATCAAATGATTTTGAATCAAAATAGACACGAAAATCAAGAACACAAACACAAAAACAATACAATCATCCTATGGCTCTTGATACCATTTGTAAGATTATGTAAATCTTGCTTAATCTAGAGAGAGAGTAGAGATAGAAAGAGATGGTGATATCACACACACACTTAAGAGAGAAAGTATGAAAATACACACTTTTACTATGTGAAATAATGAATGAACCACACCTTTTCCAACTAAGGAGAGGGTTTATATAACCAAGCCCATGAGATGGCCTTGGGCTTACAATGGGCCGCCGGCCTACACATGTTGTAGGCTTGGCTTGGCCTTGTTTGTTTAATATTAAGATGCAAGACTACGAGCTACTAACATATATACTGTCAGAGTGATCGAACCTTTCTAAATACGTAAAACGTTTTTCCAACAAAATAACACCATAATTAAATCATGAATTGAAAAGAAAAGGGTTTAGTTTAATTACCAATGCTGAAATGAATAAAGGTTTAAGTCACGAACACGAATACATAATTACCCAAGATCAAAACTTAACTTTTCTCTCTTGTTCTTGACCAAAAACCGATGGCCACCTATGTGTGTGATAGGGTTTTGATTTGTTTTTCTAAAAATGTATAATGTGTTAATTCCCTAGGAGTAATTGTTTTATTAGTTGGATTTTTTTTAAGTGGGTTGGGCCCTTTTCCCTTTGTCTCTTTCCGTAGATACACAAGCCCAAAAAGGCAAGACCATATGTTTTCATGTTAAAATATATTCGTATGAATTCATGTTCATTCGTGTTTTAAATGTTCATGAAATAAATATTATACATACTTGTTTTATCGTGAATTAATAATATACGTATGCTTGTGATTAAATGTTCGTGCCACGTGTCAATGTTATAAATGGAAAGTTTTAAATTTATCATGATTTCACGTAATGTCTGTTCATGGTATTTATATGCGGGTTTTACAACTCTTCCCCTCTAAAAAGAATAATTTGTCCTCGAATTAGAGATACGATAGTCTGGAAGGGACATGGACGTGATATGACTATTAAGGACGTGGAACGCGACATGACTGAAAAGGGCCTATCTGACTTATGGAAGGAAAAGGATGAGAAGTCCGGATGGACTCCTCCGTTCCATGTGGCTTCCCGCCCGGAACGGTTCCTCTACAAGATCTTGACGACGTAGCAAATCCTGATCTTCATGACTCTGACTTGACGGTGCGTAAAAGCTTCTGGTTCATCAACGTAAGATAGATCCACATGAATCTGATCGAGTGGATGAGAATTAATGTGAAAGGGTAAATGAAACGTTATGATGTAAAATAACCCGGAATAACTGACATTAACAATGTATGAGCAACGATGCGCGAAACATACTAAACATAATACATGGAGATGTGGCGACTGTATTCTGAGGAACATATGATGGACGTGATACGCACAACATACCTTGAACGGGATACGAGAAACGTGAAATGAACATGATATATGAAACATATTGTGAACATGAATAACCAAGGAGGTAACGTCTAACGATAAGAGGCGAGTCATGAAATGTGACGTGATCAGTCTGTCCAAAGATGGAAAGTTTATTAAACTTGAGACTGGTCTCTCAAGCTTTCTACAAACTTCCAGAACGAATGTGAAACATAAATTGTAAAATTGAACAAGGACGTGAACATAAATGATGAACATGAACGTGAAGCTTTATCTGATCTGATAGCTGAAACAGTGCCAAGTGATCGTACGATCCTTGGCTAGAAAATATCTGATAATCTGCTGACTGTGAAATCCTTGCGGATGAAAGGATTTTGTAGACTTAGGCGAACTGTTGATAACACCCAGATAGCATAATGCTTCCTCTGAGCCTGCGGTTACCTGGTAACAAAATCTATGGAGATCTTGTCCCTTATCCATTCCCAATTTCTAAATAGTGGAATAGCTCCTAGTCTGTTGGTGTTCTATCATAGCCTGCAGGTATGTCAGGTACTTAGATATGAATGTAACTGTATCTTGCTTCATAGAAACTAGATACATAGAAGTTTGGAAACTATGGATTCTGAGATTAGACTACTCTTAGCGTAGGATCCTCTAGAACACATAATTTAGAGTAGGATTCTCTCCTTAATGCGTAAGCTTAGTCATGGTAGGACTAGCCGCGAGAAACAATGTGATCTAGCATGTTAATGTAATCAACCAGAATTCGTACTGGAAAAATTTCAGGTGAAATTTTTCTGTCGTAGAATTTGCAACCTAGTGCGAATATGGTCTTCGTGCCCTTCTCTAGACCTAGAGAAGATCATGTTGTCAGCGATGAATACAATAACGAATTTGTTTATGAGTTCATGGAAACTAAATTTATTAAGTTCATAATGCTGATGGAGTACCCATATACTAAAACAAAATTATGAGTTTAGCATGACCAAATCATGTGCGAAAAGCAGTCATGGAAATGTCCTGCTCTTTCACTCACCACTGTTGGCAGTATGATCTTAAGTCGATCTTAGGAAAGTGCTTAACACCCTGTAGTCGATCATATACGTCGCCAATACGTAAAGGAGGATAACGGTTATGAAGGGTGATTTGTTTAAATCGACGGTAGTCTACACATAATCTCATGTTACTGTTCTTCTCCTTAATAAATAGAACCAGTGTACACCATGGTGATACACCTGGCGAATAACTTCTTCCAGCATCTCGTGCAACTGATCCTTCAACTCTTTAACTCAAGGAGACCATGGGATAAAGAGCCTTGGAAACTGGTTCTACTTCCTAACATACTCGATGTTAAGTTCCACCTCGTGGATAGAAAGTATACTCGGAGATCTTCCTGGAATATAACTAGAAAACTTTGAAATGATCGGTTGATTATGAATAAAAGGAACTTCAGAAGTTCTGTCATCACCAATAGCTGGAATTCTTCGCAGCCATGGAATAATCAAACATGTGCTTGTAAAGCATAAATAATTTGTACAGATTTCCCTGATGGAAAACCATGTTGTATGTATTCGAAGCCTGAACATCACTCTACCAATTTGATATGAATGGCGACCAATCATAACATGGTGTGTTGTTCATAGTCCATAATCAGAATCATATTTAACTCGCATCTGTCCGAGGTAAGTGCATTAGCAGATTGGATCTTATCATTAGACTAAAGGAAAACCTTCTTATACATGTATGATACGAATGGCGTTCTTTATGGTTATGGATATATGAATTATGGAATCAAGAAATGAAAGTGTCATGAAGCAAACGTGACAGATCTCACTAAATGTGTTTTGCATGTCTCACGCAGAACGAACCATGCGTGTCCAAACGCGTATAATACGCCGATGATGATACTAGAATTATTTTGGCCAGATTATTACATGGCACAAAAAAATGGACATACCCCTTGAAGGGTACCCTGAATTTCTTAGGATTGTTTCAGAAAATAGACGTGAGTCATGTGTCCTGACTCGTGTCTTGCGAAATATGCGTATGACATATGTCTTGATTGATGTCCTGACATGTGTCTTCAGAAAATATACGTAAGACATGTGTCTTGACTGATGTCTTGACATGTGTCTCGAGGTGTGAAACGAATAAAATTGAAATTCTTAGGTTATCATGCCAGAATTGGCGGATCGGTTGGACTGCTGACGCTTTGTATTTCTAATCACGTCCGTGACCGGTGTTCTGTTGTGATTTCTAGAATAATTGTTCTCATAGTAGTGGTTACTATCATCTTGTTTGTCAGTTCCATGACGGTCATTCTCATGACTGTGATTCATGTAACTGTTCAGCTGAGTGGCCGGCTGTTACCGGTTCCCACCCATATGACTGAAAAGACAACTGAATGACGTGTGACATATGACTAAAAAGGTAAGGACATGGATTGTCATGGAAATCGTCTGGCGGTGAAGCATCTTCTCTTCCGATCGCTTCGATCTAACGCCTTTGTCTTCGTCTTGTAGGATCTACAGGTTGTGAGCAGCATCAGCATATGTAGAATATCAACAAGTGGAATACGCCTGAGATGATTGAGAATCGACTAGCGAATACTCGTGGAGTATTATAAGTCAAATACACATGGATTATGGTACGTGTAATACATAGGGGATACGATGCATGGAGTACTCGTGGAATACGGTACATGGAGTACACGTGGAATGCACATGAAATGATCGGTATGGGGTCGATCATCTGACATGATTTTAAAGGAAATAATTGGTTAAGAAGTTAGATAACCGAACTGAAATGAGCATCCTGATAGCCTAGCAATTCCAGCATAGACATCATTCTAGTTGCATAGAGAAAACACCAAAAGTGTGGTTAAACAAAATTCAACAATGATTGGCATAAAAGCATGATTGATGAAAACCAACCATGACTATCACGAAAGCATTATTAAATAGAATCCATCAATGTCTAGTATCATAGCAAAATCAACACGAAGAGACATGAAACAAGTAACATAAATGGGCATGAATATATAATCAGTATGAAAATGATGTTAACCATGATAGTATGACAACATAATCGACATAAAGAAACGTAACAACTTATGAGGAAACATGAAAGAGTTATGACTGCAATGAAATGAATTTTGAAATCGATAGTGTGGACGACTATGACTCGGTTCACATTGCAAGATTGACATGAGCAAGGGTGAACGCCTATGGGTCGGTTCACAAAACAAATTGACATGGCAAGGGTGAACGCCTATGGGTCGGTTCACAAAACAAATTGACATGACAAGGGTGAACGCCTATGGGTCGGTTCACCAAAACAAAATTCGAATGAAAAGCACATGGGACTAAATATAGCCAGTCCTGTACCAACCATTACTCACTCAAATTACCTGCAACAATGATACATGAAAATAAATAGTTGAAAATCACTGTCCAAAAACTTAACAGAAAACATGTGACTAAGTATGAACTACTGTGGTTCAGTCCATACTAGTCAAAATTCACAAGGAATATCATGCATAAAAACAATGACATGTAACTAAGTATGAACTGACTATTGATCAATCCATCTTACCAAAACAAAATTTCGAGAGAAAACATCATGGTTAAGAACAAATAAGATTATGAAAATATCAATGCGTGGAATGTCAGACGTCGTCTTGGGAAGATCCTGGTGACTACCCACTAGTCACAGGTCAAGTTTTAGAGCCTATAGGTCGAAACCTTAGGCTTTGATACCATAATTGTAACACCCCACTTTAATAAGTGGACCATTACATGTATTTATAGCGTGTCATCAAAGCATACAAGGTAAAATGTACTAAAACATACATGATCAAAAGGGAAAGCCAGAATCAAACATCGGTTCCCAAACATAAGCCCAAAACGTAAATAAAGTAAATGAAATGAGAACGAAAAAACAAGTCTCCAAACAAGCAAAAATATATGAAGGTGTAAGGAGAAGAAGTCTAAGACAGCTTCCATCCTATGCACGTCCTCCAAATGCTCAAGTCTGTCCTTGGATACCTGCCGTTTCGGGACATGGAAAGGAAAGTAACGGCTGAGCAATAAACTCAGTGAACGGATATATGACATAGTATGAATGGCTGACACATAAATAAGACTGAAAGTAGTGGAAATGTATAAGTCCTGGAAAACCTGGAACATGTTTATAAAATTAGTTTTTATAGTTTGAAAATCTTATGATTAACATATGAAAAACTATATTTTAAATTTAGCCAAGAGCCCATATAGGTCATGAGGTATCAACATGCATGAATACTTTGAGGGGTGACCTCATCATGCACTTAGAGGGGTTGCCTCTAATTTTACTGGTCTGGGTAGGAGGGGTGAACTCATTGTGAAGGATGAAAGGCACACACCACATTTAATATGAAAATCCTGTAAAACATGTAACTAGGATACACCCATACGCCCCACATGATAATATAACTGAAGGCCAAAACTAAAAAAGGGCGCAACAAGCAATCAGTCCGTCGTGGGGAAGCCATAACACTAGTACCTCTAGTGTTATGGTTATGGTACCTCCACAACTAGATTACATGGCATGCATGTATATATAGCTCAAGCATTTAAAACAAAACATAAGCATTCAAAACATATAAAATACTAGGGGAAATAGTTGGCTGCAAACAGGGAATCCTAATCATACATACGAACGAATGTCCATACCGAAGGATGGAATATATGTACCTTATGTCCAGTAGTGGAGCTAGAATGGAAGCTGAACGATCTACTCCGACTCCACGGATACTACATAAATAAGGGAAGTGTATGAGTTGTCTGATTACTGAGTGTGTTACTGGTTTTGTGTGTTCTTAGCTTATTTATATGTTCTTGTCATGTTTACTGTTTTAAGTATTATCTTGTATTTATTCATATTTTACATGTATTCTGATTATGTATTTCATGTATTCTTGTATTATTATACTTGTGATTTTATAATAAGTAACTTTCTAAAAATAGCAGGTTTACAAAAATAGACAGTTTCCAAAAATAGAAAGTTTCAAAAAATAGAAATAAGATGATTAATAAGTCTAAAATATAAGCTAGTGCTTATTAAGTCATAATTTATAAGTCATGATAATAATAGTAAAGTTTATTAAATAAAAATTGTAGGTTAAACTGATTATTAATTATTTATAAAATGCAAGGTTTTAATAATTAATAATATGTCATGATAATTTAATAAAGCTTTACATTATACCAATTAATTAAATTAAGCATTGTTTTAATTTTTCTTAAGCCAAATAAAATACCTTAGGTTATAACGTGATTATTAATGCTAATAATAAACCTAAGTCAAGAATTAATTAATTAATAACTAGCTCATGAAAATTAATTAAATTAAATTAATTAATAAAATAAAATTACTAGTTCATAAAAATTAATAAAAATAATTAATTAATAAATAATGTCAAAATAACTTATACCTGAGACCCGAACCCCGAGGCAAGCCAACCGAACCAAACATCACCCACACAGCCGACGAATGGTGGTGGTGGCTAGCGGCTGTAGCCGTCGGATGTTGCTGTTGTGGCCACGGTTCACACCGACACCAGCCGGTTGCCACTGCCAAGCCAAAACTACCCACCAGCGTGAAGTCGGTTCCCCCTTTTCCTAGCCAAAGACCCACCGAGACCCTATATGGTCTCGGTTGCCACTGATCTCAAACCATTCCCCCTTTTGAGGTTTCATGGTTGCTGCCGACCAAACACCATCACCACGGAACCCTATTGGGGTCTCGGCTGGTGGACCAAGATAGCCACCGAGACCTTGGAGGTCTCGGTTAATGTGTAGCTGAACCCAAAACAAAAACCAAATCCGATCCCAAATATTTTTTTATCATTCTTGATCATATGTTCATAACTAAATTAAAATAACACCATAATTAAATCATGAACTGAAAAGAAAAGGGTTTATTTGAATTACCAATACTTGAATGAAACAAATACGTAATTACCCAAGATCAAAACTCAACTTTTCTCTCTTGTTCTTGACAAAAAACCGACGGCCACCTATGTGTGTGCTAGGGTTTTGATTTGTTTTTCTAAAAATGTATAATTTGTTAATTCCCTGGGAGTAATTGTTTTACTAGTTGGATTTTTTAAGTGGGGTGGGCCCCTTTCCCTTTGTCTCTTACCGCGGATACACAAGCCCAAAAAGGCAAGACCATATGTTTTTCATGTTAAAATATATTCGTATGAATTCGTGTTTATTCGTGTTTTAAATGTTCGTGAAATAAATATTATACGTACTTGTTTTATCGTGAATTAATAATATACGTATGCTTGTGATTAAATGTTCGTGCCACGTGTCAATGTTATAAATGGAAAGTTTTAAATTTATCGTGATTTCACAGGTGCCACACTCAATCGTGATTTCATGGTATTTATATGCGGGTTTTACAGGTGCCACACTCAATCGCAGAACGTAGACTACAAATACGCGAAGGATACCCCCAGTCAGGTAAAACAAACGCGGATAAGCCCCTTCAAACATAGGAATGCTTCAGGGTAAGCCTGAATAGTAATACGATTGGTGTCTAAGGTATCGGCATCAGCTTGAGTGTATGAGCTAGGGTTAGGTGGGGGGGGGGTCTCTTCTTAGCCTCCCGGGGTTCAGAAAAGGATAGTGGAATGGAAAGATGGCATCGTCTATCCAGAAAAACAAGGTATTCCAGTCCCTCAGGGCATCAAATTTCACTGAATAGCACTGGGTACCACCTTTGTATTTTGCAAATGATACCCATCCATTCACAAGGATACGTGAATAAAACACGCGAAATAGGGTCACGGCGGGTTCTATGGCAAGAGTGCGACAGTTGATTTAAAAGTTTGAAATATTGGCCACACCAATACAGCGAAGTTAGGATATATGATTTTCTTAGTGGACTAATACACTTATTAGGAAGCGGGATAATGGAACGTGATTGTTTGCGAACTCAAAAAATCTAGTATACGCCCACCTTGCCTTCAGGAAACTGGCTTGTGTTTCGAGTACGATGGGGCACTTCTGAATGTAGATAGTTGGGTATGTAGTATTCGGAGGTGAACTGATTAAGCTCGTCGGAGGTAATAGTCGATGTGATTTTGGACAAACGTTTTACCATGTTTACAAGTATAAAGAAGATTGTGACTCGTAGAAGATTACCTTTTCTGCTATGCTTCGAAGGAAGGGAAATCGTTAATGGCGGATGGTGTGTGTGTTTTACCGTTTGTATGCGCAGTAAAAAACAACGAAAGTATTATATATGGTCCTTGGGTTACTGTTCATGATATTTGTAACACCCCCAAATTTATACAACACAGTACAGCGGAAGACTAGTTGGTGTTACGGGATAGCACATTACTCACATCATAGACAACGCATAAAAATCGCGTCGTTTATTTATAAATCATTTCCATTCATAAACATCAAAGTTACATCGGTCCCAAGTCATTGTATTTTATACAAGTTTTACAAAGTATTTGAATGGAAAATATTGTTTTAAGTGCGGGCCATGAATTCTTTTTGTCTTCCCGAGAATTACCTTCAAGTACCTGAGATAAAACATGTTAAAAGAAAAGGTCAGCGATAACGCCGAGTGAATTCATAGAGTTTAATAAAATCCATCAATATAATATCAGTATAAAATTAGTACTGAAAATCATTTTGTACAAATCATTTTAATAGGCCATAAAATAGCCAAAGTAGTTTTATACAAATCCTTATCGAAAATCATAATATAGACATTTGCCTAAAAAAATCATTATACGAGCCAATGTCGCAAAAATATCATACAATACGTCTTATAACGTTGTATGAAAATAAAACCCGTTATATGAATATGGTTATGAAAACCAAAATACAAACATAATATCAATAGTATGACCCAGTATTGCTAGTCAGGCAATACATCGTAATTCGGAGCGTCTAGTAGTATTTCGTTAGTTTTGGATTATTATAAGCCGCATGACATTGTTACCTTACTAAACCAACAACGGGTAGCTAACCCGATACCAATTTTGCCCATCTAAAGTAGCGTGTCGTCACAAGGGTCACGCTATGCAAATCTTCTCATACATAAATTCGCTTACCAATCAATGTGGCACGACGGGGATCAACCGTCAAGGCGCGAACTGGGGTGATCGTCCCCAAATAGTACTATTAAATGCATAAGCGTCTACCAACTCCCGGTAGTTCACAATTCATGCTAATGGGACTTTTAGTGACATAACCTAACTTTAATAATCCATTTGATTTCATCTATCGGGTCCTTTAATCATTTATCGGGTCATTCAATCATTCGGGTCCAAAATCAATAAACAAACAATCGGGACAAATGGTGTCCTAAGTTTATAAGAACTAACATGTTATCTCCCTCGCGGGTTTATAAAGCATTTATAAAACATTTAAAAGAGTGCGAGGCTATGAACTCACGTTGATGTGGGAAGACGATTATCAGCGATTTGGATGTACCGTACGTGCTTCAATCACGGAAACCTAGACAAATAATAATCGGTCTTAGACGTTTGTCCAATGACTTTATAAAAATAACAATTATGTATACATATGATGATTATATATATATGATGATCAAGTGGGTTTACATATTCTCGTTTACTCATTTTGGTGTTATATGTCGATAACTTTTATATTAGTTTACTAGTTTTACCCATTTACGTGTCTTAAGTCCAATAAGCTTATTATAAGTTATTTAACTTATTTTAATCCATTTTGTATTTATATTATCAGTACTTAAACTTTACAAGTTGGGCCCAAATGGGTTAAGCCCAATAATAAGTTTATAAGTGTTTTAGTCCATTTTTGTTGTATTGTTAGTCCAATAACGTTAATTTAGTCCGTTAACGTCAGTATGTCTTATAGTTCGGGTTTTATCGGTTTTTACTTGTTATACATGTTTATATATCAGTATATAAGTTTTATAAAGTTTACATTAGACGGGTCCAACCATCTAAGTTTTATTTAACAAAAACGTTAATTTTACGGCAATAGCCGAAAAAGTCGTAAAAATCATGTTTATAGTTTTTATAACTTATAAAACATAACAAGTTACCATTTTTATAAAATGTCCACTTATTTATCATTGTACATATTTATATAAATAAAATCCAAGAGTTAGTGGGTTTTAACTTTACATTTTATACAATATAATTTTGAGTGCTTATATAATAGTATTATACTTTATTTTCCAAAAATCTGATTTTTAACTTCACTTTCACCAAAACTGCCATATCTTGAGTTATACATGGAGATAGAAGCTCAAATTTTTATCACATAAACTACATGATATGTTCTACAATTAACTCTTCTATAGCTACTGTTGAATCATCTTCTAAATATTTTCTAAAAATCGTCCAAAACAGTAACCTCAGATTTATACCCTAAACTTGTTTTGATCATATCTCACTCATTATTTTGATTCCATTGCATGGCCAACTCTCACATGTGTACAAGACCCATAGCTTACTTTAAATCCATTCTAATTCATCATTTTATCAGATTACCATATAGTTCTTTACTGTTTTATACAGTCATCAAATTTAACCAAGATTTTAACCTTGTTTCTTATGGTTTTTCACCTTTTTATCCATGATTATCAACAAAAAATTCCCACATAACATTTTTATCATCATATAATCATCATAAATATATACAATAGGAAATAAAATACATGTTTACATAATCAAAATAACAAGAAGTTGAGGAGGAAAATCTTTATACCACCATGATGATGTAAGTTGTGATCAAAACATGGATTTTGATGGAGAAACTTGTGCATAGCCAAAACCATCTTCAAGACCACCATGCTCCATGAACTACTTGTGGAAAATCAGCCTTGATACTCCATGGAAACTCCTCCTTGGATGTTATAACTTGCATCAATCAATAGGTTTTCAAAAGGGCTTCAACATGTATGTAAATAACATGAGATTTTATGATAGAATCAAGATCAAGTGATGGTGGTTTGTGGTGTAAAATGGGACGGCTCAAAGAGATTAGAGAGGAAATTTTTGGGTGGTTTGCATGTTGCAAATGAGGTGTGTGAGAGTTGCAAATGGTTTTGTGCATGTTTTGCTTACATTGTAAGCTTCTTAGTTACATGTGTTGTAACTAGTAACCATGAGATGACACCTCATGGTGTTACTAGTTATTTAGGCCGGTTTTGATGGGGGTGGGACAAGTGTCCCACTTGTCTCATCCCCAATTATTTACGGGTACTCCTCGATTCTAGTTTCCTCGATTTGCGTGCCCTCGGGTCGTTTTACGAAAAACGTTTTTATAAATTATGAATCAACGGCACAAAACGAATCTAATAAAAATTGTCTCATCAAAAACGGAGTTCGAAAACGTAAATACGTAATCCTAAGGTTTCCGGTTTAGTCGTAAAGGACGTTAAAATAAAATCGTAAGTCCTAATCTCTTCTCGTAAATTTGTGAGTTTATGAACCAACACAAATTTAAAACTCCAAAATAATATTCACGGATAAATTTATTTTCTGAAATATCGGACTGTCACCAAAGACGGTGTATGTAAACGTAAGCACGTAACGTTGAATCCTCCGGTTTAGACGTAGTCGATGCTACTCCCAGACGTAAATCCAAATTTCTTCCCAAAAATAAGTGAGTTCATATTGTAACATTAAAGTAATGTTTTTAAATAATATTCGAGAATAAAATATCAACCATAAATTGACGGATTGTCACAGCATTTACCCCTAAACAGGATCCTTGTCCTCAAAGATCATCTTACCTTACTACTTGCTTCTTATAGAGTTAAAGCCATGTGGGTATTTCCTCCACAGTCGGTCTTTTCTCACAAGTGCAATCCATTATAATACGCGAGTTTCATCAAACATAACTACAGGAATAAGATCAGGCTAAATGTTGACTTACTTTCTCTATCCATTATGTTCACGGGTTTCTGATGAATGCAACTTTTCGCCGATCTAAGCTCTACTAAGAATAATCAGAATTTCACTTGATAGATATTCCATCAAGTTCGATTTACGAAACATAATTCACGCGGTTCTTGAAGTCCTAGGGTAGATCCAGCTTATATGCCTTTCAATCCCAACTTTTACATCATCTCAATGGTCCCATACAACGGGGACTTATATCACATGATTTGTCAGATCATGAATTCATTTTTCCAAGGTTAAAAATTATGGCATAACTTCGCTACCCATTTGGCACTTCAAGATCTACTTTTCATATTCACATATCCTCTTGCCCACTATCGGCAGTCAATAATCAAATCCTAATTTCAACAATCATTTCAGATCTCGCGGGTCGGGTATTTTGCAAGGTTAGGTTCGCCATTATAGGAAACCTTAAACCTAAAAGACATGTCCAACTCACAATGGGTGTATGTCGGATGTCTTCATCTCAACTCTTGCTTACAGATGCTCTAATATAGATCCTAACAAGATTAGATCTCGATCCTAATACGATAATTATCAATGATAATCTCTCCAAAGGAAAATGATTATACGGTCTATTACCAAAGGTCAATCATTCAAACATAGAACAGCGCTTATAGTATTTTGTATCGTTACTTTACCTCGTCCCTTCGATTGGGGTGGTACATAGTACTCTCATCAAGGTTCGTTCTCAATGATTTCTGAGCAAGTCTCTAGAAATTTGGTGCGAAGCGAGGATCTTGATATATAGATGATCGATACAGGCACACTATGTTTACATAACTCCTTTAAATAAAAGAGTCTATTTCTTCATCAAGATTCTATCATTAATGAGAATGATATTAGCAGATTTGGTCGGTCTATCGACGATGACCTAAATCGAATCAAATTCAGATGATGACCTTTGCAATAGTTAAACGTTTACTAATGTTTGAGGCGGTGTCTGCCCTCACAATTGCCATCAGTACAACTTCTTCAGACAAAGATACATTTAGTCACAAATGACATACATAGAATACTTATACTTACAAATTCCAACATAACTACATCTCACAATCTCCATATTTAGACTATCACAAATGGACTTTTAATCTTTTAGCGCTATCGGCTTCTCAATCTTAATGATTCATATTAGTCGTGAATCCCTTTTTATTATCTATATTATCCTTTTTACAATCATCGGCTATATTTCAAATTGTTTGGCAATTTATTTTGCACCTTCATTATTAAGAAATATATCCTAATTGGTTCTTTATCTTTTCTACATAATGCGTCGGTATCTATATTCACTTCTCATGATGATATAATTATCATGTCCACAATTCACTCAGATATTCTTTTTATATTATGCGTCAGTAATTACGTTCACTTTCTCCTGATGAACTAAATATCATAACTGTATTTATTCAAAATTCTTTCTTTATATCTCTTATGTTTCAGTTTCGTCTCAACTATCATTTTTATCAGTTTTTCTCAATTCGGCGTCTAAAGCGTCGATAATTATTATATGTAAATTAACAAAATTTATTTAATTTTTATGAAACGTAAACGTTAAAAGTTTAAATTTCTTAGTTCGACCAATTATATAAAATGTTCAAAATAAATTTGAATTTAATTAACAAGATTTTTGTTGATTTATCGAAAATATTTAATAAGATTCGTAAATGTTCGAAAAACCTTTATTTATACTTTGGTCAAAGTTTTCTTAGTTTGAAAAGCAAAAATTGTCGTTTTAAGTTCTCAGGTTATGGTATATATGGTTTTACTCATTCCTTCTTAAGTTATCTTGAGGTATACACAAACATTTACCCCTAAACAGAAGTTTAGTTAAATGTTTTGTGTATAAGGGAATAATCCCTTTAAAAATCCTTTGTTAAAACATTTGTCAAAACATATTTGCATTTTCTTTTTGATAAAATCCAAAGTCTTAAAAGGGCTCTTAATTTTTGAAGAGTCTATATGCATACATCTTACCATTATTAATCCAACGGTCATTTTATGTAAAGGATTAAGTCCTTAATCACATGTTAAATATTTAAGGTACATGTTTTCATTGTTTGGCCAGTTCAGGGCAATCTATAAATGATTATTAACTCATTATTATTCGTATTAACAAACAAATAGTCCTTAATGATCACGAGCAAAAATTTATCAATTTATAGCCTACACACGCGATTTACCAAATTTATGAATGCTACATGTGTGTTGGTCAATCCAAACGACATCACGTGAAACTCATAATATTCATTACAAGTACCGGATGTAGTGATTGGAATAAATAATCTTCTTCGCGGATTCGAAGTTGATGATAACCATGCCACGGATCAAATCTTAAAAACCTTGTAAATGATCGAACAAATCTTCCGTTTCGAGTTATGGATATCGTTTTCGATTGTCAATTTACTCAGTCACAGTAATCTATAAATATAAGGAAAGACAACACCATAGCTCTTCAGGATGACAGGCTTGGTATAATAAAATCTTTCTCCGACAACTTTCTCAGTTGTACGGTAATTCCTTTAATTTAGATGGTGCTGACGTACAATGTACAAGCCACAAGTGCAGCACCGGGAATATAATCAATACCAATTTCAACTTTCCTTAATGGCGAAAGTCTAGGTAATTCGTCAACAAATACCTCCTAAAGTGTCAGATAACAGAATTATCTTTTTAATAAATTCGTTTTAAGTTCATTCTAGATTACAATATCTATGACTAATTCACAATCATTCACGGTAAAATTTCAATTTCAAATATAGGATATCGTCATCCACCAAGAATTATTTATATCACTTTTGATAATCAGCATCTTATCATTTAGGGGAGTTCTACTCGAGTTCCCATCAATTAAGACAATGTCGTCATGTCATAATCAATCAATCCATTCTACCGGCACTATCAACTTTCTAGTTTTATTGCCGTCGATAAGATGTGAACTTCTCAAAAGACTAATAATAGTTCATGATCCTTCACAAATTCAAGGATATCAGGAGACATAACTATCATCTAAAGAGTAAGGTCAACGCATAGCGCGAGAGAATTTCAAATCAGATACAGACGAAAACATTAAACGAATATGAATATATCCCATGTTTTCATATTTTGAGTACGCATTCGAAAGCTCCTCGGATCGTTACCCAGGTCATTCAAATGAAATCAAATCAAAAGAAATGATAAGAACGTCAATACATCCAGTCGGGTATTAACACTCGGTAATCAAATACTTTTCCTAAGAATCTCACTACGGGAGAATTAGACAAGAAAGAATTGTCAATTGTCAAATAAGACAATTTCCACAGATGAGTAAATTAAACTCATAATAATACATGCTACAGGCACATATGTAGGTGTCCCTAACACTATGTCCCTATTTTTCACTTCTTGCAGATCTCATAAAATTTAATCTTTCACAACTTCAAAGAAAATATAGTGTTTATTCATTAGTTTTATGGTGACTACTAATCAGTCTTGCATAGTCCATTCCAAATTGTATGTAGGCGCGCAACTATATACAATTTCAAGATTAACGATGCAATACTCAGTTCGTCAAAATTTTTATCATCATGTTTATAATAAAAACATTTTCATGCTTAATTCTTAAATAAGAATCAAGAATAAATTTACAAAGATTTTCTTTGTTATGAAAACAATTAGGTTTTCCAAGGTGTTTTATAAACAACTTCATAAATCTCACTTTGGATAATCCTTATAGTGATGAAAATTCAATTTTTCTCAAAGGATACCGTTTTAACTTTAAAAAAACAATGAATGATCTGCAGAAAAGTGATGAAAGCTTGTTCGCCAAGAATTAACTACAATATATACCAGGAAATGATCTTAGCCAAATAATCATGAGGTTCATGACCTTGTTGGCATTCACGAAGAATAATTCACAACGTAACTCAAATCAAGATGAGTACTTTTTCAATGGTTGCATCACTAATGAGAACATTAGGATGAAGCAATAAAAGATAGATAACATCGATACATGTAGAATTTAGCAATTAGAGGTAGTCTTTTCATTAATCATAAACAAGTCAAATTGTACCGTAACACATTACGTGTCACTATGTCATACAATTCTCAGAACTCATCCTACCAACTGATGTCTCAGTTAAGTTAGGGATTTTTAAAAGATACCACAATGAATACTAATCTACAAGATTCATTAGGTGTTCCATATGTCCCGGAAGATCCATTGGTCCCAATTCAGAAGAAGATTTCTTCAATTTATTTCTTGGACACTGGGCATCCTCATTAGTGGACAATGGCCTAGGAACAACCATTAACACAAACTAACAATCAATTAAAACCTTATAATTCAATCACAGAACTTAACGACTTCCTCTTATCAATCTCATATTTCATACGAGTTAAATTTTACTTTATTCAAGTTCTAACCAATTTATACTCAAGGCGATATTCTACCTCATTCTCCAATACTTACAACCTTATTCTTCAGCCTTGTAAAGGCAATACAATCTCAATATGAATCAACACTTAGTTTCCAATCCTATTAACTCTTACAACAATAATTATCAAATGAGTCATTAATATGAAATGACTTGATCATTCCACTAGACTTCTCGGAAAGGTATTAGTGACATGAGGCTTTTGGGTAATGGTTCCAATAACAGCCTCAAGTGCAACATTCACCCTTTCGATTTCAATTTAAGAATTGGATGACAACGAATCATATGACATCTTTCTAGGTGGTAATGTTTTGTAAAACTCCACTCTATAAGGAAAGATCGTCATGGCATCGATATCAGATTTAATCTCGCCAATTCTTTCTCAATATCACAATCAACTGATATCTACATTTCTACGAATATCAACCATTTGTTGGGATCATAAATATCCGCAACTTGATTTAGATCTAGGATAGCTAGAATTCCTACGAGAATAGCTTCGATTAATTTACTAGGGGATTTAGGGTTACTTGTGACAATCTACGTCGTATAAATACCTCGTATAAAATCAAAATAATCATCAAACAATCATGTAATAAAATTACATCATATATATATAATCCAAGTTATATATATATTAAAATAACACTTCTCAGTCTTGGCCTTGTCGGTAACTCGGGAATTCTTCGGCACCATTATAGTCAAAAGATTTTTAGACATTTTTAGAAAAATGTTTATAGTTAAAAGATTTTGAAATGTTTTATTCAAAACCTTGATTTTTAAAAATCTTTCGTTCTCTATAACGAGAGCTCTGGTACCAAACTGTAACACCCCCAAATTTATACAACACAGTACAGCGGAAGACTAGTTGGTGTTACGGGATAGCACATTACTCACATCATAGACAACACATAAAAATCGCGTCGTTTATTTATAAATCATTTCCATTCATAAACATCAAAGTTACATCGGTCCCAAGTCATTGTATTTTATACAAGTTTTACAAAGTATTTGAATGGAAAATATTGTTTTAAGTGCGGGCCATGAATTCTTTTTGTCTTCCCGAGAATTACCTTCAAGTACCTGAGATAAAACATGTTAAAAGAAAAGGTCAGCGATAACGCCGAGTGAATTCATAGAGTTTAATAAAATCCATCAATATAATATCAGTATAAAATTATTACTGAAAATCATTTTGTACAAATCATTTTAATAGGCCATAAAATAGCCAAAGTCGTTTTATACAAATCCTTATCGAAAATCATAATATAGACATTTGCCTAAAAAAATCATTATACGAGCCAATGTCGCAAAAATATCATACAATACGTCTTATAACGTTGTATGAAAATAAAAATCGTTATATGAATATGGTTATGAAAACCAAAATACAAACATAATATCAATAGTATGACCCAGTATTGCTAGTCAGGCAATACATCGTAATTCGGAGCGTCTAGTAGTATTTCGTTAGTTTTGGATTATTATAAGCCGCATGACATTGTTACCTTACTAAACCAACAACGGGTAGCTAACCCGATACCAATTTTGCCCATCTAAAGTAGCGTGTCGTCACAAGGGTCACGCTATGGAAATCTTCTCATACATAAATTCGCTTACCAATCAATGTGGCACGACGGGGATCAACCGTCAAGGCGCGAACTGGGGTGATCGTCCCCAAATAGTACTATTAAATGCATAAGCGTCTACCAACTCCCGGTAGTTCAAAATTCATGCTAATGGGACTTTTAGTGACATAACCTAACTTTAATAATCCATTTGATTTCATCTATCGGGTCCTTTAATCATTTATTAGGTCATACAATCGGGTCATTCAATCATTCGGGTCCAAAATCAATAAACAAACAATCGGGACAAATGGTGTCCTAAGTTTATAAGAACTAACATGTTATCTCCCTCGCGGGTTTATAAAGCATTTATAAAACATTTAAAAGAGTGCGAGGCTATGAACTCACGTTGATGTGGGAAGACGATTATCGGCGATTTGGATGTACGGTACGTGCTTCAATCACGGAAACCTAGACAAATAATAATCGGTCTTAGACGTTTGTCCAATGACTTTATAAAAATAACAATTATGTATACATATGATGATTATATATATATGATGATCAAGTGGGTTTACATATTCTCGTTTACTCATTTTAGTGTTATATGTCGATAACTTTTATATTAGTTTACTAGTTTTACCCATTTACGTGTCTTAAGTCCAATAAGCTTATTATAAGTTATTTAACTTATTTTAATCCATTTTGTATTTATATTATCAGTACTTAAACTTTACAAGTTGGGCCCAAATGGTTTAAGCCTAATAATAAGTTTATAAGTGTTTTAGTCCATTTTTGTTGTATTGTTAGTCCAATAACGTTAATTTAGTCCGTTAACGTCAGTATGTCTTATAGTTCGGGTTTTATCGGTTTTTACTTGTTATACATGTTTATATATCAGTATATAAGTTTTATAAAGTTTACATTAGACGGGTCCAACCATCTAAGTTTTATTTAACAAAAACGTTAATTTTACGGCAATAGCCAAAAAAGTCGTAAAAATCATGTTTATAGTTTTTATAACTTATAAAACATAACAAGTTACCATTTTTATAAAATGTCCACTTATTTATCATTTTACATATTTATATAAATAAAATCCAAGAGTTAGTGGGTTTTAACTTTACATTTTATACAATATAATTTTGAGTGCTTATATAATAGTATTATACTTTATTTTCCAAAAATCTGATTTTTAACTTCACTTTCACAAAACTGCCATATCTTGAGTTCTACATGGAGATAGAAGCTCAAATTTTTATCACATAAACTAAATGATATGTGCTACAATTAACTCTTCTATAGCTACTGTTGAATCATCTTCTAAATATTTTCTAAAAATCGTCCAAAACAGTAACCTGAGATTTATACCCTAAACTTGTTTTGATCATATCTCACTCATTATTTTGATTCCGTTGCATGGCCAACTCTCATTATGTACAAGACCCATAGATTACTGTAAATCCATTCTAATTCATCATTTTATCAGATTACCATATAGTTCTTTACTGTTTTATACAGTCATCAAATTTAACCAAGATTTTAACCTTGTTTCTTATGGTTTTCACCTTTTTATCCATGATTATCAACAACAAATCCCCACATAACATTTTTATCATCATATAATCATCATAAATATATACAATAGGAAATAAAATACATGTTTACATAATCAAAATAACAAGAAGTTGAGGAGGACAATCTTTATACCACCATGATGATGTAAGTTGTGATCAAAACATGGATTTTGATGGAGAAACTTGTGCATAGCCAAGACCATCTTCAAGACCACCATGCTCCATGAACTACTTGTGGAAAATCAGCCTTGATACTCCATGGAAACTCCTCCTTGGATGTTATAACTTGCATCAATCAATAGGGTTTCAAAAGGGCTTCAACATGTATGTAAATAACATGAGATTTTATGGTAGAATCAAGATCAAGTGACGGTGGTTTGTGGTGTAAAATGGGACGGCTCAAAGAGAGTAGAGAGGAAATTTTTGGGTGGTTTGCATGTTGCGAATGAGGTGTGTGAGAGTTGCAAATGGTTTTGTGCATGTTTTGCTTACATTGTAAGCTTCTTAGTTACATGTGTTGTAACTAGTAACCATGAGATGACACCTCATGGTGTTAGTAGTTATTTAGGCCGGTTTTGATGGGGGTGGGACAAGTGTCCCACTTGTCTCATCCCCTATTATTTACGGGTACTCCTCGATTCTAGTTTCCTCGATTTGCGTGCCCTCGGGTCGTTTTACGAAAAACGTTTTTATAAATTATGAATCAACGGCACAAAACGAATCTAATAAAAATTGTCTCATCAAAAACGGAGTTCAAAAACGTAAATACGTAATCCTAAGGTTTCCGGTTTAGTCGTAAAGGACGTTAAAATAAAATAGTAAGTCCTAATCTCTTCTCGTAAATTTGTGAGTTTATGAACCAACACAAATTTAAAACTCCAAAATAATATTCACGGATAAATTTATTTTCTGAAATGTCGGACTATCACCAAAGACGGTGTATGTAAACGTAAGCACTTAACGTTGAATCCTCCGGTTTAGACGTAGTCGATGCTACTCCCAGACGTAAATCCAAATTTCTTCCCAAAAATAAGTGAGTTCATATTGTAACATTAAAGTAATGTTTTTAAATAATATTCGAGAATAAAATATCAACCATAAATTGACGGATTGTCACAATATTAGATCTCTGCCAAGTGTAGCCCACTTGCTTAATCTGACAGTGGAATATGAATAGTTGTATCTACGTGGCAGACGCTTATCCGGGGTTTCAAGGAGTTAGGTGAAAGGGGGATGAATGTGTTTTCTTGGCAGGTGAATTTGAAATCTTTCAAAGTACTCTTCACAGCATTTATGGTTTTAAAGAGGCTTATGTAACACCGCCTAAATTCGGTCATAGCCGCGGAAGGGTCTTTAGGTGTTACTATCATGATTCAAGCTCATAATCATAGAAAACGGCTCAAAATGAGTCATTTTAATAAAACATCCATTCATTCATTCAACGATAAAACTTTACACATGATCCCAGATAATTTAAACTTTATAAAACACCATAAATGATAAACTTTCTTTGAATGGATATGTTTTAGAAACGTGGGCAAAACATTTCAAATAAGCAAGCTTCACGAAACCGCCTTCCTTGAGTGCCTTCCCTTTAGACCTGAGATAAAACATGCCAAAAAGTCAACAAAATTGCTGACTGAACCTATAGAGTTTAAAATACATAAATCGAACACAAGTGTTCTGAATAACCTTCCATGGTTAATAATTCATCGAAAGACAATTATGTTGTACGGACATAATTATCGGTGTTATTACATAAGCCTCATGACATTGAACGTTATCATATATTATTTTAGCCCAACACACCTAGCCAAGTGCGTATATTTTGTTGGGTCTAAAAGTTGATGTGGCAGAAACTCAAAACGAAGAAAACATGAACATATTATGTGGTGACGCTGACACGTGAGTTTTAGCCACTAACATAATTTGGACGCTGATGGAATTCTATTTAGGAGATATATTTGATATATTGTGGACCGATATATTCAAAATATAGTTTATCTAAATAAAATATTTTATGTTTATTTGTTCGTATCTCTTGTAAACCCTATTCCTTGCACTATAAAAGGAACCAAGGGTATTAGGTTTATTCATTCAATTCATTCACAATGTAAACCTAAAAGTGTGTGTCGACTAGGCGTGGGATTAAATGTATACACGCCTAGTGGTTGTTTGTTATTAATATAATAAGCAATCGTTGGGAGAAATTCATCTTTGTGTTCTTGTGCTTAAACACCTTGTTAACGTTTTTCATTCAATTCCGCCTTGATTCAAACAAGTGAATGAGAATCATTCCTAGTAGCCTAAAGATCTGAATCTATAGGTTTCATCAATCTTGTTGATCTTAAACTTGGATCCATTTGCTTTGTGTTAAACGAGATTGAATCAAGATTAACACTTCGAGAAACTTTTTGTATTGAAACAATCTAAGTGTTATGCGGAATTAACACTTAGAGAAAAGAACAAACAAAACAAAGTAACCCAAACTTTCACTTTGATTGATATTAAGAACTTGCATACAATGAAAGTTGTGAAACTTATAAAAACTTATATTAAACTGGTATTAAACTATGAACCCTACGACCTCTTTTTATAACACAAGGAGTCGTCTACAAAAGTCTACCTATCAACTATTCTAGGCAAAGATAAACATATGAAATACAATATCGATCATATCTTTACTAGAAATACAAAACGTGTAAACTAAGACTTCTATCAGTGGTTGAACTTCTTCTTGTCAGCGCTCAAATATGTCTTGTCAGTGTTCATCTGTCAGCGCTTCATTTACTCTTGTCAGCGTCCAAGTTCCTCTTGTCAGCGTCCCAGTGACTTCGCTAATTTTATTCCCAACAATCCTCCCCTAAACTTGATATCTACTCTAGTAATCAAGTTTCTGAATAAAAACTAAGCACAAGGAGGATTCTTATAAAAACCAACTATTTCTTAATTAGATAATACACAAATCTAATTAAATCCTTCCCAACATCAGTAGTATAATCAACCTCTAACTGTGTGGACACCATCATCTTCAAAGCATCTTGAGGTAGAGGAAAGTCAACATCAACCAAAAGATATTCTGCAAATTTTGAGGTGCTAAGATGGTAAACACCAGCAGCTGAATGCAAATTCCACTTCAACCCACTAAGATCGTCCAGATCCAACCATATTGGATCAGCTTCATCTGGAGTAATCGTTCTCTTGAATGTTGTCCAAATCTTTATTCCATTCACTGAAGAAGGCTCTTCAGCTTCATACTTAGCCTTCATCAACTTCCACAAATCTACCAAGTCTTCTCTATCCATACTTGCAAATAAAGAAATCAAAGAAGTGAATGTGTGTACCTTGTCACCAGCCCTGGTGACCACCCAGAAACCACTTGCATCTTCTTTATATTTGGCTATAGGGTTTCTGAAATCCAAAGGTACCACTTCTGCAACATTTGAAGCCTCCAAAGGTGAAAGCTTGATATTCTTCCTTATAACAGCTTTACTAGGTTCAATTGATCAAGTACAGGAAACTCATTTGGTATCCCTTTCTTCACTGTCCTTTGCACAATGGAAGCCCTCTTGATCTGCATATTTTCTTTAATTTCTTCATTTCTTTCATCAGAAAGAAGTCTGAGAGTATTCTCTTCACAAACACGCTTCCAAATAGGATATGCATAAAACTCCAATTCTTCAAAGGAAAGCTTCTTCAATTTCTCATAGGTCCATCCTCCTTGATGGCACATAAGAAGCATATAATAAAGCTCTCTTCTATCCCTTTTCAGCTCAGAGAGTACCTTACTAGCCTTATGCTTCAAAATCACCTTGCAATCCTTTTTAACTCTTAACATAATCTCCAAACCCCAAATTTGTCCAGTAAGTGTCATGTTTGGATTTTCCGCAATTGAAGCTTCCCATGCAAAATTCATATCAACCACTTCAGGCATGTCAAAGTAAACTTTCATCTTTAACTCTCTAAGCTTCTCTCTAGCCAATTCATCCTCCCCATACTCCGATTTCTCTGGATCTTCAATAATCATTACACCAGAACCAACACTTCATCATCACTGCCATCTTTATTGCTTTCAATGGCAATCTCTACCCTATCATGTTCTTCAAGTTGTGAAGCCAAAACAGAATCAAAATGTACATGAGCTGCATCCTTAGGTACTTGAACTTCTTCCATAATCCCTTTACCCTTATCCAAAGCTCCAATAGTTGGTAAAGTGATTGATGGTACTTGTGTAGAAACATCCTTGATGATAACTGGTGGTTAAGATACACCAATCATACCTGCAAGTCAGTCAGTGTCTGATTTATTCTTGTGAGCGTTCAAATCTTGAATGTCAGCGGCTGACTCTGTGACTTTCTACATCATCTCTACAAATGAAAGCTCTGATACCAATTGTGGAAACCATTATTCATGGATCGATTATGCTTACTAGGAATGCATCTTGTTCATATGTGATTAGCATAGCGGAATTGAACAAAACACATAAACAAGATATTTACTTTTCCAACATTTACTTCTCATTAAACGTTAACACTCAACCAACTAACCTAGACGTGTTTACAAGATCACACACATCTAGAACACACGACTTTTGCTTTATGACTACATTGTGAATAATTAAATGATAAAGCATGTAGGGTGTATGTGTTTATATACTACATATACCCCTTTTAATAAGAAATCTAATTACACTAGAAGTCCCTCCATCTTTTGCTATTAAGTCCTCCTTGTTGTATGAAAGGGCTCTATATTCTTGTAAATCTTTCTTTTTGCATATAAGTCCTTCTTGTTTCATTATTCTTGTTTTGTCTCATCAAATTAATTCCCAACAATCTTCCCTTATTTGAGGATGACAAAAACAATCTTCAAATCTTGATCTTTCACGAATGAAACAAGCTTCCCCTTAAAGTAAGATTTCTTGTAAAACATATCACCACATAAAAATACATTGTATACCTTGATCTTTGAATCTTGTTCCCCTTTTGTCTCAACCAATAGGGGTCTTCTAAAGATAAACATGTAAAACCCGCATGCTTTTACCATGAATAGTGCCCTTAAGATCGTACGTCCTAGATTTAAACTTACCTTATTTAGTATTGATCACATTCATGTGCTAATAATCAAGCAAGTGCATACGTGTATGACATGATAAGTATCGATTACGTACGAACCCATGATAAACAGTTAATAAATATGTCACGTGAACGTAATTAAATCATGATCACCATTTAAAATACGAACTAAAATAATTACGTAAATACATATAATATAATTACGAGCGTTAAGATTACGATAAACTACATGATAAAATAAACAGAAACACTTTAAACACGAACACGTTTAACCACGAACGAACACGAAACATCGGGACACGGAAAACATTTGGGTTACCCCTTGTGGGCCCCATATACACGAATTTAGGAAGAGAATGGGCCTAGCCCATCATTTTTACTAAACAAGGGGTTAAGGGAAAAATACATTCATTTTCACTTTTCAAGAAAATAAACATAAAACCCTAAAAGATTTTTCTCCTTCTCCTCCTTGTTCCTCCTTGTGCCGCCACCCATAACAACACCATAGGAGGGTGTTGTTGATTTTTGACATTAAAAACAAGTGCTAGAAACCGTGTTTGTTCATCTCCTTTCAAGCTACGTATTGGTATATCATTCTAAACCTTTCTTTTTAATTCTTTTTAATCTTTGATTATTTTCATGAACATGTTATTAATATTCTTATTAAAACATGATAATTAAACATTGATCTAATATGTTTTGGGGTAAATTAAAATCAAAGGATAATATAAAAGGGTGTTTGTTTTGGCCGCCTAGCAGAACCAACCCGAGGGGGGGTTCGGTTTGCTTTTAGCCGCCACCACCAAGACCATTGTTGGTCTTGGTTGGTGCATGTGGGACCCACGGCTGCAAGGGGGCACAAGTACCCCGAGTTTGGCTCGGGGTACGGTGTCGAGTTCATGCCCGATTCATGGTTCGTTGGTTAAATCATGATTTACGCTACATGTTAATTTTATGAATTATGAACTTAGGATATAAATTAATTAATAACATGAGATATTAATTAAATCATGACTTAGGTTATTTTAATTATTAATTTAGCATGATATTAATTTAACCTAAGTATTTTATGTTATAAGTTATAATTAATTAATTATTTAAAACATGCCTATAATTAATTAATTTAAACATGACTTAGGTTATGTTATTAATGCATGATAATACACATTTTAACCTAAGTATTTTTATTCCATTTTAATTAAAACATGTTATACTTTAATTAAAATGCTTAAACTATAGTTTAATTAAATACATGAAATAATAATTAAACTATACACTATATCTTATGACTTAAGAAATAAGCTTATAAACACTTAGACTTATATGTTAGCTTATGTAACCAGCTTAATTCTATATATGGAAATCTATCTATTTCAGGCAGCTAATCTAATCATGGAAACCTTCTATATATGGAAATCTATCTATTTCAGGCAGCTAATCTAATCATGGAAACCTTCTATATATGGAAACTTATTTAATTAAGGCAGCTGATCTATTTTTGGAAACTTTCTATTTTTAGAAACTAATCTATTTTAAGCAGTATATTCTATTTTAGGAAACTTTCTATTTTAGGAAACTTTCTATTTTTGGAAACTTTCTATTTTTGGAAACTTTCTATTTTTGGAAACTTTCTATTTTTGGAAACTTTCTATTTTTGGTAACTTTCTATTTTTTGGAAACTTTCTATTTTTGGAAACTTTCTATTTTTGGAAACCTGCTATTTTTGGAAAGTTACTTATTATTACACAGTAAGTATAATAATACATGAAATACCAGTAGTACTTAATCAGATTAATCAGAATACAAGATAAACACAGTTTAAGGCTTTAAACAGTAAACCATTACCTAAAACATACCAAGTAAGCTAAGATGAGACATAAAACCCAGTACGTAATCAGTGATTCGATACTTATACACGTGTGTATTCATGTAGCGTTAGTGATCCAGAAGTAGGAGTCTTTCTTCCGTTCATTCACTGGACTTGAGGTACGGATTCCCGTCCTTTCAGTATGGACATTCTTCCCTTATTAGGATTTCCCCGTATGCAGCCAACTGTTTTCCCTAGTATTTGTTTTATTGTTTTGAACTGCTTATGTTTAATTAGCATAATCTAGAGCCATATACAAGCATGACCAGTTTCACCTAGTTATGGAGGTACCATAACCATAACATTGGAGGCACCAATGTTATGACTTCCCCACGGCGGAGTGATTGCTCGTGGCGTCCCTTTCAGTTTTGGCCATATTATTATATCATGTGGGGCGTATGGGTGCATCCTAGTTACATGTTTTATTCAGTATATCATGGTGAATGTGGTGTGTGCCTTGCATCCTTCACAAGGAGTTGATCCCTCCTACCCAAACCAGTATATTAATTAGAGGCATCCCCTCTAATCAGCATGATGAGGTCACCCCTCCAAGTATTCATGCACGTGACCTTTTCGACCTATATGGGCTATGGTATATTTATGTTAAAACAGTTTTCATAAGATAAACATAAGGCTTTTCAAACTATAAAACCAGTTTTCTCGATACTTAACCAGTCTACTCAGAACTTAGTCTTCCGCTGTTATATGTTACATGCTTATCCTATTTCATGCTATATTGTATATCCGTGCACTGAGCGTTTTGCTCAACCGTTACTTTCCTTTCCATGTCCCAAAACGGCAGGTACCCAAGACTCGAGCATTTAGAGGACATGCACTGGATGGAAGCTGCCATAGACTTCTTCTCATGTTTCCTTCATATATTTATGCTTGTTTAGTCTTTCATTCAGTTCATTTACTTTGTTATGTTTTGGGCTTATGTTTGGGAACCGATGTTTGATTCTGGTTTTCCCTATGGTCATGTATGTTTTACTACATATTACCTTGCATGCTTTGATGACACGCCATAATTACGCGTGACATTCCATTTATCAAAATGGGGTGTTACAAAACAAGTAATAAATGCTTCCCCTTGAGTGGTGCATGTAAATGAATCACGAACCATGTAGACTCTAATTATATATTACGAATGAAGAAAAACGAATATAACCTATTTGTTGAAGAAATGGAATCTCCCAAGCTTGTACCTTATATCTTGCACTATTCATGTGACGTCGAACTTATATAAAATAAGAGACTATAAGCAGACCTCTAAATAGTCATTACACTAGAATCAGCACTCTCATCATCACTGCCATCTTTATTTCTTTCAATGGCAATCTCTACCCTATCTTGTTCTTCAAGTTGTGCAGCCAAAATAGAATCAAAATGTACCTGAGCTGCATCATTAGGTACTTGAACGTCTTCTATGATCCCTTTACCCTTATCTGAAGCTCCAATAGTTGGTAAAGTGATTGATGGTACTTGTGTAGAAACATCCTTGATGATAACTGGTGGTTGGGATACACCAATCATACCTGTAAGTCTGTCAGTGTCTGATTTGTTCTTGTCAGCGTTCAAATCTTGAATGTCAACGCCTCAGCTGGCTTTTCCTTCAAACTTGTCAGTGCCTCAGCTATTTCCACACTCTCATAAGAACCACCCTCTTGTGAGCCCTTGTCACTCATATTTACTGGCTCATCCTCCCCTTTGGAAGAATCCTCCTTCCTTCTCCTATTATTGGTAGCCTCCAAGATAACCAACCTCCCCCTCAATGATTTGAGTTCAAGGCCTTGAGCTATGATAACCTGTACAAGTTCTGCATTTTGATTTTGCAAGCGCATGCAAATCACCATCAATTCCATAGTTGATAAAGGTTCCAGTCTGCCATCCTCTATCATGGGGATTTGACCCCCCCCCCCCCCCCAAGAGAGATTCATTGGGAATGGGTGTGGTCTTAATGATGTTGGGATTGTCTTGACCTACGTCTAAGCCAGTGTTGATAGTCCCAGCCCCACCCATGTCACCAACCACACTTGTGGTGGTGGTTCTCTCTACAACATGGTTAGGACCACTAGAGAATAACACTCCAGTAGTCCTTTGTCTCTGCTCAAACCTATAGTCATGGGTTTTTGAGGATGAAGTGGAATGGGGGTTTGTTTGGGTTTGTGGAATATTGATGTTAGCGTTTGGGTTAGCTGTGTCAGCGCCCACATTATGAGTTTTAGCGTTTGTGGGTTGAGGGTCAAGGTCCATAGGTTATGGTGATGGAGGTTGTATTGGTAGAGGGTCTGGTTGTGGTTGAGGCTGTGTAGCTGCCTAAATGACAGCTAGCATGGCTAGGGTGAGGGGTAGGTCTCTGAAAGGAGGGGTATTCATGTTGCCAAACACAGTTTTCTTTTGAGTAGGGACGTCATAAAAATCATCATGGTCCCTACGACAATATCTTTGTTCATCAAAAACCATTTGTAAAAACCTAGGGTAAGCAAGAGTCATCTTGTTACCCTTGTTGTGACACATGCCATCAAAAATCATTTTGGAAAAATTAAATTGTTGCCCATTTGTAATGCACACAAGAGCACAACCGACGGTTCGATTGATTTCATTGAAAGAAGAGCATTTGGGACTCAAACATTGAAGGATGACATGTATCAGGTACTTCCAGGCTAGGGGAAATTGTTGTTTAATATATTTGTTTATGTACCCAACTTGGGGAAAAGCATATCCCAAGCCTTGAAGCCTTAACTCTAGCTCTGCTAGGGGTAGGGTTGTTATGCCATCACCGTCGTCAAGATGTAGTGCTTGACGAACTAGAGCTTCAGTAACAACCCATCTAGCCCCATGGACAGTGCCAACTAATGTAATCACTCCATTAATTGTTTCAGAACGAACAGTGTTCCAAAACTGCTTAATGTGTGTGATAGGAACGAGTGGAGTATGAGAAAGTGCATTCCTTAGAGGAGACGCCATCAAATACCCAATCATCTCTGTGCATTGGGGGTGCAACGTGTTATCTTCAACCATATAAGCCACCATATTATGTTGGCTTCTGAACCCCAATTCTACATTAGCAGGTTTAAACTTTGGTTCCATTTAAAATGATGTGTGAAAACTGTAATATGATAACAATGGAGGTATGAAGGTTTTGAGAATTTTAGCAGACAAGAATAGTAATTACCCTGTTTGAAAGAAAAGAGCCAAATTTATAGGAGAGGTATAAGTACACTATTGGTTGAAAAATGAGGCAGTTATATTCAAAAGGTAATGATCACAATCTTGAAAATAATATAACTTATCTCTTTCATTAATTAACAATTATCAACTCAATAAAATTACGGCCCAAAATATCGTCAAAAATAACAACTGGGTGGACCCCAATGTTTTTCAACGGCCAAAAAGTAAACGTCAATATGTAACAGCTATATTCTTGTCAGCGTTGAAATTTTGCCATGTCAGCGTTTAAATTGGTCTTATCAGCATCGGAAGTAAACTATGTCAGTGGCCAAAAATTAAAATAATTAAAAATTAAAATACCGTAACAAAGAAGTTTAACCTAGCGAAGATAACTCTTACTCTGAAAATAACTATAGGATGGCAAGCACTGTCTAATCATGCACACTTGCATAAGCAAGATAGACATAATGGTCCTCAAGTGTCCATTGCTAACCAAAGTTCTCAACAATGAAGAAATCTCATGTAAGCTCTTTGCAACTTCCCAGGTAAGCCCAATTAAAATGGTCACCAAGTCTCCCAACCGACCAAACCCAATTCTAGGCCAAAATGTCTTGGCAACACGCACAGTATATCAACTTTGCATGCTATAGTACCTCAAGAACTAGAAATTCCAAATCTTACTCACCAGTGGACACAATCTAGAATTCTGATAAGAGTATTCTAAGAATACACAAAATCCTAAAGGTTTCCTAAACTTCCCCTTAAACTATGATATACATAGTTGCAAAATAAAAGTATATGACAAAAATTTATTTCAAGATAGGAATGTAAACATTCCATCCATCATAAATAAACTTTTGAAATATTCCTTGTAAGCTCTAGAGACCCATAAGCAACTCTGTATCCAATTTCACAATGCTCATAATGCCTGCATGATTAGATCAAAAATCACAAAACTAACATGTTGCTGTCAGCGGCCATTTTTACACTTGTCAGCATCAAAATAACCTATGTCAGCATTAGAAAAATAAAGTGGAAAATCTAATACTTTACAAAGATAAATAACAACGCACATCCTGTACATACTATATAATGATTTCAAAAACACATTTAGGTGAGATTGATCATTCCGATACCTGTTACCAAGTACTGAAACCACCCTACATCAAAAGGTTTAGTTAAAAGATAAGCCACATTTTATTCTGTGTCTACCCTATCTGGATGTATTAAACCTTTTTCAAAACAATCTCTTATAAAATGATGCCTAATTTCTACGTGTTTAGTTTTAGAATGATGTACATGATTCTTAATAATGCATAATGTACTGTTATTATCTACAAATACCTTAGTATGCATAAAATTATACCCATAATCCAATAGTTGGTTTTGAATTCATAAAACTTGTCCACAACATGCAACAGCAGCCACATACTATGCTTGAGTTGTAGAATTGGCCACCACTGTTTGTTTCTTGCATTGCCAAGATATGAGCCTGCTCCCAAGAAATTGACATCCACCAGTTGTGGATTTCCAATCAAACTTATCACTTCCATAGTCATTGTCTGAATATCTAATAAACTCCAATGGAGAATCTTTAGGATACCATAAACCCAACAAGGGATAGCACCTAAGGTATCTAAAGATCCTTTTAATAACATGAAGATGACACTCTTTGGGAGTCACTTAATGGCGTGCACATGCACACACAGCAAACATGATGTCAGGTCTAGAGGCAGTAAGATACATCAATGATCCAATAATGGATCTATAATGCCTAACATCAACATATTTCCCATCTCCAGTCTTTCAGTGTTCCCTATCTATGGGTGTGCTAGCCCGTTTTTCATGAGGAGAAAAACCAAACTTCTTCAAGATCTCAGCCAAATATTTGTCTTGAGAGATAAAGATACCTTCTTCTTTCTGTTGTACTTGTAAACCTAGAAATATGTTCATCTCTCTCATTGCACTCATCTTGAATTTGTCTGTCATGAGCTTGGAAAAGTCTTCACTCATTTTTGGATTGGAAGATCCAAAAATAATATCATCCACATAGACCTGTACAAGAAGAAAATCCTTGCCAATCTTCTTGGTAAATAGGGTTTGGTCTATGGTGCCCCTCTTGAATCCATTTTCCACAAGGTAAGTGGAGAATGTACCCTACCATGCTCTTGGGGCTTGATGGAGTCCATACATTGCTTTCTTAACTCTATACACCTTATCTGGATGTTTGGAATCTTCAAAACCTAGAGGTTGCATAACATACACTTCCTCCTCAATTGTGCCATATAAGAAAGCACTTTTCACATCTATTTGATAAACTGTGAAACCCATACAAGAAGCATAGGATAGAAAAATCCTTGTTGCCTCTATCCTGGCAACATGTGCAAAGACCTCTTCATAGTCTATCCCTTCTTCTTGTGTATATCCATGAGCAACTAAACGTGCCTTGTTTCTGACCACAATTCCTCTTTCATCCTTTTTATTCCTTAGAACCCAACGTGTCCCAATAGGTATAACATACCTTGGACAGTCTACTAGCTCCCAAACATCTTGAATGGAAAACTGATGAAGCTCATCCTGCATTGCTTCAACCCAACTTGGTTCTTTAAGAGCTTCAAAAATCTTCTGGGGTTCCTTTTGTGACAGAAAACAGGCAAACAAACATGCTTGCACAAGAGGGGTATCTTTCTTCTTGTGAATATTAGCAATGAATCCACCTTGAGTCTGGTGAGTCCTCCTTGTTTGGATAGGAGTCTGAATATCACCAATTATTTGGAAAAGAGGATGATCTTTGGCTATCTTAGTAAGTATTCCTCCCCCAAATAGTGAATTGTCATGTATAGTGGACTCCATGTTGCCAATATCTTCATCATAACTACTCCCATCCCCACTTGAATTGACATCTTGATTGGGTATGGGATCTTCAACATGTTCAAAAATATTTCTGTTGGAGGAAGAGAACAAATTTCCAAACAGACTGTCAGCGTCTGAATTCAACGTGTCAGCGTCTGAATTGGCTTTGTTAGCGGATGAAGATGCATGCATGGCTTCATCAACTGGTTTTTCTTGTGGCCCTTCTTCCTCCTTTCCAGCAGTAGCAGATGCTTGCACAAACCCATCAGTCCATATTGGTATGGTAACATACTCAAATATGGGAGAAGGCTCAACTACATGTGATCCTTCTTCTTTAGCAACCTGTGTACCTGAAATTTTAATAGCAGATTCTTCCATAACATTTGGATCCTTTTCCACAATGTCTGGATTAGTAACAGGCATATAAATCAAAGTTCTAGATAATGGTTCCAAATCAAACAACCAATTAGGTCCAGACTTAGGATCACTAGGTTTAGATTCCAAGTAGTCAACATGAATATTTTCTGTTAGAATTTTAGTCTCCTTGTTATAAACCTTGTACCCTCGGCTATTTGTAGAATATCCTATAAAAAGTCCCTCATCACCCTTGGAATGAAACTTACCTAGGTTATCACTAGTATTCATAATCACTACATGACGTCCAAAAGGCCTAAAGAAGTCTATACTAGGCTTCCTTTTCCAAAGCAACTCATAAGGGGTCTTATTATGAAACTTATTCACCAAGGCTCTATTTTGAACATAGCAAGCAGTGTTCACAGCCTCAGCCCAAAAAGAAATGGGTAAATTTGCATCTGCCAACATGGTTCTAGCTGCTTCTATTAAAGTTCTATTCTTTCTTTCAGCTACACCATTATGTTGTGGAGTTCTAGCTATCCTAAACTCCCTAGAAATTCTCTTACTGACACAAAAGGCATCTAGAAGATTGTTCCTAAACACACCACCATCGTCACTTTAAAGAATTCTAACCTCATTACCCATTTTTTTCTCAATCTTTGTGATGAATTTAATGAAAGTCTTAGCAGTATCACTCTTTAAAGCCAAAAAGAAAGTCCAAGTAAACCTAGAATAATCATCAGTGACAACAAAACAGTAAGATTTACCATTAAGACTCTCTATATTGGTTGGGCCAAACAAATCCATATGTAGCAAGTGAAGTGGTTTAGAAGAATGCACACTTTTATATTTAAAGGAGACCTTATGTTGTTTGCCTTTAAGGCATACAACACAAGAATGATCATTGTGGAAAGCTTTTAAAGGCAAGCCACTGACAAGATCATGTCTCACAAGTCTATTAATATTCTTAAAATTAATGTGCCCTAACCTTCTGGGTCATAAATTACTTTCATCAACTGAAGCTTTAGCATAAAGACATGACAAATTTTTGTTCATCTTAATTCCATTTAGATTAACATTATAAATTTCCTTATGCCTAGGTGTTCAATATTCAATAAAATTCTCATCAGGAATCTTAAAATCCTTACTTAACACCAAGCATTCAGTATTAGTAAAAAGAACTTTATTTTTGTTGTCACAAACTTGTGACATACTAAACAAGTTGTAGTCAAGTTCTTTTACCAGGAAGACGTCATCAAACCTTAGATTGTTGGTAATGAGAGTGCCTTTTCCAGGGATGGTCCCGAAACCTCCTCCAAAATACACTTTATCACCATTCTTGATAGGAATGAAATTCGTAAGATAGTCTTCCTTTCCTGTCATGTGCCTTGAGCATCCACTATCCCAATATCCTTTATCATTAACCTACTTGTGAATACCCTACACATGAAGAAAACAAATTAGTTTTCTTTGGGAACCCAAGCCTTTGCAGACTTGGATTCATCTTGTTGTTCAACAAGAATTGACTTATTCCTTGTAACAACCCCCTGTTCATCCCTTTGTGGCCTAAACACCCAATTTACCCCAATAGGTTTAGTGATGACCTTTGCAAGAAAGTTAAATCTGTTACAGGTCATAGAAATTCCATATGAATTAGGGTTTTGATCTTGTTTAGGTCTCCATGTCAAACTAGATGAATCTTTAGACCCTGGTCCCTTAGGTTTTAAATACCTATTACTTGGTTTAACAGAAGATCTAACAGACGCCAGTTATGGCATTTTCATACCAAAATCAGATCTGCCAGTGGCTGATTTTGACGTGTCAGCGTCCAATTTTTTCCTGTCAACGTCTGAATTTGGGTTTGCTACAAGAACGCATTGTCTGTTAGACCAAGTGTTGATCTTTTGAAAGGGTCTTTGTCCATGAGTGTTAGTCCTCTAGAAAATAATGGAGCTAGTCTAGTGGCCTGGGGACTAATTTGGACAAGGGGTCTAGGTTTGACCAAGGTTGACCTTTTGTTAGCGGTGAATTTAGAGCCGCTGACACATTTATAAGCCAAGTGAGAAAAACTCCCACATGTGTAACAAGCCTTTCAATACATAACCCTAGGTCTAGATTGAAAGAACCATGTCCCATTAACACTTGCTTGACTTTGGGGTGATCTAGGTTTCCTATACATTTCAGCATATTTAACACTAGATTTGGTCTTAGATGTAGAGCCAAGGTCAATAGGTCTTCCAGTGGTAGGATTAGTGATGGATATTTGTTTAACTTTATTTTCTTCATCACTAAGAAAACCCCCTTAACAAACAACATAGGGTTTGCTTTCTTCCACTGTTCAAGGTCAGTCATTTTCTACTTATACTCCTCAACTGGGGAAAGCACTCTAGGTGGAGGAATAAATTCTTTTTCTTGGAGTTCTGGAAGACCAGTCCAAGAGAGATCCTTCTTCAGGACACCATAGAAGTCCCCAGCAGGTGCTGGAATGGCAGCATATTCTTTCATCCCAATCTCAGACATGTCCATAGGGTTTCTTTGTTCACTCATACATTTTTCTAAGGTTTGCCTGGCATTATCAAAATTTTCAAATTTAAGCCCTACATTCTCTTTATCCTTAATGGGTTCATTTAACAGAAGTTTCAAGTCAGCACTACATTTCATTAAAGACTCCCTAGCTTCATTACTGACTCTCAGATCTCTAGTTAAAACATTAATTTGATCTTTTAGGTCAAATTCCATTTTCTTATATTCCTCTACCATCCCATCACATTGTGCAAGCCCCCTTTTATAATTTGCAAGTCTAACTTCTACATCAAGAACATGTGGTTTTAATTTTAAGATTTCTTCGTTAAGCTTTTCAGTGTTTAACATGCAACCTTTACTACAAAAAGCATCATCATATACCTCATTATCTAATGAAGAGGAGGAGTTGGCCATGAGAGCAAAGTGAACATTCTTTTCCACTTCTTTTTCATCCATCAAAGCTTGATTTTCTACCACCTTATTTGCCATAAAGCTCCAGTCCCATCTAGTGCCATCAATGCCTTGCATGGAAACCATAGCCTTTGGCTCAACATCCTTAATAGTAACCATCTGTCTTGTCTTCTTTCCAGCATCATCACTTCGTGGAGATCTACACTCTCTCATGAAGTGTCCCATCCTATGACAATTATAGCATTCAACCTTGGATTTATCAAATCCAGCTATGTGTTTTCCATTAAAATTCATCTTTCTTCCAAACCTCTTGTTGCATCTATTAGCCCTTATGCTTGCAAGTTCCATATTCCACTTGATATCCATCTCTTCTAGATCAGCATCACTGATTTGCTCCAGGTTCTCATAAGTAACTAAGGAACCATTGGGCAATGCATCAATGTATGGACATACTCTATCCAAATCAATACCAGCAGGTTTAAGACATGGTGAGCCAACATTATATGTGTCAGCGTCAAAAGTTGAGTCGCTGACAAAGGTTGATCTACCGCTGACAAAAGTTAATCCAGTAACAGGATGTACACTCAATCCATTAACATATCTATCAATGGTTTGAGATTCACTATGTGAGAAGAAGGCCATGCTTCCAGATGTTGACTTCTTCCCATGTTCAAGTAAGGTCTCATTCTCTACAATTCTCAACTTATTGTAGATATCATAAAAAGAAGCACTCTTATGGGCATTGGTAGCCATAATTGATCTGGCTTCAATTGTCCATGGATCACCAAGACCTCCAAAATGATATCAGCATCCTCAAGGTCTATTCCCATAAAAGCCAACTTGCTAGTGATGTCTTGAAGCCTACTTCTTACCTCACTTAGCTTCTCATTGGGATGAGCCTTACACACATCATATTCACTCAACAGTTTCTTCTTCCTTTCTTTGGTTGTATCTTCATTACCACCATAGGTAACTTGAAGAGCTGCCCAAAGATCTTTAGCAGATTCATAGCTTCTGTACTTGTGTTGATTTTTTGGACCCAAGGAAAGTTTAAGAATGTTCAAGGTTTTCATATCATTCTTTCTCAAGGCTATCTCATTCCCTGAGACTGCTCTTCCATCTTCAGGTCTTTCATTAAGAGCATCACCAGTTTGTCTAGCTGTAACTCGTGTTGCAATAGAAGTCCGAATCTTTGCTGCTTTATCGAATTGATTGCCATTTTTAATGACTTCCCAAAGAGCATAGTCATTGACTTGAAGATATTGTTCAAATTTGAACATCCATTGTTCAAAGTTGTCAGGGTCGAGCATAGGGATTTTGATGTTGTGATTTGATTAGGATGAAGATTCTATGGTAGACATCTTGTTTGGTTTAGGGTTTCTGGTGAATTAGGGTTTTTAGGGTTTACTATTCTTTTAGATCAAAGTTACTCAACAAGCTTTGATACCACTTGTTGATCCCAAACTTGGATCATTTTGCTTTGTGTTAAACGAGATTGAATTAAGATTAACACTTAGAGAAACTTTGTGTATTGAAACAATCTAAGTGTTATGCGGAATTAACAGTTAGAGCAAAGAACAAACAAAACAAAGTAACCCAAACTTTCACTTTGATTGATATTAAGAACTTGCGTATAATGAAAGTTGCGAAACTTGTAAAGACTTATATTAAACTGATATCAAACTATGAACCCTACGACCTCCTTTTATAACACAAGGAGTCGTGTACAAAAGTCTACCTATCAACTATTCTAGGTAAAGATAAACATAAGAAATACAATATTGATCCTATCTTTACTAGAAATACAAAACGTGTAAACTAAGACTTCTATCAGTGGTTGAACTTCTTCTTGTCAGCGCTCAAATATGTCTTGTCAGTGTTCATTAGTCAGCGCTTCATTTACTCTTGTCAGCGTCCCAGTGACTTAGCTAATTTTATTCCCGACATATTTCTCTTATAAGTATGCATCCGATGTTTCATTACTAGTGTTTCACTACACCACGCAATAGCTAGTCGCGACTAGACTAGGCGTCACCTCGATAGATCTATCCATAGTATTAGCGTTCATTTGATTAACAATTCATGATTGCATGGGTCTTTGAGGCTATAAGCTAACTTATGTAAATAACTTTTTTTGGGAATAAATGCATGAGTCAAAGTTCCCCCTACTGGTTGTTAAAGATCCCCCTGCTAGAGTAAGTTCCCTTTGCTGAAGTAATGAAGACAGTGGGATTGGTTCCCACTGCTTGAGGTCAATGCCCCTGCTGCATGGATAAACTTGGAAGAGATATTGACGCGTTTTTGTTAGTACTCCAGAATACCTTCCTAGTTTGTTAGTGATTATCTTGTACATGAGTCCTTGCGCTATAAAAGGACTCATTAGGTTTCATGTTTGATATACCTTTTCTCTCATTTCATTTCATGCTTTAAGGTTGTAAAACCCTAATACCACATTTGGGTATTCGTATATGATCAATATATTAAAGCTTAACGTTTGATTCAATACTTTTTCTTGTGCTAAATATTACTTTCCGCATCTTGTTTAGTTACTTTGTGTATTGCAAAGTTTCTCTATGTAGTAGTTTGAATTCTCTCTTTCTACTACAACCCTTAAACAAGCTAAGGTTTAAGATCTGAGTTTGGGATCAACAAGTGGTATCAGAGTTTGTTGAGAAACTTTGATTAAACCAAGAACAACATAATCCTCACACCCATTATCAATCATGTCCACTGACTCTCTTACATCCTCAAATAACAATGCACTCAAACTTCCAATATTATATCTTGAAAACTTTGAAATATAGGAATTCAGGATTCAAAAGTATCTCAAGATGGAATATTATGCCCTATGGGAGGTCATAGATCTTGGTGATCAATTAACCAAAACAATAGCAATAGAAGATGATGGTAAGAACAAAGATAAGGAAAAAGGTGAAGGCTCCAAAGGTGGGGCTAAGAAATTCAAGTCTGCTGCTGTTTTAGACAAAGAGATCCAAGAAAGAAGGCATGATGTCAGAGCTCACAATTCTTTCCTGTTAGCTCTACCTGATAGACATCAATTAAGGTTTAGGAAGCATAAGACAGCTAAGGAACTTTGGGAAGCCATTGGGAAAACATTTGGAGGAAATGAAGCTACCAAGAAGAAAAAGAAAAATCAGATGATTGACCAATTTGCTTCTTTTAAAGCAAAAGGTGATGAAACAATTGGTTCTATCTATAATAGGCTTCAAGATCTTGTGGCACAACTGGAGTTACTTAACATAGAAGTATCAAGAGAACTGGTCAATGCAAAATTCCTCAATAGCCTTCAGAAAGAATGGTTTATTTACAAATCCATTTGGCAAAACAGAGATGACATTGATGATAAAAACATTGATGATATCTACAACAACCTGAAGGTCTTTGAGCCTGTTGTCAATGAAATGAAGGCCGCAGGGACCATTCCCACAAATTCCAAGTGGACTTGCTGATCCACTTGCTAATATGACCTTCATTTCTCAAAACAGTGGAAGCTCTAAAAGCAGTAGGATTGAAGTTTCCTCAGCTACATATTCCACTGCTTCAAATTCAGGACCATCACATGGAGAAGAAAGGCCTGCAACATTCAGCCTTGACACTGCTTGTGCTTTCATTGCATCACAAAGACCTCATGGTTCCAATGTGCTACATGAAGATTTAACTCAATCAGCAAGCAAGTTTTGGAGGAAATAGACATCAAGTGGAATATGGCTCTACTAAGCATGAGAGCCAACATATTCTATAAGAAATATGGGAAAAAGATTTCCATTAATCCTTCTGATGTAGCTGGATTTGATAAATTAAAGGTGGAATGCTACAACTGTAGGAAGAAACGTCACTTTACAAGGGAGTGTAGGGGTCTAAAGAATGGTAGCAGCAATAGGAAGGAAAGCAGGGATGAGGATTCTAAGGCCAAGGCTATGGTAGCCATGCATGTAATAGATGGAGATGGATGGGACTGGAGCTCTATGACAGAAAGTGTTGAAAGGAATCAAGCTCTAGTTGTTGAGGAGACAGAAGAAGAATTTTCTCTTATGGCCATGTCTACATCTAGCTCAGACAATGAGGTATATGATGACTCTTATTGTACCAAAGCATGTAGGAAAAATACTGAGTCATTAAATGACAAAATCAGAAAGCTAAATGTTAATTACATAAATTCTGAGAATAATCTAGACAACTATAAACGTGCTTTAGAACAACTAGAGTCTAGCATTAGAGAATATAAGCAAAGAGAGAACCAATATAGAGAGCACATTGGAATCTTAGAAAGAGATGCCAGAGAAAAAGATGATTCCATTAAGGAATTAACTGCGGAAGTTGAAATCTTTAGAGATAAGAAAAAGGTAGATGAACAAACAGTTGAAAAGTTTGGAAAAGCCTCTAAATATCTAACTAAGGCTGTTGAAAGGACAATCTCCAAGAGATAAAACTGGTTTTGGTGTTAAAAATGAACATGTTGCTTTTCCACCACCACCTGCTAATATACATGGAGCCAATCCTATCAAAGATCTTTCTTGGACTGGTCTTCCTTGTTTTGCCAAGCAGACATATATTAATTTTGACTTAAATGCTTATGTGTCAAACAAAAAGGAACAACAGGAACCCTTAGTAAAAAACGGTGAGGTTAGGGACTTTGAAAAGGAACAAGCTGTATTAAAGCAGTGGAAAATAGATAACCATGTTCTTTTCTCTAGAGAAGGTTTGTTTGGTAGTGACACTAGTTCCAAAACTACTTCATCTATAACTAGTAGTGAATCAGGGGCTGAAACTAAAACCAACAGCACAAAACCTTTCAAAACCACTGCTAAATATGCAGAGATGTATAGACCTAGATACAAAATAAATGTGATTAGAGGAAATCAAAGAAATATCAAAAGTCTCTTCAACTAGGAGAGGACTTTGTGAAAAACACCAAACCTTCTTTAACCTGTGCCAGTTTTGAACATATATACCAAGACTATAAAGCAACCATGGGAATGGTGGCTACAAATCCTTTAAAGCAAATGCAACCACAAGCTATTCTGTTGAATGCAGGGGCAAAACCTTTTTCCCCTTCTAAATATATTCCCCTTGCTTTGAGAAATAAGGTAACTAATAAGTATGTTGTACCTGCTTTGAGAAAGATAAATGAAGCATACCCCAAAGCTAGCTCTAATGTGACTAGACCAACATCTCATAATACATTTTCATCTGGCCATAGACCTTACCAACGCACCTATAAAGGCCAAAACAAGCAATGGGTTCCCTCTACTAAGCATAGGGATTCCCCTGCTAAGCCTAGGGTTTCCCCTGCTGGCAGAGTTTTGGTGTCTAGAAACATGGGTAGATGGGGAAAAGTTGTGAAAGCCTAAGCTCATTGGGTTTGGGCCCCCAAAAGGGGTACTCAATCTAATGGTGTATCTTTAGCCTTTGACAAATTATCCTACATTGATACATGAGGTAGATCTAAGTCAGTAATGACTTGGGTCCCCAAGAAAAACTAATTTGTTTTTCCTTTTGCAGGCTACAAAGCAGACCAAGAATGACAAAGCATACTGGGATAGTGGTTGCTCAAGAAGCATGACTGGTCACAAAGCATATTTATCAAACTTTGTTCCCCTGCATGATAATGATGGTGTCTCATTTGGAGATGGGCATGGGACAATCACAGGGAAATGGATCATTGTCACCATTGGAATGACATTTGATAATGTCTATTTGGTGAAAGAACTGAAGTACGCTTTTTTTAGTGTGTCTCAAATGACTGGCAACAAAAAACTTTGTTCTTTTCACTAATATCGAGTGCTTGGTGTTAGGAAAGGAGTTTGTTTTATCACCCAATACTCCCATTGTACTGAGAACACCAAGGCAGTAGAACATGTACACCATTGACCTAAAATATATTTCTCTTCCGAGAACTGTTTTATTGCCAAAGCCTCAGTTGATGAATGCAAGAAATGGCACAGAAGACTTGGTCATCTAAACTTCAAAAATTTGAACAAATTGGTTAAATACAATCTTGTTCATGGTCTACCTTCAAATACTTTTAGTAATGATCATACATGTGTTGCCTGTTTGAAGGGAAAGCAACATAGAGCCTCTTGCAAATAAAAAATTGCTCTTTCCACCACCAAATCATTGGAGCTGCTACACATGGATCTTTTTGGTCTTACATCTGTGGCAAGTATGAAAAAGAAGTGGTACTGTCTAGTGGTCACTTATGACGACTTAAGGTTCACATGGACTTTTTTCTTGTTTGAAAAGAGTGACACAACAGGAGTACTCAAAGACTTCATTACTCAAATTGATCTTTAAAAGAGTACGAAGGTGGTGACAATTAGGTCTGATAATGGTGGAGAGTTTAGGAACAAAGAGATGGATACTTTCTATACAAGTAAAGGGATAAAAAGAGAATTCAGCATAACAAGAACACCACAACAAAATGGGGTTGCAAAGAGGAGAAACAGGACACTCCTAGAAGCTGTAAGGACCATGCTATCTGATTCTAAGCTTCTAGTTATATTTTGGACTGAAGCTGTTGCAACTGCTTGCTATGTTCAAAACAGGGCCTTGGTGGTTAAGGCTAACAACAAGACCTCTTATCAGCTATTCAATGGAAGACACCCTCTCATTGACTTTTTTAGACCATTTGGGTGTCATGTAGTAATACTCAACACTCTTGATCATTAGGGAAAGTTCAATAAAAAGGGGATGATGGATACTTTGTTGGTTAATCAGTAACAAGTAAGGGATATAGGGTCTTTAATAAAAAGAAAAGCAAGGTAACAGAGAACATGCAAGTCAATTTTCTGGAGGATAAGCCTGAAGACAGATAAACAGGTCCCAAGTGGTTCTTTGATATGGAAGTACTTTCTAAATATATGAATTATGTGCCTGTTGTTTTGGAAAATACTAACATTTCAGGTACAAAAAAACCAACTACTTTGGAGAATCTACCTTTAAGGTACATGACTGTACCTTCATTATTTCCTACTGATGATGTTGTGAAAGAGATGGCTGAAGAAGACGACCTCTCTCAAAAGGATGCACAGCCAGTCACTTCCCCTGCTAAGCACAATCATGAAAGCAGTAGAATGTATGAAAGCAGTGGGATCATGGATTCCCCTACTGCTCCAAACATTTCCCCTACTGTTGAAGAAACAGTGATGGATGATGTTAATAATGCAGAAAGAGAATCCCGACTCATTTCTACATCTTCTCCAATCACTATGTCAAGCAGTGGAAGCAGAATAATCACTACTAGAATACTGAACAACAACGACGCAAATTAGCGACCAAATGAGTCCATCACAGAAAAATAGTTGGTAGTGACTGATTAGCGATAGATTAACTACAAAATTATCTTTGAAAAACTAGTATCAAATTAGCGACAACTTAGTAACAAAATTATAGATGATTTACGCATATATCACAAATCCATCGCTAAATATAATCATACAAAGACAAGTTAGCAACGAACATAGGTTGCAACTATTAGCGACAGAATTATGATGATATATCGATGGACCTATTTTGGTCGTCACAAATACGTCATTTAGTATTTACACTTAGCTAAAATTTAGCGACGAACTTGAGTATATACATTTTAATTTATGAGTTCAATGATATAGTAACAACCGAGAGTTAATTGTTTATAATTAATTAAGCTCACAATTTTTTAGTAAGAATAATGTATGTTCGCGCGCGCACACACATAGAAGCTCTTATTATATTAAGTTTATACATAGTTTAATTATTGATAATGCTAAAATATTGTTTTCATTTGTCATTATGCTCATTAAATTTGTATGTGTGGTTAACCTTTTTTTATTTTTCACATTAGCTTAACTTATTTACATCTAAGTATAAAAAAAGAATTAAATATTTTTTAATACTCACTGCTACACAAAAGACCATAAATACCTTTTAAAAATATCGGTTTTAAAATAACCGATTCTTATTGTCAAAAATGTATTGGGATGAAAAGAATAAGTAGCGGCTCTTAATTATTAACAAAAAGTTTAAAATTCAGCCAAAAATTTGTTTTTTTGAAAGGCCAAAAATTTGTTTTGACTTTAACCTAAAACTAACAAGCGGGAATTATCCCTCCATCTTTTCCACTAAAACCTTAAACGGTTAATTCTCTATATACCCAACACAATGTCATATTTACCCAACTAAAATTTATAATGACATATATACCCAATTTACATATCATATTTGTCATATTTATCCAAATCATCATTAAAATGAATTAAAAATAACTTTTTATCCTTAAAATCCTATTATACCCATAACAATATCAAAGAAAAATAATGATTTTATCGAAAAATTAATTATCAGTGACGAATGCAATCAGTTTTGTTAAATTAAGGACACATTTATCTCCCTAGACCAAAAGTGGTACACGCATAGAACAAAAACAGTCAGTTATATTTTCCATCATGTATAATACTCTGCATGCATTTAATCAGTTTCTTAAAAAATTCCTCAAACTAAGACTATATCATTAAATTCATGCTTTAACTTTAGTAATACTTTTACTACTAATATACTTTATTCTTTCCCAGCTTGACATACTCGTATTTTCTTGTGATTTGTGAAGGAGATATTGTTCAATCATAGAGTTCAAGAAGTTTTTTTTCAACCAACGCATTTCTTCAATGAAATGATGCCTGATACTATATAAACAATTCTCCAGTTTACATCAAGTATATAGAGCTATGAGTTTCGGTACATATGGTTTATAATTTGTAACAACATGTTTTGTTTCTAGTTTCTACCTCAAAAAGTTATTTATTGCAAGTAATTATAACAGACAATCCGTGTCCTCTAATCAGGTGTGGCTATAAGCATGAATTTTACAATATTATCAAGGATATAATAGGAATTTCAAGATGTAAATTTAGTTTTAATTGATTTTGAAGTGATTTGGGTAAATATGACAAATATGATGTTTAAATTGGGCATATATGAAATTATGGAATTTTGATGCGTAAATATGATATTAGTATGTTTAAAATGGGTATATATGGAATTAACCCAAACTTAAAACCCACGATCATAATTCCATATTGTTTCCAAAAACCTCTATTTCTGTGTTATCCTCTCTCTCTCTCAAACCATATCATATCTATCGTTCTCATTTCTCTCTAAACTAATCCTAAATCTATTTCATTAAAGAACAATTTGATGCAGGTTTTGAGGATATCAAGATTCATATGCAGATTAAGTTATCCGGTGCCACTAGTTCATCGGCGGCACGTTTCACTAAAATAAGATTAGAAATTAAAGGTATGTTTTAATTAAATTATCTTTTTTAAGTGTTCTTATATTTTTACATTTTTTTAGATTTGGTTTTATAATTATAATTGTATGTTTGGATGTGTATTTTTAGCTAAATTTGATTTCAATTTTACCATAAAAAATGGCTGGGTTTGTGTCTATTTTGTGGGGTTTAACTAAGGGGTGTTTGGATAACTTTAGTTGAATAAATAATTAAATGGCTAACACAAACAAGCTATTTTGGATTATTGGACACCCAGCTTAACAAGTTTTCTTTTGTCGAACAACCTATTTCTAAGAAACCAATGTGGAGAAGGTTATTGATCTTACAAATTATATAGCCACTTCCCCTCCTTTTGTTTACACCAGATATATTGATTGGGGCTAATCTCATAACCTTTTACTTCTATTGTTCTCTTTATTGTGTTAATTTTAAAAGTGACCACATGCTTTGTCAATATCATTATCATTTACCTTTCTAAGAGTTATAAATGTTAATTTATGTTAATATTTTCCTAAATCTACTAAACTAGTCAACTAATGATTCTTGGTCATTTTTTTTCTATCTCTAGATTTTAAGACATTTCCTTTCGATACATACATACTAGCATACATAGGGATGAGCGCTGTACCATTTTGGTACCGTACCGGTACCATTTTCGATGTACCGAATTTTATCCCGGCCTATTTTCAAAGTCCCGATCCCTAACCCATATCTTAAACCGGTACCGGTATCGGTTCTAGTATCGATACAACTGTACTAAAACGGTAGAGCTCTGTTATGATATTGCCATATTGCATATATTAATACATGATGACAACTTAGCTTTTAATATATAACGTGTAAGAACCTCCACTAAAAATTCTTTGTTTCCTTTTAAGACCATTTCTATCAAGCTGCTTTACAGCAACTATCTGTAATGCAGACAAATAACATTCAAAAAGGAATACCTTAAATATGACTGATAAGTATGTTTGGATTTGAAATTTAGCTTGGTTTTGAGAGACATACATTCCATTTCACTAACTCTCTCTAATTTTATCAAGCAAAAAAATCTGCTAAATTTTACTCAATTACATTGTCAAATGTTCAAACATATGACCATTTATTTATTAGTGAAATTATAACAAGACTTTTATTGTAAAATTGACATAACAAAGCATTATCCTCAAATAGTAACACCATATCAGATGTGCTAGTCAATTTCAAAACAAAACATAACAAAATTATAGTTTTGACCCGTTAACCCACTGTGGTAACAACACTTTTCCAGGTACAGTTCTATTACAGCAAGAATCAATTGACTAGAACACAACAACATGACACAGTAAACTTTAAAAAGGAATTTCACTAAAAGGGTTGTTTGGAAAACATAAACACCACATCAGATAAAGCAAAAAAACAAATGCAGTTTGTCCCATGGAGGTTCTGTGACAGTAGGAACAAACAAGCTACCTATGTGATATCTTAGTTGGATTCTTCTGCACTCAATCTCCCATTTTGCTTGTTAATTCCTTCTTCAATCTCTACACATACAACAACAAACAAGCTAAGTTAATTACTTAACATATATTAGAAAAGCATACTTAAAATAAAATCGAAGTTACTTGTTAAGACCTCTTGCAACATCATCGTTGTTTAATATGTCACCATTGTCATCTATTATAGATTTCCTTGAATTTATAACCCAATATTGAGTGCACATCAATGCCTTAACGACGGGGTAAGACAAGTTAGTCCTATATGGGTCAAGAACACGACCTCATGTGCTAAATGCCGACTCGGATGCCACAGTGGTTATTCGGATCGGCAATATGTCTAAAATAAATAAATACAATAGAATTAAGAAGTACGTAAGAGTGAATAATGGTAGGTCAAAAAGTATAGTAACTTACCTTTTGCCATTCGAGATACGATCAGGTCAGTTCCAATGAGAACTTACCACTACAATTTTTTTTACTTAATACGTGTTCAAATGGGTTTACATGATACTTTTGGTTGAACTAACACAAAACATAGCGTTGTTAGTTAGTAGGGTCTTTCATAGTACACAAGGGTTTTATATTAGAAAGCATTTCTAGTTTACTTATTCTTGATCTTCTCACCTACTTTAATCAAACAAATATTATGGTATTTCTACTGATCGTTATGAATTCGGCTTTTGGTTTTTGCAGGTCTTCCTAAGGCAAACAAAACAAATGGATATATATATATATATATATACATGCATAGGGTGGGCTAAATCAGCAAATGATCACTGTATGTTGTACTCTCTATAACTCCTTAAGTAAAAGCTATGGGTTGCTTTATCACAGTTATCTACATTGTTGTAACTTGTAAAATTGTTATGATATGTTTCCACTATTTCTGCTTTTTGGTAATCTTATCTTTAAACCTATAAGCGTGTTTCAACCTGAGTCTATGCCTACATTTTCTTTACTTCTGGTGATTCTATAAATAGTTAAATCCGTTTTAGATACAATGTAGCAAAAGCATACATTTTTCATGATGCTAAAACCTTTGAGTTTTTACTCCATATCACTTGTATTAGCAGTTATGTCATCCACTTGGATAGTCTAATCCCAGACACATCTATGATTTACATGCTAGTTTCATTTTTTTCTTGCTACCATGCAATTAGTTTACTAGTATAACATGTATAATACTAACCGTGTAATGATGTCTTTTCATCATTATGACGTTACTGGTTGTGGCAAACTGCTAATTGCTTTACATTTCTTTTCCCACAGATATGCAATGATGTTGTTGTGGCCAAAATCATGAATGCCACTCTTATCCTGCCTGTGTTAAAGCAAGACCAGATCTGGAAAGACCAAACGTGAGTAATCTACTAGACAACTTTATGCTTTGTGTAACAAAAGTTTAACAATTGAATATCCTCATTATTTATATACATATTATATCGTGGAAGCATAGTTGTGTATATTGGTGATTCATGTTACTAAAAAAGTACCATGCCCTTTTGTGTTTGTCTAAATTGTTATTAAACCTATGCTTGCATGTTTGATGTACTAGTTTTGTAGGTTTTAGGAGGTGTTCTATTCAAAGTGTACATTGTTGGAGATGCAATTAAGGTTGTGCTACGTTTCTCCTTACCTGATGTTAGCAAGCGTGATTTGTCAACAAGTGATGGTGTTTTTTAGTTTCCAAGGGTTTCATCTGCTGCACAATCGGCAAATAATGCTGATTTAGACATGTGTATTGCTGGTAAGTACTTTACATCTTTCAAAGAAGATCTCTTTTCTATTCAAGTATAGGAAATGCGATTTTTATATTTATTATCATGTCGTGTTGCAGAACTTCCTCCAAGAGCCTTACTTGAACGCCTTACTAGAGAATTGCGTCGACGACTAGTAACCCACCACGTTCTTCTCAGTGTCCAAAACACCTCTTTTTTAAATGAATAAAATGGTTGTAATCACTCTCTTATTGGATGCAGTGACTTCATGTGTTCTACTTGTATATGATTCTTACATCCATATTCATTCTTACGGCTGCATATAATGGTGCTTGGCAAGATAAATATAGGTCTGATCCTGCTAACCATCCCATCTATGATGATGACCTATGAAAACAATGTGCAGGAGATGATACTAAAGGTGGAATGTTTGGGTGGGGTTTCGTGTCAAATTCGCAGTACAAGATGACTAGTACACCAAGTACTATAAGATGTATGCTCTATCCTTGGAGTCAAAAGATGTCCAGGTGTGCTCCTTTTTTTATATCCAAACAACTTCAAGTTTCTCAATACTTACTCTTTACTACTAGAAGTATCACATACCTTTACTTTATTACATTCTAGGTTAGTACCCTTGTTCAACACCAGCTACCCATGAAATATTGAAAACCTATGAACATTTAGGCAATCGTATAGCTACAAAATATTGACAACTGTTGCAACCTTTTTTGTATGTACGTTCGAGTCTTTTTTTCCTATATATAAACTCTGTTAGCATAGTTGAGTACTCTTCTATCACTCTTTGGCTACATGGATGTTGGAAAAGGCTTAATATAACTGCTTATGTGCTTGTTGGTCAACAAAACTACTTATGTGTTTATTGTGTTATAATATAACACATAAAGATGTTTTTGAGGTGTTGGAACCACATATCTGATTAGATGTAGATGGGCAGTAAGCAATTTTCGATTGACATTTTGAGAGTAGCTCAATGCAATTGATTATTTTAGAGCCATGATCAGCTTTTTAAAGCAATCTCATTCACCTCTTAAATGGAGGTAACGATTTTGTTATCACTTGGTTCATATTAGTTATATGAGACTTGTTACTATATCTGAACTTTCAGTATCAATTTTGCGGTCTATATGGTATTGCTTTGCCCATATATTTTTGTTTTCTTGTATAGCATTAATATTTGAATTTGCTATGTTCCAGAACTATCTTGATAGCATTCGTAGAGAGTTAAAGCAAGAATTGAAGGAAGAAATAAAAGTCGAGCTCAAGGATGAAATGAAGAATGAGCTCAAGGAAGAAATGCGTGAACAACTCAAGGATGAAATCGTTCAAAAATTTAAGATAGGCTTGTCGATCATGGTATCACGGGTCGTGTTACCTACCAAACAAAAATGATGCAAGGTAATGCAGGTAGCACTTGAAGATCAACCACTACACTTTATAAAGAGATTGAATGTGTTAATTCATCAATCTCTACTACTTATAAAGGTTGTATCTTTTTTCAAAAAACTCTTCATTCCTATAATTAGTAACTTTTCTCAACACTGTCTTAAATACATTCTCAACATTTCCACAAAAAGAAACCACCTATAGTGGAAAATAGCTGTACAAGTTAATAAATTTCAAGTAATTATAGAATGTCAATTAAACTTTTTATTCTTCACAATCCCCTCATTCCTCTTATCTCATTCCCCTCATTCTGACTTTTTTACACAGTTTGTTTTAAAAACACATACAACAAAATTTTCTCCCTGTTACTACAGATCCACCGCCGCTGCCAAAAAAACACTAAACCAAAATCGCTCTGTCATACCATAAACTCACCATCATCACCGTCACTTTTATTTCCTCCTACCAAACTAATCACATGGTTTTGGTGGATTAGGTGATTTTGGTGGACTAGGTGGCTTTGATGTGTTTGTAGTGATTTTGAGTTGTTTTGGTAATCATGGTGGTTCTTGGTTGGGTTTTCTGGCGACAAGGCATAGAATGGGGTGATTTCTTGTGTTTTTTCTTGGATATGGTCGCACCAATTGTAATCAATGTGGGTAACTTTAGATCCAGCGATAAAAAAAAGGTTTGAATCCCTCTTTTTCATGCGTTTCTTTTGTCCATTTCCTTCATTTTGATACTTGATGTCAATGATTATTTTTAGTAATTTCTTTCGCTTGTTGTTTTCGTATGATTTGTTTGGTTGGTTAGTTTTTTTTCCATGATTTTTGGTTTCTGTAGCAAAATAGATGAGTAGAAAGGTATTTTTACCCTTTGATTTTGGCTTTTTTTGGGCATGTTTGTGTTTTCATTTTTATATGTTGAGATTCATATGCTGTTTTTTTCTCATGTTCTTCGTTGAGTGGAGCAGGATAGACGAACAAATACCAAGGTAATTTTTGTCTCTTATTTTATTTAGATGTTTGTGTTGTTAGTTGTCCAGGCTGATATCTTCTTCTTATTTACACCTCTGATTTTGAAGGAAGGTCTGCTTAAGTTTGGGCTTGCATACGCTCCTCATAAGATTAGCACTAATACTTCATAGATAGTATTACGCGACCACAGCTGCAAGTGCAGGTAAATGAATATATATCTTCATTTTCTGTCCATTCTTCCAATATAATTTTTATTCGGTATATTTATCATACAATTTTTATTAATCCAAACACTCCCCTTAATAGATAAGCATTTTAAATTAATTAATCCAAACACCCCCTTAAAAAACAATGTAATTAGTGCGTATAGGTGTAATTGGTGCAGGTGCGATAGTTATGCAAAATAATTTAACCATCATTTTTTCTGGAATACACAAACAGATAAGCATTTTAAATTAATAAATCCAAACACTCCCCTTAATAGACAATGTAATTAGTGCGTACAGGTGTAATTGGTGCAGGTGCGATAGTTCGACAGTATTATAGCTTCACATCACTGTCTATAAATTGTAAAGTTGTATATATAAATGGTGAACTGGAAAGTCGTATATTTATAATATGTTTTATTATGTGTTTATAACAGATAAGTCGCACATACACATTCTTTGTTTGCCCCACCAAGGACATGATAATTTAGCTCCAAGCGTGTAATATCCGTATCCGTACAAAGGTTAGTATTTTTCTTGAGAAATTGCAATTACAAGGATGTTTGGATGTGTGTTTTCAGTGAATATTTCTAAAATTATATTTTTTTTACCAATAATTAGAAATGACTACTCAAAATTTATATCACATTAAGTAGTTCAGTCACTCCCTGATCAAAAATATTATCTAAAACTTAAGAACCAACAAATCAAGTGCTTGATTGAATTATAGCATTACCTTATGTTCTTGGAACTGCTGGTTTGCCAATAGCGTGGAAAACGTTGACTTTGAGGTACGACATCCAATTGAATACGACCACTTTGGAAATTAGAACCTGATTTTGGCTAGGTACTAAATTTAGCTTATAAATATAGTATAAATACATATGGGTATGTTAAGTTAGCATGTCTGTTAGCCTTAAAATATTGAGTCAAACAAGAATGTTCGGTCATATATTTATTATGTATCATATTTAAAATCGTTGTAATAGGTAGTAGGTTAGTCGTTTTTTACGGGCTTAACTTTAAGCTAAAGTTCATTCATAAGTAACTTAAGCCTAAAACGAAAGCCTGACCCAAACATATAGTCCATAATCAAGCCCACATGTAGGGGGACTATAAATACCCTTCCTGGCATGTTAGGAAGGGTGTTGGTCATTTGTATTCTCATTCTCTCTAATCTAATATTCACCAAGTTCCAACTATTCTCTCTCTACTTTCTCTCTATAGAATTCATCTATCTTCTATCTACCTTTCTTGTTTAATCATCACATATTATATGGGACAACAATTGGTATCAATCGCCATGGGTAGATTTGTGATTGGTAGTTGTTATATCATTTGATTCGTATGATTTAATCCATAAATCATCTCGGATTCAAACTTTTTTGTGTTTTTCGTGCTCTAATTCTTGATATAAATCTCCTACATAGTTATGGTAGGAATTTGAGTGCTTTAGATTGGTTAAAATCACGGATTTCTAAGAAAAAATCTCATTTTTTACTCAATTTTTTCGGAACTGTTAACACATTGCGACACATTTGCTGAAATTCCATCGCAATAGAAAAGGGTTTCAATATTGCGATACTTATTCCGATAGACATTGTGAAAGGTCTTGGCATTACGACAGATTTGAGAAGTTGATCCATTGCGATAGGTTCAAAGTTTCTACATTGCGACAGGTTCAAAGTTGATACATTGCGACAGGTTCAAAGTTTCAACATTGCGTCAGGTTCAAAGTTTATACATTGCGACATGTTTGAGTTTAGACATTGCGACAGGTTCAAGACATTGCGACAGAATTTGCATTGCGATAGATATTTTGACATTGCGACAAATTGGAGGATTTTTTGAAAAATTCCAAAAATACACTTAAAACTTTTCGAACTCGTGTGTTTTTTGGTCTTGGAGAATTTTTGGTTTTTCGAGAACATTTTTAAGGGATTTCAACAATTTTTCACGTCAACAACAATCACTATAACATCTACTTAAGATCCATATTCACTTCATCATTTCAGAGAATATTGAGATGGATTCTACTACAGAATATCGTGTGACGAACAACAACATCATGGTGGCGGGTAACAAAGAGAGACCACCAATGCTTGTGTCGGGTCGATATGATTAATGGAAATCCCGTTTTCTACGTTATATTGACACAAAACCTAACGGTGATGCTTTAAGGCAATGCATTTTTTTATGGACCCTATAAATTCTCAAGGATAAAAGTTCCTACAGTACCAACCACAAACACAACTGACGAACAACCAGCTTATGAACGTGATGAAAAGAGAAACGACCTCAATCCAGAGAAGCGTGATTGGTTTGATGCATAGAAGGAAGCAATCTACTTAATTCTAAGTGTCATTGGAGATGACATTTATTCCACATTTGATGCATGCCCTACTGCTAAAGAAATGTGGACGGCCATTGGAAGATTGCAACAAGGTGAATCACTTAACAAACAAGATATGAAAACTAAGATGTTTTGAAACTTTGGCAAGTTTACTTCAAAGGATGGGGAATCAATAGATTCTTGTTACTCTCGATTCTACAAAATGATGAATGACATGACCCGAAATAACTTGCAAGTTTCCACTATGCAAATCAATGTCCAATTTCTACAGCAACTTCAACCCGAGTGGACACGGTATGTCACCTTGGTGAAACAACAACAAAAGTTAAAAGAAGTTTCATATCACACGCTCTTTGCATTTTGAAACAATTTCAAAATGAGGCAAATGAACTTCGAGTTGAACGAGTTGCAAAGGTTTCAAATCCAATTGCTTTGGTGTCTACCACTCAACATTACCTAGAGTATCGTTCTCGTGCTCCAAAGACCTACTCTACTCAATCATCATCACCACGATCATCCACTGTCTCTAAGTCACATGCTTCAACAAGATCCTGAGGCAAAGAAATTGCAAGAGCGCCATCACCCACACCTAAGCAATCATCCGAAGAAGACAGTGATGAAGAACAAGCTCAAAAGGATAGGGAATTTAAGCCACAAATGGCTTTCATTATGAAGCAATACAATAAAATCTACAAACCCACCAAAAACAACATCCAAACATCATCTAACACGAGGAACAACTATGCTCAGAGTCCTTCAAGGAATGACACACGAAGGCGTGCTAAGAGTCCTCCAAAGTATGATCGACAACCCGCGAAGTATGATAATCAGAGGGTTGCTACTATTGTTAGAAATAGGGAAACTGTTGGTACTCAAGTTGTGCAACAAAGTGGGATTCAGTGTTTTAACTGCCGAGGTTTTGGGCATTTGGCTAGGGAATGCAGGCAGCCAAAGAGGGTTAAAGATTATGGTTATCATAAAGAAAAGATGCTACTGTGCAAGAAGATGGAAGCTGGGATCAAGTTATCAGCTGAGGAAGGAGAAATGCTTGATGACACAGATGATGAACTCTCCGACCAAGAACTCGAGGCATATTATTCATACATGGCAAAGATTTATGAGGTCCTTAGCGTCACTGAGGATGACAATGGTCCTATCTTTGATACCGAGCCAATTGTTAAGGTACAACATGATGATTAATATAATGTGTTTGGTGATACACATGAGGATAGTGATCTACCAACAACAATTACTGACACGTGTATGATGGAAACGGTTGATAGCAATACCACACTCGATTTATCAGACATGTGCAATAATAAGTTTGAGGATGATCAAGATGCAAATGAGTATGATGACTAGGAGCGTGTCGCGCTTGCTAATTTAATTGCTAGTTTACAAAAAGATGTCAATGAAAATAGAAAGAGTTAAAAGCAATTAAAGAAGGCAAACGCGACGCTCACTCAAAACTTTAAAGAAACCAAAGCCGCTCTTATAAAATCTAGTGAGACCATTGATAGTTATAGGGCTTAGCTTTTTCAAAGAGACAAAGAGCTTGAGGGGTACAAAAGTCGTTTAATTAAAGATAAAAAGGACGATTTTGAAAATTAATACAACGAAGCTCTTGCTTTGTTAACTAAAGAAAAACGTCAATTTAATGTTTTATTAAGTGATGAACGTCAAAAAACGTACCTTGCCACAACAAAAGTTAATGAACTTTGTTGATGCAAAAGTTGGTTGATCCTTGCTAGACCCGAATTAGGCTTAATTTGGGTGGGCTGGGTACCGGCTCCTGCACCAAGTGAATCGTCTGGTTGGGATCCTGCACACTAAACAACACGCGTTAAGCTTACCGTGGGAAGGTTTCCCACGATTAGACTCCGGCGTGAGAGTAAGTAATCGATTTAGGGTTATATGTGAGTTTAGAGAGAATTGTGATACCTTTGTGGAACCCTTGGGGGTTCCTTTTATAGGCAGTGAAACCCCAGTGGGCTTTCACTGATCCTTCGGCCCCAAGGAAGAGATAAGCACCAGAATTAGAATGATTGTTATCTTCTAATTCTGGCAATGAATATCTCTTCGTATTAGGATTAAGATATGCCTAGACAGAATATTATTCTGTCTGATCTTATGTCGGCCGCCCTGGGCCGTGGGCCGCACACATGTGCGAGCCCTGTTCACTCAAGCCCATAAGCCTGAGTGATATTTATCCACCCATCTGTGATGGGCCGGATACGGGTAGTACCCGTGGGCCAGGCTCATGACCCAGTTTGGGGACTATACGTCATCATGTCCCCCCAGTCTAGTTGTTACAGCCGTAGGCGTAACCTCTAGACTATCAAGCTGCCCTCCGGTCATACCAAGAAAGGCCTAGGAAATGATAATGGAAATTTTGTTCCGGCCGCACGTGGCAACCGGTCGTATGAATATCCCTTAATGAATACTACCGCAGCCGCGCGCAATGGCCGAGACAAATTAAATGCAACATTTAATATGGTCTTACGTACGAGCCGCATAACCCGACAAGAATCCAGTCGCATTAATGATATGCAACAATCCAGTCGTATATCTGCAAAAAGTGCATGATTACTGACCAGCCTCGAGCCACACGAAACTGTTTAAGAAATGACCCGTGGGTCCCCTACTGACGTTACAGAAATGTCAGAAATCCTATCCATTGGATAGGAAATGTGACTGACACGTGTCAAGAATCCATGGCACCTCGGAAACCGAGGCCACCCTATATAAGGGTGAGTATGCGTGTATGTTACACACACAACTCATTCATTCCTCCGCCATTGTCAATCTTCAAGCTTTTCCTTCACAACTTTTGCCTTCTTTTCCACGGACATCCATCACCGCAGGTTAGATCACCACGCCCTTAAAAACCTTTTCATAAATTATGGTTAAGGATAACCCCCTCATCACGGACGTCCTGAATGTGATGTCGGGAGAGAAATACCTCGACTTCCTGTCGAAGTACTATGTGCCTGAAAGCGTACACCCCACCTTTCCGGGTGATGGTGAAGCTATTACGGACGCACCGGCGGGGAAAATAGGCATATACACACGCCTATTTGACTCAGCCAACTACCGTATTCCGTTATCGAAGTTCTTAGTAGATCTTCTCCTGTACTATGACTTTCATATCACCCAGCTCCACTCTATAGGGGCGTGTAAAATCAACCAGTTTGAGATTACATGCCACACCTGTAGGGTAACCCCCACCGTTAACCTTTTTAGGGCTTTCTACTTTCCCCAGTTGGTGAACGGGTGGTTGTCGTTCAAGAAACGTCCCGGCAATGCCCCGATGACATATAGGAAACCCCTTGACTCCCTGAAGAATTGGTACGACCATTACTTCTTTGTAGATGAGAAGGTATTCCCCACCCCCTTTGTACTTAAAACCAAAGCCCCAAGAGATTATCCGCCCAAGCCTAAAGATTATAGTAGCCGGGACCTGAAAATACTAGATACCCATCGCACGGAATTTCATAGAGGGTTGCCGGAGAACTTTCTGTGCTTGGTAGGAATAAGCCGTCGTTACTTTGGGAGGGATGACTTGTATCCGTGCTTCTTAACAGAGCAGGGCGAGGGTAGGTTATATATACCTTGTATATCCAATCTGTCGCGTATATTTAAAATGTTACTAACCCACATACTTCTTCAATCATTTGCAGAGATGAACCTTCACGGATTGATTCGCCAAGGCGACCCCATGAAGGTGAGGGAAGGATTCCGGCCGTTGAAGCCGAATGAGCTCCCTTTGCTGGAAGCTTTGGCCGACCGTACTATTCCATTGGAGGAGACAACCGAACCCAGGTCGGACGAGGAGGAACCCGTTATTGAAAAATCCCCATTGGATTTTCATAACGAAGATGGTGACGACCCCTTGCTGGAGGGAGGCACCATTAACCAGGAGGAGGAGCGCGACCTGAATGAAGACACTACGCAAGCTTCCGGATCCTCCACACGTACTTCAAAAAAGAGGAAGACAACCAGGCGTGTGGCAAAAAAGATTTGGGAGGATGACGGAGTTTCGAATACTCCTCCCAAGAAGTTGCGACAAGACCATCCTCAATATCAGGGGGATGGCAACACCATGTCTGGTCAGGCCGACCCTACCCCGACCATGGAAGGGCCAGTTCTTCATGTCGCTCCAGTGAGCGTCGTAGCCCCTACCGGCCCAGATCCTGCTACTGGCACCTCGTAAGTACCCATCCCGACTATGATTTGTATCCTCGCATGATATATGTAGACTAAAAAATTTGTCTTGTTGTTTTAATCACAGGATAAATCCGGCGGTCGCAACTCAAGGAGAAGAGGTGGGGAGAAATCCATCCCCCGCGGTTACTAACAATCCTCCTTCCCCCACCCATGCCAAGGAACCGTGCCGCGAGGGGCCAGAGGAGAGCTTGCGTCTAGCTTGGAACCTATCAAGCTTGACACGGCTGGAAGCCGAATCAGAGTGCTCGGAATTCATTGAACACATCACTCCGCCCGTCCTCGCACAGGATTTGGATGAGCTGGACCATGAGGCCTTAATCGAACAGTTTGATGTGTCATCTGCACATCAGGTGACGGTGGGTGCCGCGCTGAGACGCAGACTGATCAAGGCCCTCACCAATGTGAGCCGTGCCGACAAAAGGATCGCCCGCCGGGAGGCTTTGGTCGTGAAGAGCGAGAGGACCATCACGTCCTTGCAAGCGGCGTTATTGACTGCTGAGGCGACGGTGAAGGAGCAGGCACTCCATGCCGAGACAAGAGAGAAGCGTATCGCTGAATTGGAGGCCCTTGTAGCCGCATCAAATGAGAAGGTAATCTTCCAAACATGTTGCTCATATATTCCTACTCCTTGTGTGTATGTAGCCCAAAAATATATTCGTACACTAACTCCCAATCTTATACGCAGGTGTCTGCGGCTGAGGCGGCTACCAAGGCGGTGACCGTGCAATCATTCACCATTGCTCAGGAGCGCGACGCACTGAAGGAGGAATTGAAGCAGGCTCAAAGCAACCTTGAAAATCAAGTTGTCGCTGCTGATGAAGAGTTGAGCAGGGTGGTCGCCAGCTGTGTGGAGAGAGTATGCCCCCCCCTACTGAGCGCGACAGCTGGTCGTAGGTGGATTATCGGGCAAGGGTTGCGGCTTGCCGTAAGCGGGGCCCTTAACGCTCCACACCTATTGCAAGCCTTTGCTGGGGTTGTATCTGACGGGATCGACCGTGGTAGGCATGAAGGCATGATCCAAGCTGCGGAAATGATCACCAAAGGTGAGGATATCACCCGGCATCCGTATCACAACCTCTCCGCAGCGGGGAAGATGACTGCGTCCATGGACGCCTTGGCAAACCTTCAACACCCTCTTCTGGACGAGCTTGAAGCCCTGAAAGACGCTCCCAATGAAACAATAATGTCTCGGCTGAGTGCTAACCCAACCCCTTTGACGCTGGCTACCTATGACTGCATATCCAAAGCTGTGTTAGGTGAGAAGCCGCTTGGTGAAGCTTTAGACACTCTTTCCGTCAGAGTTCAGGACGGGAAAGATGCTCGCGGGGAGGCTCTTCGTGCTTTGATTGAGGAAGGAAAGAAGGATCTAGAAGAATTCCTCCCCCCCATGTAACTTGTATGTTTGTAAACATTTGTATTTATATTCGTCCGTGTATGTACACGGCTAAGACATGCATGTAATAACTTGTCTTTTTATTTTAGAAGTCCGTGACAACCACGGCCATTTTGTTTGTTAATTTTGAAACTTGTGTATCTCATTGCAATCCAATGCCGCGTGACATATCACGTCTTACATACAAGTCTAATTTACTAGACATGCGACGTGCGTCTTTACTATGCGGAGCACCGTATGGCTATAGCATATGAAACTTACCCCAACGTCTTGTGAGTAAGGTGTCTAGTAAGGATACGTGATCCGTGTGGCTGGGGTTGCATCCCTCTTACGCGGCAAGTTGAATTAGTAGGTTCACTTAATCCTCTTACCCCACCTGGAGGCGTATGGTACATGTACGGTATTTTGAGAGAATGCATACGAAAGAAACATGGCATATTATAACACAAGTAAAATTCATACGGCTAACAAAGAATCTAACAAAGAGGAAAATAATTTGCACGAAACAGGCCGTGGAACTAGCTAGGCACCACGACATTTTATTAGAACGTTTACATTTTTGTTTGAATAATGACGACAAGTCCTAAAAAAGTCCATAAAGGAAACTTAAACAAACATAAGAAAAACAAATAAGACAAATAACCCGCATGGTTCTTTATTAAGACCGCCTATAGCGAAGTATCCATGCGGGAGCCGTAGCTTTCAAAGATAGCACCTTTTTAGATTGGCGATGTTCCATGTGCGCTCTAGGTCGCGGCCATCCATATCGCGTAACTTGTACGCGCCTCGTCCCAAGGTTTCAGTGACTTCATACGGTCCTTCCCATTTAGGGCCCAGTTTTCCTGTATTTTCCACTCGACTTGCTTCGTTAGCACGATAGACGTAGTCTCCCGGTCGAAAAGAAACACCCTTGACCTTGGCGTCGTAATAAGCCTTCATCTTAGCCTTGGACTTAGCTTCATTGATGGCTGCTATTTCCCTTTTTTCTTCCAACAGATCTAGGTTGATTCGCAGTTGTTCATCGTTTGTGACGGCATTAACCTCCGCCGTGCGGATGGTAGGCATCCCTATTTCTGCTGGTATGACGGCTTCAGTGCCGTAAGCCAATGCAAACGGAGTATCTCCGTTGGCTGTTTTTATCATGGTTCTATGTGCCCATAGCACGTGTGACAACTCATCAACCCATTTGCCCTGTCGCTCATCCAGCCGCGCCTTGATTCCATTTCCCAAGCTCCTATTTGCTCGTTCAACAAGGCCGTTCGTTTGTGGATGTTTAACAGATGCGAAGCGCCGTTTGATGTTCAACGATGCACACCAGTCTTTGAATGGGTTGTCCGTGAACTGCTTGCCGTTGTCCGATATAATTTCTCCTGGTAGACCGAAACGGCATACGATGTGTTCCCACACAAACTTCTTGACCTGCTTACCCGTGATAGATTTTACTGCCTTGGCTTCTATCCATCGTGTAAAGTAATCCATTGCAACAATCAAGAATTTAACCCCTCCCGCAGCTACAGGAAATGGTCCTGCAATGTCAATTCCCCACTTGTAAAATGGCCACGGGGACGTGATAGGTGTAAGCTCCTGCTGCGGGTGCCGCGGTACTGGCCTATGCACTTGGCAATCATTGCACCTGCGAATCATGTCGCGCGCGTCTCTGTGCATAGTGGGCCAATAGTATCCTGTTCGTAAGGCTCGGGCTACCACGGATCGTGGGCCTGCATGCATGCCGCACAACCCTTCGTGTATGTCACTGATCACGTAGGCCGCCTGGCGTGGTCCAACACACCGCAGCCACGGCTGCAAGAAAGAGCGTTTGTAAAGGATGCCTTCCCGGAGTTCGAAATCTTGTGACTTCCTTTTAACGCGCCTTGCTGTTTTTTCCTCGTCTGGAAGGGTTTCATTAGTCAAATAGTTGATGATTGGGGTCATCCACGTAGGTCCCTCCTCTTCAACTATAGCAGTCACTTCCCCTTCCGTGATAGACTTTTCCTTGAGTATTTCCACCAAAACCTGTTTAGACAAGTGGGCGAAGCTCGTGGATGCGATCTTACTGAGAGCGTCCGCTTTCTTGTTCTCGCCCCTCGGCACCTGCTTGATGGAAAACTTACTGAAAGTCGCGATTAACGTCTTGACTTTTTCCAAATACCTGACCATGTTGTCCTCCTTAGCCACATACCCACCTAGGATATGGTTCGCGACAAGCCGTGAGTCCACGTAGGCCTCAAGGTTGCGGACTCCCATTCTAGCGGCGATTTTTAAACCCGCAATTAATGCTTCATATTCCGCTTCGTTATTGGTGGCCGTGAACTCGAAGCGGAGGGCGTACGTGAATTCCATTCCTTCTGGGTTTGTGAGGATGAGGCCTGCCCCAGACCCGTCTGTGCATGAGGATCCGTCCGTGAATAGCACCCAAGGTTCCGCTGGGACCTCCTCTTGCTTAATGATTGGTTCTTCCTCATCCGGCTTCTCGATCAAGAAATCTGCCAAGATCTGGCCTTTAACAGCCGTCCTTGGTCTGTAAGATATATTATGCCCTCCCAATAGGATGCTCCACTTCTCTAGTCTCCCTGCCACGTCTGGTCTAGATATAACCTGCTTAATTGGCTGATCCGTGATCACAACAATCGGGTGCGCCTGAAAGTACCTGCGCAGCCGCTTTGTGGCAAATACTAGTGCTAGTACCAATTTTTCCATGGGGGAATAATTCAGCTCCGCCCCTTGTAATGTTCTACTGATAAAGTAGACCGGGGTCTGTATTGTGTCTCTATCCGTCATCAGTACCGCGCTTATTGCGCCATGAGTAGCTGAGAGATACATAACGAGTTCCTCCTTTGGCCGTGGAGCTACCAACATGGGGAGAGATGCGAGATGCTGCTTGAGTTGGCCAAAGGCTTCCTCAGCTTCCTTCGTCCAACGGAAGTCTCCCTTTCTAATACACTTCTTGAGTGTCTTAAATAGGGGTAAGGACTTCTCTGCGGATTTAGATAGAAATCTATTCAGCCCGGCTAACTTCCCATTCAGGGACTACACCTCCTTCCGTGTCTGCGGGGACGGTAGCCGTATCACTGCGTCCGTCTTCTCTGGACAAGGTCTGATGCCGTTCGGGTCAATCAAATATCCCAGGAACATTCCTTCTGTTGCACCAAACGTACATTTCTTTGGATTTAACTTCATGTTAATCCTTCTCAGCGTGTCGAATGTCTCCTGGACATCCCGGAGAAGTGCCTCCTCCGTGTGGCTTTTTATCACCAAGTCATCAACATATACTTCCAAGTTGCGTCCTATTTGTGATTCGAAAGCTTTATCCACCAACCGCTGATACGTAGCGCCTGCGTTCTTTAATCCGAACGGCATTTTCGTATAGCAATATACGCCCTGGCTTGTGTGGAACGCCGTTTTTTCTTCATCCTCCTCCGCCATCTGGATTTGGTGATACCCTTTATATGCATCCAAGAAGCATTTGAAAGGATATCCACATAAGGACTCTACTTTCCAGTCAATTTCTGGTAGCGGGTAACAGTCCTGTGGGCAGGCCTTGTTCAGATCCGTGAAATCCACGCACATGCGCCAACTTCCGTCATGCTTCTTGACCATGACCGGATTGGATAACCACTCGTGGTAGTATACCTCGCGCATGATGCCTGCGTCCACCAGCTTCCGCACTTCCTCCAGTATAACTTGACTTCGCTCGGGCGCCTGGCCGCGCTTCTTTTGCTTGATGGGTTGGTACCCTTGGCGGATCTGGAGTTTATGCTCTGCAATCGCGCGTGGCACACCCGTCATATGTTTTGGCTCCCATGCGAATATGTCCAGGTTTGCACTTAAAAGAGAACACATGGCCCTTTTTCCGCTATCTGAGAGCGCCCCTCCTATGGATACCTCCTGTTCCGGGTAGTCAGGGTGAATAGCCACCTTCCAATTGGGTGGTGGTGCTCCCTCCTTGGGTGGTACAGGTGGTGCCGGTGTTGTCACAGTGTGACACTCGGGTGTTGGCACGACTGTGTTATAAATAGTAACGATTCCCCCCTCAACGGGGAATTTAATCATTCCGTGTGCCGTAGAGGGTACTGCCCGGATAGCCAAAATGCCTGGTCTGCCTATGATTCCATTATAAGGAGAGTGTGAACGTATCACCATGAAGTTCATCCATGTTGTAGTGGAATGTTCCTCATTCCCAATGGTGACAAGCAAACGCAACTGCCCTATTGGCCAGATAGTATCTCCACTAAAGCCAGTAAGCGGCGACGTGGCCGGTACTAATTGGCTTCTTATTTCTGGGCATAACTGCACAAAGCAGTGTTCATATAATACCTCTGCTGACGACCCTCCATCCACATACATGCGGCGGACATTGTGTGTTCCAATGCTTATCTCAATGGTGAGAGGCGCATCAACCACGTCACTTGTTGTAATGAGAGGGAATGAGATTTCCTTGCCGCGAGAAAATTTTTGGCCAATTTTCTGTCTCGTGCGGCGCTGTCTGGATTGGATCATGTATATGGTAGAAGGCTTGTCCTTTTGGGGATCCTTCTTATCATACTTCTTATTGTTGTCCTTTCCGTCTTTCCAATCCTTGACTAGGTGCTTGAGTTTGCCTGATTTGATTAGCGACTCAATATGCTTCTTCAGCTGGATACACTCCTCCGTGCCGTGTCCTTTGTCATTATGGAATTCGCAGAAGCGACTTCCCTGCCGACGTTCCGGGGGTGTGGTCATTGGGGGAGGTCTTGGAAAATTCGCCCCTTCAGTCAACAAGATCTCCCGGTAGGACATCTTTAGGGGGGTGAACTTGTCGTCCGACCGTCCGCCTTTGCTTTGGCTCTTATAGTCCGAGCTCTTGTTATTGTTCTGGTTGCCTTGGCCACCCGACTGTCTCCGGGACTGGTCATTTGAGCGGTACCCATTTCCTCGGGATGGGTAGGCCGCGGCAACAGCTGTCTCTCCCTCTATGAAATTTCTGACCCTTTCCATGAGGTCATCATATCTCTCTGGACGCTTGTCGTTGAGACGCCTGATCAGTTCTCTGTCTGTTATGGCGTGCATGTAGTCCGAGATTTTCAGGAGCTCTGGCATGGTTCTCGTGCGTGTGCACTCATCATTGAAGCGCTCAGTGAAGGCTTCTGTGGACTCCCCCGGCCGTTGCTTGACAGTTGCCAATGAAACCGGATCCCTATTATACTTCTTCCTTTGAGTATAATTGTTCTCGAATGCAGTGCGTAGTTCCGTGAAACTATCAATGCTCCGTGGAGGGAGTGCCTCGAACCAGTCACGAGCGTTTCCAATTAAGGTCGAATTGAACATTTGGCACCATATAGGCATGGGCCATCGCTCAATTTTAGCCTGAGTATCGAATATTTTGAGGTGATCGACAGGATCACCGGACCCATCATACGTCTTGATACATGCCGGCATGCGACGTTTGGTGTCCTCAGAGTAGTTCCGTATGCGGAGGGTAAACGGATCTTCCCTGGGATCAGCCCATGGTCGCGTGAGCCTAGGGTCATCCCATGGTTCACACCACGGACGCGAGAGGTCCTCTGCTTCCGTATCCCTATAGTAGGGGCCACCATAATACTCATCATTGTTTGGTGGTGGTGGCGTGCGCCTAGGCCGGCGGCGTTTGGGCGGATGGTCATCTGAGTCCTCCCCAAACGGATCTGGGGACGGCGGTGGTGCCCCGCCTTTTGAGTAGGGACCACTTTTTTGAGACGAACCAGGAGCCTTCCTCCCTGTGTTCATTCTATCCCACACACTTGGGCGGCGTGTGGTTCTGGTCAGCTCTCGGTCTGGCCGCTCGGGTGAGCCATCCGACCTTTCTCCATCTTGAGACTGCGTTAATTCTTGCATGATGCGATCCCCTATGCGTTCAAACACATTCCGGGGTTGAGGGTTTTCCTCGAAGGTTCCCTGCTCTTGAGGTCGGGTCCTCCTTTTTCTCCGGTTTTGGGAAGGGGTGGATGGTCCACTGTCGCCAAAGTTGAGTCGGGCTTGGAGGTTCCTCCCTAGATTCAATCTTGATGCGATCCCCGGGACGATCCTTTCAAAATTCTGAGTGAGAACTCGAGTGAGATCCTCCTCACTAAGTGGTAGGGCTTCCACTTCTTCCTCCGTCGAATGTCTGCGTGGTTCCTTGTTAGGAGGGTCTGGCGCACTCCCTGGATCAGGGTTGTCCAAGGTTGAAGTGGGTGGGGGTGTCACCGAGATCGTGCTCGTCACCTCCGCGGGTTGAAAACTGCTACGGTTACCCAGCCCGCCCGCGAGGCGGTTAGGTGACTGGTTGGGGATGAGAATCCCTTCCCCTTGGGACTTCCGGTTCCCAGGATTCACATTCCTGGGGTTAGTTGGCGGGTGTCCCTTCGTCATTGGAGATTTGAGATGAGTTCTAGCTTAGTGTTACTGGTCCCACGGATGGCGCCAACTTGTTGATGCAAAAGTTGGTTGATCCTTGCTAGACCCGAATTAGGCTTAATTCGGGTGGGCTGGGTACCGGCTCCTGCACCAAGTGAATCGTCTGGTTGGGATCCTGCACACTAAACAACACGCGTTAAGCTTACCGTGGGAAGGTTTCCCACGATTAGACTCCTGCGTGAGAGTAAGTAATCGATTTAGGGTTATATGTGAGTTTAGAGAGAATTGTGATACCTTTGTGGAACCCTTGGGGGTTCCTTTTATAGGCAGTGAAACCCCAGTGGGCTTTCACTGATCCTTCGGCCCCAAGGAAGAGATAAGCACCAGAATTAGAATGATTGTTATCTTCTAATTCTGGCAATGAATATCTCTTCGTATTAGGATTAAGATATGCCTAGACAGAATATTATTCTGTCTGATCTTATGTCGGCCGCCCTGGGCCGTGGGCCGCACACATGTGCGAGCCCTGTTCACTCAAGCCCATAAGCCTGAGTGATATTTATCCACCCATCTGTGATGGGCTGGATACGGGTAGTACACGTGGGCCAGGCTCATGACCCGGTTTGGGGACTATACGTCATCAAACTTGAACAGAAGCTTTTTATGAATACCACCGATTCTGTTAAAATTCGTGACGAAAAGAAACAAGAGGTTGAAAATTTAAAACAAGATTTCAAAAATAGACAAGGCAAAGATACTGAAAAAGTAAAGGATCTCGAAGAACAAGTCGATTTTTTGAAAAAAGTTGTTTATAAAATGCATGAATCTATTCAAACCGTTAGAATGATAGCACCTCGGTCGTTTTTCAAGGGTCAACCTAGTTTTGCAAGTCCCAAGTACCTCGAAAAAGCTCAAGCTGCAAACCCTCACTTATATCTTGATGAGTCGGAATGGATCGATCATGATTGCCCAGTAGTTAGCCTCGATAGTGAAGAGACGTCCCATTGGGATGAGGAGAGTAGATCACCGGTCAATAAAGATTTTGTGACACCATATAATTATGCTTATGAAACAGTCTTATTGTCTTTTCACTCTACAAAAACAGAAGTCTCGTGAGGAATTGTTTCTTGAAAACAAACAACGAAGAATTTAATGGAAGAAAATTTTTGCCACTAAGAAATCAAATGTTTTTAAATATATTAACTATTTGCCTCTTGATGTTTCTAAAAGAAAAAGCAGAAAAACACTTGGTATTCTTAAACATCACATTGATAATGTTCAATCAATTGTTGAAAGTGATTGGCAAAAACGTGAAAAGGATAAGTGGAAAACAGAGATTCTTCACGACATAACTGTGCTTGTGAAAGAACTTTAAATACCAAATACGAAGATAATAAAAGAAAATGTTCTTGAGTTTGAAAAATTGATTCGGTCTGAAATGTTTGATGATTTGAAATATGTTGAGTCTCTTGAAAAAGAAATTGATGAACTTTAAAATGACAAATCAGATTTTTCAAACGAATATGATCTACTCTTAGAAGAATGTCTCTCCAAAGATATTTTGTGTGTTACTCTTCAATCTTGTGATGATATCGATAAATATTCTGATGTTGCATGCAAATATCTTGATAAGATCAAAGAGTGTGAGCATAGAACTTGAGTTTTCGAAACGTAAATTTTTTTTGATAAAAAGGCTTTGAGTTACTGTAACACTCCGAAAACTGGAAGGGTCCACTTAGGCATCATGGGGGTGCCACGTCTATGTTATCATGAACACTGATATATAAGTACTAAAATGTCGTAATAAAAACCTGTTATTACATCCCTAATTAAATAAAAGTGCGGAAATTTAAATATAAAACGGTCCCAGTTGTTTAAAAATACAATAACAAACGAAGCATCATAGGCTTCTATCCAAGTCTTAGTTTTAGTCCCAATAACCCCAAAGTTTGCAACAACGTTTTCTGCTGACTTTACCTTTAGTGAGATTTGACCCAAAGTGACACTAAAGATGATCTAAATTAGTAAAGTAAAGTTGACTGAACATGGACTGAAAATGGACTACAGAATCGCTGGCACGTCACATCCACGAGCTCCTGTCCCAGCTTAAGCATTCCTACCTGAGAAATAACATGTAAACCGTCAACAAAAATTGTTGAGCGAGTAACATAGGTTTAAGTAAAGTAGTATGGAACACAACACTCATTATGTAGTAGTATCAAAAGTAATCATTTCAGAAGGGCTATGAGATCAGCATACCATTCAAATGTATAATTGCATTAGCTCATGAAACCGAAACCTTAACATAATCAATTTCCCCCTAAAGTGAGTGTTTGCTCAAACAACTCGTAATACCTCAAATGTAAATGCGTCACGTAATACAAATACGGGGATTGTCAGACCCGATGGATCCACCCATAACACTCGCGCTTTGAAAAGTAATGAAATAACTAACGGTTCATGATGAGGGGACTTTTGAGCACACTAAGCAATAATAGTTGTATCTAGTAATCACTGGAAGCAGTATACAAGTTCTCGAATAGCATACAAGTAAAAAAATAATGAGTGTGTTCCATAAATGTGTATTTCTCACCCCGCGAGTAGTAAAAATATGTAATAACGAAAAGGGGCTATGTACTCACCTTTAGCAAGTGATCACAAGTAAAAAGGACTGAGCAAAATGGAGTCTTCACGGACCTATGCAATGGTGACGCGTAATAAGAAAGTGTTCAATGTAGCAAATAACGTTTTAAGAGTAACGTGGCATAGTATGACCAAGTAACTTGCGTGCAATGGCGAGACCTATGCTTAAGATGAAATTTGACCAAAATACTTTGAACCTACTGTAATAACATGACATTAACCTTATATGATGGTCCAAGCATTAATATGCGGGTTTCAAACACGTTTTGGTCTCGGGGCATAATGTTGAGCATTAGACTGAATTCAGTTTTCTGAAAATGGCTGTGAAGAGTTGGTCATATCTCAAAATCTATAATATTACAGGAGGTGAGAGTTTTTGACATGTAAAGGTATCTCTCTTACCTTTAAAATTTGGGTAATAACAGCCCAAGAACTATTTCCATTCAACGGGAATTCCACTTTTAGTGACAGACTATCAAAACAGAAAGTTGTAAACGTCTTTCGTACCATTCGGTAAATTGAGCATAAATCCCAAACGGTAAAAGATTTTGACACGAAACCAAAAAGAGAAGTTTTATTATGTTTGTACCTACTGTAAAAAGTTTTAAAATCATGTATTCAACCTTTTTACCCAAGTCAATTTACCCACGTTTTAAGCCTAATATTCAGATTTGACCTATTTTAGTAAAACGACCATTCCGGGCTCATCCGGACACTTCCCGTTTCCATCCAAATCACCACATAATATGTACATCAATGGGTATCCATTTTACAATTAAAAACAAGGTCATATATTTAAGAAAATTTTTCCATGACCTGTTTGTTTCTGTGGTGATTTCCATACTATAAAAACGACCCCATTTAGCAACCTAACCGCGAACACGCAACTCTTAAGCTATACCAAATCGCCACGCAAGTGTCCTAAGTCCTAATATGTCCTAAGTATTCATAATCTCAGTGGGTTTTACCCATGAGCTCAAAATTAATGACCAAAGTGAATAAAAAATGCTAATAACATCAAAATCGAAACACTAGTTAGGATTATACCTTCGCAACTAGTATGAATCAACCAAAACACGAACAATCTCGATTCCTTCTTCCTTGATCGTTAAATTTTCGTGGCCCTAGGACATAATAACATACCCAAATCAAAAGTTTACCAAACAAAATAAGGTTTTATGCATTGGAGCAACAAAAACAAACATAGGATTTTACAAAAACATCATCAAATCATAAGATTTGATGATTTTTTTTTGACCTCATGGAAAAAATTGATGTATGTTAGAATTAACACATGGGTATAAATAAGAACCAAAAATTAGACATGGAATTAGTATTAATTTACCTCAATTCAAAAAAAAATCAAAGGTTTGGGTGGTGTGGGTGTTTCATCGACCTCAGAGAAAAAGAAGGAGATGACAACCTTTTTTTTTATTTGAAAGTTTACTGTGTGTTTTTTTTAAAGTGTAAGGTTAAATTTGGTCAAACAAGTAAACTTGGGCTCCCTTGAGCCTAGCCCAGCTGAAATACCCAAGAAAAGGCCCAAAATATTCGGTGTTAACTCTCTAAATTTTACGGGTTTAAATAACGTGCCGTTTCCAACGAAAACCGAGACTCGTTTATGTTTAAAACGAAATTTCCTTAAAATAGCTAGTAAACACTTGTTTGGCTCGAATTTCACTAAGTTGGATCAAGGAATCAAAAACAACTAGGAATCACATAATAATAATTTTTATCGGGGCGTTCGGACCCGAAAACTCAGTCCGACAGCCGGAAAACGTAAAAATGCAAAAGTTCACCATTGCGTCCGTAGTTGTTCAAGATATCGATTTTCATTATTTTTGAGGCAAAGAGTCAATAATAAGCCATATAAGATGTGATGAAACCTCGAAGAAATTAAAATTATAAAGTTTAGGTATTTCGCCAAATAATATCGTAAATTAGTGAAATCGATAGAATTTTATATTTAACTAAAATTTAGAGGATGACACGTAATCACCGTAAAATAAATGGGGAATATGGTAAAAGTGTGAGTAAGCACGTATAACAAGTAAAAGAAAATTACCGAAAATCCGCGTTCTCACACGAGACCTCGTAAATCATGAAATACTAAAAAATCATAATAACCAATGAAAATCGAGTGAGCTGGAATAAATAGTATAAAATAATTTACCAGAAAATACGAGTTCTCACAGTTACTTCAACACAAAACTGATTTCCTTCAAAAACATTGTCATTCTCTTAAACTTGCTTTGCAAAAAGACATCGTAGGTTTTCCACATGATAATAAATTGCAAGAAAAACTTTCCCAAATGTGTCGAGAAATGAATGAAAAGAGTTTGGACTTTAAATATTTGAAAGCTCAGTTACAAGACAAGGAAATAGCGATAGTAGAGTTGAAGAAACTCGTTGCTAAGATGGGTGGGAAAATTGTGGAACCCGGCATTAAGAAACCTGTTGTAAGACAACCCAATGCGCACAAAGTGACTAAACCCTCTGTCTTGGGAAAACCATCTGTTTTCTCCAATTCTGCATTTGCAAAACCTTGGTTTGCCCCCAAGACGGTTGGGAAGGATATGTTACCACAGATTACTCCCAAAACACATATTAGATCACAAAGCATTAAGAACACAAATATGATTAAACCGAGAATGTATAGATTAGCCACTGAACCCAAACACAACAAAGAAAGTCAATCACTTCAGACTTCTAGAAAAACTAATAGACGTGTGTCTTTTACTACAGGAGTAGTCCCCACTGCTAGTCGGCCTCAGCTTAAGAGCACTCGAATGAATGAAAAGGTTTGGCAAAACAAAAGTTAAGGGAAGATGAAGGAAGTAGAAGACCACCCTAGGGATTTTAATGTTTCTAAGAATAAACGTCTGTAATCGCGTGTAATGACGATTTAAATGATTAGACTTTGAATGCTTTGAATGTTAAGTTTGTTTGTGTGAAATGTGGAAAGGTGCCACTGCTAATCATGCTATGTGTGTTTCGAATAATGTCAAAGGCGTAGATCCTATAACTAAGAAGCAAATTGTGATGCCTATTAGTGTTAGAAAACCCGAACGCAAAGTGAACCATTCTGGTGCAACCCGCCCTAAGAAAAGTATTGCATCAGACTCCACAACTAAGAAACCTAGAAGCATAATTTGGGAATATGAGTCAGCTAGCAAGTCTTGGAAACGGTGGTTTGCTAATCAATGTCCTCCAGGATATAAATGGATGCCTAAGGTTAGGACAGAAAATGTGACAACGAGCGTTTGTGTGCCTTTAAGTGTTGAAACTATGGAAACTAATGATTTGGATATCACAACTAACATGGAATCCAATATATCAAATGATCCATCGTGTTCTAATTCTTCTGCAGGTGATAGAAATAATTCTCTTCATACTGGAGTCCGGATGCACGAAGCACATGATGGGGAATCTCAAGCTTCAAATTAATTTTGTGGAGAAGTTCCTGGGTACAGTTCGATTCTGAAATGATCAGTTTGCACCGATCCTAAGATATGAAGATTTGGTTCAAGGTAATATCACAATCAAAAGGGTTTACTATGTCGAAAGGCCCAATCACAATCTTTTCTTGGTTGGTCAATTTTGTGATGCGGATTTGGAGGTTGCTTTTAGAAAGAAGACATGTTTTGTTCGTGATTATGATGGGAATGACTTATTTACCGGTTCACATGGTACTGATCTCTACACTATTTCACTTCAATACTCCACTTCTTCCACTCCAATCTGTTTCATGGCTAAAGCTTCAACGACTCAAGCTTGGATATGGCATCAACGCTTATCTCATCTTAACTTTGATAGATCAACTTGCTTTCTAAGAAAGACATTGTGCGAGGCCTTCCAAACTTGAAATTCATCAAAGATCATCTTTGCTCTTCTTGTGAGCTTTGTAAAGCTAAACGGAGTAGTTTCAAGACAAAGACTACACCAAGCTCTAAAGGACGGTTAGATCTTCTTCATATAGATTTGTGTGGCCCCATGCGTGTTCAAAGCATCAATGGGAAGAAATATGTTATGGTAATTATCGATGACTACTCAAGGTACACTTGTACTCACTTTTTAAGGTCTAAGGATGAAACACCCGAAGTTCTCATCAACTTCCTTAAACTGATACAACGTGGTCTTCAAGCTCAAGTAAAAGTGGTACGTACTGACAGAGGCACATAATTCTTGAATTCAACTCTGAAGAATTATTTTGAAGCCAAAGGGATGGAACATGAAAAATCTATTGCTCGAGCACCTGAACAAAACGGAGTTGTTGAAAGACGAAATCGAAATTTAGTTGAGGCTGCTCGAACATTATTATCCTCTTCAAAACTACCATTATTCTTTTGGGCCGAAACCGTGTCAACCGCATGTTACACACAAAATCGTTTCTTCATTATCCCAAGACACGAAAAGACACCATATCACATAATTCATGATCGCAAACCTTCACTCAAACACCTTCATGTGTTTGGATGTACATGTTATATAATTCGAGATGGTGAAAATCTGGACAAGATGAAAGAGAAAGGTGATGCATGTATTCTAGTGGGATATGTTACTCAGTCTAAGGGATATAGAGTGTACAACAAGAGAACAAAATTGATAGTCGAGACTATTCATGTCCGATTCGATGAATTGTAAGAAATGGCACTTGAACAAAACAGTTTAAGTCCCGATCCACAATGACAAAAGACTTCTGTGCACAACCACACGAAACTCAAAACTCAAGACCACAACAATGAACCGTCACGTTCAAAGCTGGTTCCTGAACATGTTCCAAGAGCAGATATGACAGTGGACACGACACTTGAAGAGTTGGAAATGTTATATGGACCAATGTTTGATGAATACTTCACGAGGAGAAACATGTTGTATCAAAGTCTTCCGCTATCACTCATGATAAGAATGATGATACCGGTCATCGTCAACAAAAGGATACAACTTCATCTACTTCAACATGGGTTGCTGCAGATTTATCTCCTCAGAATATTACTTTAACAATCGATCCAACAACATCCACAACCACTGTCATCGCTCCTAAGAACACAAATCAAGCAGATGATGCATTATCCGATGATGATGATTTTCACAACCCATTCGGTACATCGGTACACGAAACTGGAGAGACTTCAACTCGCCATGTTGATCCGTCAAATATGCATACGCTTTATCAACGACATCCGGCAACTCATCATTGGACCCGAGATCATCCTTTGGTTCAAGTAATTGAAAACCCTTCACAGCCTGTTCGTACAAGACGACAACTAGCAACCGATGGTGATGTTTGTATGTTCGCACTCTTCGTGAGTATAGCTGAACCAAAAAACATCAAAGAATCCATGGCTAATCATGCTTGAATTGAGTCGATGACGGATGAACTTCAACAATTTGAAAGACTTATGGTCTTGGAACTTGTTGACAGACCATACGATGTAACACCTTTAAATCTTCGATGGATCTGGAAAAACAAGATGGATGAAGAAAACACGATCATCAAGAACAAATCTAGGCTAGTGGCTAAAGGGTATGGCCAGAAAGAGGGAATTGATTTTGACGAATCTTCTGCACCAGTTTCTCGCATGGAAGCGGTCAGGATTTTCCTTGCTTATGCTGCACACAAGGGATTCACTGTTTATCTAATGGAAGTGAAGACAGCTTTTCTTAACGGTCCTTTGAAGGAAGAAGTCTATGTCATGAAGCCAGAAGGATTTGTTAATCCTTATTATCCTGACAAGGTGTATCGTCTCCACAAGGCACTTTATAAACTAAAGCAAGCTACAAGGGCGTGGTACGACGAGCTCTCGAAATTTCTGGTAACCAAAGGTTTCTCAAAAGGTTCCATTGATATAACCCTGTTCACTTTTAAATATGGGGATGACATTTTTCTTGTGCAGATTTATGTTGATGACATTATTTTCGGGTCTACAAACCCAAAACTTTCAAAATGGTTTGAAAAAGTAATGCACAGCAAATTTGAAATGTGAATGATGGGCGAAATAAAATTCTTTCTTGGAATTCAAGTTCAACAATCCCCAAGTGGTATCTTTATAAACCAAGCTAAGTATTGTCAAGAGATAATCAAAAAGCATGGTATGACTTCATGTGACCCTGTTGGGACACCATTATCAACCACATCGCTAGATGCTGACTTGGAGGGAAATGCCATAGATCAAACGAGATATCGTTCCATGATTGGATCCCTCATGTACTTGACAGCAAGCAGACCCGATATTTCACATGCTACGTGTTATTGTGCATGGTATAGAGCACGACCCACTGAAAATCACCTCAAGGAGGTTAAACGGATCTTTCGGTACCTCAAGAATACCATTCATTTGGGACTTTGGTATCCGAGGGAAACTTGTTTCTTTCTAACGGCCTATTCAGATTTTGATCATGCAGGGTGTCTTGATACACGAAAAAGTACTTCTGGTGGTGCATAATTTCTAGGTCAAGATAAGTTTGTGGGATGGTCTTCCAAGAAGCAGGATTGCACGTCACTTACATCAGCCGAAGAGGAGTTTGTGTCTCTATCTGCGTGTTGTGCTCAAGTTCTTTGGATGAGAACACAACTCACGGATTATGGCTTCCACTTTGATAAAGTACCCATGTACTGTGACTCAAAGTCGGCCATAGCCATCTCCTGCAATCTGGTATAGCATTCTCGCACGAAGCACATCGGTGTCAGATATCACTTCATAAAGGAACAATTTGAAAGAGGTATCGTTGAGTGATACTTTGTTGGAACGGATTACCAATTAGCCGACTTATTTACAAAAGCTCTGTCGAATGATAGGTTTGAGTACCTAGTTAGCCAAATCGGTATGAGATGTTTGACTCCAGCAGACCTGGAGATTCTGGCAAAGGTGCCTTCTTGATTTATCTATTAAACATATACTTGTAAATATCATTGAAAAGCAAAATACAAAGATATAAAACATATAATAACAAAACACAAAATTAAAAATCATTTAAAATCCAAAAATATTCTTCTCGACATGTATTTCAGTATCAATAATATGGACGTGCCTAGAAATGTCGCTCAATAATGACACAGGTGTGTACATAAAGCTCAATGAAAGTTGTAAATATTTTTTCAAAACATGTCATTTCTATTTTTAATAAAGGAAAATGTCTACTTTGGAAAATTTTTCCAACAACGGGTAGAGCAATCTATCTTGGATTGAGCTTGTCACAAAACATTCAACGTTTTGAGCTCAACACAATGGCTTGTAATCACTTTCAGATAGCAACCCGGATCGATATTCACGGGGGAGTGTACGATCTAGTGCGCTTACCCTCAGCAAAAGAAGAGAAATCTTCTTACACTTGAGTGGATTTGTCAAGATATTCAAAGTCTATGAACTCAAGTTTATGCTTTAGAAAAACCTCTTCGCCAAAAAAGAAATAGAGTTTTTCAAAAAGCGTTGAACACAACTTTATCAAGAATTTCTCAATGATTATTCAAAATCTTTCAAAAATTATGTGTTCAACAAATCCTATCCTCAAAATATGAAATGTGGATCCCAACCTCACAATGACAATTCAATTAGATCAATTTTTAAGGGGGAGCTTTCCAATTTCATGCTAAGTTTGACACATCTTTCTCCCGAAGATTTTCAAGACTATTTTTCAAAATATATTTTAATCAAATTTGGTATCTCTAATATCAAAAGATTTTATATATTAGAGATAGAGGAGAAAATGTGATTAAAATGTGATCTTATATAGCAAGACTCATGCACTTTTAACTCTTACCCACATGTGCGAAACACTTTTGATTATCAATGCACATGTGAAGGGGAGCATTTCTGAAATGACAAAACTATCAAGGTGTTAAATGTTTTTCAAACACCTTGTTAGACATTTGAAGTGGGTTTTATGGTTACGATCAAATACCCACAACATCTTTAATCCACGACCTTCTTGGTGTCAAAAGGGTGGTTAGGTTTAAGTCCTATGATCCAACCAGAACCGGAGGGATCTTCCCAGGGACAATCCAATAGATTATTAGAAGTCCTTAGGAAAGATGGAGTAGAATGTAAATGTAGCTGAATGCAGACTAAGTACTGAAGCTAGCACTGGAATAATCACAACAAGGTGCTAGTAATGATGTCTTGGTAAGCATTGAAGGGGTTGAAGAATGAAAAAGAAATGTAAGGATAAAGGGTGTAAAGAAATTAGCCCTCCATACAAGTTAGGCAGAAACCGGGTCAACCCATCATGAAGACAACTCATCATGGACCCAGTGATGTAAAGCACAACCCTTACCTAGCTACTCAGGCTTCTCTCAAAAGAACTTTGTTTTATTGTCACGGGGAACAACATGACTTCTATTAGCTTTCTCACTCTAAGAGAGTTGATATTGAATAGGTGGCATCCTCCAGCCTACGACCACTAAAAGTGTACAAATCGAGTCTAGAGCCAAGAGATCAATCAAATCTCGTTAGGACACACGGATGACGAACAAGAGAGTCCTACGCTATATCCTTGCGATATTCTAGAACACTTAGAGTGATACTACATAGTATTCACAATGATGAGTGGAAATCCTTCCAGTGTTAACATCAAACAGCACTGCGGTAGGTCATGTGTAAGATTCTTTATGAATTGAACATGTGTAAACTGAAAAGCAACAGTGGTTTGATTCTGAATTGATTCAAACTCGTTTCAGGTTTCTACGCAATATCTTTATGGTACTTCCAGAACTTTCAGAGTGATATCCATTAATATTCACAATGACGAATGGAAATCCTTCTAGCGTCAACCTCAAACAGCGCTACGGTCGGTGACTTGCGAGATTCCTATGAATCAAGCTTGTGTCAACTAGAAAGCAACAATGATAAGATTCTTTATAAATCACACTTGTTCCAGGAATTTGATTTGACGACTTAATCAAGAGGATATTTATCCAATTGATTCACTCTTTATGTTTGTAGTCTTGCTTTGAGACAGTCGAGAAAGAGAATGGCTAGTATGAAGGTCTACGATATCTTAAGATTTGGTAAATGATGGATTAGATCTATTGATTTAATGGTGGAAGGAGGAAGATGAAGATGAATATAGAGAGAGAAAGGAGAGAAAAGAAAAAGTAGAGAGAGAAAGGGATTAGATTAAAATGAAAAGTTGTAAAATGAATGAACCACCCCTCCTAACATGCTAGGAGGGGTATATATAGCCCACCCTACATGTGGGCTATATGGACTATATTTAGTACAAACTGGATCACGAGCCTAATACAATAATATATCGTTGGAGCGACCGATCCTTCATAAATACGTAAAAACGTATTTCCAACAATCTCCCCCTAAGGGAGGTCGCTCCAAGTTACAAAGTTCTAAATATTCTATAGCTCGTGATCTATGCTAATAATGATGTGACCGAGACTTTCTTTGGGAAAACACATTTCCAACAATCTCCCTCTAAGGGAGGTCACACCATTTTACAAAATCTTAAACCTAGCATACTATGCTTGAGTCTTCGATCTTGTTCTTGTGAATATGCTTGATGTGATCTTTGACTTTAGTCTTGAGCATGTTTCCTTGCCTTGACCTTGTGCATTCATCACTTGTGAAATTTGCCTCTTCGTGACTTCATGTTCCACATACTTATACCTTTAAATTCTTGAAAGCTTCAGAGTTTGATACAGCGGAAGACTTGACCTTCAGACTTTCTTGAATTTGTTGAAGTACTAATTGTATGTAGTATAAGCATGTGGTGACGACTTCTTCTGGATTGTACACCGCAATGTCACCTTCTTGTTATGCTGCATAAGACAGTTAGCAACAAACAATATACACGGATGAAATGGCCTTGAACATTTCATTCTAATTCGGTAGCATTTTACCTCCGGTCGGTGAAGACCGTTGGACGATATTAAATATCGTACTTGTGGCAGGTAGTTTCAATAAAGAACCTCCTTGACAAGATTTCGTGGGTAAACCCGTTCTCTTTACTCGACCGTCCAAAGCTGACTGCGAACGTAAAGAGTGAATCATTTGGATAATATTATCCGCATGATTTTAAAGCCGTCAATTCATGTTCTTGGAACAAGTGAAGTTCAATTAAGAACCGCACCGTCGTTGCTTTCCAGTTGTCACTAGCTTGATTCATATAGAATCTTGCAAGTTACCTACCAAGTGCTGTTTGATGTTAACACTAGAAGGATTTCCATTCGTTACTGTAAATACTTAAAAGTATTACTCTGAATGTTCTGGCAAGATCACTAAGATATTGCGTAGAGGCCTGGAACGTGTTTAAATTCATTTAAGAATTAAACCACTGTTGCTTTCCAGTTATCACAAGTTTGATTCATAAAGAATCGCACAAGTCACCTACCATGAGCTTTTTGATATTCGCTCAAGAAGGATTTCCATCTTCATTGTAAATACTTTCGTATTACTCGGATGTTCAGGCAAGCTCATGAAGATTTTGCGTAGGACTCTTAATATCTTTCTTACTTCTCACATTGTGTGAACAAGCAAGGAATAATGAAAGTGTGTCCTAATGAGATATTTGATGATCTCAAATGGCTCTAGACTCGATCGTGCATTTTGGATTTTAGTGATCGGAGGCTGGAGAGGAGTGCCACCTTTTCAATACCAATTTATTCGGAGTGAATAAATCAATAGATAATGTGTTGTCTCCGTGTGATTAAAACAAATATCTTTTAAGAGATATCTGAGTTAGCTGGGATGGGTTGTGCCTTGCATCACTGGGTCCATGATGTCTATCTTCAATATCAAGAATCATTAAAATGATCTCAATAGCATATGAATTGACCCGGTTTCTGCCTAAGTTGTAAGGAGGGCTTCTTTCTTTACACCCTTTATCTTTACAATTCTTTTTCATTCTTCAACCCCTTCAATGCTTACCAATACGTCATCACTAGCACCTTGTTGTGATTGTTCCAGTGCTAACTTAAGTACTTGGCCGGCATTCAGCTACGTTCACAATCTTTCTCCATCTTTCCTAAGGACTACTATTTCTAGCTATGGAATGTCCTTGGGAAGATTCCTCCGGTTCTAGAGAAATCATTGGACTTTAACCTATCCTACCATCCTTATGTCACCACAATCTTCATCGTCGTGAAATAAATGGGTTGCGGGTAAGTATAAATCACCATGAGATCCATTTTGAAGTGCAAATCCATTTTGCTCCCCCTTAACATATGCTACGATATTCGAAAACATTTCGCACATGTCGGGATGAGCTAACACGTTAAGTCAAACCATTTGTGATTAATCATTTCCCATATTAAATCACATTTTCTCCCCCATATTAAAAATATTAACCCAATCGATGTTTTTAATATCAATTGATTTAATAGCATTTTAAGAAAATTTGGGAAGAAAAATGCAAATCCAAATATCTTCGTGATTTTAACAAGCTCCCCCTCAAATTAATGAGGGTGTACTTGAAACGTAAATTAAATACCTTTTAAACACAAGTGTAAGGTATTTATCACGTGCAAAGATCATATATGATAATGTATTCACAAGATTAGCAAATTACGAGGTTGGACCTGAATAATGGAGAACATCAGATGAAAGAAGAACATGGTTCTTGTTCATGAATGTTGGTAACCTCGTCACGTCCCCGAGAAAATTAATTCCCGTTGTTGAGTCAAAGCTTTCCGGTGAAATGCTTGACTTGATTATGAAAGCGGGTTGCTATCTGAAATAATAGCAAACCATATGGAGCATGTTTTAAATGTTTTAAACTTCTGCTCGAACTTTATTTACAACCCCGTGTCATTATTGAATGACATTTCTAGGTTCGTAAATATTATCGATTCCAGAAGACATGCTCGTTTTATCAAAACATTTATGAACACACAATTTTGAAAGATTTAGAAAAACCTTTTGAGAAATTCTTGAAAAATTGTGTTCAAAGTTTTGAAAACCAATTACTTGAGCTTAAGATTTGGAATATCTTAGGAAAGCTCAAGTCCGAGAAGTTGTAAACTTCTCGTTGTAAGGATAAGTTATCATCGGCGATAAACTTTCCTTTTATCTGAAGGACGAGTCCTAAGCTGACATTTACTTAGAAGTCGTTTTCATGAGCTTGAAAACTTTGACTGTTTTAACGGAAAGCTCATGTCGAGAAAGGTTAATTTCTCGTTATGAGGAAAAGTTCTCTTATTTAAAAAATACACTTTCCTTTCTGAGCTTAAAACTTTTAATGTTTTAAGACAAGCTCATGACCGAGAAAATTGAATTTCTCGTTATGAGGATAAGTTTATCATTAATGATAAACTTTCCTTTATTTGAAGTTCGAGTTACAGTCTGACATTTAACTGTAAGTCATTGTGCATGAGCTTAAAAAACCTTGAATGTTTTTAATTTTAGCTCATGCCCGAGAAAACTTAATTTCTCGTTGTTAGGATAAGTTTATCATCGGCGATAAACTTTCCTTTCTTTGATGCACGGGTTACCATCTGATATTTAATGATAAACCATAATGCATGAGCTTAAAAACTTGGAATGTTTTTTATATAAGCTCATGCCCGAGAAAAATGAATTTCTCGTTTTTAGGATAAGTCATCATCGGGATGAACTTTCCTGTCTTTTGAGAGCGAGTTACAGTCTGTTATGTGACTGTAAGTCCTTGGTGCAGCTTATCCATGAATCCCCTGAGACATTTGTTTCTCCGATAACTGCTTCTTTAGCAACCAAACTCTTAGAGTGTCCTTAGTTGAATGGTATACAATAATTGGACCGCTTCGTTCTTTTGGAACATCAACTTTGGTACCTGCATTCTCATTAGGAGTTTGTATACTTTTGCATGGGTTAGAGATATCTATTTTAGAAGCACGTGGGGGTTCACGGTTTTCTTTTCTTGTGTCAGAGGTGGCCTGAGGGGATGATTCACTTGTCTTAGTTGGCAAACGTTTCCTTTTATAGAAAATCTTAAGTTCAGGCTTAAGTGATGTATCATCCTTTGCAATTTCCTCCCTAGTAGTCTTCGTAGAATCAGAGACTATCCTAGTTAAAGGGCACTCGTTTCCTACAAGAGTGAAAGTTCTACCAGTGGGGCGCCACATTTTGCCAACGGGTTTGATTTTAGCAACCCACTGGGATTTAAGTCTAGCACGGGAGTTCACCTCATTAAGCAATTTTTTGATACAGGAATCATGATTTGCCGTAAAGACACATTTTCTACATGTTTTACAAGTAGCATATTTAATGTCCGAGTAAGATCTAGAATCCCTAGATGATTGATTGATGCTCCTAGGATTGGACATGCTACGGTTAGCAGTGTTGGGTAAACTAGAAGGCATCTGACTAGGTTTGAAATTCCTATCTCTTACATGTGTCTTTTGCTTAGCTTCCGTAAGATCAGATTTATGGCAAACGTCATTTGAACTAGTTCTAGACGTGGTCTTGGTATTTTTAGGGAAACTAGAGGCAATCATATGATTTGGTCTTGCTAAAGCTGGAGTGATCACATTGGGCCTAGTTGCTGGAGTGACTGGTCTAAAAAGATGAACCAAATCAACTTGGGAGGCAAACCGCGGTCTCGAGGATTGTGGTCGCTCGGATCTAAATGCAGTAGGTTGTCTGACAGTCGGTTGTCTGACGAACTGATTTGTAGGCGGTTTCCCCAAGATTGATGGTTTTTCAAGCTTAGTGTCCACACTCGATCCTCTAGTTTTCCTTAACTCGTTTTTCAACGCAGCTATAGCAAAAACCTTTTCCTGTACTTGGGCTTTTAATGTCTCATTCTCTTTGAGCAATTCATCTTGGGATGCCAACTTAGATTCAAGCAACTGAATTTGTTTCAAAAGATTATCCTTTTCAGCTTTAGACTCTAAAACTTTTTGATCTAATTTTCTTTCAAGAACAACGTTTGACTTTTCGAGTTTCTCAAAGTGTGTTTCAAATTTGTCCGTTTTCTTAGAAAATTCAAGTTCGGCATCCTCAAGATCTTTTAATTGTTGAGCTACAATCATTTCGAGCTCTCTAATCTTGGAATCAGAAGTAGTCAATGAAGCAGTTATAGGACAATTATCATGATGTTTAGCATTTTGAACACTTTCTCCCCCATTATGACTCTCATCGGATGAATCAGAAGTGGTATTTCTATCACTCTTTTCCATCCCATGTTTGTCATAATTAGGTTCAGAATGCCCAATATGCGGCATGTCATCAGCATATACATCATAAACAACATTACATTGTACCATGTTTGCCGGCTCTTCGTCATAATCGGGTAAGGTGTCATCAAGAGAGATCTCGTGAACATTCCCTGACGTGCCACTGGTATCATGTTGTCCTCCTGATTCCGTGCTCTTGTCATCGTGAGGCTCTAAGTTGTCAACCGTATGACCATTCTCCTCTTGCATCTGCGTCATTGATTCTGGCACTCCTTTATCATACGTTTTCTGAAGTTGTGATCTTTGATAAATCGAAGACGAGACCGATGACATGAGTTTCAAAATCGTATCACGGAAAACTCGAAGCTCGGTATGTGTATCACGAAGAAAGGATTGGCAAATCACTGAACTTTCAGGCTTGATGACATTGAATTGGAGGAAAGGCGTGAGGTGTGTCACAAGAGCCTTGTATGCAAGTGCCGATGCAGAGTGATTAAAGTTGTTATGGTTGAGTTGCTCGGCGAGTTTGGTCAAAGTGGTAAAAATTGAGTCGATGAATATATGATGATCTTGTCCAAAGATTGTCACAAATTCGCTCCCTTCTTGAATTCCCGAAAGAGTGACAAGATGAGACTGGAGCATTTGAAATGAATTTATACCACTTTCTCGAGTTTTGTCTTGCATTCGATGCAAGTCTCCCTCTTTAAGTGTCAAATTGAACGAATCCATTGAAAATCGAGGAAAGATAAAGAAAAATGATGTGGATGTTGTTGTAGTCGGGTTTTTACAAGTCGACTCGGCTCAAAAAAAATGTTGTCGGCTCAAACGATTATGAACTAAACCCGATCAAAAATCCCGTCACGTTGACTCGTCACTTTGTCGTCAAATCCGGCCACAAAAACTTTTAACCAGTCAAATATTTTACGACTTTCAATAAACAAAATAACCTTTACTAAAAAGTTAACTTTAAAATTTTAAATTTAAAAAATTAGTTTAATAAAAATAATGAAACTAAAAATAGAAAATAAAAGTAAAGAAAAAAACTGAGATTCGTTTTTTTGAAAGTTGATTTTGTTCCCAAGAAAATTAATGCTGCCAAAAAAAAAAAAAAAAAAAAGAGGCGTTCACATGTATCCACGTAGAGGAAGACGTGGCTTAGATTTCTCCGCCCAATAAGGAAATTACTTTGTTACTCCGCTTGACTTTTTCTCTTCCACAAATACTATCTTTCGTCTCTTTTCTATCTCATCTCCCAAAACAACCAGTCAATCTAGAAATATCCGCCCCCAATTCTCTCCCATCCCCAACCTAAAACTTCCTAAATTGCTTTCTTCAACATAGATAAAAAACGCATCATCTAGCTAATCTCAAACAAATATAAGAATTAAGCTCATCCCATGAACACACAACCCTTTATAATTCGAATCTAACAAAGACCCTGCAGAACTCGAATGAGAAGCGACTTCTAGATCAATTAAGTGATCTCGGGTAGGTGTTGTTTTTCTATTACTGTTTTTCGAGTCTCTCTTCTATCATCTGTAGAGTCCTTCTGTCACACAAATCGAAACAAATGAATGGATTCTAACAGATTTGTTATGAATCCACTCTTTTCATTCGAATATTAAAAGAGGGATATCCTTCGATATATAAATCGATGATGATTATTGATCTAACTTACAAGATCCTTTTAAAGATCTTTAAAAGTTTAAATGAATCTGAGATTTTTGAGGTTTTACTGTTTTTGATTCGAGTCTAGAAAAGGGTGATCGAGAGGGTGTGTTAAAAAAAAGTCGAAACTGTTTGTTTGTTTTAGTTCGAGAGGTGTAGTGTTAAGGTGAGAGGGTGTGTTGTGTGAGACGAGAGGGTTTGATGAGGGTGTGAGGGTCGAGAGTGGTTGTCGAGGGAGGGTCAGTGTCAAGGTGGTTTTGATGAGGTTGAATGTTGTGGGTTTGGGGGTGAGCGAAGGTGTGATGAGTCCGAGTGTGTTGAAGTCTAGGGTGGGTGTCCGAGAGAGAGAGAGAGAGGGTTTGATGGTGTAAGTCGTAAAGATTGTGTGTGGTTTGTGGTGTCAGTTTGAGAGGGTGTTGGTTTTTCGAGTCTTGGGTGAGGGTAAAAAAGTGAGTCTAGGGTCTAGATGTTGTTTGTTTGGTTCGAGGGAGAGAGTGAGGGGTGTCCGAGAGATGAGAGTCGAGAGGTGATTTTGTTTTGATGTCGAGTGAAAGTTTTCGAGGGTGTTAGGGTGTGAGGGAGTTGTGAGTCTAGAGATGTGAGGGAGTTGGTGAGCGTGGGTATGATGGGTGTGAGGGTGTCGGGGTGAGAGGGTGTGACGGATTGAGAGTAGGCGAGGGTGTTTGTTTGAGAGTCCTGTTGGTTTGGTTGAGTTTGAGAGTCTGTTATATTTTTTTTCAGTCTGTCTATTCCGAATAGACTTCTATTCGGAAAGTCGTCTATTCGGAAAAAGTCTATTCGGAAAAAGTCTATTCGGAAAAAGTCTATTCGGAAAAAGTCTATTCGGAAAAAGCCTATTCGGAAAAAGCCTATTCGGAAAAAGTCTATTCGGAAAAAGTCTATTCGGAAAAAGTCTATTCGGAAAAAGTCTATTCGGAAAAAGTCTATTCGGAAAAAATAGCCTATTCGGAAAAAATAGCCTATTCGGAAAAAATAGCCTATTCGGAAAAAATAGCCTATTCGGAAAAAATAGCCTATTCGGAAAAAAAAAATAGCCTATTCGGAAAAAAATAGCCTATTCGGAAAAAATAGCCTATTCGGAAAAAATAGCCTACGCGGAATAACAGCCAACGCGGAAGGCTTATTCGGAATAATCGAGAAAACTGATAGTTTTGGACTGTTTAGAAAGAAGAGATTTGGACTGATAAAAAAAAAAAAAAAAAAAAAAAAAAAAAAAAAAAAAAACTGATTAAAAAAGATTACTGATTAAAAAAAATGATTGAATAAAAAAACTGATGACACTTTTGACAGATTTGGACTGTTTTGGACAAAAATTGATGTACAAAAATTGATGGACAAAAATTGATGGACAAAAATTGATGGACAAAAACTGATGGACAAAAACACGGAAGAATAAAACTAATAATAAAAAAAAATTTGATAAAAACTGAAATGGATAGAAAGAAAATTGAAAATTTTATAAAATTGATAGAAAAAAATAGATAACTTTATAAAACTGAAAAAAATTTATAAAAAGAAAAGATTTTTACCACCAAATTGAAAGATAAAAAATATGCAAATCCTAAGATTTAACCATGGCTCTTGATACCAATTGAAGGTCTACGATTTCTAAGGATTTGGTAAATGATGGATTAGATCTATTGATTTAATGGTGGAAGGAGGAAGATGAAGATGAATATAGAGAGAGAAAGGAGAGAAAAGAAAAAGTAGAGAGAGAAAGGGATTAGATTAAAATGAAAAGTTGTAAAATGAATGAACCACCCCTCCTAACATGCTAGGAGGGGTATATATAACCCACCCTACATGTGGGCTATATGGACTATATTTAGTACAAACTGGATCACGAGCCTAATACAATAATATATCGTTGGAGCGACCGATCCTTCATAAATACGTAAAAACGTATTTCCAACATAGTACAACCACGAAACCCTGTCAAGGAGATTCTAAATTGAACCTACCTAATCACAGGTACGATATTTAATATCGTGTAACAGTCTTCACCGACCGGAGGTAAAATGCTACCGATTTAGGACGAATGTCAAAGACATTCAGTCCGTGTCTATGTTTTGTCTCGAGAAGGTGGCGTTACAGTGTACTCAACAAAGTCAAAGATTCAAAACCACATACTCATGCCTAAAGACATATTCAACAATTAATAGTGTGAGCATGTGGATGAAGACACAAGATCGCAAGATGGCAAAGACAAGTCAAGGATGATTTAAAGATCTCAAGATCAAAAGACAAAGTCGAAATAAAACGAAAAAGGCTCAAAGATCGCAGCATGAAGGAACAAGACTACTATTACACGTTTAAGACTCATTTATGGCGAGATTAGTAATATCTACAAATCTCCAAATGAAAAAGGGTAATGACATCTCATTTGGGGAGATTGTTAGCCTCAAAATATTGATTCAAACAAGAATGTTCGGTCATATGTTTATTATGTATCGTATTTAAGAACGTTGTAATAGGTAGTAGGTTAGTCGTGTTTTACGGGCTTAACTTTAAGCTAAAATTCATTCATAAGTAACTAAAGCCTAAAAGGAAAGCTCGGCCCAAACATACAGTCCATAATCAAGCTCACATGTAGGGGGACTAAAAATACCCTTCCTAGCATGTTAGGAAGGGTGTTGGTCATTTGTATTCTCATTCTCTCTAATCTAATATTCACCAAGTTCCAACTATTCTCTCTCTTTTCTCTCTCTACTTTCTCACTCTAGAATTCATCTATCTTCTATCTATCTTTCTTGTTTAATCATCACATATTATACGGGACAACAATGTAATATGACTTATCAATTAAAAACTGTAATAGAGCTGATTGATGTACTTTGGGTACATAGAATGTCAGGTAAAGGGATTATCTACTTCTCCTTGTGGATACCATAAGATTACTAAAGAAGATCGAACTTTGTACATGGTCTGGAATGTGGTGCAACATTGACTCTCATTTTTTGTTTGGTATTTAGACAATTTTATCTCAATTTTGAATATCTGAATATAAATGTTCTCAATAAGTCCTTAATGAAACCTAAGCTAAATGTTTTTAAAACTCAAGTGCAGCCTATAATGCATTTTCTTCTTATACCACGAAGATCGAGTGCGAACTGAATAGGTTAGCTTCACAGTTTGTTTCCCGTTAGCTTATTTGTTAGCCTCAAAATATTGAGTCAAACAAGAATGTTCGGTCATATGTTTATTATATATCGTATTTAAGAACGTTGTAATATGTAGTAGGTTAGTCGTGTTTTACGGGCTTAACTTTAAGCTAAAGTTCATTCATAAGTAACTAAAGCCTAAAAGGAAATCCCGGCCCAAACAATATAGTCTATGAACAAGCCGACATGTAGGGGGACTATAAATACCCTTCCTAGCATGTTAGGAAGGGTGTTGGTCATTTGTATTTTCACACTCTTAATCTAATCCTCCCAAAGTTTCCAACCATTCTCTCTTTTTTCTCTCTCTACTTTCTCTCTCTAGAATTCATCTATCTTCTATCTATTTTTCTTGTTTAATCATCATATATTATATGGGACAACAATTGGTATCAATCGCCATGGGGTAGATTTGTGATTGGTTGTTGTTTTTTCATTTGATTCGTATGATTTAATCCATAAATCATCTCAGATTCATTTTTTTTTTGTGTTTTTCGTGCTCTAAATCTTGATATAAATCTCCTACATAGTTGTAGTAGGGATTTGGGTGCTTTGGATTGGTTAAAATCATGGATTTCTAAGAAAAAATCTCATTTTTTACTCATTTTTTTGGAACAGTACCCACATTGCGACAGAATTGGCTTGATTTCCATCGCAAAGGCTAGGGTTTATGTATTGCGACTAATATTGCGATAGGGTTTCTTTTTGCGATACACATTGCGATAGTATACTTGTTTGTGGTATTGCGACAGAATCTTGTTTGTGGTATTGCGACATAATCTTGTTTGGGTATTGTGACAGAATCATGATTGTGGTATTGCGATAGCTCAATCTTTAGTTATTTCGACAGCTCACTTTGTGTTATTGCGACAGATTTTTTTTGGTGTACATTGCGATAGATTCAATTGTGTGCGTTGCGATAGATTCTTTGGTATTGCGACAGTCTTTGGTATTGCGATAGATTCTTTGGAATTGCGATAGATTCTTTGGTATTGCGACATACTTTGCATTCTGATAGATTCTTTGGTATTGCGATAGTCTTTGGTATTTCGATAGATTCTTTGATATTGCGACAGACTTTGGTATTGCGATAGGTTTGATATTGCGACAGATTGGAGGATTTTTTGAATATTCCGCAAAATACACTTAAAAAATTTCGAATGGATTCGTGTGTTTTTTGGTATTGGATAATTTTTGGTTTTTCAAGAACATTTTTTAAGGGATTTTAACACTTTTTCTCTTCAACAACAATCACTATAACAACTACTTAAGATCTGTATTTACTTCATCATTTCAGAGAATATTGAGGTGGATTCTACTACAGAGTATCGTGTGACGAACAACAACATCATGGTGGCGGGTAACAAAGACAGACCACCAATGCTTGTGTCTGGTCGATATGATCAATGGTAATCCCGTTTTCTACAATATCTTGACACAAAACCTAACGGTGATGCTTTAAGGCAATGCATTTTCGATGGACCCTATAAATTCTCAAGGATACAAGTTCCTGCAGTACCAGCCACAGACACAAGTGACGAACAACCCGCATATGAACGTGATGAAAAGAGAAACGACCTCAAACAAGAGAACCGTGCTTGGTTTGATGTAGAGAAGGAAGCAATCTACTTAATTCTCAGTGGCATTGGAGATGATATTTATTCCACAGTTGATGCATGTCGTACTGCTAAAGAAATGTGGACGGCTATTGAAAGATTACAACAAGGTGAATCACTTAACAAACAAGATGTGAAAACTAAGATGTTTTGGAACTTTGGCAAGTTTACATCAAAGGATGGGGAATCAATTAATTCTTATTACTTCCTATTCTACAAAATGATGAATGACATGACCCGAGTGGAACCCGAAACAACTTGCAAGTTTCCACCATGCAAGTCAATGTCAAATTTCTACAGCAACTTCAGCCAGAGTGGACACGGTTTGTCACCTTAGTGAAACAACAACAAAAGTTAGACGAAGTTTCATATCAGACGCTCTTTGACATTTTGAAACAATTTCAGAATGAGGCTGTAACACCCCATTTTGGTAAATGGAATGTCACGCGTGATTATGAAGTGTCATCAAAGCATACAAGGATAAATGTATTTAAACATCACATGACCATAAAAGAAATACCAAAAACAAACATCGGTACCCCAAAGTAAAGCTCATCACACACAAACCTAAGCACTGTAAATGAAAAGGACTAAACAATGTCCATAGAAACGAGTATCAAAAGTATGAAGAAATGCATAAAGTAATGAAGGCTAGGAAGCTTCCAATTCATATGCACGTACGCTTAAGGTCTACGAGCGTCCCTGAGTACCTGCCGTTTTGGGAACATGAAAGGAAAAACAACTGAGCATAACGCTTAGTGCACGGATATACAAATATAGCATGAATAATATAAGCATATAAGCATATAGCAGCAGAAAAGGCTAAGTCCTGGATAACCTGGTATAACTTAGTAAAACTGGTTTTATAGTTTGAAAAGCCTTATGTTTATCTTATAAAAACTGTTTAACATATTTACCATTAGCCAATATAGGTCATGAAATATCAACGTGCATGAATACTTGGAGGGGTGACCTCGTCATACAATTAGAGGGGCTACCTCTAATTAATATAAGTTTTGGATAGGAGGGATCATCTGCTTGTGAAGGATGCAAGGCACACACCACATTCACCTGATTAATCTGTAAAAACATGTAACCTAGGATGTACCCATACGCCCCACATGATAATAATAATATGGCCAAAAGCTGAAGGGACGCCACGAGCTATCACTCCGCCGTGGTGAAGTCATAACACTGGTGCCTCCAGTGTTATGGTTATGGTACCTCCATAACTAGGTGAAACTGGTCATGCATGTATATGGCTTTAGGTATCTAATTAAACATAAGCAATTCAAAAACATATAAAACATATACTGGGAAAACAGTTGGCTGCATACGAGGAAATCCTAATAAGGAAGAATGTCCATACTGAATGGACGGAGAATCCGTACCTCAAGTCCAGTGAACGAAGAAGACGAACGAAAGAGAGTCCTACTTCGATATCACTAATGCTACATAAATAATATACGTGTATAAGTATTCGGATATTGTATACGTAACTGGTTTTATATCATGTCTTAGCTTGTTTTATATGTTCATGTCATGTTCCACTAATTTTATCGTTATGCTATGTTTACCATGTATTATGTCTATTCTGATTAAGTATTACTTGTACTTCTTGTATTATTATACTTTTTGTTTAATAATAAGTAACTTTCAAAAAAATAGCAGGTTTCCAAAAATAGAAAGTTTCCAAAAATAGAAAGTTTCCAAAAATAGAAAGTTTCAAAAAATAGAAAGTTTCCAAAAATAGATTTACTGCTTAAAATAGATAAGTTTCTAAAAATAGAAAGTTTCCATAAATAGATTAGTTGCTTAAATTAATTAAGTTCATAAAAATAGAAAGATTCTATATTTAGAAATAAGCTGGATTATTAAGCTAATAATATAAGCTTAAGTATTTACTGATTAATATTCTAAGTCATGTGATTAAATAGTATAGTTTATTAATTATTACATGTAAATTAAATAAACTATAGATTATAAGATTTAATTAAATATAACATGATTTAATTAAATTAAAGGTAATAATAATACTTAGGTTAAAACATATATTAATATTTATTATTAATATAACCTAAGTCATGGAAATTAATTAATTATAAGTCATGTTTTAATAATTAATTAATACTTTAGTCTAAAATTAAATCATAAAATACTTAGGTTAAAATCACGAATTATTAATAATAATAATTAACCTAAGTCATGTCTAAATTAAATTAATTATATAACATGTTTAATTAATTTAATTAACCTTGTAAAAATTAGTCTTGTAAAAAAATAATTAACTTGTAAAATTAATTAAGTCGTGAACCGTGTTTTATTTTACTAAAGCATGTCGTGAATCGTGCCCATAAACCCGTGAACCGAACCTGTGAACCGGCCAAACAAACGCACCCTTAACAGTGGCAAAACCGGCTTGGTCGGTTTCCACTGTTTTCGCAAAGCAGCCACCGGCTGTGCCAGTGGTTTCCCCTGGTCTCTCGGCTGTAGCCGCCGGCTGGGCAAAGTTCCCACCGGCTAGCCAGTGGTTCCCCCTGCTGCCACGGCTTGAGTTCCCCCTGCTTTCCTTATTTAACCACTGGCTTAAGCCGGTGGTGTTCTTGTTTGTTTTTAGCCGAGACCCACACAAACCAAACCACAACCCGACATAAGTCGGGGTCCCTTGTTCTTGCGACCGAAACGTCACAGCCACACCGAGACCCCTAGGTCTCGGTTGTTGGTACGAACAAAAGCAAGCCGAGAGCCTAGGCTCTCGGTTCTTTGCGTTGGCCGAACAAACACCCCCTTAAACCCCATGTATTTTAATACCCCATGATTAGATCTAATTTAATTAACATGTTTTAGTTAATAACTTCATGATTTCATGTGTTTAGATGTAATAATAAATTAAAAAGAAAAGGGTTTAAAGTTTACCGAATACCTGAAACAATGGAGAATGATAACAAAAACGATCTTGCAAGAGTTTGATCACAAAAAATCAACCAATCACACCCTTTTGGTGTTCTTAGACCGGCGGCCAAAGGGAGAGAGGAAAAGGAATTAGGGTTTTGATATTTTTCTAATTTTGTGTAATTATGAAAAATATTTTTTCCTTTTTCTTGTTTTAACTAAATTAAAAGTGGGCTTGGTCCCCTTCTCTTGTTTCTTGTCGCGGGTATGTGGGGCCCACAAGTTGAAACCCATTGTTTTCCGTGTCTAAATATTATACGTGTTCTCGTGTCGTGTTTACGTGATTTATTTAGTTATCGTTCGTGTCGTAAACTATATTTATTCGTAATCGTAATAAATATACGTAAATACGTAATAATAAGTTCGTGATTATTTACTTCATGATCTTCATGTTCGTGATTATAATTATTGTTGATAATAATTATCGTGTCTTAATACGTATTAAATACTTATCGTGTAATAACACGTACGTAATACTTGTAAATTCCTAATCGTGAAACGTGAACGTGTTAAATAAGGAATGTTCTAATCATGTACGTACGATCATAAGGGTACTATTCATGGTAAAAGCATGCGGGTTTTACAACTCTTCCCCCCGAAAAAGAATAATTTGTCCCCGAATTATAGATAATGTAAACTGGAAAAGAAGAACATACCTGAATTTAAAATATGAAATGAGGGTAAGAAGCCTGGATAGACTCCTTTTCCCAAGTGGCTTCCCACTCGGTATGATCCCTCCAAAGGATTTTGACGAATGGAATCGTCTTCCTACTCATGACTCTTCGTGTCTGTCAAGAACTCGTTCGGGTTCTTCTATGAAAGTAAGATCTTCACGAATCTGTTCCAGTGGATACTGAACCATGTGAAGGGAATGATACTTTTACCCTCTAAGTAAAGACACATGGAAAACATCGTGAACATGAGAAAGCTACGGAGGTAACGCTAAACGATAAGATACTTCACCGACTCGCTCAATGACATCAAACGGCCCGATGAATCAAGGACTGAGCTTCCCTTTGATTCCCAAACGTCTAACACCACATGCTGGTGAAACCTTAAGGAAAACGTGATCTCGTACATTAAAGTGTAAGTCCCTACGATGCTTGTCGGCATAACTCTTCTGATGTGACCGTGCTTCTTGCAATTTCTGCTTAGCTACTGCGACCTTCTCGTTGGTCAACTCAATCATTTCTGGTCCTTCAAGTGTTCGCTCACCAACCTGATCCCAGCAGATTGGGGCGCGACAGTTTCTGCCATAAAACATCTCGAACGGAGCACACTTGATACTTGCGTGCCAACTGTTTTTGTATGTAAACTCTACCAAACATATATAATCGTCCCAATCTCCCGTCCATTCCAACGCACATGACCTCAACATGTCATCTAATGTCTGAATCGTTCGCTCCGATTGCCCATCTGTTTGAGGATGAAAAGTCGTGCTAAGCTTAAGTTTTGTACCCCAAGCTTTCTGTAGACTTCTCTAGAACCGCGAAGTGAAACGAGGATCTCTGTCTGAGATGATGCTGGATGGAGCACCATGAAGTCTCATGATCTCCTTCTTGTAAGTATCGGCGAGTTTACTGACCGAATCATCCTTGCGGATCGGTAAGAAATGAGTTGACTTAGTAAGTCGATCAACGATAACCCAAATCGCATCGTGCTTCCTCTTTGTCTGCAGAAGACCGATAACAAAATCTATGGTGATCTTGTCCCACTTCCATTCTGGAATATATAACGGTTGAAGAAGACCGCCAGATCGCTGATGCTCGATCTTAACCTGTTTGCAGGTAAGACATTTGGAGACGTAAGTCGCAACATCCTGTTTCATACCACTCCACCAGAAGTATTGCTTGATGTCATGGTACATCTTCGTCGAACCAGGATGAATAGAGAATGGGGAGCTATGAGCCTCAGCTAACAATGCTTCCCGGAGTTCTTGATCATCCGGAACACAAAGTCTCGTGCCCTGCCATAAGATACCATCTGCGTCTACTCGAAATTCTGTCTGCTTCTCCAAATTATGAATTATCGCCCAGATTTCACCATCATCCTTTTGAGCTTCCTTGATCTTAGAGAGTAACTCGGGTTCCACTCTAAGATTAGCCCAGTAAGCGTGCTGTCCACATACCATGATCTCAATGTCTAGTCACTCCAAGTCTCTTATAATTTCCTCCTCAATTTTAATGCCGTTTATCATTCTGTACTTTCTTCTAAGTGCATCTGCCACTACATTCGCCTTGCTAGGATGATACTGCAGATTAATGTCATAATCCTTCAACAACTCTAACCATCTCCTCTGTCTCATGTTCAATTCACGTTGAGTGAATATGTACTTCAAGCTCTTGTGGTCCGTGAAAATGTCACATGATTCTCCATACAAGTAGTGCCTCCATACCTTCAATGCAAACACGACTGGTGCAAGTTCTAAGTCATGCGTAGGGTAATTTTCCTCATAAGGCTTAAGCTGCCGTGAAGCGTACGCGATCACCTTCCCATGTTGCATGAGAACACAGCCAAGTCCCTTCCCCGATGCATCACTGTAGATTTGAAATCCACTTGTACCAGATGGGAGAGTAAGAATCGATGCAGATACTAACTTCTGCTTTAGGTCTTCAAATCTCTTCTCTCTTTCTTCAGTCCAGATGAATTTATCCCCTTTCCGCATCAGTTTGGTCAATGGTAGTGCTAAGCGGGGAAAGTTCTCCACGAACCTACGGTAGTAACCAGCTAAGCCTAGGAAACTGCGAACTTCAGTTGTTGATGTCGGTCTTGGCCACTTGGTAATAGCCTCAACCTTTGCTGGATCCATAGTGATTCCTTCTGCTGATACAATGTGACCTAAGAATGCCACCTTGTCTAACTAGAACTCACACTTGGAGAATTTAGCATACAGCTGCTTCTGGCGAAGAATCTACAATACTGTACGAAGATGGTCTTCGTGTTCCTCCTTAGACTTAAAGAATATCAAGATGTCGTCAATGAAGACAATGACGAAATTGTCCAAAAATTCATGGAATATTTTGTTCATCAAATCCATGAACACTGTTGGTGCATTGGTAAGGCCAAATGGCATGACTACAAATTCTTAGTGGCCATAGCGTGTACGGAAAGCAATCTTGGCGATGTCCTGCTCTTTAACCCGTAGCTGATGATAGCCCGACCTTAGATCAATCTTGGAGAAATGTTTGGCCCCTTGGATTTGGTCAAACAGATCGTCTATGTGTGGTAGAGGATACCTATTCCTGATGGTGATCTTGTTGAGCTCGCGATAGTCTATGCAAAGACGCATACTGTCATCCTTCTTCTTCATGAATAAGACAGGTGCGACCCATGGAGATGCGCTCGGTCGAATGAAGCCTCGTTCTAGAAGTTCTTGCAATTGATCCTTCAGCTCCTTCAACTCTAAGGGGGCCATGCGATAAGGAGCCTTGGAAATCGGCTCAGCTCCTGGGATGAGCTCGATATTAAATTCTACCTCACGTGTAGGTGGTATGCCTGGAAGTTCTTCTTGAAATACATCTGGAAATTCTGACACTATCGGCTGATCCTGAATTGATGGAGATTCAGCATCCATGTCATAAACAGTAGCTAGATAGCCCTCGCAACCATGTGAAAGTAATGCACGTGCTTGCAGGGTTGATATGATTTGTATAGACCTTCCAGGTACGAACCGGTTGTGAATGTACTCTGGTGCATTAACATCACCGAAGATGACTCGATATGAATGGCAGTCTATGGTAGCATGATGCTTGAATAGGCAATCCATGCCCAATATCATGTTAAAATCATTCATGTCCAGCGGAAGTGCGTCAACAGGACGAATCTTGTCATCAAACTCTAGGGGAAGTCTCTTGTACACATGGTTTATTCGTACAGAGTCTCTTAAAGGCGTGGAAATATTTAGTATATTCTATAGTGGCATGGGGAGTATCCTAACATTCTTAGCATAAGCAGTAGAAATGACGAGTGAGTAGCACCCGTGTCAAACAAAACACATGCAGCTTGACCATACATATACAAGATTCCAGTGATGGTACCTGTAGACTTGTTGGCCTGATCGCGAGATGTCATGTAAACGCGTCCACTAGTAGGAGGCGACTTGGTATCAGCATGTCCTGATGTGCCCTTCATCTCGCCCTTGCGGAAGTCCTTAATGTGATGGCCAGGAAGACCACACTTGAAGCATGCGTCGCTGTTACGGCGACATGGCCCTGGGTGCCTACGGTTGCAGGTAGTGCAAAGAGGATGACTATATCCTCTAGCAGGCGTCCTTGCTGGCTGAGAGACTGATAAGAACAATATACATGAGACATGATAATAGGTACAAAGGACAATGCGGATAATTCGTAAGATGTAATACCAGTGATAGCTGGACGGTTAGGATGTGAACCTCTCTGGTTCTGGTCCCTCCCGTTACCATGATTCCTGGTAGAAGATTCTCTAATGTGTCAGAATTAAGAACTATTGCATGTAATCATAAGAAAATGAGTAAGTATAAGGACCTACTGCTGTTGGAGTTTCCAGCGTTGTTACGGTAATTATCATTACAGCCACGCCTATCCGTAGCAGAACGTTCGTGAGTCTGACCGTTTCCCTTGGGCTGAGTAGGCTGTTGCTGAGTAGCCGACTGAGATCGGTGCCTAGTCTTCTACCAGGAAGATACAGTTTAAAAGAGATGTAATTATTGTCATATGCTGAAAAGAATACGGTTTGGTCACCGCTGAATACGAATGTTTACCTCTTCTCGGGTCTCTCTGCTTCCCCGAACTCTTCTCTTTCCTGTAGCATCTCCAGCTTACGTGCTGCATCGGCCACTTGTGCCACAATGTTGAACGTAGCACATACCAAGTTTTTTGTGACCGATGTACGAAGAGACCACCAGAAGTGGTGTGCTTGCTCTTTGGGAGTACCTGCTGCTGCACTAAGAAAACCAGCTAAATGAAGAAAGCGCTGCATGAACTCGTTGCTATTCTCCCCAGCTCTCTGTCGGATTCCATGGTACTCTCTCTTCAGCTTGTCTTGCTCAGCCTTGGGAAAGAACTGTCCCATCACCAAATCCCTAAACTAAGCCCAAGTCAAACCAGCCACCTAGTTATCACCTCCCCCAGACTGCTTCAATGCCTTCCACCATGCTAACACATCACCTTCGAACCAGTAACAGGCCAACCTCGACTTGAAGACGGGGTCACAGCCCATGGCATCGAAGATCTTCTTAATTTGAGCCAACCAGCTTTCAGCTTCACTGGGGCTATCTGTTCTCTCGAAAGCTCAAGGGCGTAACTTACTGAATCTCTCCAGCCAGGTGACCAATGTTGCTGGAGGAGGAGGAGGAGGTTTTGGGTGCTGCTGCAGATTGTTGGCAGCCTGCACCTCAGCCCTGATTTCGTTCCTGAGCTGAGGAAGCATAGCTTGCATTGCAGCTTGGATTGCTGCATTGAGTTGTTCCTGCTCGCGTGTGAGAACCATCTGACAGAATAACATAAAAATACATGATTAACTGATCAAACATAAACTATATACATGAAAAAAAAATTATACCAATAAATCATGAGAAAAATTTTATGTAGAAAAACCAGTACATGAATGCATGATGTAGTTTTATGAAAACTTTTATACGCGCGAGAGTGAACGCCTATGTTCAGTTCACTCAAATCAAAAGACATGGCGAGGGGACGCCAATGGGTCGGTCCCAAAGTTAAAAGTTTTGATAAAACACATGCGACTAAATAGGGCCAGTCCTGTACCAACCATTACTTAGTCATAAACCTGCGACAATGACATATGTGTGTATGCATGAAAACAATGAATGCATGAAAACCGACTGTCAGTTCTAGGAAGACCATAGTGACTACCCAGTAATCACAGGTCGTGTTTTGAGAGCCTACAGGTCGAAGCCTTGGCTCTGATACCATAATTGTAACACCCCATTTTGGTAAATGGAATGTCACGCGTGATTATGGCGTGTCATCAAAGCATACAAGGATAAATGTATTTAAACATCACATGACCATAAAGGAAATACCGGAAACAAACATCGGTACCCCAAAGTAAAGCTCATCACACACAAACACAAGCACTGTAAATGAAAAGGACTAAACAATGTCCATAGAAACGAGTATCAAAAGTATGAAAAATGCATAAAGTAATGAAGGATAGGAAGCTTCCAATCCATATGCACGTACGCTTAAAGTCTACGATCGTCCCTGAGTACATGCCGTTTTGGGAACATGAAAGGAAAAACGGCTGAGCATAACGCTCAGTGCACGGATATACAAATATAGCATGAATAATATAAGCATATAAGCATATAGCAGCGGAAAAGACTAAGTCCTGGATAACCTGGTATAACTTAGTAAAACTGGTTTTATAGTTTTAAAAGCCTTATGTTTATCTTATAAAAACTGTTTAACATGTTTACCATTAGCCATATATGTCATGAAATATCAACGTGCATGAGTACTTGGAGGGGTGACCTCGTCATGCAATTAGAGGGGCTGCCTCTAATTAATATAAGTTTTGGGTAGGAGGAATCAATTGCTTGTGAAGGATGCAAGGCACACACGACATTCACCTGAATAATCTGTAAAAACATGTAACCTAGGATGCACCCATACGCCCCACATGATAATAATAATATGACCAAAAACTGAAGGGACACCACGAGCTATCACTCCGCCGTGGTGAAGTCATAACACTGGTGCCTCCAGTGTTATGGTTATGGTACCTCCATAACTAGGTGAAAATGGTCATGCATGTATATGGCTTTAGGTATCTAATTAAACATAAGCAATTCAAAAACATATAAAACATATACTGGGAAAACAGTTGGCTGCATACGGGGAAATCCTAATAAGGAAGAATGTCCATACTTAAAGGACGGAGAATCCGTACCTTAAGTCCAGTGAACGAAGAAGACGAACGAAAGAGTGTCCTACTTAGATATCACTAATGTTACATAAATAATATACGTGTATGAGTATTCTAATTATTGTATACATAACTGGTTTTATATCATGTCTTAGCTTGTTTTATATGTTCATGTCATGTTCCACTGATTTATCGTTATGCTATGTTTACCATGTATTCTTTCTATTCTGATTAAGTATTACTTGTACTTCTTGTATTATTATACTTGTTGTTTAATAATAAGTAACTTTCAAAAAAATAGCAGGTTTTCGAAAATAGAAAGTTTCCAAAGATAGAAAGTTTCTAAAAATAGATTTACTGCTTAAAATGTTGGGTCAAAAAGTTGATGTGGTAGAAACTCAAAAACGAAGAAAATATGAAGTCATTTGTCTAAGCGTTGACAAGTGTATTCCAGGCGTTGTCAAGAACAAATCAGGCGTTGACAGAAGCAAGCATTGTCAAGTACAATTCAAGCATTGTCACATGCAATCCAAGCATTGACAGAAACATTGACAAGAAGCCTTTGGAAGCTTCTATTTGGATATATATGCAAGATATATTCTGTATATGTTTATTTGAATAGAAGGTTTACATGTTTATTTGATATTATCTCTTATAAACCGTAATCCTTACACTATAAAAGGAACCATGGGTTATTAGGTTTTTCATAACTTTCATTCACAATGTAAACCTAAAGCGTGTGTTGCACTAGATGTGGGATTAATGTATACACGTCTAGTGGTTGTTGATTATTAATATAATTAGCTACCCAATTGTTTAATTTATGTGTTCTTGTGCCCAAACACCTTGTTAATGGTTATTGTTCTAATTCCGCTTTGATTATGTTAATCATATGAGCAATGATCATTCCTAGTAGCTAAAAGATCGAGGAAACAAAGGTTTCCACAGTTGGTATCAGAGCCTCGTGGCTCGTGATGCTAGGACCAACAAGGTGTTCGTGTTTTGAGAAGAAAAGAAAAATCCGTATAGGTTTTTCTAGGCGTTTTTGTGTGCGCAGCAGTATTCAGAAGGCCATAACTTTTTATTGAACCGTTGGATCGCCACGAAATTTTTTTGTGTGTTCTACACATATATATCTTGATATCCACCGGAGGGTTTTCGAGATCTATCCCCAAGAAAAAGTTATTAAGCGTCAAAGTCAGCAGTGGTCATATGCTGTTTTCTATGAACAGTAATAGTAAAAACGCGATTTCTCCTTCGTTAACCTTTGGATCGTCGTGAAATTCGATCTGTAAGTTCTTGACACTTGTGTCTAGGATCTAACTGAAGGGATCTTCGATCTGAGCTCTCATGAAGAAGATATTCGATGTCAAAGTTCACTGCAGTTTATGGTTTTCACATAAAATCATGATTTAGGGTTTATAAAACCCTAGATCTATTACCCGCTGACATGTGTTATTTAGACGCTGATAGATGTTGGTGTGACGCTGATAGATGTTGCTGTGACGCTGACAAGGCATGGATGAGACGTTGATGGCCAGGCGCTGACAGGTACAAAGTTGGCGCTAATAGGAATAAGTTAAGCGCTGTTGGGAAGCGCAGACACTTGTTGTCCGATATATACATTTTCAAACGCTGACAAGTGTTGTCTGATATTGGACAACACACAGTGTTGATATCTTGGACAAAGGAAGATATTGGACAGCAAAAGGAATAGCTGCTGTTTGAGAAAATTGGTACGTCTTTAGCACACAAAAAGAGGTATTTACACGCGAAGGTACATGGAATCTCCGTTTATATTTAGAATATCAAGTTGATATTTATGGCTCGGATATTTTTAAAAGGGATTAATGATTTTAATGCAAGTTGCTAACTATTCATTAGAATTTGATGGATATTAGATTATGTAATCGGGGTAGCCTTGTGAAAGAGTTATCCATATAGTAGCTTTTACATAAGATATTGTTTCATTAAAATTCGTCATGAAGAAGTGTTGGCTTAAGGGGAAGAATTCTTATGGTAAGTTTGATGTTTGAAGAAGATTTTCGCGAGTTTGTGTTCTATCATATCTTAAAGTCGTGGATCCATACACTATAACTTGTTCGTGCTTTAAATGGTTGGTGACGAAGACTTGTCATAACACTTGAAGGAGTTACATTATCGTGCTCAGTGTCTCACAAAGGATGACAATATTGACAAGGGAGTGAGGTCTACTTATATTTAATCATCAGTATAAGTTCTTCATCACGTGGATAGTAGAAGACATGGAACACAAGGTTGGGTTATTCTACTTCTACATCAAGATTATTTTATTTATTTTTCTTCAAGATCATTATACAGAGCCTACATTTGGAGAATCTTCATGATTACATATATTGTTTACTTCCCTGTTGATGTGACAAAAAGGGGAAGACATACATGCTACAATTGAGGGGAAGCAATTTGAAGATGATGTACAACTTACAAGAGATACACATAGAGTTTTGCCAACATCAACTAGGGGAAGTGATACAAGGGTTTTGCTATGGATTCAATTTTATTCTCTCGATATCCTCTCGAATTGATCTCAGTTGAAAGTGGAATGATTTGTTCTTGGTCAATAAAAAGTGGTTGGTTTGTTTATCTATTTTAAACTAATGACAAGAAATTAAGTGTCGAAGAGTAAAGTAAAAGATTTAAATGATTAACGTTTGAGAACTTTAAAGATTATGCGAGGAAAATAAATGAACACTTAATAAAAACTAACTCTTGGAAAACTTTGTGAAAAATTAAAACTTAGTTGGAAAAGACTAAAAGAAAGTAGGATCGTAACAAAACAAAGTAACTAAGATCGGAATGTGGCAATGCACCAATCGGAATATATTCCGATTGGGTTGATCGGAATATGGGAGATAGTGGGGCAATCGGAATGTACTAAAAGGTGCATCAATCGGAATATTAAGACTTGTTGCTGATCGGAATGTTGGAATCTGGGTACAATCGGAATAAGCAGGAATCGAGCCAATCTGAATATCTAACAAATGGACAAATCGGAATAGCTTGAAACACTTAGATCGGAATATCAAAAAGTTTACCGGTCGGAATACTCAACTTACCAATCTGAATCTCGTAACCCTTTTCCGATCGTATGATCGGAATGAAGGGATGTTGCCGGTCGGAAAACACAATCGGAAAAGGGAGTTTCCCTTTCCGAAATTGGGGCAAATTCGGGACAAAAGCAATGGAAATAAGCTATTAGGATAAGCTAAAACCCAAAACTAACTCGAATCAATTAATAAGCTGATCAAATAAGCACTAAAAACAACTTTTCTAACTTTAAAGTAAATAACTTTTAAATTAAATCAATAAAAAGATGAACTTTTTATAAAAACTTTATAAAGTAAATAAGCTAAATCATCAAATAAGCCAATAAGAACAAGGATCTCAAAGCTTATTTATGCAAAAACTTAAGGAAACATAAAAAGTTAACAACGTTTTAAGCACAAATCATAGATGAACAACACGGATCATACGAGATTTGTACCAAAATCAATAAAAGTAAAAGAAAGGAAGGATGAGATTAAAGATTAAAACTTGAAAACTTGAACTTGATTAATGAAAAAGGTAATACAAAGTTGATCTTGAAAGAGAAAAAGGTGAAAAGTAGTGAGAGAAAGTTCTAAACTTTCTCTCTCTAAAACTAGAGAGAAAAACTAAAAAAAAACTAAAAACTAAGTGTGAATTTTTGTGAAGTAAGGGCCTTTATATAGGCGTGTACATGGTGGTGATGGGCTTTTGATTGGGCTTTGATTTGGGCTTCTTTTTCTTCCTTCTTCTTAAGTCTTCATGCGTCTTTTAAATAAACGTTGCCGACTTGGATTTGAGAAGTGTCGGTGAATTATTCCAACTCGTCTTATAATCTATTGTTTTATAGACTCGAGTTCTTCGACATATATGAATCTTCCGTCTTTGGCTCTATTCTTCGATAAATCTTCAAATAGGCACAATGACTTCAAATCTTCTGCATCTCTTGGACAATAAACTTCGTCTTGAGTCTTTTTCCTCGATAAAACCCGTGTAATCCCATGTTTTCTTCATTATTCATCCGGTTGACTCTGAAAACACAATAAACACAAAAACCACGCATAATTCCAAACAAATGATATTAAATACGTGTTTTGGTCTTGTTTTAGCCCGATTTAAGTGGTAAAAGGATGAGTGTTTTCACACTTATCAAATCCCCTACACTTAACCATTGCCATGCCCTCATGCAATGCTTAGTGACAAAGCACAGTTACACTTTTCTCATTATCAATTAACCTTGGCCTTATTAAAATACTACTAAACAAAAATTTAAAGTACTAAGTAATTAAAATTTTAATGTAGACAAGAGAATAGAAAATAACTTATGTGGTAATAACTTGGAAAGAGATCGAGGACTTACATTAGGGCTTCGGTGCTGCGAAGATTTATCACCCTCAAGTTTCACGTTCCCCAAACTAAGCTTAAAAACGAGATCATTGTCATTATAAGTTAGCAATTCAAACACTTACACACATGGCTTAATTAAATGCTTAGACTCCCTTATTCCTAGGTGTATCTCTTATATTTTATTTTTGTCTTAGAATGATCATGAAGATGCATTTTTGGACTTATTTCGATAGTTATTTAGGGCTGAAAGCAAAGTAGGACGATTTGATCAATAGTTAGCTAAAGGACAAAATCTTTTAAAACTGCTTCTCGGGATATCAAAAAGTTCATATCTTGGCATAACTTGGTTCGCGATTTGAGACCTTTCTCGGGCCGATATTTGGCATGTACTTCATACTTCATATCTTGAGAGACGTTCTTGAGATAATGGTCTTCTCATCGCAATAGAGTTTCTTCACTTGGAGACTTTTGAGGGGTACTCCAACTTTGTTGACCACGACTTCATGATTATTTCTTCAATCTCTAATTGGGATTTTGAGATACAACGATCCGCCTCCTTTTCGGACTTGGATCTATTTATCCTCATACCTTGTTAGGGTCTTTTCGGATAGACTTCTCCATGATCTTTATGGGATTTGATTGCTTTTCGTCGTGAGTCTTGATCCTTCATATTGACTTTAGGAATAATGCTTTTCACATCACTTTGGATCTTCAGCAATAAAATTGAATCCTCATGCCTTGTTAGGGCCTTTTCGGACTCGCCAATCTTCGCGCCCCGCTTCATAAGTTATGCCTTGGCTATGAACTCTCGTCATTACCGAGCAACTTTTAAACGATCTTGGGCTAGAAGCTAAGTAACTTTTCAAATCGTACGACCTTACTTATTGCAGATAAATTTTTAGCAAGTGATGGGAGAATAGGCAAATAATTACACCAAGTGAGCTTGCGCAAGAATACCGACTTATAATTGACTCTATCATTTCTCGTCCTCCACAATTTAAAATCTCAAGTAATGAGACTCGTGGACACTTAGCCTAATAAACCAATTAAGGTCTACATGGTTAAGGATACTAGCTAGAATAAACTTGGATAAGTCTATTCGGGTTGAGTCAAAATAAACGCAACGGGCCTAATATGTCAAAGATTTCTAAACTAGCTACACCACTTATTAATATTTTTGACTTTATTGCGGAATATATACATATGAAAGCAACGATAAAAATTTTAAAAATTACGACTAAATGGCCAAAGTTAATTAAAAATTTGAAAAATGTTGAAAAAGATGATTTTCTGGTTAAATGAAGGCATTTTCATGGAAAAGTCCACTTAAAACTTCGATAGAAGTCCCCCCTACACTTAAGATAAACATTGTCCTCAATGTTTAAGCATGTGGGAAAAGTTTCCCCTACACTTATGACATTGTGCACGTTGGTTAACTCAAGCTAAGGAAGAGACGACTAAAGTGATCAATTTCAAATGTGAGTATGAAGAAAATTGAATCACGATAGTTGAGAGATAGAACCGGATTTCGGATAACACGGGAGCACGGTTCTTCAAAGTTTCCAAGAGTGCACTTATCCCTGTAATCACATCACCACACAAATACAAACACCTATGCAGGCCCCCCTACACTTAGGAGGTTAAAACGTAAAAGGATAGATACTCGGGCTGCCTCCCGAGGAGCGCTTGTTTTTGATGACCGAGTCACGAGCCTGACTCGACCCAAAATTAGTTCATGGGGAACGTGGTGAGGGATGGAATCATCTCCTGAGAGATGTCCTCACCAAAGTACAGCTTCAGACGCTGGCCATTCACCTTGAAATTGGGCCCATTTGGCCGAGAAAGCTCAATAGTCCCATACGGAAAGACGTTGGCGACGGTGAATGGACCAGACCAGCGGCTCTTCAACTTGCCAGAGAAGATCTTCAACCGAGAGTTGAAAAGTAAGACTTGATCACCAACGTGGAACTCTCGGTTCTTGATTTTTGCGTCATGGAGGATCTTCGTCTTCTCTTTGTAAATCAGCGAGTTCTCATAAGCTTCATTCCTCAGTTCGTTAAGCTCGTTGAGTTGAATCTTGCGATGATCACCGGCTTTGTTGATGTCGAAGTTAGACCACTTTAAGGCCCAGTGCGCCTTATGCTCCAGCTCGATGGGAAGGTGGCATGCTTTCCCGTACACAAGACGATAAGGTGTACAACCGATCGGGGTCTTGTAAGCAGTACGGAAAGCCCACAGAGCATCATCTAACTTATCGGCCCACGCGGCACGATGCTCTCCCACAGTACGCTCCAAAATTCGCTTCAATCCACGATTGGATATCTCGGCTTGCCCATTGGTTTGGGGATGATAGGCGGTGGAAAGACGGTGATTGACACCATACTTTGCCATGACTCTTGCAAATTGATCGTTGCAAAAATGAGTCCCGCGGTCACTGATAATAGCACGAGGAACGCCAAATCGAGCGAACAACGATTTCAAAAAGTTACAAACCACCCTTGCATCATTAGTAGGTAAAGCTTTGGCTTCAACCCACTTGGAGACGTAATCAACGGCAACAAGGATGTATTTGTTTCCTTTAGATGAAGGAAATGGCCCCATAAAGTCGATACCCCAAACATCAAAGATTTCACACTCTTGAATGAAATTCTGAGGCATCTCGTCTTTATGTGTGATCGTGCCTTGTTTCTGGCAAGCATCACATTTTTTAACCATATCGTGAGCGTCACGATAAATGGAGGGCCAATAAAATCCTGAATCAAACACTTTTTTGGCGGTGTAGTTGGGACCAAAGTGACCACCAGTGGGTCCTTTGTGGCAAGCATCAAGGATTTCGAAGGCTGCCGGTCCATCAACACATCGGCGAATAATCAAGTCAGCACATTGTTTGAAAAGATACGGGTCATCCCAGAAGTAAGTCTTTATGTCTTTGAAGAACTTCTTCTTTTGCTGGGATGTTAACCCGTTAACGAGGATTCCACCCGCCAAATAGTTTGCAATGTCTGCAAACTACGGGGTTTCATCAGCAGTTGAATTGATAGACATTAAGGTCTCCAGGGGAAAAGAATCATTGATTTCTTTGTTCGGATGAGCCCCCTGGTAAGGATCCTCAAGTCTACTGAGATGATCCGCGGCTAGGTTTTCTGCTCCTTTTTTATCGCGAATTTCGATTTTAAATTCCTGGAGCAGCAAAACCCAGCGAAGAAGTCTTGGTTTGGAATCTTGCTTTGTCAATAAGTACTTCAACGCGGAATGATCGGTATACACAATGGTGGTAGAAAGGACAAGATAGGGGCGGAATTTTTCAAAAGCATAGACAACAGCTAAAAGCTCTTTTTCGGTTGTCGTATAATGCATTTGTGCCCCAGTCATTGTCTTGCTAGCGTAATGGATTGGTTGGAAGTGTTTGTTCACTCTTTGTCCAAGAACCGCTCCAATAGCAAAATCACTAGCATCGCACATTAACTCAAAAGGCAGCTCCCAATTGGGGGTGACCAAGACGGGTGCCTTAGTAAGCTTATCCTTAAGTGAGTCAAAGGCTTCAAGACACTCTTTGGAAAAGATAAAAGGAGTATCTTTTTCCAAGAGGTGGGTCATCGGGCGAGCGATTTGAGAAAAATCTTTGATGAATCGACGGTAGAAGCCCGCATGACCCAGGAAACTTCTCACACCCTTCACGGTTGAAGGTGGAGGCAACTTAGCGATAACATCGACTTTAGCACGGTCTACTTCAAGACCGGCTTTCGAGATCTTGTGTCCTAGGACGATGCCTTCTTTTACCATAAAATGGCATTTTTCCCAATTCAGAACTAGGCGAGTGTCTTCGCAGCGCTTGAGCATACGTTCCAAATTAGCAAGGCACGCAGAGAATGAATCGCCATAGACCGAGAAATCATCCATGAATACTTCCATAGTGTCTTCCACCATGTCATGGAAGATAGCCATCATACACCTTTGGAATGTCCCAGGAGCATTACATAAACCAAAAGGCATGCGTTTGTAAGCAAATGTTCCATAGGGACAAGTGAATGTGGTCTTTTCTTGGTCCTTGGGATCGATGGGAATTTGAAAATACCTGGAGAAACCGTCTAAGAAGCAGTAATAGTCATTACCAGCTAGACGCTCGAGCATTTGATCCATGAAGGGAAGAGGAAAGTGGTCTTTTCTCGTGGCATCATTGAGCTTGCGATAGTCAATACAAACTCTCCACCCAGTAACGAGACGAGTGGGAATCAACTCGTTGTGTTCATTGGGAACAACGGTTATTCCGCCCTTCTTGGGCACACAATGGACGGGACTTACCCACGGCGAATCCGAAATAGGGTAGATCAAGCCGGCATCTAGAAGTTTGATAACCTCTTGTTTGATGACGTCATGAATTTTAGGATTAACCCTTCTTTGGCTCTGGATTGTGGGTTTGAAGTCATCTTCCATGAGAATCTTGTGAGTACAAAAGTTCGGATCAATTCCGCGGATATCGGAAATTTTCCAAGCAATTGCCTTCTTATGAGCTTTAAGCACATCGATGAGACGAGTTTTCTCTTCTTCTTGCAAGTCCTTAGCGATGATGACGGGTGACTTCTTCTCTGCTTCAAGGAACGCATACTCGAGATGGGGCGGCAACTCCTTAAGTTCTAAATCCGGAGGATTTTCGACGGGAGGCGTTTTCAAAGTCGTGGCATCGATAGCAATAACCGTGGGAGATGGAGGAGAAGGATTGTCTTCGGTGAGAAGATTGTCAAAGAAATTCATATCTTCATCCCCATCGATAGGAGAATCATTAGTAGCTAAATTCGCATCTCCCATGGTATCTTCAAGATTGTTCCAAAATAAATCACTATCTCCAAATAGAGACAACGATGAATCAATAGAAGACACGGTCTCAACATTGGGAAGAGAGGAAGGAATACTTTTGCAAGCATCAATAAAGTGTGCTTCACAAGCCTCATCCAGAACGTCAATACAATTAACACTCTCGTTGGAATAAGGTTGTTTAGACAACTTTCCCATGTTGAAGACTACTTTATCGTCACCCACTCTCATGATAAGCTCACCGGCTTCAACATCAATGAGAGTGCGACCGGTCCTAAGGAATGGACGACCAACAATCAGTGGTACACGGGGGTCCATCTCGTAGTCGACGACAACAAAATCAGCAGGGAAGGTGAATTTGTCGACTCCTACAATGACATCTTCGGCTATCCCCACGGGATAAGCAACCGTACGGTTAGCTAACTCCAAAGTCATTTTGGTGGGGACTAGCTCTGGGAGAGATAATTGCTTCCAAACACTTAGAGGCATGAGATTAATACTGGCACCTAGATCGGCTAGGGCCATGCAATTCTCTACTCCCGGGAAATTGCAAGGGATAAGAAAACTACCCGGATCACCAAGCTTGATTGGCAATTTCCTTAAGAGCACTGCAGAGCAGTTCTCATTAAGTTGGGTGTTGGCGAGATCGAGGAGCTTTTCCTTGTCGCTCAGAAGATCTTTAAACATTTTCGCATATTTAGGCATGTGAGCGAGAGCCTCAGCGAAGGAGATATTGAAATTCAATTGTTTGAACATTTTAAGGAAATTCGAAACCTGAATATCATCCTTGCTTTTGAGCTTCTCTTTCCTCAACCTAGATGGATAAGGTATATTGGAAGAAGAGGAAGTCTTTGGAAGAATAGGATCACTCACATCCTTGGGTGGAGGAGGGGTAGAAAGAAGAGGTGGAGAAATTGGGGAAGGAGAAGGATGAGGAATAGGAGCAGGCGACTCGTTCTCCTTAGTCACAACCACCGGTGGAGGTATAGGAAGCTCGGGTTCCTTGGTACCTTTACCACTTCGAGTAGTGATTGCTTTCATCTCCCCTCTTGGGTTCGCAACGGTGTTACTCGGAAGAGTACCCGAAGAAGAGGGTTGACTACTTTGGAAGAAACTAGCCATCATGTTCCTTAAGTCATTCGTCTGGCTATCCAACGTAGTTCTCATATCGGCTCTCAAATCATTTCCTTGCTTAACCAAATCTGCCTTCAAATTGCGCACTTCCTCTTGGAGATTTCCCACAATCACATCATTGGTCCTCATGTAGGTTGCAACCTCTTGGTGTAATGCAGTGTTGGTTTGGGTAGGAGGAGCATTGTATGCAGGTGGTTGGTAAGCAGGTTGTTGGTAGACTTGATTGTTACGTTGAGGTGGTTGTTGCTGCTTGTGAGGTGGGATGTAAGGTTGTCGAGGTTGTTGTTGTTGTTGAGGAGGACGGTTAAGGTTTTGTTGTTGGTTTGGGTTGGTGGGAGGAAAACCAGGTGGTGAAAGATAGTTGTTGTTGCGGTAGCTAAGCAAGTTACGGTCACCTTGGGGTTTTGCTTGATAAGCAGGTTGTTGATAGGTGCCATATGCCGCATTCACATTCTCAGCAGGGTAATCTTGAGTGGCGGTACAAGATGTGTAAGAGTGGGGACCACCGCATATCTCACAAGGTTGGCTGACAGCGTTCACTTGAGCGTGTTTGGCGTTGTTGCTGTTGTTGTTGGTGACGGTATGTGTGACAAGCGATTCAAGAAGCGTAGTGATTTTGTCTAATCGCTTGTCGCTGTCATTAGTGCTAGCACTAGCAACATTGGTCCGAACACTCTTGGTTTGCACACGAGACTTGTTCTCAATGATATCCCAAGCAGCATTGGAAGTCTTAGCCAATAAATTACCCCCCGAGGCACTATTCAGTGAATCTTGGTCACTCATGCTTAAACCATTGTAAAAAGTATTAATTTGGTGTACTTTGGTAAAACCATGTTGTGGGCATTTTCTTAAAAGATCTTTGAAACGATCCCAAGATTCACTGAATGACTCATCGTACTTTTGTTCAAAGTTTATAATCTCATTCCGCAATGCGGTAGTACGAGAGGGTGGAAAAAAGTAATTGATAAACTTTGTTTCCAAATCCGTCCACGAGGGAATACTCTGTGGCGGTTCCTTAGCAAGCCAATGCCGGGCTTGTCCCTCTAAAGAAAAGGGAAAAAGTTGTAACCTTATCACTTCTTGCGGAACTCCATTGAACTTGACCGTGTTGGTGAGTTGTAGAAATCTCTTGATATGGTCATGTGGGTCATCAATGGTGCGTCCCAAGAATGGCTGAGCGGAGACCATCTGGATAAAGCCTGACTTGAGCTCGAAATTGTTGGCGGCAATTGGAGGAATGACAATTGGATCCGTGTTGCCATCGACATGAGCTTGCAGCAATTCGATCATTGGGCGATTATCCGGAAGTGGTTCATTGTTGTTGTTATGCATGTTGTTGAAAGGCGGGTTGTTGTTATTATTATTGTTGTTCGGAGGTGGTATGTTATTGTTGTTTTGTACACCAGCCATGTCTAAGTTATCGAGAGGCTCGGGCTCTTGATAAGACGTGGATCGAGTGCGCATACACCTGCAAAAGAACGAACAAAGAAAAACAAAGCAAAAATATTTTGGTTTTTATTGTTTTTTTAATTTTTAGGATTTTTGAAAATTTTATATTTTTTAGTGTTTTTGAAATTTTTTAGGAAAAAGTAACGTTCACGGGGAACGGATCCCAAAATCCAAATTCTCACAAAAAACTTTTGATCTTAACGAGAGGAGCCGGCAGCGGCGCCATTTGATACAAGGGTTTTGCTATGGATTCAATTTTATTCTCTCGATATCCTCTCGAATTGATCTCAGTTGAAAGTGGAATGATTTGTTCTTGGTTAATAAAAAGTGGTTGGTTTGTTTATCTATTTTAAACTAATGACAAGAAATTAAGTGTCGAAGAGTAAAGTAAAAGATTTAAATGATTAACGTTTGAGAACTTTAAAGATTATGCGAGGAAAATAAATGAACACTTAATAAAAACTAACTCTTGGAAAACTTTGTGAAAAATTAAAACTTAGTTGGAAAAGACTAAAAGAAAGTAGGATCGTAACAAAACAAAGTAACTAAGATCGGAATGTGGCAATGCACCAATCGGAATATATTCCGATTGGGTTGATCGGAATATGGGAGATAGTGGGGCAATCGGAATGTACTAAAAGGTGCATCAATCGGAATATTAAGACTTGTTGCTGATCGGAATGTTGGAATCTGGGTACAATCGGAATAAGCAGGAATCGAGCCAATCTGAATATCTAACAAATGGACAAATCGGAATAGCTTGAAACACTTAGATCGGAATATCAAAAAGTTTACCGGTCGGAATACTCAACTTACCAATCTGAATCTCGTAACCCTTTTCCGATCGTATGATCGGAATGAAGGGATGTTGCCGGTCGGAAAACACAATCGGAAAAGGGAGTTTCCCTTTCCGAAATTGGGGCAAATTCGGGACAAAAGCAATGGAAATAAGCTATTAGGATAAGCTAAAACCCAAAACTAACTCGAATCAATTAATAAGCTGATCAAATAAGCACTAAAAACAACTTTTCTAACTTTAAAGTAAATAACTTTTAAATTAAATCAATAAAAAGATGAACTTTTTATAAAAACTTTATAAAGTAAATAAGCTAAATCATCAAATAAGCCAATAAGAACAAGGATCTCAAAGCTTATTTATGCAAAAACTTAAGGAAACATAAAAAGTTAACAACGTTTTAAGCACAAATCATAGATGAACAACACGGATCATACGAGATTTGTACCAAAATCAATAAAAGTAAAAGAAAGGAAGGATGAGATTAAAGATTAAAACTTGAAAACTTGAACTTGATTAATGAAAAAGGTAATACAAAGTTGATCTTGAAAGAGAAAAAGGTGAAAAGTAGTGAGAGAAAGTTCTAAACTTTCTCTCTCTAAAACTAGAGAGAAAAACTAAAAAAAAACTAAAAACTAAGTGTGAATTTTTGTGAAGTAAGGGCCTTTATATAGGCGTGTACATGGTGGTGATGGGCTTTTGATTGGGCTTTGATTTGGGCTTCTTTTTCTTCCTTCTTCTTAAGTCTTCATGCGTCTTTTAAATAAACGTTGCCGACTTGGATTTGAGAAGTGTCGGTGAATTATTCCAACTCGTCTTATAATCTATTGTTTTATAGACTCGAGTTCTTCGACATATATGAATCTTCCGTCTTTGGCTCTATTCTTCGATAAATCTTCAAATAGGCACAATGACTTCAAATCTTCTGCATCTCTTGGACAATAAACTTCGTCTTGAGTCTTTTTCCTCGATAAAACCCGTGTAATCCCATGTTTTCTTCATTATTCATCCGGTTGACTCTGTAAACACAATAAACACAAAAACCACGCATAATTCCAAACAAATGATATTAAATACGTGTTTTGGTCTTGTTTTAGCCCGATTTAAGTGGTAAAAGGATGAGTGTTTTCACACTTATCAGGAAGATTGTTGGGTCAAAAAGTTGATGTGGCAGAAACTCAAAGACGAAGAAAATATGAAGAAATTTGTCTAAGCGTTGACAAGTGTATTCCAGGCGTTGTCAAGAACAAATCAGGCGTTGACAGAAGCAAGCATTGTCAAGTACAATTAAAGCATTGTCACATGCAATTCAAGCATTGACAAGAAGCCTTTGGAAGCTTCTATTTGGATATATATGCAGGATATATTCTGTATATGTTTATTTGAATAGAAGATTTACATGTTTATTTGATATTATCTCTTGTAAACCCTAATCCTTACACTATAAAAGGAACCAAGGGTTATTAGGTTTTTCATAACTTTCATTTACAATGTAAACCTAAAGCGTGTGTTGCACTAGACGTGGGATTAATGTATACACGTCTAGTGGTTGTTGATTAATAATATAATTAGCAACCCAATTATTTAATTTATGTGTTCTTGTGCCCAAACACCTTGTTAATGGTTATTGTTCTAATTCCGCTTTGATTATGTTAATCATATGAGCAATGATCATTCCTAGTAGCTAAAAGATCGAGGAAACCAAGGTTTCCGCATAAAATAGATAAGTTTCTAAAAATAGAAAGTTTCCATAAATAGATTAGCTGCTTAAAATAATTAAGTTCCTAAAAATAGAATGTTTCCATATTTAGAATTAAGCTGGATTATTAAGCTAATAATATAAGCTTAAGTGTTTACTGATTAATATTCTAAGTCATGTGATTAAATAGTATAGTTTATTAATTATTACATGTAAATTAAATAAACTATATATTATAAGATTTAATTAAATATAACATGATTTAATTAAATAAAAGGTAATAATAATACTTAGGTTAAAACATGTATTAGTATTTATTATTAATATAACCTAAGTCATGGAAATTAATTAATTATAAGTCATGTTTTAATAATTAATTAATACTTTAGTCTAAAATTAAATCATAAAATACTTAGGTTAATATCATGAATTATTAATAATAATAATTAAACTAAGTCATGTTTAAATTAAATTAATTATATAACATGTTTAATTAATTTAATTAACCTTGTAAAAATTAGTCTTGTAAAAAATAATTAACTTGTAAAATTAATTAAGTCGTGAACCGTGTTTTATTTTTCTAAAGCATGTCGTGAATCGTGCCCGTAAGCCCGTGAACCGGACCCGTGAACCGGCCAAACAAACGCACCCTTAACAGTGGCAAAACCGGCTTGGCCGGTTGCCACTGTTTTCGAAAAAACAGCCATCGGCTGTGCCGATGGTTTCCCCTGGTCTCTCGGCTGTAGCCGCTGGCTGGGCAAAGTTCCCACCGGCTAGCCGGTGGTCCCCCCTGCTACCGCGGCTTGAGTTCCCCCTGATTTCCTTATTTAGCCATCGGCTTAAGCCGGTGGTGTTCTTGTTTGTTTTTAGTCGAGACCCACACAAACCAAACCACACCCCGACATAAGTCGGGGTCCCTTGTTCTTGCGACCGAAACATCACAGCCACACCGAGACCCCTTGGTCTCGGTTGTTGGTGCGAACAAAAGCAAGCCGAGAGACTAGGATCTCAGTTCTTTGCGTCGGCCGAACAAACACCCCCTTAAACCCCATGTATTTTAATACCCCATGATTAGATCTATTTTAATTAACATGTTTTAGTTAATAACTCCATGATTTCAAGTGTTTAGATCTAATAATAAATTAAAAAGAAAAGGGTTTAAGGTTTACTGAATACGTGAGACAATGGAGAACGATAACACAAACGATCTTGCAAGAGTTTGATCACCAAAAATCAACCAATCACACCCTTGTGGTGTTCTTAGACCGGCGGCCAAAGGGACCGAGAAAAAGGAATTAGGGTTTTGATATTTTTCTAATTTGTGTAATTATGAAACATATGTTTTCCTTTTTCTTGTTTTAACTAAATTAAAAGTGGGCTTGGTCCCCTTCTCTTGTTTCTTGCCACGGGTATGTGGGGCCCACAACGGGAAACCCATTGTTTTCCGTGTCTAAATATTATACGTGTTCTCGTGTCATGTTTACGTTATTTATTTAGTTATCGTTCGTGTCGTAAACTATATTTATTCGTAATCGTAATAAATATACGTAAATACGTAATAATAAGTTCGTGATTATTTACGTTCATGATCTTCATGTTCGTGACTATAATTATTATTGATAATAGTTATCATGTCTTAATACGTATTAAATACTTATCGTGTAATAACACGTACGTAATACTTGTAAATTCCTAATCGTGAAACATAAACGTGTTAAATAAGTAAAGTTCTAATCATGTACATACGATCATAAGGGTACTATTCATGGTAAAAGCATGCGGGTTTTACAGAGGTAAACGAACTACGAGCTGAACGGGTTGCAAAGGTTTCAAATCCACTTGCTTTGGTGTCTACCACTCATCATTACCCAGATTATCATACTCGTGCTCCAAAGACCTACTCTTCTCAATCATTATCACCACGATCATCCATTGTCTCTAAGTCACATGCTACAACAAGATCACGAGGCAAAGAAGTTGCAAGAGCACCATCACCCACACCTGAGCCATCATCCGAAGAAGACAGTGATGAAGAACAAGCTCAAAAGGATAAGGAATTCAAGCAACAAATGCCTTTCATTATGAAGCAATACAGGAAAATCTGCAAACCCACCAACAACAACCTTAGAATATCATCTAACACGAGGAACAACTATGCTCAGAGTCCTCTAAGGAATGACACACAAAGGCGTGCTGAGAGTCCTCCAAAGTATGATCGACAACCCGCTAAGTATGATACTCGGAGGTTGCTACTGATGTTGGAAATAGGGAAACTGTTGGTACTCAAGTTGTGCAACAAAGTGGGATTTAGTGTTTCAACTGCCGAGGTTTTGGGCATTTGGCTAGGGAATGCAGGCAGCGAAAGATGGTTAAAGATTATGGTTATCATAAGGAAAAGATGTTGTTGTGCAAGAAGATGGAAGCTAGGATCAAATTATCTGCTGAGGAAGGAGAAATGCTTGACGACACAGATGATGAAAAGTCCGACCAAGAACTCGAGGCACATTATTCATACATGGCAAAGATTCATGAGGTCCTTAACGTCACTGAAAATGACAATGGTCCTATCTTTGATATCGAGCCAATTGATAAGGTACAACATGATGATGAATATAATGTGTTTGGTGATACACATGAGAATAGTGATCTACCAACAACAATTACTGACACCTATCTGATTGAAACGGTTGATAACAATACCACACCCGATACATCAAACATGTATAATAATGAGTTTGAGGATGATCAACATGTAAATGAGTATGATGACGAGGAGCGTGTCGCGCATGCTAATTTAATTGCTAGTTTACAAAAAGATGTCAATGAAACTAGAAAGAGTCAAAAGCAATTAAAGAAGGCAAACGTAGCGCTCACTCAAAACTATGAAGAAAGCAAAGCCGCTCTTATAAAATCTAGTGAGACCATTGATAGTTATAGGGCTCAGCTTCTTGAAAGAGACAAATAGATTGAGGGGGTACAAAAGTCGTTTAATTAACGTTAAAAAGGACGATTTTGAAAATAAATACAAAGAATCTCTTGCTTTGTTAACTAAAGAAAAATGTCAATTTAATGTTTTATTAAGTGATGAACGTCAAAAAACGTACCTTGCAACAACAAAGTAAACGAACTTGAATAGAGGCTTTCTATGAATATCATCGATTCTGCTAAAAATTCTTGACGAAAAGAAAAAAGAGGTTGAAAAATTAAAACAAGATTTCAAAAATAGAAAAGGCAAAGATACTGAAAAAGTAACACAACTCGAAGAACAAGTCGATTTTTTTGAAAAAAATTGTTTATAAAACACATGACTCTATTCAATCAGTAAGAATGATAGCACCTCCATCGTTTTTCAAGGGTCAGTCTAGTTTTGCAAGTCCCAAGTACCTTGAACAAGCTCAAGCTGTAAACCCTCACTTATATCTTGATGAGTCTGGATGGATCGATTCTGATTGCCCAGTAATTAGGCTCGATAGTGAAGAGACGCCCTTTGGGATGAGGAGAGTAGATCACCGGTCAATAAATATTTTGTGAAACCATATAATTATGCTTATGAAAACAGTCTTTATGGTATTTTCACTCCACAAAAACAGAAGTCTCGAGCGGAATTGTTTCTTGAAAGCAAACAACGAAGAATTCAATGGAAGAAAATTTTTGCCACTAAGAAATCAAACGTTTCTAAATATATTAACTATATGCCTCTTGATGTTTCTAAATGCAAAAGCAGAAAAACACTTGGTATTCTTAAACATCACATTGATAATGTTCAATCAATTGTTGAAAGCGATTGGCAAAAACGTGAAAAGGATAAGTGGAAAACAGAGATTCCTCACGACATAACTGTGCTTGTGAAAGAACGTTTAATACCAAATACGAAGATAATAAAAGAAAATGTTATTGAGTTTGAAAAATTGACTCGGTCTGAAATGTTTGATGATTTAAAATATGTTTAGTCTCTTGAAAAAGAAATTGATGAACTTCAAAATGACAAATCAGATTTTTCAAACGAATATGATCTACTCTTAGAAGAATGTCTCTCCAAAGATATTTTGTGTGTTACTCTTCAATCTTGTGCTGATATCGATAAATATTCCGATGTTGCATGCAACTATCTTGATAAGATCAAAGAGTGTGAACGGCTTGAAACTGAGCTTTCGAAACGTAAAGAAAATGTTGATAAAAAGGCTTTTGAGTTACTTCAACACAAAACTGATTTCCTTCAAAAATATTGTCATTCTCTTGAACTTGCTTTGCAAAAAGGCATCAGAATTTTTCCACATGATAATAAATTGCAAGAATTACTTTCCTAAATATGTCAAGAAATGAATGAAAAGAGTTTCGAAATTTAAGACTTGAAAGCTTAGTTACAGACAGGGAAATAGCGATAGCAGAGTTGAAGAAACTCGTTGCTAAGATGGGTGGGAAAATTGTGGAACCTAGCGTTAAGAAACATGTTGTAAGACAACCCAATGTGCACAAAGTGATTAAACCCTCTGTCTAGAAAACCATCTATTTTCTCCAATTCTGCATTTGCAAAACCTGGGTTTGCCCCCAAGACGGTTGGGAAGGATAGGTTACCACAGATTACTCCCAAAACACATATTCGATTACAAAGCATTAGGAACACAAATGTGATTACACAAGGAATGTATAGATTGGCAACTAAACACACGCACAACAAAGATGTGGAAACCATTATTCACGGATCTTTAGGCTACTAGGATATGCATCTCGTTCATATGATAAACATAGTGGAATTGAACAAGACACATAAACAAGGTGTTTACTTTTCCAACGTTTACTTCTTATTAAACGTTAACTTCAAACCAACTAACCTAGACGTGTTTACAATGAACATACACGCCTAGACACACGACACACGCTTTATGACTACATTGTGAATAATGGGAATAATAAAGCATGTAGGGTGTATGTGTTTATATACTACACATACCCCTTTCTACAAGAAATCTATTTTAACTAGAAGTCCTTCCATCTTTTGCTAATAAGTCCTTCTTGTTGTATGAAAGGGCTCCATATTCTTGTAAAGCTTGATATTTGCATATAAATCCTTCTTGTTTCATTATTCTTGTTTTGTCTCATCAAATTAATTCCCAACAATCTTCCCCTATTTGATGATGACAAAAACAATCTTCAATCTTGATCTTGCACGAATGAACCCCTTAAAGTAAGATTTCTTGTAAAACATATCACCACATATAAACGCTTCCCCTTAAGTGGTGCATGTAAATGAATCACGAACCATGTAGACTCTAATTGTAGATTACAAATGAAGAAAAATGAATATAACCTATTTGTTGAAGAAGTGGAATCTCCCAAGCTTGTACCTTATATCTTGCACTATCCATGTGACGTCGAACTTATATAATGCAGGAAACTATAAGTAGACCTCGATCTCTTGTCAAAATCCTCATCCTTTTGTGAGACACTAAGCACGATAATGTAACTCCTTCAAGTGATAGCAAGGTATCTAGTTGCTAGATATGACAAGTCTTCGTCACCATTCATGTAAGCACGAACAAGTTATCTTTAAAGTCAGTGAATGTCAGTCACGACTTAATGATATGATAAGTCACAAACCTACAAAAAACAACTTCAACACCAAATAAGCAATAATCAATCGTCTTCACCGAAACCTTCAATTTGCAATGAAAATCATCTAAGTAGAATACCATCCTCTTCTTTTATGAAACTGATGCCTCTGTCGACGTTCTGCTTCTAATCCAAGTCGATACGTAACCGCAAGGTTAGCCTTGTCACATAATAAATAAAACTTTATTATACCAAACACAATCTTCAAAAACAAGTCATAAAAATTTAAACAGATAGTTCTGTCTGAGATCCTTAGTCATCCAATATATCTTCTGTATATATTGTCCGATATCGAACGATACTTGTCAGCGCTTAAAAAACCATATATCGGACAACACGCTGTCAGCCTCTAAATTACAACGTGCAGCGTCTTCTCTGTCAGCGTGTGTTTTATTCTTGTCAGCGGCTCGGCTCAGCCACTGACACCAGCTGTATCAACAATTACCTCACTATATACCACTTCATTCTTTTTCTTTGCACAAAATCCACAAGAAACAAATGTGAAATCCTTGGACAAAAAGTACCTCCAACCCCACGTGATGTCTTTGTTTCCATTACTTTAATTCCCACATCATGTGATATGTATACTTTTAGACAAAAGCTCTTATTTTTCCATCACATAACCACTCGAAATAATATAGACTATATTTCCCTCACGTCACAATCAAATTTTTATTTTTATTTTTTTGACTTTTCATCACAATAGACATTCTTGCTTTCCAAACATGTCGTCCCATACCATCCCTTTTTATTCTTCATAAGTCACCATCGTTCTCTGTTCTGACCATGTTGCAAACTCCTTTAATCGAACAAACAGTACAAACTTCTTTTATTTGTTGCCCCGTGATAACCCTCAGTGGAACAACGTATGTAACAGTAACTCACATTCGTACCATCAGTGAATCATAAACTGATTGAACATAACACACATGACATATTCCTTGATTAGGACCACAAAGAACTCTTTTGATGCCTTAAATCATATTCATAACGAGCATGAAAGCAATTCAATAAAGTGAATATGATTAGTACCTTTTTACTTTGGCAGCTTTCAAAAACGTGGACCACAACCACGAATAGTACTAGCACTTCTTAAAACAAGACAACACACATGTGAGGACCAGTACATCTATTTCTTGAACTATTTTTAGCTTCTTGATCGCCAGACTACAGTAGCTTCTAAAACAACACTCTTTTCAATCACATTAGCCTCATTTCATAACAGCAGCAACAAAAACACGAATCTAGGGTTTGTGCGATTTTTGTTTATACGAACTAGGGTTTGGAATTAAACGCTAATATCGTGTATCAACAGTGTCATACCAGCTACAAACCTTCATACTTTTCTGTTTTTAAATTCGATCTAGGGTTTAGGGGATGAAAGCCTAAATCTTTATTCAATAAAAAAACGTAAACAGAAAATTCGTACCATAACCTGCAGCCAACTTCGACGATGTATAACTTTTTATTGAAAGCTTAACTTGAAGATCGCTCTGGTGAGATTCAAGACACCTATACTGAGAACCCCCAGCAAAAGTTTCGTGACGATCCAACGGTTAACGAAGGAGTTATGACTGTTTGAATATGGCTGCACAGTGAGATCCAAACTTAAAAAATTCTTCGACTGAACACCTTGTTAGTTCCTAGTATCGAGAGCCACCCTCTCTGATACCAATTGTGGAAACCATTATTCACAGATCTTTAGGATACTAGGATATACATCTCGTTCATATGATAAACATAGCAGAATTGAACAAGACACATAAACAAGGTGTTTACTTTTCCAACGTTTACTTCTAATTAAACGTTAACTTCAAACCAACTAACCTAGACGTGTTTACAATGAACATACACGCCTAGACACACGACACACGCTTTATGACTACATTGTGAATAATGGGAATAATAAAGCATGTAGGGTGTATGTGTTTATATACTACACATACCCCTTTCTACAAGAAATCTATTTTAACTAGAAGTCCTTCCATCTTTTGCTAATAAGTCCTTCTTGTTGTATGAAAGGGCTCCATATTCTTGTAAAGCTTGATATTTGCATATAAGTCCTTATTGTTTCATTATTCTTGTTTTGTCTCATCAAATTAATTCCCAACAAAAGAAATTCAATCACCTCAGACTTCTAGATACACTAATAGACGTGTGTCTTTTACTACAGTAGTAGTCCCCATTGCTAGTGTTAGCCGGCCTCATCTTAAGAGCACTCGCATGAATGAAAAGGTTTGACAAAACAAAAGTCAAGGGAAGATGAAGAAAGTAGAAGACCACCCTAGGAATTTAATGCTTCTAAGAATAAAACGTCTGTAATCGCATGTAATGACGATTTAAATGATTCGACTTTGAATGCTTAAAATGTTAAGTTTGTTTGTGTGAAATGTGGAAAATGTGCCAATGCTAATCATGTTATGTGTGTTTCGAATAATGTCAAAGGCGTAGATACTAGAACTATGAAGCAAATTGAGATGCCTATTAGTGCTAGAAAACCCAAACGTATAGTGAACCATTCTGGTGCAACCCCCCTAAGAAAAGTATTGCATCAGACTCCATCACTAAGAAACCTAGAAGCAAATTAGGGAATTATATGAGTCAGCTAGCAAGTCTTGGAAATGGTGGTTTGCTAATCAATGTCCTCCAGGATATAAATGGATGCCTAAGGTTAGGACAGAAAATGTGACAACGAGCGTTAGTGTGCCTTTAAGTGATGAAACTATGGAAACTAATGATTCGGATATCACAACTAACATGGAATTCAATTTAGCAAATGCTTCATCGTGTTATAATTCTTCTACAGGTGATCGAAATAATTCTCTTCATACTGGACTCCGGGTGCACCAAGCACATGACGGAGAATCTCAAGCTTCTACTTAACTTCGTGGAGAACTTACTGGGTACGGTCCGATTCGGAAATGATTAATTTGCACTGATCCTAGGATATGGAGATTTGGTTCAGGGGAATATAACAATAAAAAGGGTATACTACGTCGAAGGGCTCAATCATAATCTTTTCTCGGTTGGTCAATTTTATGATGCGGATTTGGAGGTTGCTTTTAGAAAGAAGACATGTTTTGTTCGTGATTATGACGGGAATGACTTACTTACCGGTTCACGGGGCACTGATCTCTACACTATTTCACTTCAGGACTTCACTTCCTCAACTACAATATGTTTCATGGCTAAAGCTTCAACGACTCAAGCTTGGTTATGGCATCAACGTTTATATCATCTTAACTTTGATACCATCGACTTGCTTTCCAAGAAGATATTGTGATAGGCCTTCCAAACTTGAAATTCATCAAAGATCATCTTTGTTCTTCTTGTGAGCTTTATAAAGCTAAACGGAGTAGTTTCAAGACATAGACTACACCAAGCTCTAAAGGACGGTTAGATCTTCTTCATATATATTTTTGTGGCCCAATGCGTGTTCAAAGCATCAATGGGAAGAAATATGTTATGGTAATTGTCGATGACTACTCAAGGTACACGTGGACTCACTTATTGAGGTCCAAGGATGAAACACCCGACGTTCTCATCAACTTCCTTAAACTGATACAACATGGTCTTCAAGCTCAAGTAAAATTGGTACGTACTAACAAAGGCACATAATTCTTGAATTCAACTCTGAAGAATTATTTTGAAGCCGAATGGATTGAACATAAAGCATCTATTGCTCGAACACCTGAACAAAACGGAGTTATTGAAAGGCGAAATCGTACTTTAGTTGAGGCTGCTCGAACAGTATTATCCGCTTCAAAACTACCATTATTCTTTTGGGCCGAAGCCGTGTTGATTGGAGTAAAAATACGTCTTTTAGGAAAAAGAGCGTATAAGTGGTAAGTATTTAATACACAACTTAGGAAAATTGTGCACTAATGACCTACGTAAGTTCGTTCACCAAGGAGGACTAAAGTGTGTGTTTAAATTGTATGATTTTGGATTAATATTGATGAAAGAAAGAGGGGAAAAGAAAATGACGGATTATAGTGAAAGTTACACTAAGACGTAAAAAACGTAAAATCGTGAATAGTGACAAAATAAAATTTTACTCTAAAATTCCCAAAAGATTACCTAAAATTCCTAAAAATAAACTAAGGGTTTACAAATGATCAAAACTTTTTCATACCTTTTAAATTAATTAATATTTAATATTTAAATGCTAATTAAATCCCTAAATATCAAATAAATTAACAAAAAGCCCAAACAAAGATTTTTCAATTTGTAAACCTAAAAAATGACTTAATTAAGCTAAAAACTATTTTTCCAAAATTTAAAACCTTATAAATCTATTTAAAAACCCTAAAAACAATTTTTAATAATAAAATAATAAAAAAAATCAAAAATTTTAAAAAATTTTAAAAACTTGCAAACTAGTTTATTTTAACCTAAATATTTAGAAAATGGAAGTGAACCTACCTAATGTTGATACAAAAGTTAGATGATCCTTGCTTGATCCGAATTAGGCTTAATTCAGGTAGGCTGGGCTCCGGCTCTTGCACCAAGTGAATGTCTTGTTGAGATCCTACACACTAAAACAACACGCGTTAAGCTTACCTTGGGAACGTATCCCACGATTAGACTCCAGCGTGAGAGTAAGTAATCGGTTTAGGGTTAGATAATCGGTTGTAGGTTGAGAGTATAGAGAATGCGATACCTTTGTAGAACCCTTGGGGGTTCCTTATATAGGCGGTAAAACCCTAATGGACTGTCACCGATACTTCGGCCCCAAGCAAAGGATAAGTGCCATAATTAGCTTGATTGTTATCTTCAAATTATGGTGAGTGTATATCCTTTACTTTGGGGTAAATCCCAATCCTAATAAGATTGTGATTCTGTCTAACTTTGTACCGGTCGTGTCAGGCCGTGGGCCACACACATCTTGTGCGTACACTGTTCATTCAAGCCCCTAAGCTCAAATGATACTAATCCAACCCATTCGTGATGGGCCGGATGCGGGTAGTACCCGTGGGTCGGGTTCATGACCCGGTTGGGGACTATATGTCATCATGTCCCCCTAGTCTAGTTGTTACAGCCGTAGGCGTAACCTCTAGACTAATCAATGGCCTTTATTGATTGTTGTTGCAAACATAGCTGTACCCCAAAAAGGTCGGTCGGGACAACATTAATGAATGCATTAATGGTAGTCATTAGTCGGACATTTTGTCTGCAAAAGTGCACCAGACAGGCCCACTCTTGAGCCACGTAAAACTGTTATGAGGTGACCCGTGGGTCCCTCTGATGTTTCAGTGGTGTCAGGAACCCCATCCGTTAGATGGGCATAGTGGATTACACGTGGAAATCATCCAGGGCACCTCTTAAATCGAGGCAACCTTATAAAAAGCTGCTGCGTGCAACTGTGTACACACAGTTAACAACTCCTTTCCATCATTGTTACACTTGCTCTTATTCCTTCATTCCTTCACCTTCTTTTTCACGGAAATCCACCGTACCAGGTTAGACCACCGCGCCCTTCTCCTTATTTGCATAAATTATAGTGAAGGGTAACCCTACCATCACAGCTGTACTTAACGTGATGTCCGCGGAGAAATATATGGATTTTCTTTTTGAGTACTATATTCCCGAGAGCGTACACCCACCTATCAGGGTGACGATGAAGCTATCACGGATCCTCCCGCCAGGAAAATAGGCGTTTATTCGCGTCTATTTGACGCGGCGAACTACCGTGTTCCACTATTAATAAGTGTGAAAACACTTATCCTTTTACCACTTAAATATAATAAAAACAAGACCAAAACGTGTACTTAATGTCATAAAAGTCAGAATTATGCGTGGTTTGTGTTTTATTGTGTTTTAGGACCAAAATATGAAAAAAGAAGAAAACACGGGCTTTCACGGGCTTTTATTGAAGAAAAAGACAAAAGACGAAGTCAAAAGATCAAGAGTGCAAAAAGAACAGAAGTGAAAGGCCTATTCTGAATATTTATCGAACAAAAAGTCCAAAGACGGAAGTTTAACAAAGTCGAAGAACCAAGTCTAATAATAGAAAAAAATTAGAAGACGACTCATTTTATCATTCGAAAAATCCCGAGACAAAGTCGAGAAAGATGAAGTAATTAAAAACGATAAAAAGAAAGAAAGAGAGAAGCATCAACACCCTTCCCCTCCTCCTATAAATACCCTCCTAATCCTTCATTAGGAGGTGTTAGTTAGTTAGTTAATTTTTAGTTTTTAAGTAAGGTAATTAGGAGTAGGTCTTTAATGCTTTCTCTCTCTAGATTTTCTCTTTCAAGTTTGCTTAATCTTTCATTTTAAATCATGTAACTGAATCTTAATCTTCATTAATTCAAGCTTATTAATTATTTCTCATTCTTCATTTCTTAATCTTAATCTTGTGGTTGATTTGGTTAATCATGTAGTTTGCTTAATCTTGTTGATTGATTGATTGATTTGCTATTGAGATTGTTCTTATTGATTTAGTGTGTTTGATGTTTTAGCTTATTGTACTTTTTGATTAATTAGTGTTTAGCTTATTTTTAATTAAGTGTTTTTAATAGTTTAAATCTTTTAAATTCTTTTTTTTAATATTTAGCTTATTTGTGTTTTCATAGTTTTTAATTTGTGGCTTATTAGCTTTTTCTTAAAATCAAATTGGTTAAAGTTTTGGTTAAGTGCTTATTTAGATTTTGCTTATTTTTCTTAATCCAGGTTTAGAAACCCTCTTATTCCGAACTGTTGCTTCTATCAATATTTCGACTTAAGTTTTTCAAACCATATTCCGAATTGCATCAAAATTGTTCATTCCAAATTAGGCATTATAGCACATTCCGGATTACGTTTAAGATACGTATTCTAGATTAGGTTCAAGAAGTGGACATTCCGGATTAAGTCCAAACTCATTCAGAATTATGTGTCTTTTTATTGATTCCGGATTAGAGGTGGAATAAACATTCTGGATTAGCTCAAGTTTTAGCTACTCCAGATTACATTCTTAATCTACATTCCGGATTGAGTGCAAAGTCTCTATTCCGGATTGTGTAGAAATTCTCTATTCCGGATTACATAGAAATTCTTATATTCCGGATTATGCTTGATAACTGTATTCCGGATTAGTTCTGTTGTCCCTAATATATGATGCTTCTATACGATTAATGAAGAAAGAAAGGTAGATATGAGATGAATTTTAGAGAGAGATACTAGAGAGAGAAAAGAGAGAGAAGTGTGTGAACTTGTGAAATATTAGATTAAGAGAAAAATGAATGACCAACCAACCTCTCCTTACATGCAAGGAGAGGTTTATATAGCCTTGCCTACATGTGGCATAATGGGCTATATGATAATGGGCCGGCCTTTCCTTTTGTGCTTTGGTTACTTATGAGTGAACCTTAGCTTAAAGTTAAGCCCGTAATACACGACTAATCTACTACCTATTACAACGTTCTAATATACGATACATAATAAACATATGACCGAGCATTCTTGTTTGACTCAATATTTTGAGGCTAACAATCTCCCCCAATGAGAGGTCATAAACCTTGGTCATTTAGGAAGTTTGTAGAGATTACTAATCTCGCCATAAATGAGTCTTGAACGTGTAACAGTAGTCCTTTTCCTACATGCTGTGATCTTTGAGCCTTTGTCATTGTCTTTCGACTTTGTCTTTAGGCATGAGTATGTGGTTTTGAATCTTTGACTTTGTTGAGTACACCGTGACGCCACCTTCTCGAGACAAAACATAGACACGGACTGAATGGCTTTGACATTCGTCCTAAATCGATATCGTTTTACCTCCGGTCGGTGAAGACTGTTATACGATGTTAAATACCGTACCTGTGATAGGTAGATTCAATTAAGAATCTCCTTGACAGGGTTTCGCGGCTGTACTAGCCGTTCTCTTTACTTGACCGTCTCAAAGCAAGACTGCGAACATAAAGAGTGAATCAATTCGATAAATATCCGCTTGATTAAAGTCGTCAACTCAAATTCCTGGAACAAGTGTGATTCATACAGAATCTTACCATTGTTGCTATCCAGTTGACACAAGCTTGATTCATAAGAATCTCACAAGTCACCTACCGTAGCGCTGTTTGATGTTGACGCTAGAAGGATTTCCATTCGTCACTGTGAATATTAATGAATAACACTCTGAATGTTCTGGCAAGACCATAAAGATATTGCGTAGAAACCTGAAACGAGTTTGAATCAATTAAGAATCAAACCACTGTTGCTTTTCAGTTTTACATATGTTCAATTCATGAAGAATCTTACATATGACCTACCACAGTGCTGTTTGATGTTAACACTGGAAGGATTTCCACTCATCATTGTGAATACTAAGTAGTATCACTCTGAGTGTTCTAGCAATATCACAAGGATATAGCGTATGACTCTCTTAATCTTCATTCGTGTGTCCTAACGAGATTTGATTGATCTCTTGGCTCTAGACTCGATTTGTGCACTTTTAGTGGTCGGAGGCTGGAGCAGATGCCACCTATTCAATATAAACTATCTCGAAGTGAGAAAGTCAATAGAAGTCATGTTTTTCTCCGTGACAATAAAACAAACTTCTTTTGAGAGAAGCTTGAGTAGCTAGGAAAGGGTTGTGCATACATCACTGGGTCCATGATGAGTTTGTCTTCATGATGTGTTAACTCGGTTTCTGCCTAAGTTGTACGGAGGGCTTCTTTATTTACACCCTTTATCCTTATATTTCTTTTTCATTCTTCAACCCCTTCAATGCTTACCAAGACATCATTACTAGCACGTTGTTGTGATTGTTCCAGTGCTAGCATCAGTACTTAGTCGACATTCAGCTACGTTCACATTCTACTCCATCTTTCCTAAGGACTTTGATAGGTGTGAAAACACCCATCCTTTTACCACTTATTTCTTGCTAAAACAAGACCAAAACGCGTATTTAATGTCATTTGTTTGGAATTATGTGTGGTTTGTGTGTTTGTTGTGTTTTCAGAGCCAACCGGATAAATATTGAAGAAAACATGGGATTGCACGGGTTTTATCGAAGAAAAAGACGAAAAGACGAAGTCTATAATCCAAGAGATGCAAAAGATTTGATGTCGATGGGCCTATTTGAAGATTTATCGAAGAAAAGGACCAAAGATGGAAGATTTACATATGTCGAAGAACTCAAGTCTATTAAATGAAGAAATTAAAAGACGAGTTGAATTTATTCGTCGACAAATCCCGAATCGAAATCGAAAACGTCAACTTTTCTGAAAAGACGAGAAGACAAAAAGAAAGGGAGAAAGCCCACTCACCAAACCAAGCCAAGCCCTATAAATACCCTTCCCATTCACATTTTGGAGACTAGTTTTTCTTTTCTGTTTCTTTTCTCCTATTTCATAGGAAACACCATCACCATTAGGGTGTTTGGTGATTTTTATTGTCTTTTGATTCCTTCATGATTATGTAAGTTTAATCTTTCCTTTGTTTGTTTGAATCTTAATCATTAATACAAGTTTCCATTTAATCTTTCTTTCTTCTCTTGTTAATCTAAAGTTCTAAGTTTTTATTTTATTAAGTTTGATCTTCAAAAGTAAGTGGGTTTTATGTTTTTGTTGATTTGATTTGATGTTTACCATTAGTAGATGATTCGTGGTTAAATTGGTTTAAGTTTTGGTTAAAAACTTGGTGGATTTTGATCAAATTCGTGTTAATATTCATTCCCCTGTTCTTCGCATATTTTCTGCTTTCCCAGATTCCGAATGAAGGATTTGGGATAAATATTCTGGATCAAGGTATTGAAAGTCATTCCGGATGAGCTAATCATTCCGGATGAAGGATTTCTGTTTATTATATTCCGGATCAATCTAGTATTCCGAATGAGCATTTTTGCTTAAAATATTCCGAATCGAAAGTTATTCCGAATCAGTTGTTCATTCGAAATAATCAATATTCCAGGTGAACAATATATTCCGGATCAAGTTTTATTCCGAGTAAACTAATTATTCCGAATCAAGCTTCTTATTATTTTATTCCGGATCAACACAATATTCCGAACCAACGTTTTTACTTCAATTATTCCGAATAAACCATGTTTTCCGAATGAAGCATTTTGTTCAGATATTCCGAATCAAGCTCAGCATTCCGAATCAGTGATTATTCCGCATAAAGGGTCATTCTGAATGAAGGTCTGAGAAATATTCCGAACCAAAGCACATATTTCGAGTCAAGCAAATATTCCGGATCAACAGGTATTCCGAATGAAAGGTGCATTCCGAATGAACCAAGATATTCCGAATAAAGCTCATATTCCGAATGAAGGAAGTTTGGTTAAACATTTCGAATGAAGCAGTTTTTAGGTTATTCCGCATGAGTTGATTTATTCCGAGTGAGCCAAATATTTCAAATATTCTGGATCAAGCAATTATTCCGAATCAGCTGTTTTTTCCAAGTTTAGGTATTTTACTGTTTAATTTTAATTCAAGTTTTATTTTCAGTAATTGCTTTTAGTTTAATTTTATTACTTCTCGCACTTATCTTTTAAGTAGATATAGATCAAAAGCTCCCCCTTTTAGTTACCAAGAACAACAATTCCACTTTGAACCGTGATCGATTCGAGAAGATACCGAGAACGAAACAACGACATATATAATTGGGTACGAGCAACACAAAGAAAGATCTTGCAAAAGCAACATTTTTAATTGACTAAAATTCAGTTATTAGACTTCTAATAATCTATTGGATTGTCCCTGGGAAGATCCCTCCGGTTCTGGTTGGATCATAGGACTTAAACCTAACCACCCTTTTGACACCAATAACGTCGTGAATTAAAGATGGTGTGGGTATTTGATCGTCACCATAAAAACCACTTTAAATTCTAACAAAGTGTTTGAAAAACTTTTAACACCTTGCTAGTTTTGTCGTTTCAGAAAAGCTCCCCCTTCACATGTGCATCGATAATCGAAAGTGTTTCGCACATGTAGGTTAGAGTTAAAGTGCTTGAGTATTATATAAGATCACATTTTAATAACATTTTCTCCCCCTATCTCTAATATATAAAATCTTTTGATATTAGAGATACCAAATTTGATTAAAATATATGTTGAAAAATAGTCTTGAAAATCTCCGAGAGAAAGATGTGTTAATCTTTTGCATGAAGTTAAAATGCTCCCCCTCAAAAATTGTTCCAATTGAATTGTCATTGTGAGGATTTGATCCACATTTCACTTTTTGAGGATGGGAGATGTTGAACACACAATTTTTGAAAGATTTTGAATAATCATTGAAAAATTCTTGAAAAAATTGTGTTCAACGCTTTTTGAAAAATCCTATTTCTTTTTGGCGAAGAGGTTTTTCTAAAGCATAAACTTGAGTTCTTTGACTTTGAATGTCTTGACGAATCCACTAAAGTGTAAGAAGATTTCTCTTCTTTTACTGAGGGTAAGGGCACTAAAGCGTACACTCCCCCGTGAATTTAGATCCGGGTTGCAATCTGAAAGTGATTACAAGCCATTGTGTTGAGCTCAAAACGTGGAATGTTTTGTGACAAGCTCAACCCGTGATAGATTGCTCTACCCGTTGTTTGGAAATATTGTCCAAAATAGACAATTTCCTTTATTAAAAGAAGAAATGACATGTTTTGAAAAATATTTACAACTTTCATTCGAGCTTTATGTACACACCCGTGTCGTTATTGAGCGACATTTCTAGGTACGTCCATATTATCGATACTGAAAGACATGTAGAGAAGAATGTTTTTGGATTTTGAAAGATTTTTTTAATTTTGTGTTTTGTTTTTATATGTTTTATATTTTTTATTTTTCTTTTTCAAAGATATTTACAGGTAGATGTTTGATAGATAAATCAAGCAGGCACCTTTGCCAGAATCTCCAGGTCTGCTGGAGTCAAACATCTCATACTAATTTGCCTAACGAGGTACTCAAACCTATCTTTCGACAGAGCTTTCGTAAACAAGTCGCCTAATTGGTAATCTGTTCCAACAAAGTATAGTTCAACGATACCTCTTTCAACTTGTTCCTTTATGAACTGGTATCTGACATCAATGTGCTTCGTGCGGGAATGCTGTACCGGATTACAGGAGATGGCTATGGCCGACTTTGAGTCACAGTACATAGGTACTTTATCAAAGTGGAAGCCATAATCCGTGAGTTGTGTTCTCAACCATAGAACTTGAGCACAACACGCAGATAGAGACACATACTCCGTTTCGGCTGATGAAAGTGACGTGCAATCCTGCTTCTTGGAAGACCATCCCACAAGCTTATCTTGACCTAGAAATTGTGCACCACCAGAAGTAATTTTTCGTGTATCAAGACACCCTGCATGATCAGAATCTGAATAGGCCGTTAGAAAGAAACCGGTTTCCCTCGGATACCAGAGTCCCAAATGAATGGTATTCTTAAGGTACCGAAAGATCCGTTTAACCTCCTTGAGGTGCTTTTCAGTGGGTCGTGCTTGATATCGTGCACAATAGCATGTAGCATGATGAATATCAGGTCTGCTTGCTGTCAAATACATGAGGGACCCGATCATGGAATGATATCTCATTTGATCTATGGGTAATCCCTCCAAGTCAGCATCTAGGGATGTGGTTGATAATGGTGTCCCAACGGGGTCACATGAAGTCATACCATGCTTTTTGATTATCTTTTGACAATACTTAGCTTGGTTTATAAAGATACCACTTGGGGATTGGTGAACTTGAATTCCTAGAAAGAATTTTAGTTCGCCCATCATTGACATTTCAAATTTGTTGTGCATTACTTTTTCAAACCATTTTGAAAGTTTTGGGTTTGTAGACCCGAAAATAATGTCATCAACATAAACTTGCACAAGCAAAATGTCATCCCCATATTTATAAGTGAACAGAGTTAGATCAATGGAACCTTTTGAGAAACCTTTGGATACCAGAATGTTCGAGAGCTCGTCGTACCACGCCCTTGGAGCTTGCTTTAGTCCATATAGTGCTTTGTGGTGACGATACACCTTGTCAGGATAATGAGGATTTACGAATCCTTCCGGCTGCGTGACATAGACTTCTTCCTTCAAAGGACCGTTAAGAAATGCTGTCTTTACGTCCATTTGATAGACAGTGAATCCCTTATGTGCAGCATAAGCAAGGAAAATCCTGACCGCTTCCATACGAGCAACTGGTGCAAACGATTCTTCAAAATCAATTCCCTCTTTCTGGCCATACCCCTTAGCCACTAGCCTAGCTTTTTTCTTGATGATCGTATTCTCTTCATCCATCTTGTTTTTCCAGATCCAACGAAGATTTAATGGAATCACATCGTATGGTCTGTCAACAAGTTCCCAGACTTTAAGTCTTTCAAATTGTTGAAGTTCATCCGTCATCGATTCAATCCAAGCATGATCAGCCATGGCTTCTGATAGGTGTGTAAACACCCATCTTTTCTACCACTTAATTACTACAATAACCGGACCAAAACGTGTATTTTATGTCTTTTATGTCGGAATTATGCGTGGTTTGTGTTTTTGTTGTGATTTAGGACGAAATTGTGAAAAGTGGAGAAAACACGAGAATTCACGGGCATTCACGGCTTTTATTGAAGAAAAAGATGAAAGACGGAGTCGAGAAGTCAAGAGTGGAAAAAGAACGGAAGTCCAAGACCAATTCTGAAGATTTATCGAAGAAAAAGTCAAAAGACGGAAGCTTATCAAAAGCCGAGAAACTCAAGTCTATTTTATTGAAGAAATTAAAGACGAGTTCAAAAGATATCCCGAGCCACAAGTCCTTAAAGTCCAAACTTAAAAGAAAGATGAGAAGAAAAGGACTAATGACGCAATTAATGAAGATTAAATGAAGGAGGGGCTTAATCTTGCAATTAACAAGAAATGAAGGTGGGGAGGAAGCTTCCTAATCCTCCCCTATATATAGTTAGGATTTGTTAATCATTTGTTTTGTTGGCTAACTTGACAAATTAGCTCTTCCATTTTTAATTACCTTGCACCTTTTATTACTTGTCCAATTTAATTACCTTGTCTTGCACTTAATTACAATTTAATTCAAGTAAGTTTTCCTTTTTAATTCTTGTTTTATCTTTATCTTGTTAATCTCATTCTTCCTTTCTTAATCCTTGTGTTGATTTGTTTATGTTCAAGTTCTTTATTTTTGTTGATTTGATTAAAGTGGGTTTTGATTATTTTGATCTTTATTGTTTGACTTATTGATTTGGATTGATTGTTTATGATTTATATTTGTCTATCTATTTGTTTGGTTTAATCTTTTTGTTGATTTGGTAAAGTTTTTGTTTGATCCGTACTTATTTTTCATCCCTTGTTCTTCGTTATACTGCTACTGTTCTTCCCCAGATTCGAGTTCAGCAGATATTCCGAGTAGGAGTTTCGGGCTTTGTGCTTTATTCGGAATTTCTCATATTCCGAATAGGAGTCTTTTTCCGCATAGCAGTTTTGCAGAATTTTGTTATTCGGAATAATATTTTGTTCCGCATAGGGATTTTGAAGAATTTTCTATTCGGAATATCCAGTATTCCGAATAGGGGGATTTTTCCGCATAAGGCTCTTATTCCGAATAGGCTGATCTTTCCGAATAGGGGGGATTTTCCGCATAGACTAGGTTTTCCGCATAGGTGCTGGATTTTCCGAATAGGATTTCTGAATAGCAATTTATTCCGAGTAAGGCTCACATTCCGAATAGGGTGACAATATTCCGCATAGGGAGCATTATTCCGAATAGACTTTTTATTCCGAATAGGTCTTGATATTCCGAATAGGCTGGATTTTCCGAATAGGCTCATTATTCCGAGTAGGACTTTATTCCGAATAGGGACAGCTATTCCGAATAGGGAATTATTCCGCATAGGGTCTAATATTCCGAGTAGGCAAATATTCCGAATAGGGCTATCTTTCCGAATAGGTGACAGTTATTCCGAATAGCATTTATTCCGAATAGGAGTTTATTCCGGATTGGGGAATCTTAGTTTTTAGTTTTCTGCCTTTTCATTCTAGCTCTATTTTTCCTGCCTTTTTCATTAGTCGCACTTTAAGTTAATTTGCCTTAGTTTAAGTTTTAGTTTTAGTTGCGTTTTAAGTTTGCCTTAGTTAGATTTAAGTTTGCGTTATTCACTTTATCGCCCTTTGATTTTAGTCTCGCTTTTTAATACTTGCACTTTATTTTAATTAGACTTAGATTTATTTTAATTGCACTTTTACTTTAATTGTTCTGCACCTTTTATTTTCAACACTACAACGACACATCTTTTGTTCCACCAAAGTTCAACTGAGTCGCGCATTAAACATAAAGTTTTTCAATTCGAAGAGAAATACTTAGAACGAATCTTTTTAATTAGCCAAAAATCGAGTTATCAAATGGCACCGCTGCCGGCTCTTTTCGTAAAGATCAACAGTTTTTTGTGAGAGACACGTTGCTTTTTGGGATCCGTTCACTTGTGAACGTTATTTTTCTTGCATAAAAAATTCATAAAAACCATAAAAATTAAAATTTCAAAAATCCAAAAAGATTTTATCTTTATTGTGTATATATATTGTCTTTGTGTTTGGTTTTGTTTTCTTTTGCATTTTCAGGTGTATGCGTACTAGATCTTCTAATTATCAAGAGCCCGAGCCTCAAGAAGATTTAGATATGGCAGGTGTTAACAACAATAATCAACTACCGCACCTCAATAATAATAATAACAACAACAATGCTCTTCCACAGCCCGACCTTCGGACCATGGAGGAACTTTGTCAACCAACAATGTTTGGACGAGGAGGACCGATTGCGCCGATGCAAATCAACGCTCCTGAGTTTTCGTTGAAGCACCACATGATTCAGCAAGTACAAACAAACCCATTTAGAGGATTGCCTGATGATGATGCCAACAAACACCTCGACAAGTTCATTACAATCACCCAAAGCATGAAGTTGCCTGGGGCCACAATGGATGTTCTCCGCCTACAACTCTTCCCGCATACTTTATCGCATCATGCCGAGAAATGGTTTGATCGTCTCCCGAAGAATTCTATTCACACTTGGGATGACATGACTCAACGCTTTTTATCGCGCTACTTTCCACCATCCATGGTCACAAGCCTTCGCAATCAGATCAGCGGTTTCATGCAAGATCCCGATGAATCTCTTTTTGATGCATGGGAGAGATATAATGTCTTGATCGACCGTTGTCCAAACCACAACATGCTTCCGGTCACCTTGATCGATACTTTCTACAACGGATTGACTTTTCGAGATCGTGATACGATCAATGCAGCCGCCGGTGGCACATTCATGAAAAGGAGACCCGAGGAGTGTAGAGAGTTAATTGAAAACATGACTACTCATCATAAGAACTGGGATTCCTCTGCTTCTTCCAGAAACAACACGAGAGTCAATGTCTCTTCTACCTCAGCAAACCCTGAGATGACCGAACTCACCCGCATGATGGCTGAAATGAGCAAAAGTATTACGCTTCTCGCTTCCAACCAACAACAACAACAAGTTAAAGCGGTTGCTAATCCTTGTGAAACATGTGGCGGTCCTCACTCATACACCGATTGTCCGTCGACACAAGGACATCCGGAAAATGTGTATGCAGCTTACGGTAATTATTCACCGGAAAATTACCAAGCTAGACAACAAGGGGATAGAAATCTGCTGAGCTACCGTTCCAACAACTACCTTTCACCCGGTTTTTCTCCTCAAAACCAAAATCCCGCCAATAACTACAATAGAAGCCACCAAATCCCACCTCGTGCTTCTAACCCTTATCAACCACCCACCCAACAACACCCACCCATTAATCCCGATGTTGACACAATCATGAGAACTCAAGGTGAGCAAATCAAGAATCTACAGAGCCAAATAATTAATTTGAAAGGAGATATCTTGAAGCAAGGTAATGACATCAGAACCGAGGTTCGTGATAATCTTCAATCTTCTTTCATCACTCAAACAACTGAATTAAAGAATCTGCTGGCTAGTTTCTTGCCCGAAGCTCAACCTTCTTCTTCTTCTGGTTCTCTACCTTCAAACACCGTCACCAATCCGCGAGCTAATGTGAGTGCTATAACTACGCGTAGTGGAATTACCATTGTCAATCCACCTGATTCACCACCATCATCTACACCTCCTCCACCACCATGTATCCCTACTCCTCTTACACTTAGTGATAGTACACCATTACCGTCTCCGCCTCGTCATGACGATGTATCTCGGAAGGACCCGTCAACATCACAACCTTCACCAACTACACCTCCACCCAATCCTTATCAACCCAGAATCCCATACCCTTCTCGCATAGGCAAGACCAACGAGCTAACCAAGAATGACTGTAATGTCATGAAATATGTGGATATGCTATCTAAAATGACCATCAACATTAGCCTTGTTGAAGCACTTTCCCACATGCCAAAATTCGTCAAAGCATTCAAGGAATTGCTTAGCAAGAAGGAGAAGCTCATTGAACTCGCCAACACACGCTTAAATGAAAACTGCTCTGCAGTTCTTCTTAGAGAACTTCCGGAAAAGCTTGGAGATCCCGGTCGTTTTGTGTTGCCTTGCGTGTTCAACAAAACTGAAGAATTTACTGCCCTTGCTGATCTCGGGGCCAGTATTAATTTGATGCCACTGAGTGTTTGGAAAACACTATCATTGCCCGACCTCATTCCAACAAAGATGACTCTCGAACTTGCAAATCGCACTCTCGCTTACCCCGTTGGTATAGCCGAAGATGTGTTTCTTAAAGTTGGCACATTTACTTTTCCGGTTGACTTTGTCGTAGTTGATTATGAAATGGACCCTCGTATTCCTTTAATACTTGGTCGGCCATTCTTGAGAACCGGACGTGCTTTAATAGATGTGGCCGAAGGTGAGTTAATCTTACGAGTCGGGGATGATTCTAAAGTTTTTAAAATGGGAAAGCTTACAGGCAAATCCTTTGGAGGCCGAGAATCAGTGAATATGATAAATGTGCTCGATGACTTTACCGTCTACGATAATCCTTTATTCGAGTCTTCCACTGATAATCCACTCTTTGAAGATGATGTGGATGATTCTCTCCCTACTTTGGACGCTTCTCCCATTTATGATTCATCACCGGTCTTTGATGCTTATGATGATGATGATTCTAGCTCAGATTCGGATGATTTTGATTGTACTTCTGAGTATCCAGAGCTGCCCACATTCGATGATTTTGATGAGGCTGATACTCTATCGAGCGATTCTTCACATGATGAAGATCCTCCGCCATCACTCGATCCTACTTTGGATAATTACTCATTCGAGGACGATTTCTCTGAATTTCTCAACACATACTTCCCTCATGAGAGTGATGCACCTCCTTTGGACTTTGAAGATTATCGTCTTGATCCTACTTTGGATTTGAAGAGCATTTTGTCCAAAGAGAAGAAACCGCTTGACACCGAAATCCGTTGCACGTATGATTTAACACCTCTTTGTCCCCCTTCTGAGGACGAGGTTGTGCTTCTTTGCGGATCTTCTTCACACTCGGCTGAGCCAGAGTGCTATTTTCCCCTGAAGGAAAAGGTGTTCGACCCCGGTATTGAAGTCTTTACGCCATCTCAGTATCCACCTGATGAAATAAAAGGAAATATCTTTGGAAATTTTGAAGACATGCTTGCTCCACTTCAACTTTGCTTCCACCGTGCTCCATCGCTGCTTAAGGGAACCTTGCCATTTCTCTTTTGGCTTGCCTTGTTCGCCTTAAGCTCGTTCTTATTGATGGATGAAAACTATGTCTTTGATCCTGGTGGATTTGTTTCATGCTACTTCCGTTGATGATCAAGGTCGAGTCAGGCTCACGACTCGGTTAACAAAAATCAAGCGCTTCTTGGGAGGCAACCCATGCATCTATCTTTCCGCTTTCTTTACCATAAGTGTAGGGGGGACCCCTTGGATTGCTATTTCCTCTCCTCACTTCTTAATCAAGGATTCGAGCTTCACTGATCCATTCTTGATGATTCTTGACGATCCGTGATTCCGTGTTCTACTTCTTCCCGGTTCTATCCTAAACACTTTTCGATTCACTATTTTATATTTTCTCAATATTAAAATAGGAATCTCTTTAGTTGTCTTTTCCTTAGCGAGATTTAAACAACGTGCACAATGTCCTAAGTGTAGGGGAGTTTACTTCCCCATGCTTAAACATTGAGGACAATGTTTATCTTAAGTGTAGGGGGGACTTCTATCGAAGTTAAGTGGTCTTTCCTTGTATTTGTCCTCATTTTAACCGGAAAATCAATTTTTCGACATTTTTCAAAATTTTTGATCTATTTTGGCCTATTAGTTTTTCCCTTTCGTATAGCTATTTTCTTTCTTTGCTTGAATAAATGTTTAATAAGTGGTTTAATTTTCAAGCGTTGTGAATCTTTTGACTCAATCCGGGTTTACTCTAGCTAGTATCCTTAACGTGTTTAAATCAAGTTTTGCTAGGCTTTTATATAGGGAGCTATAAAACGCGAAAGTCTTAACTCTCACGGGTTAAGAACAAGAACTTTTCGCAAGTTCCTATAATTGATCCTAGAGAGTCGTTTATCAAGGGAACTTTAAGACGCGATTTCTAAACTTGAAAGAGTCTAAGAATTTGCAAGATCCTATAGGCGACTCGAAAACCCAAAACTTTGAATTAATAGGCTAAGTATCCACGAGTCTCATTACTTGAGATTTTAAACTGTGGAGAACGAGAGATGATAGAGCCAATCATAAGTTCGATATTCTTTCGTGAATTTATGTGAGTTAATTATGAGCCTATTCTCCCATTACTTGCTAATAAATTTATCTGCTAATAAATAAGGTTGTACGATTTGAAAAGTTACTTAGCTTCTAGCCCCAGATCGTTTAAAAGTTGCTCGGTAATGACGAGAGTTCATAGCCAAGGCATAACTTATGAAGCGGGGCGCGAAGATTGGCGAGTCCGAAAAGGCCCTAACAAGGCATGAGGGCTATGTTTTGTTGCTAAAGATCCAAAAGTGATGTGAAGAATCATTTATCGAAAATCAATATGAAGGATCGAGACACACGACGAAAAGCAAAAACTCCCAAAAAGTCATGGAGAAGTGTATCCAAAAAGACCCTAACAAGGTATGAGGATAAATAGATCCAAGTCAATAAAGAAGGCGGATCGTTGTATATCAAAATCCAAAATAAAGATTGGAGAAAAATGAAGAAGTCGTGGTCCATATATGAAGAATCTCCCAAACATTCCAAGTGAAGAAATTCCAATTATGAAGAGAAGACCATTATTTCATGAACGTCTCTCAAGATTTGAAGTATGAAGTCGCTGCCAAATATCGGCCCGAGAAAGGTCTCAAATCGCGAACCAAGTTATGCCAAGATATGAACTTTTTGATATCCCGAGAAGCAGTTTTAAAAGATTTGGTCCTTTAGCTAACTATTGATTAAATCGTGCACTTTATTTTCAGACTAAATAATTATCGAAATAAGTCAAACAATGCATCTTCGTGATCATTCAAGACAAATAATAAAATATAAGAGATACCCATAGGAATACGGGAGTCTAAGTGAATAATTGGCCCACATGAGTTCGTGTTAGTTTACTAACTTATAATAGCAATGATCTCGTTTTTAAGCTTGGTTTGGAGAAAGTGAAAAGTTGAGGATGATGATTATTCATGACATTTTCAAAACCCAAGGTATGCTTTTAATTTCTTTGCTTTGCATTTTTATAATTTTCTATCTCTTTAATAAAGGCCAACGTGGATTGATTATGATGAAAAGTGTAAACATGCTTTGTAACTAATGCATTACATGAGGACATTGCAATGGTCAAGTGTAGGGGATTTGATAGGTGTGTAAACACCCATCTTTTCTACCACTTAATTACTACAATAACCGGACCAAAACGTGTATTTTATGTCTTTTATGTCGGAATTATGCGTGGTTTGTGTTTTTGTTGTGATTTAGGACGAAATTGTGAAAAGTGGAGAAAACACGAGAATTCACGGGCATTCACGGCTTTTATTGAAGAAAAAGATGAAAGACGGAGTCGAGAAGTCAAGAGTGGAAAAAGAACGGAAGTCCAAGACCAATTCTGAAGATTTATCGAAGAAAAAGTCAAAAGACGGAAGTTTATCAAAAGCCGAGAAACTCAAGTCTATTTTATTGAAGAAATTAAAGACGAGTTCAAAAGATATCCCGAGCCACAAGTCCTTAAAGTCCAAACTTAAAAGAAAGATGAGAAGAAAAGGACTAATGACGCAATTAATGAAGATTAAATGAAGAAGGGGCTTAATCTTGCAATTAACAAGAAATGAAGGAGGGGAGGAAGCTTCCTAATCCTCCCCTATATATAGTTAGGATTTGTTAATCATTTGTTTTGTTGGCTAACTTGACAAATTAGCTCTTCCATTTTTAATTACCTTGCACCTTTTATTACTTGTCCAATTTAATTACCTTGTCTTGCACTTAATTACCATTTAATTCAAGTAAGTTTTCCTTTTTAATTCTTGTTTTATCTTTATCTTGTTAATCTCATTCTTCCTTTCTTAATCCTTGTGTTGATTTGTTTATGTTCAAGTTCTTTATTTTTGTTGATTTGATTAAAGTGGGTTTTGATTATTTTGATCTTTATTGTTTGACTTATTGATTTGGATTGATTGTTTATGATTTATATTTGTCTATCTATTTGTTTGGTTTAATCTTTTTGTTGATTTGGTAAAGTTTTTGTTTGATCCGTACTTATTTTTCATCCCTTGTTCTTCGTTATACTGCTACTGTTCTTCCCCAGATTCGAGTTCAACAGATATTCCGAGTAGGAGTTTCGGGCTTTGTGCTTTATTCGGAATTTCTCATATTCCGAATAGGAGTCTTTTTCCGCATAGCAGTTTTGCAGAATTTTGTTATTCGGAATAATATTTTGTTCCGCATAGGGATTTTGAAGAATTTGCTATTCGGAATATCCAGTATTCCGAATAGGGGGATTTTTCCGCATAAGGCTCTTATTCCGAATAGGCTGATCTTTCCGAATAGGGGGGATTTTCCGCATAGACTAGGTTTTCCGCATAGGGGCTGGATTTTCCGAATAGGATTTCTGAATAGCAATTTATTCCGAGTAAGGCTCACATTCTGAATAGGGTGACAATATTCCGCATAGGGAGCATTATTCCGAATAGACTTTTTATTCCGAATAGGTCTTGATATTCCGAATAGGCTGGATTTTCCGAATAGGCTCATTATTCCGAGTAGGACTTTATTCCGAATAGGGACAGCTATTCCGAATAGGGAATTATTCCGCATAGGGTCTAATATTCCGAGTAGGCAAATATTCCGAATAGGGCTATCTTTCCGAATAGGTGACAGTTATTCCGAATAGCATTTATTCCGAATAGGAGTTTATTCCGGATTGGGGAATCTTAGTTTTTAGTTTTCTGCCTTTTCATTCTAGCTCTATTTTTCCTGCCTTTTTCATTAGTCGCACTTTAAGTTAATTTGCCTTAGTTTAAGTTTTAGTTTTAGTTGCGTTTTAAGTTTGCCTTAGTTAGATTTAAGTTTGCGTTATTCACTTTATCGCCCTTTGATTTTAGTCTCGCTTTTTAATACTTGCACTTTATTTTAATTAGACTTATATTTATTTTAATTTCACTTTTACTTTAATTGTTCTGCACCTTTTATTTTCAACACTACAACGACACATCTTTTGTTCCACCAAAGTTCAACTGAGTCACACATAAAACAAATAAAGTTTTTCAATTCGAAGAGACATACTTAGAACGAATCTTTTTAATTAGGTAAAAACCTAGTTATCAGCTTCTTTGATGTTTTTCGGTTCAGCTGTACTCACTGCGAGTGCGAACATACAAACATCGCCATCGGTTGCGAGTTGTCGTCTTGTACGAACAGGCTATGAAGGGTTTCTAATTACATGAACCAAAGGATGATCTCGGGTCCAATGATGTGTTGAAGGATGTCGTTGGTAGAATGTATGCATATTTGACGGATCAACATGGCGAGTAGAAGACTCTCCAGTTTCGTGTACAAGTGTACCGAATGGGTTGATAAATTCGTCTTCATCAGATAATGCATCGTCTGCTTGATTTGTATTCTTTGGAGCAATGACAGTAGTTGTGGATGTTGTAGGATCGATTGCTGAAGTGATATTCTGAGGATGTAAATCTGCAGCAACCCGTGTTGAAGTAGATGAAGTTGTATCTTGTTGTTGACGATGATCGGTATCATCATTCTTATCATGAGTGACAGCGGAAGACTTCGATACAACTTGTTTCTCCCCCGTGAAATATTCATCATACATTGGTCCATATAACATTTCCAACTCTTCAATAGTCGTGTCGACTGTCATATCAGCTCTAGGAACATTTTCTGGAACCAGCGTTGAACTTGACGGTTCATTGCTGTGGTCTTGAGTTTCAAGTTCCGTGCGGTTGTGAACGGAAGTCGTTTGTCGTCGTGGATCGGGACTTAAACTATTTTGTTCAAGTGTCATTTCTTGTAATTCATCAAATCTGACATGAATAGTTTCGGCTATCAATTTTGTTCTCTTGTTGTACACTCTATATCCCTTAAACTGAGTTGCATATCCCACTAGAATGCAGGCATCACCTTTCTCTTTCATCTTGTCCAGATTTTCACCATCTAGAATAATGTAGCACGTACATCCAAAAACGTGAAAGTGTTTGAGTGAAGGTTTTCGATCATGAATTATGTGATATGGTGTCTTTTCGTGTCTTGGGATAATTAAGGAGCGGTTTTGTGTGTAGCATGCGGTTGACACGGCTTCGGCCCAAAAGTATAGTGGAAGTTTTGAAGCAGATAATAATGTTCGAGCAGCCTCAACTAAAGTACGGTTTCGTCTTTCAACAACGCCGTTTGGTTCGGGTGTTCGAGAAATAGATGTTTCATGTTCAATTCCTTCGACTTCAAAGTAGTTTCTCAGATTTGAATTCAAAAACTTTGTACCTCTGTCAGTACGAACCACTCTAACTTGAGCTTGAAGACCACGTTGTATCAGTTTAAGGAAGCTGATGAGAACTTCGGGTGCTTCATCCTTTGGCCTCAAGAAGTGAGTCCATGTGTACCTTGAGTAATCATCGACAATTACCAGAATATATTTCTTCCCATTGATACTTTGAACACGCATGGGACCACACAGATCCATATGGAGAAGATCTAACCGTCCTTTAGAGCTTGGTGTGGTCTTTGTTTTGAAGCTACTTCGTTTAGCTTTACAAAGCTCACAAGAAGAACAAAGATGATCTTTGATGAATTTCAAACTTGGAAGGCCTCTCACAATATCTTTCTTGGAAAGCAAGTTGATGGTATCAAAGTTGAGATGAGAAAGACGTTGATGCCATAACCATGCCTGAGTCGTGGAAGATTTAGCCATGAAGCAAATTGGAGTTGATGAAGTTGTGTCTTGAAGTGAAATTGTGTAAAGATCAGTACCCCGTGTACCTGTAAGTAAGTCATTCCCATCATAATCACGAACAAAACATGTCTTCTTTCTGAAAGCAACCTCCAAATCCGCATCACAAAATTGACCAACCGAGAAAAGATTGTGATTGAGCCCTTCGACGTAGTATACCCTTTTGATTGTAATATTCCCTTAAACCAAATCTCCATATCCTAGGATCGGTGCAAACTGATCATTTCCGAATCGGACCGTACCTAGGAACTTCTCCACGAAGTTAATTAGAAGCTTGAGATTCCCCATCATGTGCTTGGTGCATCCGGAGTCCAGTATGAAGAGAATTATTTGTATCACCTGCAGAAGAGTTAGAACACGATGGAGCTTTTGCTAAATTGGATACCACAGTAGTTGTGATAGTAGAATCATTAGTGTCCTTATCAACATTTAAAGATAAACTAACACTCGTTTTCACATTTTATGTCCTAGCTTTCGACATCCATTTATATCCTGGAGGACACTGATTAGCAAACCACCATTTCCAAGACTTGCTAGAAGACTCATATAATTCCTTAATTTTGCTTCTAGGGTTCTTAGTGGTGGAGTCTGATGCATTACTTTTCTTAGTGGGGGTTGCACCATAATGGTTCACTTTGCGTTTGGGTTTTCTAGCACTAATAGGCATCGCAGTTTGCTTCTTAGTTCTAGTATTTACGCCTTTGACATTATTCGAAACACAAAGAGCATGATTAGCATTAGCACACTTTCCACATTTCACACAAACAAACTTAACATTCAAAGCATTCAAAGTCGAATCATTCAAATCGCCATTACACGCGATTCTAGACGTTTTATTCTTAGAAACATTGAAAATCCTAGGGTGGTCTTCTACTGTCTTCATCTTCCCTTGACTTTTGTTTGCCAAACCTTTTCATTCCTGCGAGTGCTCTTAAGCTGAGGCCGGCTAACACTATCAGTGGGGATTACTCCTGTAGTAAAAGACACACGTCTATTAGTGTTTCTAGAAGTCTGAGGTGATTGACTTTCTTTGTTTTGTGTAGGTTTAGTAGCCAATCTATACATCCCTGGTTTAATCACATTATTGTGCTTAACGCTTGGTGCTATGACATTTCTTATGCGTTGATTCTGTGGTAACCTTTCCTTTCCATCCATCTTGGGGGCAAACACAGGTTTTGCAAATGAGGAATTTGATAAAGCAGATGGTTTTCCCAATATAGAGGATCTATTCACTTTAGAGGCATTGGGTTGTCTAACAACAGGTTTCTTAACGCTAGGTTCCACAACTTTCCCACCCATCTTAGCAATGAGTTTCTGCAACTCTGCTATCGTTGTTTCCCTGTCTTGTAACTGAGCTTTCAACCCTTTAATTTCCAAATTCAGTTCATTCATTTCTCGAAACGTTATGGAAATTTTTTCTTGAAGTTATTATCATGTGGAAAACGACCAACGTCTTTTTGCAAAGCAAGTTCAAGAGAATGACAATGTTTTTGAAGGAAATCAGTTTTGTGTTGAAGTAACTCAAAAGCCTTTTTATCAACATTTTCTTTATGTTTCGAAAGCTCAAGTTCAAGACGCTCACATTCTTTGATTTTATCAAGATATTTGCATGCAACATCAAAATATTCATCGATATCAGCACAAGATTGAAGAGTAACACACAAAATATCTTTGGAGAGACATTCTTCTAAGAGTTAATCATATTTATCTGAGAAAACGGACTTGTCCATTTGAAGATCGTCAATTTCTTTCTCAATAGACTCAACATATTTTAAATCATCAAACATTTCAGACCGAATTAATCTTTCAAATTCAAGCATATTTTCTTTTAATGTGGTCGTGTTCGGTATTAAGATTTGTTTGATAAGCACAGTTATATCTTGAGGAATTGGTTTTTCCACTCGTCATTTTCACGTTGTTTCCATTCATTGTCAACAATGGATTTAATATTATCAATGTAATGTTGTAGAAACCCAAATGTCTGCCTACTCTTGCTTTTAGAAGCGTCAAGAGGCAAGTAGTTGATAAACTTAGAAACGTTTGTTTTCTTAGTAGCAAAAGCTTTCTTCCATTGAATTCTTCTTTGTTTTCATTCTAAAAACAATTCCTCACGAGACTTTTGTTTTTGTGTAGTGAAAAGACCATATAGACTATTCTCATAAGCATAATTGTATGGTTTCACAAACTCTTTATTGACCGGTGATCTACTCTCCTCTTCCCAAAGGGATGTCTCATCATAAACAAGAGGATATTCAGGATCGGTCCATTCGGGCTCATCCATATAAATGCGCGGGTTCGCAGCTTGAGCTTGGGCAAGATAATCAGGACTGGCAAAGCTAGCTTGACCCTTAAACATGGACGGAGGTGCTAACATTCTTACGGTTTGAATAGAGTCATGCGTTTTATAAACAACTTTCTTCAAAAATTCGACTTGTTTTTCTAGTTCCGTTACTTTTTCAGTATCTTTTTCATGTCGACTTTTGAAATCTTGTTTTAACGTTTCAACCTCTTGTTTCTTAACATCAAGAATTCTATCAGACTCAGTGTTATCCATCGAAAGCCGTTGTTCAAGTTCGTTAACTCTTTTTTTACTTGACCTAAAAATTTTAACTCTTTTTTTTTCTTTTTTTTAATCTTCGTGTAAACTACGTTCCGAGACTAGTCTAGATAGTGGCTAAGTCTAAAAAATACTCGAACGAAATTTAGATGTCCATCGCAATGTCACCCATCGCACTCTTAGATCGCACTCTGATCGCACTCGGATCGCACTCTGATCGCACTCTAATCGCACTCTGATTGTACTCTATGATCGTAGTCTGATCGCACTCTGATCGTACTCCTAGATCGTAGTCTGATCGCACTCACCTATCATACTCTTTGATCGCAGTCTTGGATCGTAACAAGTGATCGTACTCTTGGATCGTACTCACTTGATCGTATTGGTGATCGTATCCAACGTTCGTATCCTGTGATCGTACTTAGCAATCGCACTCCTTGATCGAAGCCTGGATCATAGTGAGCTATCGTAGTCACAGATCGTAACGTGGATCGTACTTGTGATTGCAGTTAGATCGTAGTATTAGATCGTGACTATGGATCGCAAGTAGAAACCCCCAGGGTTTATGCAATCACAAAATCAGATCGTACCCCAAAAAATAAGCCGAGACTTAAGAGCAACAAGAAAGAATGGATTTTTACCTTGGAATTCATGAATCTAACCAAACGAAAGTAACCAAAATCTTACCACACGTATTAAAGATGTAGAGATGAATAGAGGGAGATTTAGAGCACGAAAAACACAAGAAAAAACTTGAATCCGTAGATTTTATGGTAAAATCACACGAACTAAGTAGAAAATCAACAACGAATCACAAAACTACCCCATGGCGATTGATACCAATTTTCGTCCCTAATATATGATGATTCTATACGATTAATGAAGAAAGAAAGGTAGATATGAGATGAATTTTAGAGAGAGATACTAGAGAGAGAAAAGAGAGAGAAGTGTGTGAACTTGTGAAATATTAGATTAAGAGAAAAATGAATGACCAACCAACCTCTCCTTACATGCAAGGAGAGGTTTATATAGCCTTTCCTACATGTGTCATAATGGGCTACATGATAATGGGCTGGGCTTTCCATTTGGGCTTTGGTTACTTATGAATGAACCTTAGCTTAAAGTTAAGCCCGTAATACACGACTAATCTACTACCTATTACAACGTTCTAATATACGATAATAATAAACATATGACCGAGCATTCTTGTTTGACTCAATATTTTGAGGCTAACAAGTTCCAAAGCTAGGATTCCGGATTGTTTGTAAGATTTGCATTCCGAATTAAGTTCAAAAATTGGATTCCGAATTAGTTACATATTTTGGCATTCCGACTTGTGTTTTGTTCTAGTTTTCCCGAATTAATTTTAAACATTTATTTTCCCGCCATTTTTATTAAGTTTAATTCAGTATTGTCTTATCTTAGTTTATTTTCAAATTTACTTTTTATTAAGTTTTAAACTTGCTTTATTTCTCTTATATTTTGTCATTTGCTTTTAAAGTTTTAATTTTTAATTAAAATAGCTCAACGACATTTGTTTTTTACACCAAGAACAACTAAGTCGCACTTTTAAACCGTGATCATTTCGAATCGAGTCTAGAAGATTTCAACTTTAATAAAATCTAGTTATTAAAATGGCGCCGTTGCCGGCTCTTTTCGTGAAGATTAACGTTCTTTGTGAGAGACGCGTTAGATTTTAGGATCCGTTCACTTTTGAACGTTATTTTTCTTGCAAAATTTTCAAAATTTTTAAAAAATCCTAAAAATAAAAAATTTCAAAAATCCAAACATTTAAAAATCATTTCTTTTTCACAAAGTTTTGCACCAAAAAAATATTTTCTTTTCACGTTAACTTTTTTTCTTCTATTTCTTTGCTATTCTATTCTTTTGTAGGTGTATGCGTACCCGTTTACGCAAGAGGAAATCCATGCAAGCCGTTATCATCGAGCCTCCTGTTTGTAACACAATGGATAACCGTCCAATGATCAAGCTCTTGCAATCACATTTTGAAGGCAATGAAGATGCGATTGTGGTTCCGGCTATTGATGCAAATAACATCAAGCTCAAGACCGGTTTTATACAAATGGTTTCTGCAACACCTTGCTTAGGCCACACTCATGATGATCTGCACGATCACATCAAAAGGTTTGTTCACTTAACCAATACCGTGAAATACAATGGGGTCTCACAAGAGGCAATTCGTTTGCTCCTCTTTCCTTTCTCTCTCGAGGGACAAGCCCGGACTTGGCTTGATAAGGAACCACCCCAAAGTATTACAACATGGGCGGACCTTGAGATCAAATTTATCAATTACTTTTTCCCACCCTCACGTACTACCGCTTTGGCGAATGACATTATTAATTTTGAACAAAAGTACGGTGAGACGTTTAGTGAATCTTAGGATCGTTTTAAGGAACTTTTAAGAAAGTGTCCACAACACGGTTTTATAAAGGTGCATCAAATTAATACTTTTTATAATGGATTAAGTTTGAATGACCAAGATTCACTAAATAGTACTTCGGGGGGTAATATTCTTGTTAAATCAATTAATGAGGCTTGGGCTATCATTGAAAACAAAGCCAAAGTCTAAACCAAGAGTGTTAGGGCTATTATGGCTAGTGCTAGTGAGAGTGAGTTGACCAATCATATTAAGGAACTTACTTCAGCAGTAAAACAACTTGCTTTAAGAGATAACTCTCCTAATCAACATGCCCATGCTCTTAATATAACTTGTGAAACTTTTGGTGGGCCACACTCTTATGGTAATTGTGATAAAGCTTATGATCAATCTCACGGGGAAGTGTATGCTTACAACAACACGGAGATGGTTCATTTCAAGCCTAATGTCAATGTTAATCACTTGTCCTATAACTCGACGAATTACTTGGCTCCACCCGGTTTTCAACAAAGACCACACCCACCCACCCATAACAACCAAGGGCCACCAAGAGCAAATTTTCAACAAAATACAAACGTGAGGGGCTACAATGCAAACCAAGGCAATTATCAAATGCAAAATCAAGGCTTTCAAAACCAAGGTTTCAATCCTCAAGGTTTTCAACCATATAACCAATACCCAAACCAAGGTTTTCAACAACAAGGGTTCAATCTACCTCATCCGCACAAGGACTTGATTCTACAAAAATTAACCGATCATGATCGAACCATGAAAGAAATGCAAGAGTCCACGAATAGGAAATTCGTTCAAATGTTTCAAACCCTTCGTCCCCAAGGTGCTCTTCCTTCTACAACCGAAACAAACCCTAGAGCTAATGTGAGTGCTATTACTACACGCAGTGGAGCAACTTTGGTAGGACCATCTATCCCTCCCCCAGTTACTCCGTCTACACCTCCTCCACCCCCATTTATCCCTACTACTACCACGCCTAGTACTAGTTCTACATTACCGTCTCCACCTCTTGCTGATGAAGTACCCAATAAAAACCCTTCAACATCTCAACCTTCACCTTGTACACCTACACCTCTTAAACCTAATATTCCTTATCCTTCTCGGTTAGAGAAGTGCAAATTGCTCACTAAAGAGGATGCTCAAGTTACTTCCTATTTGAAGATGATCTCCCAAATGAACTTTAACATTAGCCTTGTTGAAGCACTTGTCCAAATGCCGAAATTTGTCAAAGCATTCAAGGAAGTGCTTAATAAGAAGGAGAAGATGGCCGAGTTTGTCAACACCCGCTTAAATGAAAAATGTTCTGCAGACCTTCTTAAAGAACTCCTAGAAAAAATTGGAGATCCCGGTCGTTTTGTGCTACCTTGTACATTTTCCAAAGTCGAAGAATTTACTGCCTTAGCCGATCTCAGGGCAAGTATCAACTTAATGCCATTAATTGTTTGGAAGAAGTTATCATTACCCGACCTTACACCAACACGGATGACTCTTGAACTAGCAAATCGAACTCTTGCTTACCCCGTTGGTATTGCCGAAGATGTTTTTGTTAAACTTGGTACCTTCACTTTTCCGGTCGATTTTGTTGTTGTTGATTATGAAATGGACCCTCGTATTCAGTTAATACTTGGACGGCTATTCTTGAGAACCGGAAAAGCTTTAGTCGATGTTTCCGAAGGTGAATTAATTTTAAGGGTCGGAAATGATCAACAAGTTTTTAAGATGGGGAAGATTACAAGCAAATCAAATAGAAAAGAATCGTCGAAAATGATTGATGTTCTTCAAGACGAGCTTGTTACAACTCCTTTGGAAAGTACAAAGCTTGATGATTTTGTGCTACATGACAATCTTCTTTTCGAGACTTGCTATGATAATCCACTTTTTCAAGACCATTTGGACGATTCTAATGATTCTCTTTCCAATTTGGATGCCCCAAGAACCTATGATGCTCCGCCAATCTATGATGAATATGATGATGATTCTTTTTCTGATTTGGATGATTATGATGATTTTTCTTTTGAGTATAAAGACATACCAACTTATGATGACTTTGATGATGTTGACACTCTTTCGAGTGATTCTTCAAATGATATGTATCCTAATGATGATCTTGCTCCTATTTTTGATGAGGATCCGCCACCAACAACTCTTGATGCTACTTTAGAGGATTACTCATTTGAGGAAGATTTTGCTACCTTTCTCAACACCTACTTTCCTAATGAGCATGATGCTCCTCCTTTGGACTTTGATTATGGTCTCTACCCTCCTTCGTATGTCAAGAAACCCGTTTCAAAGGAGAAGAAACCAGACGACACCAATATCCGTAGTACTTATGTCTTGATACCACTCTTCCCACCTTCTTCGGATGAGATTGTGCGGTTTATGGGCGAATCTTCAAGGTCTACTGAGTGTCAGTCTTATTTTACCCTAAAGGAAAAGGTGTTCGATCCGGGTATCACAATTTTTAAGCCATCTCAGTATCCATCTGATGAAATAAAAGGTAAGACTTTTGGAAAGAACGGAGCTATGCTTTCACTTCATTATACTTTCTACCACCGTGCTTAACTTTTGCTTAAGGGAACCTCGCCTACTCTTCTTTGGCTTGTGTTGTTCACTTTAAGTTTGTGCTACTTGATGGATGAGAACCATTTATTTGACCCCGGTGAATGTTCTTCAAGATTCTTACCATTGTAATCAAGGTCGAGTCAGGCTCACGACTCGGTGAACAAAAACAAGCGCTTCTCGGGAGGCAACCCGATGATCTATCCTTTTTCTCCATTTTTATAATAAGTGGAGGGGGAGACCCTAGTATGTGTTTGTTGTTTTCTTTCTTATGATGTGCAGGGATTTGAGCTTTCAAAGTTCCACTTTTGATGACCCGTGATTCCGTGTACCCGTCTTCCCGGTTCTATCCTAAACCTTTGATTCACTATTTTATCACTTATTTTGCAATATGAATCACTTTAGTTGTCTCTTCTTTAGCAAGATTTAAACAACGTGCACAGTGTCCTAAGTGTAGGGGAGTTTACTTCCACATTATTAAACATTGAGGAAAATGTTTATCTTAAGTGTAGGGGGACTTCTATCGAAGATAAGTGGGCTTTTCCATCAATTTGTCCTCATTTTAACCGGAAAATTGATTTTTCGACATTTTTCAAAAATTTTGAACTATTTTGGCCTAGTAGTATTTTCCTTTGTTATTATTATTTTCTTTCTTTGATAAAATGGTTTTAATGAGTTTAGATATCTTTGATATATTAGGCCCGTCGTAAATATTTTGACTCAACCCGAGTTTACTTATTTGAGTTTACTCTAGCCAGTATCCTTAACGTGTTTAAATAAAGTTTTGCTAGACTTTTATGTAGGGAACTTTAAAACGCGAAAGTCTTAATTCATACGGGTTTAAGAACAAGAACTTTTTGCAAGTTCCTATAATTGATCCTAGAAAGTCGTTTATCAAGGGAACTTTAAAATGCAAATTCTAAACTTGAAAAGTCTAAGAAGTTGCAAGATCCTATAGATGACTTGAAAACCCAAAAGTTTGATTTAATAGGCTAAGCATCCACGAGTCTCATTCCTTGAGATTTTGAATTGTGGAGAACGAGAGATGATAGAGTCAATTATAAGTTTTGTATTCTTTCATGAATTTATGTGAGTTAATTATGAGCTTTTTCTCCCATCGCTTGTTAATAAATAATTGCAATAAATAAGGTCGTACGATTTGAAAAGTTACTTAGCTTCTAGCACAAGATCGTTTAAAAGTTGCTCGGTATTAATTAGAGTTCATAGCCAAGGCATAACTTATTGAAGCGGGATGCGAAGATTGGCGAGTCCGAAAAGGCCCTAACAAGGCATGAGGGCTACATTTTGTTGCTAAAGATCCAAAGTGATGTGAAGAATCATTTATCAAAAATCAATATGAAGGATCAAGACACACGACGAAAAGAAAATATTCCCCTAAAGATCATGGAGAAGTCTATCCGAAAAGACCCTAACAAGGTATGAGTATAAATAGATCCACGTCCAAAAAGGAGGCGGATCGTTGTATATCAAAATCCCAAATAAAGATTGGAGAAAAATGAAGAAGTCATGGTCTAAGTTTGAAGAATCTCTCAAAAACTTAAAGTGAAGAAATTCCTATTATGAAGAGAAGACCTTTATTTCAAGAACGTTTCTCAAGATTTAAAGTATGAAGTCAATGCCAAATATCGATCCAAGAAAGGTCTCAAATTGTGAAACGAGTTATGCCAAGATATGAACTTTATGAGGTTTCGAGAAGCTGTTTTAAAAGATTTTTTCCTTTAGCTAACTATTAATTAAATCGTCCTACTTTATTTTCAGCCTAAATAAACTATCAAAATAAGTTGAAAATGCATCCTCGTGATCATTCAAGACAAAAATAAAATATAAGAGATACACCTAGAAATAAGGGAGTCTAAGAGAATAATTGGGCCACATGAGTGAGTGTTAGCTTTACTAACTTATAATAACAATGATCTCGTTTTTAAGCTTGGTATGGGGAACATGAAACTCGAGGGTGATAAACATTCATGACACCAATAGCCCTAATGTAGTATTTAGATTTCTTTACGCGTTTCTTCTTTCAAACATTTTGTAATTTTCTATCTTTTCAGTTTCCTTAGTGTCTAGTATTTAATAAAGGGCAATGTGGGTTAATTATGATGGAGAATGTAAATCGTGCTTTGAAATTAATGCATTGCATGAGGGCATTACAATGGTCAAGTTTAGGGGATTTAGTAAGTGTGAAAACACTTATCCTTTTATGTTAGCCTCAAAATATTGAGTCAAACTAGAATGTTCGGTCATAGGTTTATATTGTAACATTTAGTATAACGTTGTAATAGTTAGTTAAAATAGTCGTGACATTACGGGATTGATGGCTAGCTTAAAGGCCTCTTTCAAGGTACTGAGCATTTATTCAAGCCCGGCCCAATAAAACTATAGCCCATTTAAGCCACATGTCGGCATAGGCTATATATACCCTTCCTAGCATGTTAGGAAGGGTGTTGGTTGTCTCATTTTTAAATTTAATCTCACAAAAGTTTAACACACACTTCTCTCTACTTTCTATCACTACTTTCTCTCTCTAGAAACCTTCCATCTTTTATCTACCTTTCTTTCTTCTTTATTCGTGTAGAATCATCACATATTTTTAGGGACAACGATTGGTATCAATCGCCATGGGGTAGTTTTTGTGATTCGTTGTTGCTATAATATTGGGTGCGTGTGATTTACTCCTAACATTATCCCGAATTCAAGTATTTTCTTGTTTTTCGTTGTGTTTCGTGTTCTAAATCATACTATAGATAATCTAAAAATTTGTAGTAACGATTTAGAGATACTGGTTTGGCTAGAAACACGAATTCCCAGGTCTACCGTTATGTCGGACTGAGGAATTTATTGTCGGACAGAAAAAAATCGCAATTTTCGGAATTTCAACAACAAAACAATCACAACACAACTACTTAACATCCACATTCAATTCATCATTTCAGAGAATATTGAGATGGATTCTACTGCCGAATATCGTGTGACGAACAACAACATAATGGTGGCGGGTAATAAAGAGAGACCACCAATGCTTGTGACTGGTAGATATGCACAATGGCAATCACGATTCCTTCGATATCTTGAGACTAAACCCAATGGTGATGTTCTTCGACGTTGCATCAAAGAAGGACCATATACTCTCTCTACAATAACCATTCCTGCAATTCCAGCAACCGAATCGACAACCGGTTCTGATGAGCAAACTATTGAGGAAACATATGAGAACACTTCGAAAGAGAAACGTGCTTGGATTGATGCAAAGAAAGAAGTAATCTATTTGATTCTCAGTGGGATTAGGGATGATATTTACTCAACGGTTGATGCATGCTCTACTTCAAAAGAAATGTGGTTTGCCATTGAACGCTTGTAACAAGGGAATCACTTAACAAGCAAGATGTCAAAACCAACTTGTTCTGGAACTTTGGTAAGTTTACTTCATTGGATGGGGAATCAGTTGATTCATACTACTCAAGGTTCTACAAGATGATGAATGACATGACAAGAAACAATCTGCAAGTCTCCACCATGCAAGTCAATGTGCAGTTTCTACAACAACTTCAACCCGAGTGGACACGATTTGTAACATTGGTGAAACAACAAAATAAGTTGGACGAGGTTAACTATCATACACTTTTTGACATTTTGAAACAATTTCAGAATGAGGTAAATGATACTCCACTACATCCTCATCACCAAGATACTCCACCACATCCTCTTCACCAAGATACTCCACTTCATCTAAGTATTCAGCTCTCATAAGATCACGAGACAAAGAACCAAGAGCACCATCACCTTCACCTGAGCCATCATCTGAAGAGGACAGTGATGAAGAACTAGCTCAAAAGGATAGGGAGATGAAGCAACAATTTGCTTTTATATGAAGACCTACAAGAAAATCTTCAAACCCACCAACAACAATTTTCGAACATCATCAAATACAAGGAATTAATATGTTGAGACTCCTCGAAGGTATGAAACACGTCAAAATGATGAAAGTTCTCCAAGGTATGATAGACGTAATCCAACACATGTTGAGGGTTCTACACGGTATGATCGACAAACTATTAAGTATGATGCTCAGAGGATTGCTACTGCTGCTGGGAATAGGGACACTGTTGGTACTCAAGTGGTTCAGCAAAGTGGGATTCAATGCTTTAATTGTCAAGGTTATGGGCATATGGCAAAGGAATGCAGAAAGCCGAAACGAGTTAGGGACTCTAGTTATCATAAGGAAAAGATGTTGCTTTGTAAGAAGATGGAAGATGGGGTTAAATTGTCGGCTGAGGAAGGAGCCATGCTTGATGACACTGATGATGAAGCTTCCGATCAAGAACTTGAAGCACATTACTAGTACATGGAAAACGTTGAAGAAGTTCTCAACGTCACTGAAGATTACAATGGTCCTATCTTTGACACTGAGCCAATCGATAAGGTACACACTGAAGAGGAATATAATGTGTTTGGTAATACTCATGAGCATTGTGAGCTACCCAACTCCATTAATGACACATGTATGATGGAAACGGTTGATAGCAATACCACACCCGATTCATCAGACATGTGCAATAATGAGTCTGAGGATGATCAACATGCAAACGAGTATGATGAGGATGAGGAGCGTATTGCGCTTGCTAACTTAATTGCTTCTTTACAAAAAGATGTCAAAGAAACTAGAAAGAGTCAAAAGCAATTAAAGAAAGCAAACGCTACACTCACTCAAAATTTTGAAGAATGCAAAGCTGCTCTAATCAAATCTAGTGAGACCATTGATATCTATAGAACTCAGCTTCTTCAAAAGACCAATGAGATTGAGGGGTACAAAGGGTGTTTAATTAACGTCAAAAAGGACGATTATCTACAAAAATATAACAAAACTCTTAAGCTTCTAGAACAAGAGAAACGTAATTATAACACCTCTTTGAGTAATGAACGTCACAAAACGTATCTTGCTACCACGAAAGTCAATGAGCTAACTCAAGTAAATGGTTTTCTTCAAGAGGATAAAACTAAACTTCTAAATGAAAAGAAAGCAGTGGTTGAAAAGTTGGAAAAGGATTTCAAAACTAAACAACCGAATGATATCGACAAAATGGTGGAACTTGAAACTAAAATTGATTTTTACAAGAAAATTGTTTACAAAACTAATCAATCAGTTCAAACCATGAGAATGTTGGCACCTCGTTCGTTTTTTAAGGATCGACCTAGTTTTGCTAATCCTAAGTATCTTGAGCAAGCTCAATCTGAGAATCAGCACTTATATCTTGATGAGTCCCAATGGACCGATCTTGATTGCCTTGTTGTTAGGCCCGATAGTGAAGAGACAAACGATTTGGAAGAAGAGAGTAGACCTAATAAAGAATTTGTTAAACCATATAATTATGCTTATGAAAACAGTCTTTATGGTCTTTTCAAACCGCAAACACAGAAAACTCATGAGCAAATATTTTTCGAATGTGAACAAATAAGAATTAAATGGAGACAAGCTTTTGCCACTAAGAAAACTAATGTTTCAAAATTTATTGAGTACTTGCCATTTAAAGCTTCTGCAAGCAAGAGTAAGCAAGCACTTAGTATTCTCAAGAGTAACATTGAAAATTTCAAAAAGTTTGTTGATGATGACTGGAAAAAACGTGAACTTTCGAAAGGAGACAAAGAAATTCCTCACGATATAACTGTGCTTGTGAAAAGTATTTTGATTCCGCTTGCGGAAAGAATGCAAAAACATATTTTGGAATTTTAAACATTAATTAAGCAAGAAATGTTTGATGATTTGAAATATGTGGAATCTCTTGAACAAGAAGTGAATGACCATCAAACTGAAAGAGACGAGTTTTCTACAGCATATGATCTACTCTTACATGAATGTCTCTCAAAAGATATTATGTGTGCTTATGTTACATCTTGTGTTGATATTGATGAATATTCTGATGTTGCATGCAAATTTCTTGATCAAGTTAAAGAATGTGAACGTCTTGAAACTGAGCTTTCGATTAAAGTTGACCAAAAAGAATTTTCGTTACTTCAACATAGATATGATTATCTTCAAAAACATTGTCACTCACTTGAACTTGCTTTGCAAAATAAAGTTAGCAGCTTTTCAAATGATACACCTTTGGAAGTAAAATTATATGAGTCATGTCGATTACTAAACGAAAAAAGTCTTGATATTTCGGATTTTAAAGCTCGGTTACAAGAAAAAGACATCGCAATAGCAGAGTTGAAGAAACTCGTTGCTAAGATGGGTGGAAAAGTTGTGGAACCTAGCGTTAAGAAACATGTTGTTAGACAACCCAATGCCTCTAAAGTGAATAGATCCTCTATCTTGGGAAAACCATCTACTTTCTCAAATTCCTCGTTTGCAAAACCTGTGTTTGCCCCCAAGATGGATGGAAAGGAAAGGTTACCACATACTCAACCCATAAGGAATACTGTAACACCAAGCGTTAAGCACAATAATGTGATTAAACCAGGGATGTATAGAATGACCACTAAACCCACAAAAAACGTTAGTCACTCGCCTCAGACTTCTAGAAACACTAATATTCGTTGTGTCTTCTACTACAGGAGTAGTCTCCACTGCTAGTGTTAGCCGGCCTCAGCTTAAGAGCACTCAAGTGAATGATAAGGTTTGGAAACACAAGAGTAAAGGGAAGATGAAGGAAGTATAAGAAAACCCTAGGAATTTGAATGTTTCTAAGAATAAAAAGTCTGTAATCGCATGTAATGACGATTTAAATGATTCGACTGCTTTGAATGCTTTAATGTTAAGTTTGTTTGTGTGAAATGTGGAAAATGTGCTACTGCTGATCATTCTGTGTGCTATGAATAATGTGAAAGGCGTAGCTACTAGAACTAAGAAGCAAGTTGCGATGCCTATTAGTTCTAGTAAACCCAAACGCAAAGTGAACCATTCTGGTGCAACCCCCACTAAGAAAAGTAATGCATCAGACTCCAATACTAAGAACCCTAGAAGCAGAATTAGGGAATTATATGATTCTGCTAGCAAGTCTTAGAAATGGTGATTTGCTAATCAATGTCCTTCGAGATATAAATGGATGCCTAAAGTTAGGACAGAAAATGTGACAACGAGTGTTACTATGCCTTTAAATGTTGCTAAGGACACTAATGATTCTACAATCACAACTACTGTGGTATCCAATTTTGCAAATGCTCTATCGTGTTCTAACTCTTCTGTAGGTAATACAAATAATTCTCTTCATACTGGACTCCGGATGCACGAAGCACATGACGGGGAATCTCAAGCTTCTAATTAACTTCGTGGAGAAGTTCCTGGGTACGGTTCGATTCGGAAATGATCAATTTTCACCGATCCTAGGATATGGAGATTTGGTTCAAGGAAATATCATGATAAAAAGGGTATACTACGTCGAAGGGCTAAATCATAATCTTTTCTCGGTTGGTCAATTCTGTGATGCAGATTTGGAGGTTGCTTTCAGAAAGAAGACATGTTTTGTTTGTGATTATGATGGGAATGACTTACTTACCGGTACACGGGGTACTGATCTTTACACAATTTCACTACAAAGACACAACTTCATCAACTCCAATTTGCTTCATGGCTAAGCTTCAACGACTCAGGCATGGTTATGGCATCAACGTCTATCTCATCTCTACTTTGATACCATCAACTTGCTTTCCAAGAAAGATATTTTGAGAGGCCTTCCAAGCTTGAAATTCATCAAAGATCATCTTTGTTCTTCTTGTGAGCTTTGTTAAGCTAAACGAAGTAGCTTTAAGACAAAGACTACACCAAGCTCTAAAGGACGGTTAGATCTTCTTTATATAGATTTGTGTGACCCCATGCGGGTTCAAAGTATCAATGGGAAGAAATATGTTATTGTAATTGTCGATGATTACTCAAGGTACACATGGACTCACTTCTTGAGGTCCAAGGATGAAACACCTGAAGTTCTCATCAACTTTCTTAAACTGATACAACGTGGTCTTCAAGCTCAAATAAAAGTGGTTCGTACTGACAGAGGCACAGAATTTTTGAATTCAACTATGAGGAACTTTTTTAAAGCCGAAGGAATTAAACATGAAACATCTATTGCTTGAACACCCGAACAAAATGGCGTTGTTGAAAGACGAAACCATACTTTAGTTGAGGCTGCTCGAACATTATTATCTGCTTCAAAACTTCCACTATACTTTTGGGCCGAAGCCGTGTCAGCTTCATGCTACACACAAAACCGATCCTTAATTATCCCAAGACACGAAAAGACACCATATCACATAATCCATGATCAAAAACCTTCACTCAAACACCTTCATGTTTTTGGATGTACTTGTTACATAATTCGAGATGGTGAAAATCTGGACAAGATGAAAGAGAAAGGTGATGCATGTATTCTAGTGGGATATGCAACTCAGTCTAAGGGATATATAGTTTACAACAAGAGAACAAAACTGATAGTCGAGACTATTCATATCAGATTTGATGAATTACAAGAAATGGCACTTGAACAAAACAGTTTAAGTCCCGATCCACAACGACAAACGACTTCCGTTCACAACCGCACGGAACTCGGAACTCAAGACCACAACAATAAACCGTCAAGTTCAAAGCTGGTTCAAGGAAATGTTCCAAGAGCAGATATGACAGACAACACGACAATTGAAGAGTTGGAAATGTTATATGGACCAATGTATGATGAATATTTTACGGGGGAGAAAGATGTCGTGTCGAAGTCTTCCGCTGTCACTCATGATAAGAATGATGATACCGATCATCGTCAACAAAAGGATACACCTTCATCTACTTCAACACGGGTTGATACAGATTCACCTCCTCAGAATATTACATCAACAACCGCTCCTACAACATCCACAACTACTGTCATTGCTCCAGAGAACACAAATCAAGCAGATGATACTATGCTTTTTTGTATGGGGTTCAGATTAATCTCAGAATCCTCTCGAATTGATTACAGCTCAAAGTGGAATAGTTGTTCTTGGTTACTAAAAAGGGGATTGGTTCTCTAATCTACTAAAGGTTTAATTGCACTAAGATGTAAACTTAAACTAAAAGCAATTAATTTAATAGAAATTAATAAAACTTGAATTAAAATTTAAGTATTAAAAAAGGAACAGTAAATATCACTTAACTCTGATTCGAAATACTCAAAAGAAAATTGATTCGGAAGTTTCTACTTTACCCTTGATCCGGAACTTTCGTTCGGAACTCTTCCGAATGAACCCTCTGGTTCGGAACTTCTTGATCCGGAACTCTTCCAGATGAACTCCTTGATTCGGAAGTCTTCCGAATGAACTAGCTTGATTCGGAACTCTCTGATTCGGAAGTTTTCCTTGATCCGGAACTTTCGTTCGGAACTTTTTGATCCGGAACTCTTCCGGATGAACTCCTTGATTCGGAAGTCTTCCGAGTGAAGAACAGTTTGGTTCGGAAGTTTGTTCGGAAATTTATTCGGAACTTTTAAACAAAATCGATTCGGAACTTTTGAAAAAGATTGATTCGGAAGATTAAAAATGAAACTGATTCGGAACTTTTGAAAAACCATTCATTCGGAAGTTTTTAAAACCATTCATTCGGAACAAACTGATTCGGAACTTTTTACTATAAATTGATTCGGAACTTTTCACTAAGATGCTTCATTCGGAAGTTTTGTGCTCATTCGGAACCTGTGAAAACTCAAGAACAGTAGGAGACAGAAAAACAGGGGAACACGATTTCAAGCCAAAATCCACCAAGTGCTTAACCAAAACTTAAACAAAACTAATGCCTAATCATCTACTAACCATAAACAACAAATCTCATCAATAAAAACTTAAAACCCAATAGCTTTTAAAGATCAAAATTAACCAAATAAGAGCTTTAACTTTGAATCAAAAAGATGAAGATGAACAAGATGAAATTAAGGATTAAATTGATAGATTAATGTTTAAACAAATAAAGGACAAAGATTAAACTACAAGATTAGTAAAAACAAGAATTAAAATCACCAAACACCCTAATGGTGTTGGTGATGCCTACGAACAGAAAAGAGAGAAAAAAGGAGTAAAAAAACTGAATGAAAAGTGTGAAGGGAATTCTTTATATAGGTGTTCTCTTTGGTTGGTGAGTGGGTTTTCTCCCTTTCTTCTTGTCTTCTCGTCTTTTCAGAAAAGTCGACGTTTTCGATTCTGATTCGGGATTTGTCGACGATTAAATTCAACTCGTCTTTTAATATCTTCGTTTAATAGACTTGAGTTTCTTCGACATGTGTAAAATTTCCATCTTTGGTCCTTTTCTTCGATAAATCTTCAAATAGGCCTAGTGACTTCAAATCTTTTGCATCTCTTGGACAATAGACTTCATCTTGAGTCTTTTTCTTCCATAAAACCCGTGCAATCCCATGTTTTCTTCAATATTCATCCGGTTAACTCTGAAAACACAATAAACACAAAAACCACGCATAATTCCAAACAAATGATATTAAACACGCGTTTTGGTCTCGTTTTAGCCAGAATTAAGTGGTAAAAGGATGGGTGTTTTCACACCTATCAAATACCCTACACTTAACCATTGCCATGCCCTCATGCAATGCTTAGTGATAAAGCAAATTTACACTTTTCTCATAATCAATCAACCTTGGCCTTATTAAAATACTACTAAACAAAAATTAAAGTACTAAGAGAAATTAAAAATCCTTAAAGTAAACAAAAGGATAGAAAACCATTTTCACTTGAAAATAGCTACATGGATATAACTTGCAAAGAGATCAAGGACTTACATTAGGGCTTTGGTGTTGCGAAGATTTATCACCCTCAAGTTTCATGTTCCCCAAACTAAGCTTAAAAACGAGATCATTGTTATTATAAATTAGCAAATCAAACACTTACACACATGGCTTAATTATATGCTTAAACTCCCTTATTCCTAGGTGTATCTCTTATATTTTATTTTTGTCTTAGAATGATCATGAAGATGCATTTTTGGACTTATTTCGATAGTTTATTTAGGCTTAAAGCAAAGTAGGACGATTTGATCAATAGTTAGCTAAAGGACAAAATCTCTTAAAACTGCTTCTCGGGATATCAAAAGTTCATATCTTGGCATAACTCGGTTCACGATTTGAGACCTTTCTCGGGCCGATATTTGGCATGTACTTCATACTTCATATCTTGAGAGACGTGCTTGAGATAATGGTCTTCTCATCGTTAATAGAGTTTCTTCACTTGGAGACTTTTGAGGGGTACTCCAACTTTGTTGACCACGACTTCATGATTATTTCTTCAATCGCTAATTGGGATTTTGAGATACAACGATCCGCCTCCTTTTCGGACTTGGATCTATTTATCCTCATACCTTGTTAGGGTCTTTTCGGATAGACTTCTCCATGATCTTTACGGGAGTTGATTGCTTTTCGTCGTGAGTCTTGATCCTTCATATTGATTTTGGGAATAATGCTTTTCACATCACCTTGGATCTTTAGCAATAAGATTGAATCCTCATGCCTTGTTAGGGCCTTTTCGGACTCGCCAATCTTCGCGCCCCGCTTCATAAGTTATACCTTGGCTATGAACTCTTATCATTACCGAGCAACTTTTAAACGATCTTGGGCTAGAAGCTAAGTAACTTTTCAAATCGTACGACCTTACTTATTGCAGATAAATTATTAGCAAGTGATGGGAGAATAGGCAAATAATTACACCAAGTGAGCTTGTGCAAGAATACCGACTTATAATTGACTTTATCATTTCTCGTCCTCCACAATTTAAAATCTCAAGTAATGAGACTCGTGGATACTTAGCCTAATAAACCAATTAAGGTCTACATGGTTAAGGATACTAGCTATAATAAACTTGGATAAGTCTATTCGAGTTGAGTCAAAATAATCGTAACGGGCCTAATATGTCAAAGATTTCTAAACTAGCTACACCACTTTCTAAACTAGCTACACCACTTTATTAATATTTTTGACTTTATTGCGGGATATATACATATGAAAGCAACGATAAAAAATTAAAAATTACGACTAAATGACCAAAGTTAATAAAAAATTTGAAAAATGTTGAAAAATATGATTTTCCGGTTAAATGAAGGCATTTTCATGGAAAAGTCCACTTAAAACTTCGATAGAAGTCCCCCCTACACTTAAGATAAACATTGTCCTCAATGTTTAAGCATGTGGGAAAAGTCTCCCCTACACTTATGACATTGTGCACGTTGGTTAAATCAAGCTAAGGAAGAGACGACTAACGTGATCAATTTCAAATGTGAGTATGAAGAAAATTGAATCACGATAGTTGAGAGATAGAACCGGATTTCGGATAACACGGGAGCACGGTTCTTTAAAGGTTCCAAAAGTGCATTTATCCCTGTAATCACATCACCACACAAATACAAACACCTATATAGGTCCCCCTACACTTAGGAGGTTAAAACAGAAAAGGATAGATACTCGGGCTGCCTCCCGAGGAGCGCCTGTTTTTGATAACCGAGTAACGAGCCTGACTCGACCCAAAATTAGTTCATGGGGAACGTGGTGAGGGATGGAATCATCTCATGAGAGATGTCCTCACCAAAGTACAACTTCACTCGTTGGCCATTCACCTTAAAATTAGGTCCATTAGGTTGAGCGAGCTCGAGAGTACCATATGGAAGAATTTGGGCAATAGTGAATGGGCCGGACCAACGAGATTTCAGCTTGCCCGAAAAGATTTTCAACCGAGAGTTAAAGATCAAAACTTTGTCTCCAACTTGGAACTCTCGGTTTTTAATCTTGGAGTCGTGAATGAGCTTGGTCTTTTCCTTATAGATCAAAGAGTTTTCATAAGCCTCATTCCGGAGTTCATTCAGCTCATTGAGTTGGATCTTGCGTAGGTCACCGGCTTTGTTAATATCAAAATTAGCCCACTTCAAGGCCCAGTAAGCCTTGTGCTCCAACTCAATGGGGAGGTGGCATGCTTTTCCGTACACGAGACGATATGGTGTACAACCAATCGGAGTCTTGTATGCAGTACGAAAAGCCCACAAAGCATCATCAAGTTTATCAGCCCATGAGGCACGATGCTCTCCCACGGTTCGTTCAAGAATTCGCTTTAATCCTCGGTTAGATATTTTAGCCTGGCCATTAGTTCGTGGGTGGTAAGCGGTGGAAAGACGATGATTTACACCATACTTAGCCATGACTCTTGCGAATTGGTCATTGCAAAAATGAGTCCCGCGATCACTAATAATGGCACGAGGCACACCGAATCTAGTGAACAGCGATTTCAAAAAGTTACAAACCACCCTTGCGTCATTAGTGGGTAAATCTTTGGCTTCAACCCACTTAGAAACGTAGTCAACGGCTACAAGGATGTATTTGTTTCCTTTATAGGAAGGGAATGGCCACATAAAGTCGATACCCCAAACATCAAAGATTTCACATTCTTGAATGAAATTCTGAGGCATCTCGTCTTTATGTGTGATCTTGCCTTGTTTTTGGCAAGCATCTCAATGTTTAACCATTTCATGAGCATCACGGTAAATGGTGGGCCAATAAAATCCCGAGTCAAACACTTTTTTGGCGGTGTAGTTGGGACCAAAGTGACCACCGGTGGGTCCTTTGTGGCAAGCGTCAAGGATTTCTAAAGCTGCCGGTCCATCAACACATCGGCGAATAATCAAATCAGCACATTGTTTCAAGAGATACGGGTCATCCCAAAAGTAAGTTTTAATGTCTTTGAAGAACTTCTTCTTTTGTTGGGATGTTAACCCGTCAACGAGAATTCCACCCGCCCAAGTAGTTTGCAATGTCCGCAAACCACGGGGTTTCATCAGAAGTCGAGTTGATAGACATTAAGGTCTCCAGGGGAAAAGAGTCATTGATCTCTTTGTTCGGATGTTCCCCTTGGTAAGGATCCTCAAGTCTACTGAGATGATCCGCGGCTAGGTTTTCAACTCCCTTCTTATCGCGAATTTCGATTTTTAATTCTTGGAGTAGCAAAACCCAGTGAAGAAGTCTTGGTTTGGAATCTTGTTTAGTTAACAAGTACTTCAACGCGGAATGATCGGTGTAAACGATTGTGGTGGAAAGGACAAGATAGGGGCGGAACATTTCAAAAGCATAGACAACAGCTAAAAGCTCTTTTTCGGTTGTCGTGTAATGCAATTGAGCCCCCGTCATTGTCTTGCTAGCGTAATGGATCGGTTGGAAGTGTTTGTTCACTCTTTGGCCCAAAACCGCTCCAATAGCAAAGTCACTAGCATCGCACATCAATTCGAAAGGCAGCTCCCAATTAGGGGTAACCAAGACGGGTGCCTTAGTTAGCTTATCCTTAAGCGAGTTGAAGGCTTCGATACACTCTTTGGAAAAGATAAAAGGAGTATCTTTTTCCAAGAGGTGGGTCATCGGGCGAGCGATTTGAGAAAAATCTTTGATGAATCGACGGTAGAAGCCCGCATGACCAAGGAAACTTCTCACACCCTTCACGGTTGAAGGTGGAGGCAACTTAGAAATAACATCGACTTTAGCACGGTCCACTTCGAGACCGGCTTTGGAGATTTTGTGTCCTAGAACGATGCCCTCTTTTACCATGAAATGGCATTTTTCCCAATTAAGAACAAGGCGAGTGTCTTCACACCTCTTAAGCATACGTTCTAAATTGGCAAGGCAAGCAGAGAATGAATCACCATAAACCGAGAAATCATCCATGAATACTTCCATAGTTTCTTCAACCATGTCATGGAAGATAGCCATCATACACCTTTGGAACGTCACAGGAGCATTGCATAAACAAAAAGGCATGCGTTTGTAAGCAAATGTTCCATAGGGACAAGTGAATGTGGTCTTTTCTTGGTCTTTGGGATCGATGGGAATTTGAAAATACCCGGAGAAACCGTCTAAGAAGCAGTAATAGTCATTACCAGCTAGACGCTCGAGCATTTGATCCATGAAAGGAAGAGGAAAGTGATCTTTTCTCGTGGCATCATTGAGCTTGCGATAATCGATACAAACTCTCCACCCAGTAACGAGACGAGTGGGAAGCAACTCGTTGTGTTCATTGGGAACAACGGTTATTCCGCCCTTCTTGAGCACACAATGGACGGGACTTACCCACGGCGAATCCGAAATAGGGTAAATCAAGCCGGCATCTATAAGTTTGATAACCTCTTGTTTGATGACGTCATGAATGCGAGGATTAACCCTTCTTTGGCTCTGGATTGCGGGTTTAAAGTCATATTCCATGAGAATCTTGTGAGTACAAAAGTTCGGATCAATTCCGCGGATATCGGAAATTTTCCAAGCAATTGCCTTCTTATGATCTTTAAGCACGGCGATTAGGCGAGATTTCTCTTCTTCTTTCAAGTCCTTGGCAATGATGACGGGCGACTTCTTCTTATCTTCAAGGAACACATACTCGAGATGGGGCGGCAACTCCTTAAGTTCTAAATCCGGAGGATTTTCGATGGGAGGCGTTTTCAAAGTCGGAGCATCGATAGCAATAACCGTGGGAGATGGTGGAGAAATATTGTCTTCTTTGAGAAGGTTTTCAATGAGACGCATGTCTTCATCCCAATCGGTGGGAGAATTGTCATTAGCTAAGTTCACATCTCCCATGGTGGCTTCCAAATCTTTCCAAAGGAAATCACTTTCTCCAAATAGAGATAGTGATGAATCAATAGAGGAAACGGTCTCAACATTGGGAGGAGAGGTAGGAATACTTTTACAAGCATCAATAAAGTGTTCTTCACAAGCCTCATCAAGAACGTCAATATAATTAACACTCTCGTAGGAATAAGGCTGTTTAGAAAGCTTTCCCATGTTGAAAACGATTTTATCGTCACCCACTCTCATGATAAGCTCACCGGCTTCAACATCGATGAGAGTGCGACCGGTCCTCAAGAATGGACGACCAACGATCAATGGCACACGAGGGTCCATGTCGTAGTCAACGACGACGAAATCGGCAGGAAAAGTGAATTTGTCGACTCCTACAAAGACGTCTTCGGCTATCCCCACTGGATAAGCAACCGTACGGTTAGCTAATTCCAAAGTCATTTTGGTGGGGACTAGCTCAGGGAGAGATAATTGCTTCCAAACACTTAAAGGCATTAAGTTAATACTAGCACCTAGATCGGCTAGGGCCATGCAATTCTCTACTCCCGGGAAGTTGCAAGGGATTAAGAAGCGACCCGGATCACCAAGCTTGGTTGGCAATTTCCTTAAGAGCACTGTAGAGCAATTCTCATTAAGTTGGGTGTTAGCGATATCAAGAAGCTTTTCCTTGTCGCTAAGAAGATCTTTGAACATTTTCGCATACTTGGGCATGTGTGCGAGAGCCTCAGCGAAGGAGATGTTAAAATTCAATTGTTTAAACATTTTGAGAAAGTTCGAAACCTGGATATCATCCTTGCTTTTGAGCTTCTCTTCCTCAACCTTGATGGATAAGGTATATCGGAAGAAGAGGAAGGCTTTGGGAGAATAGGATCACTCACATCCTTAGGTGGAGGAGGGGTAGAAGTAAGAGGTGGAGAAATTGGGGAAGTAGAAGGTTGGGGAATAGGAGCAGGTGACTCGTTCTCCTTAGTCACAATCACCGGTGGAGGTATAGGAAGCTCGGGTTCCTTGGTACCTTTGCCACTGCGAGTGGTGATTGCTTTCATCTCCCCACTTAGATTCGCAACGGTGTTACTCGGAAGAGTACCCGAAGAAGAGGATTGATTGCCTTGGAAGAAACCAGCCATCATGTTCTTTAAGTCATTTGTTTGACTTGCCAACGTGTTTCTCATATCAGCTCGAAGATCGTTTCCTTGTTTCACCATGTCTGCTTTCAAGTTGAGCACTTCCCGCTGGAGATTTTCCACAATCACATTATTTGTCCGCATGTAGGTTTCAACATCTTGGTGTAATGCGGTGGGTTGGTTGGGAGGGGGAGCATGATAAACGGGTGGTTGATAAGCAGGTTGTTGGTAAACTTGGTTGTTTCTTTGAGGTGGATATGGTTGTTTGTGAGGTGGTATGTATGGTGCACGAGGTTGTTGTTGTTGTTGAGGAGGGAGATTGAGGTTTTGTTGTTGGTTTGGGTTGTTAGGAGGAAAACCGGGTGGGGAAAGAAAGTTGTTAGAGCGGTAGCTAAGCAAGTTGTAGTCTCCTTGAGGACGAGCTTGATAAGCGGCCGGAGGATAGGTACCGTATGCTGCATTCACATTCTCAGAAGGATAGTCTTGGGTGGCGGTACAAGTGGTGTAAGAATGAGGACCCCCGCATATTTCACATGGTTGGCTTACAGCATTGACTTGAGCATTTTTAGCATTGATGTTGTTGGTGTTGTTAGAGGTGTGGGTAACAAGCGATTCAAGAAGCGTAGTAATTTTGTCAAGTCGCTTGTTTCTGTCACTAGTACTAGCACTAGCGGGATTGGTCCTAACACTCTTGGTTTGCACACGAGACTTATTCTCAATGATATCCCAAGCAGCATTGGAAGTCTTAACCAAAATATTACCCCCCGAGGCACTGTTTAGTGAATCTTGGTCATTCATGCTTAAACCATTATAAAAAGTGTTAATTTGGTGCACTTTGGTAAAACCATGTTGTGGGCATTTTCTTAAAAGATCTTTAAAACGATCCCAAGATTCACTAAAAGACTCATCGTACTTTTGTTCAAAATTAATGATTTCATTCCGCAAAGCGGTAGTACGAGAGGGTGGGAAAAAGTAGTTTATGAAATTGGTCTCCAAATCCGTCCACGTAAGAATACTTTGTGGCGGTTCCTTAGCAAGCCAATGTCGGGCTTGTCCCTCTAAGGAGAAAGGAAAAAGTTGTAAACGGATTACCTCTTGTGGAACACCATTGAATTTGACCATATTCGTGAGTTGTAGGAATCTCTTGATGTGGTCATGTGGATCATCAATGGTACGCCCCAATAATGGTTGAGCAGAGACCATCTGGATAAAGCCGGATTTGAGCTCAAAATTGTTGGCTGCAATCGCGGGTATGACAATTGGATCATTGTTGCCGTCTACATGTGCTTGCAGAAGTTCAATCATCGGGCGATTGTCTGGTAGAGGCTCATTGTTGAGAGGTGGATTGTTATTGTTGTTGTTATTATTGTTGTTGAGAGGTGGGTTATTGTTGTTGTTTTGTACACCGGCCATGTCTAAGTCTTCGAGAGGCTCGGGCTCTTGATAAGACGTTGATCGTGTACGCATGCACCTGCAAAAGAACTAACAAAGCAAATAAGAAATATTTTTGTCTTTTTTATGTTTTTTTACTTTTTAGGATTTTTGAAAATTTTATATTTTTTAGGGTTTTTGAAATTTTTTTATGAAAAAGTAACGTTCACGGTGAACGGATCCCAAAATCCAAGTTCTCACAAAAAACTATTAATCTTAACGAGAAGAGCCGGCAGCGGCGCCATTTGATACTATGCGTTTTTGTATGGGGTTCAGATTAATCTCGGAATCCTCTCGAATTGATTACAGCTTAAAGTGGAATAGTTGTTCTTGGTTACTAAAAAGGGGATTGGTTCTCTAATCTACTAAAGGTTTAATTGCACTAAGATGTAAACTTAAACTAAAAGCAATTAATTTAATAGCAATTAATAAAACTTGAATTAAAATTTAAGTATTAAAAAAGGAACAGTAAATATCACTTAACTCTGATTCGAAATACTCAAAAGAAAATTGATTCGGAAGTTTCTACTTTACCCTTGATCCGGAACTTTCGTTCGGAACTCTTCCGAATGAACCCTCTGGTTCGGAACTTCTTGATCCGGAACTCTTCCGGATGAACTCCTTGATTCGGAAGTATTCCGAATGAACTAGCTTGATTCGGAACTCTCTGATTCGGAAGTTTTCCGTGATCCGGAACTTTCGTTCGGAACTTTTTGATCCGGAACTCTTCCGGATGAACTCCTTGATTCGGAAGTCTTCCGAGTGAAGAACAGTTTGGTTCGGAAGTTTGTTCGGAAGTTTATTCGGAACTTTTAAACAAAATCGATTCGGAACTTTTAAAAAAGATTGATTCGGAAGATTAAAAATGAAACTGATTCGGAACTTTTGAAAAACCATTCATTCGGAAGTTTTTAAAACCATTCATTCGGAACAAATTGATTCAGAACTTTTTACTACAAATTGATTCGGAACTTTTCACTAAGATGCTTCATTCGGAAGTTTTGTGCTCATTCGGAACCTGGGAAAACTCAAGAACAGTAGGAGACAGAAAAACAGGGGAACACGATTTCAAGCCAAAATCCACCAAGTGTTTAACCAAAACTTAAACAAAACTAATGCCTAATCATCTACTAACCATAAACAACAAATCCCATCAATAAAAACTTAAAATCCAATAGCTTTTAAAGATCAAAATTAACCAAATAAGAGCTTTAACTTTGAATCAAAAAGATGAAGATGAACAAGATGAAATTAAGGATTAAATTGATAGATTAATGTTTAAACAATCAAAGGACAAAGATTAAACTACAAGATTGGTAAAAACAAGAATCAAAATCACCAAACACCCTAATGATGTTGGTGATGCCTACGAACAGGAAAGAGAGAAAAAAGGAGTAAAAAAACTGAATGAAAAGTGTGAAGGGAATTATGTATATAGGTGTTCTCTTTGGTTGGTGAGTGGGCTTTCTCCCTTTCTTCTTGTCTTCTCGCCTTTTCAGAAAAGTCGACGTTTTTGATTCTGATTCGGGATTTGTCGACGATTAAATTCAACTCGTCTTTTAATATCTTCGTTTAATAGACTTGAGTTTCTTCGACATATGTAAATTTTCCATCTTTGGTCCTTTTCTTCGATAAATCTTCAAATAGGCCCAGTGACTTCAAATCTTTTGCATCTCTTGGACAATAGACTTCATCTTGAGTCTTTTTCTTCCATAAAACCCGTGCAATCCCATGTTTTCTTCAATATTCATCCGGTTAACTCTAAAAACACAATAAACACAAAAACCACGCATAATTCCAAACAAATGATATTAAACACGCGTTTTGGTCTCGTTTTAGCCCGAATTAAGTGGTAAAAGGATGGGTGTTTTCACACCTATCAAGTCCCCTACACTTAACCATTGTCATGCCCTCATGCAATGCTTAGTGATAAAGCAAATTTATACTTTTCTCATAATCAATCAACCTTGGCCTTATTAAAATACTACTAAACAAAAATTAAAGTACTAAGAGAAATTAAAAATCCTTAAAGTAAACAAAAGGATAGAAAACCATTTTCACTTGAAAATAGCTACATGGAAATAACTTGCAAAGAGATCAATGACTTACATTATGGCTTTGGTGCTGCGAAGATTTATCACCCTCAAGTTTCACGTTCCCCAAACTAAGCTTAAAAACGAGATCATTGTTATTATAAGTTAGCAAATCAAACACTTACACACATGGCTTAATTATATGCTTAAACTCCCTTATTCCTAGGTGTATCTCTTATATTTTATTTTTGTCTTAGAATGATCATGAAGATGCATTTTTGGACTTATTTTGATAGTTTATTTAGGCTGAAAGCAAAGTAGGACGATTTGATCAATAGTTAGCTAAAGGACAAAATCTCTTAAAACTGCTTCTCGGGATATCAAAAGTTCATATCTTGGCATAACTCGGTTCACGATTTGAGACCTTTCTCGGGCCGATATTTGGCATGTACTTCATACTTCATATCTTGAGAGACGTGCTTGAGATAATGGTCTTCTCATCGTTAATAGAGTTTCTTCACTTGGAGACTTTTGAGGGGTACTCCAACTATGTTGACCAAGACTTCATGATTATTTCTTCAATCGCTAATTGGGATTTTGAGATACAACGATCCGCCTCCTTTTCGGACTTGGATCTATTTATCCTCATACCTTGTTAGGGTCTTTTCGGATAGACTTCTCCATGATCTTTACGGGAGTTGATTGCTTTTTGTCGTGAGCCTTGATCCTTAATATTAATTTTGGGAATAATGCTTTTCACATCACCTTGGATCTTTAGCAATAAGATTGAATCCTCATGCCTTGTTAGGGCCTTTTCGGACTCGCCAATCTTCGCGCCCCGCTTCATAAGTTATGCCTTGGCTATGAACTCTTATCATTACCGAGCAACTTTTAAACGATCTTGGGCTAGAAGCTAAGTAACTTTTCAAATCGTACGACCTTACTTATTGCAGATAAATTATTAGCAAGTGATGGAAGAATAGGCAAATAATTACACCAAGTGAGCTTGTGCAAGAATACCGACTTATAATTGACTCTATCATTTCTCGTCCTCCACAATTTAAAATCTCAAGTAATGAGACTCGTGGATACTTAGCCTAATAAACCAATTAAGGTCTACATGGTTAAGCATACTAGCTAGAATAAACTTGGTTAAGTCTATTCGGGTTGAGGCAAAATAATCGCAACGGGCCTAATATGTCAAAGATTTCTAAACTAGCTACACCACTTTCTAAACTAGCTACACCACTTTATTAATATTTTTACTTTATTGCGGGATATATACATATAAAAGCAACGATAAAAATTTAAAAATTACGACTAAATGGCCAAAGTTAATAAAAAATTTGAAAAATGTTGAAAAATATGATTTTCCGGTTAAATAAAGGCATTTTCATGGAAAAATCCACTTAAAACTTCAATAGAAGTCCTCCTACACTTAAGATAAACATTGTCCTCAATGTTTAAGCATGTGGGAAAAGTCTTCCCTACACTTATGACATTGTGCACGTTGGTTAAATCAAGCTAAGGAAGAGACGACTAACGTGATCAATTTCAAATGTGAGTATGAAGAAAATTGAATCACGATAGTTGAGAGATAGAACCGGATTTCGGATAACACGGGAGCACGGTTCTTCAAAGGTTCCAAAAGTGCATTTATCCCTGTAATCACATCACCACACAAATACAAACACCTATATAGGCCCCCCTACACTTAGGAGGTTAAAACAGAAAAGGATAGATACTCGGGCTGCCTCCCGAGGAGCGCTTGTTTTTTATAACCGTGTCATGAGCCTGACTCGACCCAAAATTAGTTCATGGGAACGTGGTGAGGGATGGAATCATCTCATGAGAGATGTCCTCACCAAAGTACAACTTCACTCGTTGGCCATTCACCTTAAAATTAGGTCCATTAGGTTGAGCGAGCTCGAGAGTACCATATGGAAGAAATTGGGCAATAGTGAATGGGCCGGACCAACGAGATTTCAACTTGCCCGAAAAGATTTTCAACCGAGAGTTAAAGAGTAAAACTTTGTCTCCATCTTGGAACTCTCGGTTTTTAATCTTGGAGTCGTGAATGAGCTTAGTCTTTTCCTTATAGATCAAAGAGTTTTCATAAGCCTCATTCTGGAGTTCATTCAGCTCATTGAGTTGGATCTTGCGTAGGTCACCGGCTTTGTTGATATCAAAATTAGCCCACTTCAAGGCCCAGTAAGCCTTGTGCTCCAACTCAATGGGGAGGTGGCATGCTTTTTCGTACACGAGACGATATGGTGTACAACCAATCGGAGTCTTGTATGCAGTACGAAAAGCCCACAAAGCATCATCAAGTTTATCAGCCCATGAGGCACGATGCTCTCCCACGGTTTGTTCAAGAATTCGCTTTAATCCTCGGTTAGATATTTCAGCCTGGCCATTAGTTTGTGGGTAGTATGCGGTGGAAAGACGATGATTTACACCATACTTAGCCATGACTCTTGCGAATTGGTCATTGCAAAAATGAGTCCCGCGATCACTAATAATGGCACGAGGCACACCGAATCTAGCGAACAGCGATTTCAAAAAGTTACAAACCACCCTTGCGTCATTAGTGGGTAAAGCTTTGGCTTCAACCCACTTAGAAACGTAGTCAACGGCTACAAGGAGGTATTTGTTTCCTTTAGAGGAAGGGAATGGCCCCATAAAGTCGATACCCCAAACATCAAAGATTTCACATTCTTGAATGAAATTCTGAGGCATCTCGTCTTTATGTGTGATCTTGCCTTGTTTTTGGCAAGCATCACAACGTTTAACCATCTCGTGAGCATCACGGTAAATGGTGGGCCAATAAAATCCCGAGTCAAACACTTTTTTGGCGGTGTAGTTGGGACCAAAGTGACCACCGGTGGGTCCTTTGTGGCAAGCGTCAAGGATTTCTAAAGCTGCCGGTCCATCAACACATTGGCGAATAATCAAATCAGCACATTGTTTGAAGAGATACGGGTCATCCCAAAAGTAAGTTTTAATGTCTTTGAAGAACTTCTTCTTTTGTTGGGATGTTAACCCGTCAACGAGAATTCCACCCGCCAAGTAGTTTGCAATGTCCGCAAACCACGGGGTTTCATCAGAAGTCGAGTTGATAGACATTAAGGTCTCCAGGGGAAAAGAGCCATTGATCTCTTTGTTCGGATGTTCCCCTTGGTAAGGATCCTCAAGTCTACTGAGATGATCCACGGCTAGGTTTTCAGCTCCCTTCTTATCGCGAATTGTGATTTTAAATTCTTGGAGTAGCAAAACCCATCGAAGAAGTCATGGTTTGGAATCTTGTTTAGTTAACAAGTACTTCAACACGGAATGATCGGTGTAAACGATTGTGGTGGAAAGGACAAGATAGGGGCGGAACTTTTCAAAAGCATAGACAACAGCTAAAAGCTCTTTTTCGGTTGTCGTGTAATGCAATTGAGCCCCCGTCATTGTCTTGCTAGCGTAATGGATCGGTTGGAAGTGTTTGTTCACTATTTGGCCCAAAACCGCTCCAATAGCAAAGTCACTAGCATCGCATATCAATTCGAAAGATAGCTCCCAATTAGGGGTAACCAAGACGGGTGCCTTAGTTAGCTTATCCTTAAGCGAGTTGAAGGCTTCGATACATTCTTTGGAAAAGATAAAAGGAGTATCTTTTTCTAAGAGGTGGGTCATCGGGCGAGCGATTTGAGAAAAATCTTTGATGAATCGACGGTAGAAGCCCGCATGACCAAGGAAACTTCTCACACCCTTCATGGTTGAAGGTGGAGGCAACTTAGAAATAACATCGACTTTAGCACGGTCCACTTCGAGACCGGCTTTGGAGATTTTTTGTCCTAGCACGATGCCCTCTTTTACCATGAAATGGCATTTTTCCCAATTAAGAACAAGGCGAGTGTCTTCACACCGCTTAAGCATACGTTCTAAATTGGCAAGGCAAGCAGAGAATGAATCACCATAAACCGAGAAATCATCCATGAATACTTCCATAGTTTCTTCAACCATGTCATGGAAGATAGCCATCATACACCTTTGGAACGTCCCAGGAGCATTGCATAAACCAAAAGGCATGCGTTTGTAAGCAAAAATGTTCCATAGGGACAAGTGAATGTGGTCTTTTCTTGGTCTTTGGGATCGATGGGAATTTGAAAATACCCGGAGAAACCACCTAAGAAGCAGTAATAGTCATTACCAGCTAGACGCTCGAGCATTTGATCCATGAAAGGAAGAGGAACGTGATCTTTTCTCGTGGCATCATTGAGCTTGCGATAATCGATACAAACTCTCCACCCAGTAACGAGACGAGTGGGAAGCAACTCGTTGTGTTCATTGGGAACAACGGTTATTCCGCCCTTCTTGGGCACACAATGGACGGGACTTACCCACGGCGAATCCGAAATAGGGTAAATCAAGCCGGCATCTAGAAGTTTGATAACCTCTTGTTTGATGACGTCATGAATGCGAGGATTAACCCTTCTTTGGCTCTGGATTGCGGGTTTAAAGTCATCTTCCATGAGAATCTTGTGAGTACAAAAGTTCGGATCAATTCCGCGGATATCGGAAATTTTCCAAGCAATTGCCTTCTTATGATCTTTAAGTACGGCGATTAGGCGAGATTTCTCTTCTTCTTTCAAGTCCTTGGCAATGATGACGGGCGACTTCTTCTTATCTTAAAGGAACACATACTCGAGATGGGGCGGCAACTCCTTAAGTTCTAAATCCGGAGGATTTTCGATGGGAGGCGTTTTCAAAGTCGGAGCATCGATAGCAATAACCGTGGGAGATGGTGGAGAAATATTGTCTTCTTTGAGAAGGTTTTCAATGAGACGCATGTCTTCATCCCAATCGGTGGGAGAATTGTCATTAGCTAAGTTCACATCTCCCATGGTGGCTTCCAAATCTTTCCAAAGGAAATCACTTTCTCCAAATAGAGATAGTGATGAATCAATAGAGGAAACGGTCTCAATTATACTTGGGTTTTACACCAAATATAGAATTTTGTAGTCCCAAGTCTTTTCGAATTGAAAACCGGTCTAAAGTGCGACTCAATCGTCTTTTGGTGAATTAAGGGAATGGTTTGGTTGATTTGTTTTAAACTAATAGCAAGTGATTAAAGTGTCGAAGAGTAAAAGGGAAGTTAAAAGATTATATTTACAATGACGAGTAGACATAAATGCATGGAAACTTAAAGGTGAAAATGGAAAAGTACTAACACACTAAATAAAACTAACACTTGGAAAATTTTCTGAAAATAAAAAGTACTATAAGAAAGTAAGATCAGAGTAAACCAAAACAAGCCAAAAGAACCCCCCGATCGGAATGTATTCCGATCGGTTGATCGGAATATGGGTAAATGCTACAATCGGAATATATTCAAACGAGCTTAATCGGAATATCATAAATTCCACCAATCGGAATAACAATCTTGATCAAATCGGAATACTTGCAAAAGTAGACAATTGGAATAAACACACTTGCACCTATCGGAATATCCAACCAAGGCCTGATCGGAATATTTGGGGTTCCAATCGGAAAGTCAAAATGGGGTCCTGTCGGAAAAGCCAATCGGAAAGGGGTTTTGAATCCCTTTCCAAAAATTAAGGAAATCGGTTAGGGGGGAGTGCACGGTCGGAAAACCCAATCGGAAAGGGGTTTTAAACTCCCTTTTCCGAAAATAAAGGGATTTGGTTAAGCTAGACAATAAGCTAAGTTCAATAAGCTAATATCCACAACTTAACAATCCGAATACTTAACCGAATCAAATAAGCACTTATCTCAACTTATTCAACGCGAAATTAAGCAACTTTTTAGATTAAACAATAAAAACATAAACTTTTTAATAAAGCTTTTTAATAAGAAAAATAAGCTAATCATAAAAATAAGCCAATAAGCACAAAAGTCTTAAAGCTTAATCAAATGAAAACTTATAAAATGATCAAAAGATTAACTTTTAAGCACGAAATCAATTAGAACAACACGGATCTATTGAAAATCGCACCAAAATCAATCTTAAATCAAAGAAAAGTAGAATGAGATTAAGGAATAAAAGCTTAAAATGAACTTGATTAATAAAAATAAGCAATACAAAGTGTTTAATCTTGAAAGATTAAGAAATAAGATGAAATAGTGAGAGAAAGTTTAAGACTTTCTCTCTCTAAAACTAGAGAAAACTAAAAAAGTGAAAATTAACTAAAAACTCTAACTCCTCTCCTAATGACTATTAGGAGGGTATTTATATGGAAGGTGGAAGGAGTGCATGTGTTGCATTTTCTTTCTTGCTTTCTTCACGTTTTCTCGACTCGACTTTAATTCTTCGTCTTTGTCGTCTCGGGATTTGAACTTGTCTTTTAATTTTCTTCTTCTATTAGACTTAAGTTCTTCGACTTCGTTAAACTTCCGTCTTTTGACTTTTTCTTCGATAAATCTTCAGAATAGGCCTTGGACTTCCGTTCTTTTTGCACTCTTGATCTTTTGACTTCGTCTTTTCCTGTTTTCTTCGATAAAAGCCCGTGAAAGCCCGTGTTTTCTTCCTTTTTAATATTTTGGTCCTAAAACACAATAAAAACACAAACCACGCATAAATTCCGACTTTTACGACATAAATCACACGTTTTGGTCTTGTTATTATTGGAAATAAGTGGTAAAAGGATAAGTGTTTTCACACTTATTAAATCCCCTACACTTGACCATTGCAATGCCCTCATGCAATGCATTAATTTTAAAGCACGGTTTACATTTTCCATCATAAATAACCCACCTTGGCCTTTATTAAATACTAATCATAAAAGATAGAAATAAGTAAAGAAATTAAAAACTTACATTGGGTTTTGGCGGCCATGAACGTTTATCATCCTCAAGTTTCACGTTCCCCATACCAAGCTTAAAAACGAGATCATTGTTATTATAAGTTAGCAAACTATCACGAACTCATGTGAGCCAATTATTCACTTAGACTCCCTTATTCCTAGGTGTATCTCTTATATTTTATTTTTGTCTTGAATGATCACGAGGATGCATTGTTTGACTTATTTTGATAGTTATTTAGTCCGAAAATAAAGTGAACGATTTAGTCAATAGTTAGCTAAAGGACCAAATCTTTTAAAACTGCTTCTCGGGACCTCATAAAGTTCATATCTTGGCATAACTCGCTTCGCGATTTGAGACCTTTCTCGGACCGATATTTGGCAGGGACTTCATACTTCGAATCTTGAGAGACGTTCTTGAAATAATGGTCTTCTCTTCATAATAGAAATTTTTTCACTTGAAGTTTTGAGAGATTCTTCATCTTTGGACCACGACTTCTTCATTTTTCTCCAATCTTTATTTTGGACTTTGATATACAACGATCCGCCTCCTTTTAGGACTTGGATCTATTTATCCTCATACCTTGTTAGGGTCTTTTCGGATAGACTTCTCCATGACTTTTGGGGAGTTCTTGCTTTTCGTCGTGTGTCTCGATCCTTCATATTGATTTTCGATAAATGATTCTTCACATCACTTTGGATCTTTAGCAACAAAATATAGCCCTCATGCCTTGTTAGGGCCTTTTCGGACTCGCCAATCTTCGCAACCCGCTTCAATAAGTTATGCCTTGGCTATGAACTCTAATCCGTACCGAGCAACTTTTAAACGATTTGGGGCTAGAAGCTAAGTAACTTTTTAAATCGTACAACCTTATTTATTAGCAGATAAATTTATTAACAAGCGGAGGGAGAATAGGCTCATAATTAACTCACATAAATTCATTAAAGAATACCAAACTTATAATTGACTCTATCATCTCTCATTCTCCACAGTTTAAAATCTCAAGGAATGAGACTCGTGGATGCTTAGCCTATTAAATCAAAGTTTTGGGTTTTCGAGTCGCCTATAGGATCTTGCAAATTCTTAGACTTTTTCAAGTTTAGAAATCGCGTTTTAAAGTTCCCTTGATAAACGACTCTCTAGGATCAATTATAGGAACTTGCGAAAAGTTCTTGTTCTTAACCTGTGAGAGTTAAGACTTTCGCGTTTTATAGCTCCCTATATAAAAGCCTAGCAAAACTTGACTTAGACATGTTAAGGATACTAGCTAGAGTAAACTTAGGTAAGTAAACTCGGGTTGAGTCAAAATATTCACGACTAAGAAAAATCTAAAACCACTTTATTAAAAATTTATTCTAGCAAAGGAAACATAACAAAGGCAAATACAACTATACAACTAGGCCAAAATAGATTAAAAATTTTGAAAAATGTCGAAAAATAAAATTTTTCGGTTAAAATGAGGGCAATTTCATGGAAAAGACCACTTACTTCGATAGAAGTCCCCCCTACACTTGAGATAAACATTGTCCTCAATGTTTAAGCATGTGGGAGTAAACTCCCCTACACTTATGACATTGTGCACTTTGTTTAAATCTTGCTAAGGAAAGGACAACTAAAGTGAAGTCAATGTGAACATATGAAATATTGAATCACAAGAGTTTAGGATAGAACCGGGAAGATGGGAACACGGTATCACGGTTCGTCAAAAGTCATCAAGATGCTCTCTGAAGCTTTAATCCCTGCACAGCACAAGAAACAAGACAACAAACATATGCGGGGCTCCCCCTACACTTATTATGAAAGCAATAAAGGATAGAACACGGGTTGCCTCCCGAGAAGCGCTTGTTTTTGTTCACCGAGTCATGAGCCTGACTCGACCCAATTTTAGTTCATGGGGAACGTGGTGAGGGATGGAATCATCTCCTGAGAGATGTCCTCACCAAAGTACAGCTTCAAACGCTGGCCATTCACCTTGAAATTGGGCCCATTCGGCTGAGAAAGCTCAATGGTCCCATACGGAAAGACTTTGGCGACGGTGAATGGACCAGTCCAGCGGCTCTTCAACTTGCCAGAGAAGATCTTCAACCGAGAGTTAAAGAGTAAGACTTGATCACCAACGTGGAACTCTCGGTTCTTGATTTTAGCATCGTGGATAATCTTCGTCTTCTCCTTGTAGATCAGCGAGTTCTCATAAGCTTCATTCCTCAGTTCATTTAGCTTGTTGAGTTGAACCTTGCGATGATCACCGGCTTTGATGATGTCGAAGTTAGCCCACTTCAAGGCCCAGTGCGCCTTATGTTCCAGCTCGATGGGTAGGTGGCAGGCTTTCCCGTACACAAGACGATAAGGTGTACAACCGATCGGGGTCTTGTAAGCAGTACGGAAAGCCCACAGAGCATCATCTAACTTATCGGCCCACGCGGCGCGATGCTCTCCCACAGTACGCTCCAAAATTCTCTTCAAGCCACGATTGGAGATTTCGGCTTGCCCATTGGTTTGGGGATGATAGGCGGTGGAAAGACGGTGAGTGACACCATACTTTGCCATGACTCGTGCAAATTGATCGTTGCAAAAATGAGTCCCGCGGTCACTGATGATAGCACGAGGAACGCCAAATCGAGCGAAAAGCTGCTTCAGAAAGTTCACAACCACCCTCGCATCATTCGTAGGAAGAGCCTTAGCTGTTGATCCCAAACTTAGATCGATTAAGCTTTGTGTATACGAGATTAGATCAAGTACTACACGTAGAGAAACCTTTGCTTATGAATAAAGTAACAAAGTGTTATGCGGAATTAACACTTGATCTAAAACACAAAGATGTTAAACAAACTTTCACTTGTATTAGAATGATCGTACTTGATTACAATGAAAGAGGTTTAACTTGCGAATACTTATGAAAACTGATAAATAACTTTAACCTAAAAGATCTTCTTTTATAGAACAAGAAGTCTTGTACAATAAGCTACGAATCAACTATTCTAGGTAAAGATAATAATAGAAAATACAATGTCGAGCTTATCTTTACCATACACAATAAAGAAACAAATAAACAAAAGATTCGTATGAAGATATATTCCATCAGTGCTAATCTTCAAGGCTGTCAGCGTTGACTTCTTCAATGTCAACGCTTGGCTGTCAGCGTCCAATGTCATCCTATCAGCGTTGACATTATTCTTATCAGCGTCTAGTGAACTGACCCATATTTTATTCCCAACAATCCTCCCCTAAACTTGATATCCATTCCAATGATCAAGTTTCTGAATAAATACTTAAGGCTTAGGAGGAATCTTGCAAAAACTTCTTATGTTGGTGATAAACATATCTAATCAAGTCCTTGGCCACATCACTAGTATAATCAATCTCCAAGGGTGTCTCTAGCATCTTCTCCAACACTTCTTTGGACAAGAAATAGTTAGCATCCACAAGTAGATACTCTGAAAACTTTGTAGAGCTCAAATGAAATACACCACAAGTAGAATAAAGCCTCCAATGAAGATTACTGAGATCATCTTCAAGATCCTTCCATATGGCAGGATCTGCTTCTCTTGGACCACACAAAGTCAAAAATGTGTTCCAAAGTCTTATTCCATTTGCTGAAGTAGGTGCTTCAGCTGTATACTTGGCCTCTATTAATCTCCATAGATGCACCAAGTCTTCTCTGTCTATGCTTGTAAAAATAGAAATAACTGAAGTGAAAGTATGTACCTCCTTTCCAAACCTGCCAATCTTCCAAAATCCACACTCATCTTCATCAAAACTGATGATTGGATTTCTGTCATCTAGAGGTACTACATTAACCAAATCTGAAGCTTCCAATGGAGAAAGCTTGAGATGCTTCCTTATTACACCTTCAGTTGTAAAATACACATCCATATCTTTAGGAAATTGGAAAGGATCTCCTTTCTTTACTGGTCTTTGAGCAATCCTCATTTCCTTTTGAATCTGCATTTCCTCAGCAAGCTCTTGTTTCCTTTCTTCTGAAAGAAACTGGTAGACATTATTTTCTTGCACACTCCTCCAAATAGGATGTGACCTATACTCTAACTCCTCAAAAGATAAAGCCAGCAACTTCTTTGATGTCCAGTTAGGTTGATGACATCTAAGCAACTTGTAGTACAACTGCCTTCTATCTCTTTTGATCCAGGTCTTGACCTCCTGTGCATTATACTTCAAAATCACCTTTATGTCATCTTGTACCCTGAGAAGAACTTCCAACCCCCAAATTTGATCTGACAAACTCATCCCTGGGTTATCCATAACCTTGTCTTCCCAAGCATGGTACATTCTAGTGATTTCAGGAAGGTCCCAATCAATCTGATTCTTCAAATCACTCAACCTTTCCTTTGCTAACTCATCTCCATATTCAAGTCTCTCTAGATCTTCAATAATTTGAACACTTGAATCTGAGCTATCGTCTTCTTTTCCATCACCACTTTCTTCCTCACTCTCAGAAACAACAAATGGTGATCTACCACTCCTCTTCAAATCTCTTTCCAAAAGTTGTGCAGCCAACTGTTCATCAAATGCAATTTGTGCTGCATCTTTCTTTGGAACATCTTCTTCAATCCGAATCCCTTTACCTTTGTCTTTTGGATCAATAATAGGTAAAGTAGAAGAAGAAACCTGTGTGGACACATCTTTGATGATTGTTGATGACTGGAATACATCAACACCACCTGCAACTTTGTCAGCGTTCAAGTTACCTCTATCAGCGCCACGATTACCTTTGTCAGCGCTGGATGTGTCAGCGTTCAAACCTGTATCAGCGCCCATTGTTTCTTTGAAAGATCCTTCCAAGTTTAATGGTGTCACCTTGGATGTATCAATAACTGGGTGCTTCTTCAAATTGGTGAGTGCTTCAGCAACCTGTAAAGATTCACTAAATTGTGAACTCTTCTCTGAACTCTTCTCACTAGCTGTATGAATCAGCTCATCCTCTTCATCCTCTTCATCCTCCCCTTTGGAAGATTCCTCCATTAGACTCCTGCTACTTGGATTCTCCAAAACAGTTACCCGCTCCCTCAATACTTAGAGTTCACGGCCCTGTTTGTTGACAATTTGTACAAGGCTGACATTTTGCTTTTGCAAGCTAATGACAGCAGCCGTCAATTCAGTCATAGTCATAGGTTCCAATCTGCCCTCAGCTAGAATGGGGATTTGACCTCCCAAAATAGAATCATAGGGCATGGATGAGGTCTTAATGATGTTGGGACTGTCTTGACCAGCATCTAAGCCTGTATCAATAGCCCCAGCCTCACCCATGTCACCAGCCACACTTGTGGAGGTGGTTCTCTCTGCTACAAGGCTAGGATCACTAGAGGAGAACACTCCAGTAACCCTTTGGCGTTTATTCAACCTAGATTGTAATGGGGTGGAAGATGAAGTAGATTGTGTGGGTGTTGGTTGGTTAAGGAGTGTTTGGGATTGTTCAGGGATGGTCTCAGCGTTGGGATTGGCTGTGTCAGCGCAAACATTTTGAGTGTCAGCGCTGGGTTGGTCAATGTCCATGTGATCTGGTGAAGGTAATGGTTCATGAATAGGCTCAAGTTGGGGTTCAGGGTCTGGTTGTGGTTGTGGTTGAGCAGCCTGAATTACTTCAAGCATGGGTTGGGTAAGAGGGATGGATCTGTTTGTGGAGCTCATTTTAGCAAAAATGGTTTTCTGTTGTTTAGGGATCTCATAAAAAGTGTTATGATCCCTAGAACAATATTCTTGTAAATCAAAGACCATTTGCAAAAATCTAGGGTAAGCTAAAGTCATTTTACTTCCCTTATTTTTACACATTCCTTCAAAACTCATTTTTGAAAAATTATACTTAAGCCCACGTGTTATACAAACCAAAGCACTTGCAATTGACCTGTTTATTTCATTAAAAGAAGTACATTTTGGACTTAAGCATTGGAGAAGGACATGTATCAAATATTTCCAGTCAGAGGGAAATTCCTGCTTATGATATTTATTTAAAGTGACATCAGCAGGAATAGGATAACCCAATTCCCTAAGACCTTGTTCTATTGTTGCAATGGCAAGGGTAGTCACACCATCAGCGTCATCAAGACGCAAAGCTTGGCGAACCAAGGCTTCAGTGACCACCCATGTTCTTCCATGAACAGTAGATGTTAATGTGGTCACTCCATTAGCTGTTGTGGAACTAACATTATTCCAAAACTGTCTAATGTGTGCGACAGGGACTAATGGTGTATGAGAAAGTGCATACCTTAATGAGGATGCATTTAAAAATGCCACCATCTGTGAATACTGAGGGAACAAATCATGATCAGCAGTCAAGTAAGCTACCATATTATGTTGGCTCTTGAACTCCAATGTTAAATTCTTTGAGTTGAACTTGGGTGCCATTGTGAAAGCTGTTTAGGTTATTTGATATGGGAAAAATCTAGGAGAAAAATGTTAGACAAGAAAATAGGAATACCCAGAATAAAAAGTTTAACCAAATTTATAGGAGAGATGCATGATTTTGATTGGTCAAAAATGAGGCGGTTATATTCAAAGAGCAATGATGAAAATATTGAATCAAATATAACTTATCTCATGCATTAATTAAAAGTAACAACTCCCCAAAATTACGGCCAAAGATTAGTCAAAAATAACAACTGGGTAGGGCCCACTAGGTGTCAACGGTCAAAAATAGCCCATCAGCGCCCAACGGCTATATTTTCTTGTCAGCGTTCGCCTAAAGCCTTGTCAGCGTCACGATTGGACGTAACAGCGTTTGGAGAAAAACTTGTCAGCGTCTAAAAATAAAAATATTTAAAAAGAAAAAGACCTTAACAAAGTAATTTATCCTAAGGGAAATATCTTACAAGTTGATAATAATTACTAGGCGGCAAGCACTGTCCATTTATGCACACTTGCTTAAGCAAGATAGACACAAATGTCCTCTAGAGTCCCTTGCTAACCAAAATACTTACCAACAAAGTTATTTCATAAAATTCTTTGTAACTCCCAGGTAAACCCATAACCAAAATATTCCCAAGTCTCCCATCAGACCACAACCAATTCTAGGCCAAAAATGTCTTGGCAGCATGCATAGTTTATCAACTTTGCATGCTACAGTGCCTCATGGTTTAGTAAAACTAACCCATACTCACCTGTGGACACAATCTAGAATTGTGATGAGAGTATTGTAAGAATACCCAAGAGTCCTAAAGGTTCCTTAAACCTCCCCTCAAACTATGATACATGAGTTTCTCAAAATATATATGAACATTAAAAATTTATGTCAAGATAGGAATATAAATATTCCAACCATCATCCATAAACAAAAACATGTCCAAATAGCTCTTCAAAGATCCATAAGCAACTCTGTATCCAATGGCATAAAGCTACCACCTACCTACACATTTAGATGAAAACCACAAAACTAACATTTGTTGCTGACAGCGCCCTGACAACACTTATCAGCGTTGAAGGAACTCTTGTCAGCGTTAGACAATAATATCTCTAACAACGGCAAAATAACACTTGACAGCGTTACATTTACCTTTGTCAGTGTTAGAAAAATAAAGTGGAAAATCTAAATCATCACAAAGACCAATAACAATGCATTATCCTGTACATACTTTTACAAAAAGGTTCCAAAACACATATTAAGTGAGATTAACCATTCCAATATTTGTTACCAAATATTGAAATCTTCCAGCATCAAAAGGTTTAGTTAATAAATCAGCCACATTATCTTCTGTGGCTACCCTATCTGGTTGTATTAAACCTTTCTCAAAGCAATCTCTTATAAAATGATGTCTAATTTCTATGTGTTTGGTTTTAGAATGATGTACAGGATTTTTAATAATGCATAAAGTACTGTTATTGTCTACAAAAATCTTGGTATGCATAAAATTATACCCATAATCCAACAGCTGGTTCTGAATCCATAAGACTTGTCCACAACAAGCAGCTGCAGCAACATATTCTGCTTCAGTTGTAGAGTTTGCCACCACTGTTTGTTTCTTGCATTGCCAAGATATTAATCTGCTCCCAAGAAATTGACATCCACCAGTTGTGGATTTCCTATCAAACTTGTCACCACCATAATCACTGTCTGAATATGCAATAAGATCCAATGTAGAATCTTTTGGGTACCACAATCCAAGATCTGGATAACATCTTAGGTACCTAAAAATTCTTTTCACAGCAAAAAGGTGACATTCTTTGGGAGTCACTTGATGGCGTGCACATGCACACACAGCAAACATGATGTCAGGTCTTGAGGCTGTAAGATACATCAATGATCCAATCATTGATCTATAGTGCCTAACATCCACATCCTTTCCAGCTCCAATTTTTCCCCAAGGGTGTTCCCTATCCATAGGAGTGGAAGCATCCTTTTCATGTGGAGAAAAACCATATTTCTTCAAGATTTCAGCTACATACTTGTCTTGGGAGATGAAGATACCATCTTCTTTCTGCTGAACTTGTAAACCTAGAAAGAAGTTCATCTCACCCATTGCACTCATCTTGAATTTATCCGTCATGAGCTTGGAAAAGTCCTCACTCATTTTTGGATCAGTAGACCCAAAAATGATGTCATCAACATAGACCTGCACAAGCAACACATGTTTTCCTTTCTTCTTTGTAAATAGTGTCTGATCTATGGTGCCCCTCTTGAATCCATTGTCCACCAAATATGTAGACAAGGTACCATACCATGCTCTAGGGGCTTGATGAAGTCCATACATAGCTTTCTTTACTCTATAAACCTTGTCTGGATTCTCAGGATCTTCAAAACCAGGAGGTTGCATGACATATACTTCCTCAACAATTGTCCCATAGAGGAAAGCACTCTTCACATCCATTTGATAAACAGTGAAGTTCATGCAGGAGGCATAAGCTAAGAAAATTCTGATAGCTTCAATTCGTGCAACAGGAGCAAAGACTTCTTCATAATCTATGCCTTCCTCTTGTGTATATCCCTGAGCTACCAAACGTGCCTTGTTTCTGACCACAATTCCTCTTTCATCTTTCTTGTTCCTAAGAACCCATCTTGTCCCAATTGGTCTCACATATCTAGGACAATCAACCAGCTCCCAAACATCCTGTATAGAAAATTGGTGAAGCTCATCCTGCATTGCTTCCACCCAACTTGGTTCTTTGAGAGCATCAAAAAATTTCTTGGGTTCTTCCTGTGACAGAAAACAGGCAAACAAACATGCTTGTACAAGAGGGGTATCAACCTTCTTGTGTATATTGGCAATAAATCCACCAAGACTTTGATGGGATCTTCTTGTCTGAACTGGAGCCATAACATCACCAATGATCTGAGATGTGGGGTGATCCTTTGCTGTGGAAGTGAGAACTCCTCCTTCAAAAAGTCTAGTGTCCTCAACTTCACGCTCCATGTTGCCAATATCTTCTTCCTCAGACTCTTCTTGATCAACAGAAATCTCTTCATGAACATTGGAAGGTCCACCTTGTTCAAAATGGGAAGAGAAAAGCTGTGTAAAGGTGTCACCAAAGTCTGAACCTTGTTTGTCAGCGCTTGGGCTAACAGCGCTTGAACTGTTGTTGTCAGCGTTTGAGCCATCAGCGTCTGAATTGCTCTTGTCAGCGCTTGATTTCCCTTTGTCAGCGCCTGAAGAACCATGCATGTTTGTATTGGTGGTATTTGAAAACCACCATTATCCTTTCTAGCAGCAGCAACAGCATAATACTCATCTGTCCATATAGGAAGTGTAACATATTCTTGTGTGGGAGATGATTCAACTGCTGGTGGTCCATCCTCCTTAGCAACCTGTATACCTGAAACATTACCAATTCTCTTTTCCAAAACACTTGAAGTTACCTTCACAATGTCTGGATCAGTAACAGGCATATAATTTAAAGCTCTAGATAAAGGTTCTAAGTCAAACAACCAATTTGGACCACTTTCAGGATCACTAGGTTTACTCTCTAAAAACCTAACATGTACTTTTTCAAGTATACGTTTTTCCTTTTTAATGTAAACCCTATATCCTTTGCTCTGTACTGAATAACCCATGAAGTAGCCTTCATCACCTTTTGAATCAAATTTACCTAGGGCCTCACTAGTTTCTAAAACAACTACATGGCATCCAAAAGGCTTGAGAAAACCAATATTTGGCTTCCTTCCCCAGAGTAACTCATAAGGTGTATTATTATGTATTTTGTTGACCAATGCCCTATTTTGAACATAACAAGCTGTGTTAACAGCTTCAGCCCAAAAGGCTATAGGAAAGTGGGCATCAGCCAACATGGTTCTGGCTGCTTCAATAAGGGTTCTATTCTTCCTTTCAGCAACCCCATTTTGTTGTGGGGTTCTAGCTATGCTAAACTGCCTAGTAATCCCTTTCTTGGCACAAAAATCATCTAACAACTGATTTCTAAACTCACCCCCATTGTCACTTCTAATAATTTTGACCTCATTACCATTCTTCTTTTCAATCTGGGTAATGAAATTAATCAGACTTTGGGCAGTTTCACTTTTCTTGGCTAAAAAGAAAGTCCATGTAAACCTGGAATAATCATCAGTGATAACAAAACAATATGATTTACCCTTCAAACTTTCTATATTAGTTGGACCAAAGAGGTCCATATGCAATAAGTGAAGTGGTTTAGAACTAGAGTGCACCTGTTTAGACCTGAATGAGACCTTGTGCTGCTTGCCCTTAAGACATGCAACACAAGTGTGGTCATTGTGGAAAGCCTTTTCAGGCAAACCATCAACTAAACCAAGCCTCACAAGTCTATTGATATTCTTAAAGTTTATGTGCCCTAATCTCCTGTGCCAAAGATTACTTTCATCTACTGAGGCTTTAGCATAAAGACATGACATCATTTTATTATTTACCTTAATTCCATTAAGATTCACATTATATATGTCTTTATGCCTTGGTGTTCTAAAATCTATGTATTTTTCCTCAGGGAGCTTATAATCTTTGCTTAACACCAAGCACTCAGTATCTGTGAAAAGAACCTTATTTTTGTTATCACACACTTGTGATACACTAAACAAATTATAATCCAGTTCTTTTACCAAGAAGACATTCTCAAACCGTAGATTGTTGGTGACAAGGGTTCCTTTTCCAGTGATGGTGCCGTAGCCCCCTCCAAAGTATACCTTATCACCATCTTGAATAGGAGTGAAGTTTGTCAGATAGTCTTCCTTTCCTGTCATGTGCCTTGAGCATCCACTATCCCAGTATCCATAATCATTGATCTTCTTCTGAATGCCCTGCATATAAAGAAAACACATTAGTTTTCTTTGGGAACCCAAGCCTTGGAAGACTTGGATTCATTTGGTTGTTCAACAAGAACAGACTTGGTTCTCATAACAACCCCATTTTCATCCCTGTTTGAATGAAATTCCCAGTTAACCCCAATTGGTGTTGACAATGCCTTTGAAATATAATGAAACCTGTTGCATGTCATAGAAATACCAGTAGAATTAGTGTTTTGGTCTTGTTTTGGTCTCCACGTTAAGCTAGTAGAAGCTTTAGACCTATTTCCCTGTGATTGCAAATACCTAGGTTTGGCAGTGTGTCTGTCAGCGCTTAAATTGCTCTTGTCAGCGCCCCGATTGCCTTTATCAGCGTTGTACCTAGGGTTTGCTACAGGAACCCATTGCCTATTGGACCAAGTGTTTGACTTTTGAAAAGGTCTTAGGCCTTGTGTGTTAGACCCTCTAGTAAAGAATGGGGCTGGTCTAACAACTTGTGAACTTTTGTTCACAAAGGTATTGGGTCTGTCAGTGTTTGACCTATGTTGACTTTTGTCAGCGCTGAAATGGTTCCTATCAGCGTTGACATTGGAAGCGTTGACACATTTGTATGCTAAATGTGAGAAGCTACCACATGTGTAACAAGCTTTTCTAGACATAGTCTTAGGTCTAGAAGCAAAGAAGCCTGTTCCAGGGTTACTAACTTGGCTTTTTGGTGACCTAGTATTCCTATACATTTCTGCATACTTAACACTAGGTTTTCTAACAGTTTGTGGGCCAAGGTTAACAGCTTTGCCAGTGGTAGGGTGTGTGATTTTAATAGGTTTAGGATCATTGGACTCCACAATTGGTATCATTATTGGTGTGGGCTCATTTGGACTTTCACACAACAACCCTCCCTTAACAAACAAGGTGTGGTTAGCTTTCTTCCACTCATCTAGGTCAGTCAGTTTTTGCTTGTATTCTTCAACTGGGGAAGTCACTCTAGGTGGAGGAATGAATTCCTCCTCTTGGCATTCTGGCAAGCCAGTCCAAGATAAGTCCTTTGATTGGACACCATAGAAATCCCCAGCTGGTGGTGGAACACCAGTGTAATCTTTCATCCCAATCCCACTCATGTCCTTAGAGTCTCTTTGTTTACTAACACACTCTCCTAGGGATTGTGTGGCCTTATCAAATCTCTGGATTTTAAGACTCACATTATCTTTATTTTTGTTAGCCTCCTCTAACTGAGCTATCAAATCAAGATTAACCCTGTTTACTATATCTTGACAATCTTTACTTTGATGTAACTCATGTTTTAAGATATTTATTTAATCCTTTAAATCAAACTCCATTTTCTTATACTCAGCTACTGTCTTTTCTGTTTGGGTAAGAGCAAGTTGATAATTGGATACTTTGCATCTTTCAGTACTTGCCTCATCTAATAATTTTACTATCTCTTGATTTAGTTTTTCAGTATTTAAACGACAACCCTTAGAACAGAAAGTATCATCATATACCTCATTATCTGATGAAGAGGAGGAGTGTGCCATGAGAGCATATTCAACATGCTCTTCTTTAACTTCAGCAACCAAAGCTCTATCATCTTCCTCATCCTTGGCCATCCAGCTCCAGTCCCATTCTCCAACACCATCAATTTGTTGAACAGCAACCATGGCCTTGGGATCTTGGCTCTTAACCATTTGGCTTGAGGGCTTACCAGCATCAGATCTTCTTGGAGATCTACATTCCCTCATGAAGTGCCCCATCCTATGACAGTTGTAGCACTCAACCTTGGATTTGTCAAATCCAGCAACATCCTTAGCATTAAAGGTCATCTTCTTCTTGAACCTTTTATTAAACCTGTTTGCTCTTAAACTTACAAGAGCCATAGTCCACTTGATGTCCATCTCTTCCAATTGCTCATCGCTTATCTGCTCAAGATCTTCATATGTAATCCTTGAATCACTGGGCAAAGAAGCAATGAATGCACACATAGTATCTAGATCAAAACCAGCAGGCTTAATTCTATCAGCGCCAAAGTTGTGTGTGTCAGCGCTTGAGTATAAAGCGTTGACAGGATATGATCCAGCGCTGACAGACTGAGATCCAGCGTTGACACATTGAGATCCAGTGGCTGGATGTCCATAGAAGTTCATGGAATCAAATTGGCCTTCACTTTGTGAGAAGAAGGCCATGTTGCTACTGGAAGATTTATTATCACTATCCAACTGCCATTCATTCTCCAACAGTCTTAGTTTGTTGAAGATGTCATCAAACCTGGAGGTCTTGTGGGTGTTATTGACAAGAATGGATCTTGTCTCAATCTTCCATACATCACCAAGGCTTTTGAGAAAAGTAGCATTCAATTCAGGGTCATCAATCTGTGTTCCCATGAAGGAAAGTTGACTTGTGATGTCAAGAAGTCTACTTCTCACACTGCTGAGATTCTCATTGGGTTGAGCTTTAAAGACAGCATACTCATGCAAGAGTTGCTTCTTCTTTTCTTCTTTTGTGTCAGCATTGCCACCATGTGCTACTTCAAGAGCTTCCCAAAGCTCTTTTGCAGACTCAAAGCGTTTGTACTTGTGCTGATTCTCATGACCTAGGGCGTGTTTCATGATGTTCAAGATTTTCATGTCCACCCTTTTCTTGGCTATATCTTCAACAGATACAGCTCTTCCATCTTCAGGCTTTTCCTTCTTATCAGCTTCAGGACAATTAGGAAGAGCTACCCTTGCGGCAATAGCAGCAGCAATCTTTTGAGCTTTGTTGAATGTGTTCCCATATTCAACAATCTCCCAAAGAGTGTAGTCATGAATAGCTATATACTGCTCAAAGTTAGACTTCCAAAGCTCAAAGTTCCTGGCATCAAACATGGGAATTTTGATACTAGGATTAGTGGAGTTGTTTTGTAGCAAAGCAGCAGGTTGATCTGTGCCAGACATGATGTTTTTAGGGTTTTGAGAATTTTAGGGTTTTTAGGGTTTTTGGTGTTTTAGGGTTCTTGCGTTACTTAAAGATCAAAAGTTTCTCAACAAGCTCTGATACCACTTGTTGATCCCAAACTTAGATCGATTAAGCTTTGTGTATACGAGATTAGATCAAGTACTACACGTAGAGAAACCTTTGCTTATGAATAAAGTAACAAAGTGTTATGCGGAATTAACACTTGATCTAAAACACAAAGATGTTAAACAAACTTTCACTTGTATTAGAATGATCGTACTTGATTACAATGAAAGAGGTTTAACTTGCGAATACTTATGAAAACTGATAAATAACTTTAACCTAAAAGATCTTCTTTTATAGAACAAGAAGTCTTGTACAATAAGCTACGAATCAACTATTCTAGGTAAAGATAATAATAGAAAATACAATGTCGAGCTTATCTTTACCATACACAATAAAGAAACAAATAAACAAAAGATTCGTATGAAGATATATTCCATCAGTGCTAATCTTCAAGGCTGTCAGCGTTGACTTCTTCAATGTCAACGCTTGGCTGTCAGCGTCCAATGTCATCCTATCAGCGTTGACATTCTTCTTATCAGCGTCTAGTGAACTGACCCATATTTTATTCCCAACATTAGCTTCAACCCATTTAGAGACATAGTCGACGGCGACGAGGATGTACTTGTTCCCTTTGGAGGATGGAAATGGCCCCATAAAGTCGATGCCCCATACATCAAAGATTTCACATTCCTGTATGAAATTTTGAGGCATCTCATCCTTATGTGTGATCTTGCCTTGACGTTGGCAAGCATCACAATGCTTAACCATTTCGTGAGCGTCACGATAAATGGTGGGCCAATAAAATCTAGAATCAAACACTTTCTTAGAGGTGTAGTTGGGACCAAAGTGACCACCGGTGGGTCCTTTGTGGCAAGCTTGGAGAATGTCAAAAGCTGCCGGTCCGTCAACACATCGACGAATGATCAGATCAGCACATTGTTTGAATAGATAAGGGTCATCCCAAAAGTAAGTCTTAACATCATTCAAGAACTTCTTCTTTTGTTGGGATGTTAACCCTTTGATGAGAATACCACCCGCTAAGTAGTTTGCAATGTCCGCAAACCACGGGGTGCCATCAAGGTTGAGATTTATAGACATTAGAGTCTCCAGGGGGAAAGAGTCATTGATCTCTTTGTTCGGATGATCCCCCTGATATGGATCCTCAAGTCTGCTCAGATGATCCGCGGCCAGGTTTTCGGCTCCCTTCTTGTCACGAATTTCAATGTTGAATTCTTGAAGGAGTAAAACCCAGCGAAGAAGTCTTGGCTTAGCATCGTTCTTAGTCATCAAGTACTTCAACGCGGAATGGTCCGTGTATACGATGGTGGTGGATTGGTTGGAAGTGTTTATTCACTCGTTGGCCCAAAACCGCACCAATAGCAAAGTCGCTAGCATCGCACATCAATTCAAAAGGCAGCTCCCAATTAGGGGTAACCAAGACCGGTGCCTTAGTTAGCTTATCCTTAAGAAGATTGAAGGCTTCGAGACACTCTTTAGAAAAGATAAAAGGAGTATCTTTTTCCAAGAGGTGGGTCATCGGGCGAGCGATTTTAGAGAAATCTTGAATGAATCGACGATAGAAGCCCGCATGACCCAAAAAACTTCTCACGCCCTTCACGGTTGAAGGTGGAGGTAATTTGGCTATGACATCAACTTTAGCACGGTCGACTTCAAGACCGGCTTTAGAGATTTTGTGTCCTAGCACAATGCCTCCTTTTACCATAAAAAGGCATTTTTCCCAATTCAGAACAAGGCGAGTGTCTTCGCACCGCTTAAGCATGCATTCGAAATTGGCAAGGCAAGCAGAGAAGGAATCCCCGAAGACCGAGAAATCATCCATGAAGACTTCCATGGTTTGTTCAACCATGTCATGGAAGATAGCCAACATGCACCTTTGGAAAGTCCCGGGGGCATTGCATAGGCCAAAAGGCATTCTCTTGTAAGCAAATGTGCCGTAGGAACAAGTGAATGTTGTCTTCTCTTGATCTTGGGGATCGATAAGTATTTGGAAATAACCCGAGAAACCATCAAGAAAGCAGTAATATTCATTACCCGCTAAGCGTTCAAGCATTTGGTCCATAAAAGGTAGAGGGAAATGATCCTTTCTCGTGACATCATTGAGTTTGCGGTAGTCTATACAAACTCTCCACCCAGTAACGAGACGGGTAGGAATTAACTCGTTGTTTGCATTGGGCACAACAGTGATTCCGCCCTTCTTAGGCATACAATGGACTGGACTAACCCATGGTGAATCCGAAATAGGGTAAATCATACCCGCATCAAGAAGTTTGATAACCTCTTTTTTGATGACTTCATGGATTTTAGGATTCACCCTTCGTTGACTTTGAATTGTGGGCTTAAAGTCGTCCTCCATGAGAATTTTATGTGTGCAGAAGTGAGGATCAATTCCACGGATGTCGGAGATTTTCCAAGCGATAGCTCGTTTATGCTTCTTCAACACGGTGACAAGTCGGGCTTTTTTGGCTTCTTTCAGATCCTTTGCGATGATGACCGGTAGCTTCTCGTCGTCTACCAGGAAAACGTACTCAAGATGAGGAGGTAGGTCCTTAAGCTCTAAAGTGGGAGGATCCTCAATAGATGGTGAAACTAACGATGGATCATCATTAGTCACCTCTTTAAGAGCAGGAGGAGAGAACGGGTCCTCATTGAGAAGTCTCTCAATAGTACTAATGTCTTCATCCCAATTGGTGGACAAATTATCATACTTAATATCGAGAGGACCCAAGCTAGCTTCGGAATCATCCAAGTCACTTTCTCCAAAAGGAGTCAATGCTGGAGCAATTGAGGCAACGGTCTCAACATTGGGTAGAGAAGATAGAGTACTTTTGCAAGCATCATGAAAATGTTCTTCACAAGCCTCATCGAGAACATCAATAGCATTAACACTCTCATACGAATAAGGTTGCTTAGAAATCTTACCCATGTTGAAGACAATTTTATCGTCACCAACTCTCATGATGATTTCGCCTGCGGCTACATCAATAAGAGTGCGACCGGTCCTCAGGAAGGGACGTCCAACGATTAATGGAACACGGGGATCTATCTCGTAGTCAACGACAACAAAATCCGCCAGGAAGGTGAATTTATCGACGCCAACAAAGACATCTTCAGCTATCCCCACTGGATAAGCAACCGTACGGTTGGCTAATTCCAAAGTCATTTTGGTGGGGACTAGCTCAGGGAGAGATAATTGCTTCCAAACACTTAAAGGCATTAAGTTTATACTGGCACCTAGATCGGCTAGGGCCATGCAATTCTCTATTCCCGGGAAGTTGCAAGGAATCAAGAAGCGACCCGGATCACCAAGTTTGGTGGGCAATTGCCTTAAGAGCACTGCGGAGCAATTCTCATTAAGGTGGGTCTGAGCAATGTCAAGAAGCTTTTCTTTATCACTAAGAAGATCTTTAACCATCTTAGCGTATTTGGGCATGTGAGCGAGAGCCTCGGCAAAGGAGATGTTAAAATTCAGTTGTTTAAACATTTTAAGAAAGTTTGAAACTTGAATATCATCCTTGCTCTTTTGCTTCTCTTTCCTCAACCTTGAAGGATAAGGTATATTGGATGAAGAAGAAGGCTTTAAGGGAATAGGATCACTCACAACCACGGGTGGTGGGGAAATGGGAATAGAAGGTGAAGGAGGTGGGGAAAGTTGATCTTTTTCCTTGTTCACAATCACCGGTGGAGGTGTAGGAAGCTCGGGTTCCATATAACCTTTTCCACTACGAGTGGTGATTGCTTTCATCTCCCCTCTTGGATTCGCAACGGTATTACTCGGAAGAGTACCCGAAGAAGAGGGTTGATTACTTTGGATGAGCGAACCAATCATATCACGAAGGTGAAGAGCTTGATTGTTAAAAGAGTTTTGCATGTTGGCATTAATATCATTGCTGTGTTTGGCCATATCATTCCTTAGCTCGGATCGAATATCGCTCCCTTGTTTCACCATGTCATTCTTTAAGTTGACAAATTGACTCTGAAGATTCGTCACCATCTCACGATTAGTCTTCATGAACGTCTCGACGTCTTGGTTTACGGCCATCGGTTGATTGAGAGGTGGAGCTTGAGAATTTCCTTGAGTTGGGTATGGGTTTCTTTGGGATTGATACTGATTGTTTGCACGAGGTTGGGATTGATTATTTCGGTTAAAGCTTTGTTGTTGGTTTTGGTTGGTAGGAGGGAAACCAGGAGGAGCAAGATAATTGTTGGAACGATAACTTAGCAAGCCACGGTCTCCTTGAGGGCGTGCTTGATAGCCTCCCGTGGGATAAGTGCCGTAAGCTGCGTTAACGTTTTCAGAATAATTGCCTTGGGTAGAAGGACAATCATTATAAGAGTGAGGGCCACCACATGTGTCACAAGAAATAGCAACGGCTTTAGCTTGTTGAAAGTGGTTTGTGGCCATGGCCATGAAATTCTTGTTCATTTCAGCGAGTTGTCGAGAAATTTCAGACATTTCAGGATTGGAGGTAATAGAAGAAACATTGACTCTCGAGTTAGATCTTGAGGATGCGGATGAATCCCAATTCTTGTGGTGAGTAGTCATGTTTTCGATCAACTCTCGGCACTCCTCCGGTCTCCTTTTCATAAAAGTACCACCGGCGGCGGCATTGATCGTGTCACGATCACGAAAAGTGAGACCATTGTAGAAGGTGTCAATGAGAGTGACGGGGAGCATATTGTGATTAGGACAGCGGTCGATCAAATCATGTAACGTTCCCAAGCATCGAAAAGCGATTCATCATTCTCTTGCATAAATCCACTGATTTGGTTACGAAGGCTAGTGACCATGGATGGGGGAAAGTAGCGCGATAAAAAGCGTTGAGTCATGTCGTTCCACGTATGAATAGAATTCTTAGGAAGACGGTCAAACCATTTTTCGGCATGGTGAGAAAGCGAGTGTGGAAAAAGTTGAAGGCGAAGGTCATCCATAGAAACACCGGAGCACTTCATGCTTTGGGTCATGGTAATGAATTTGTCTAGGTGTTTGTTGGCATCATCATCCGGAATTCCACGAAATGGGTTCGTTTGCACTTGTTGTATCATGTGATGCTTCAACGAAAACTCCTGAGCCGTGACGTGCATTGGCGCAATCGCGCCTCCGCGTCCGTTCATGGTGGGTTGGCACAATTCCTCCATGGTTCGTAAATCAGGTAGAAGGACATTGTTGTTGTTGTTGTTGTTATTCAAATTGTGTTGAGGTGGGTGATTATTGTTGTTATTAACACCAGCCATATCTAAATCTTCAAGAGTCTCGGGCTCAGAATAGTTGGAAGATCTAGTACGCATACACCTGCAGAAGAAAAATATACACAAAGAGAATATCTATATAATATTTTTGGTTTTTATAGGTTTTTTAATGTTTTTGTATTTTTGAAGAGTTTTATATTTTTATGGATTTTTGGAAATTTTTATAGCAATGAAAATAACGTTCAAAGAACGGATCCCAAAATTCAATGCGTCTCTCACTAGAAACCGTTTATCGTAACGAAAAGAGCCGGCAGCGGCTCCATTTTATACTTGGGTTTTACACCAAATATAGAATTTTGTAGTCCCAAGTCTTTTCGAATTGAAAACCGGTCTAAAGTGCGACTCAATCGTCTTTTGGTGAATTAAGGGAATGGTTTGGTTGATTTGTTTTAAACTAATAGCAAGTGATTAAAGTGTCGAAGAGTAAAAGGGAAGTTAAAAGATTATATTTACAATGACGAGTAGACATAAATGCATGGAAACTTAAAGGTGAAAATGGAAAAGTACTAACACACTAAATAAACTAACACTTGGAAAATTTTCTGAAAATAAAAAGTACTATAAGAAAGTAAGATCGGAGTAAACCAAAACAAGCCAAAGGAACCCCCCGATCGGAATGTATTCCGATCGGTTAATCGGAATATGGGTAAATGCTACAATCGGAATATATTCAAACGAGCTTAATCGGAATATCATAAATTCCACCAATCGGAATAACAATCTTGATCAAATCGGAATACTTGCAAAAGTAGCCAATCGGAATAAACACACTTGCACCTATCGGAATATCCAACCAAGGCCTGATCGGAATATTTGGGGTTCCAATCGGGAAGTCAAAATGGGGTCCTGTCGGAAAAGCCAATCGGAAAGGGGTTTTGAATCCCTTTCCGAAAATTAAGGAAATCGGTTAGGGGGGAGTGCATGGTCGGAAAACCCAATCGGAAAGGGGTTTTAAACTCCCTTTTCCGAAAATAAAGGGATTTGGTTAAGCTAGACAATAAGCTAAGTTCAATAAGCTAATATCCACAACTTAACAATCCGAATACTTAACCGAATCAAATAAGCACTTATCTCAACTTATTCACCGCGAAATTAAGCAACTTTTTAGATTAAACAATAAAAACATAAACTATTTAATAAAGCTTTTTAATAAGAAAATAAGCTAATCATAAAAATAAGCCAATAAGCACAAAAGTCTTAAAGCTTAATCAAATGAAAACTTATAAAATGATCAAAAGATTAACTTTTAAGCACGAAATCAATTAGAACAACACGGATCTATTGAAAATCGCACCAAAATCAATCTTAATTCAAAGAAAAGTAGAATGAGATTAAGGAATAAAAGCTTAAAATGAACTTGATTAATAAAAATAAGCAATACAAAGTGTTTAATCTTGAAAGATTAAGAAATAAGATGAAATAGTGAGAGAAAGTTTAAGACTTTCTCTCTCTAAAACTAGAGAAAACTAAAAAAGTGAAAATTAACTAAAAACTCTAACTCCCCTCCTAATGACTATTAGGAGGGTATTTATATGGAAGGTGGAAGGAGTGCATGTGTTGCATCTTCTTTCTTGCTTTCTTCACGTTTTCTCGACTCGACTTTAATTCTTCGTCTTTGTCGTCTCGGGATTTGAACTTGTCTTTTAATTTTCTTCTTCTATTAGACTTAAGTTCTTCGACTTCGTTAAACTTCCGTCTTTTGACTTTTTCTTCGATAAATCTTCAGAATAGGCCTTGGACTTCCGTTCTTTTTGCACTCTTGATCTTTTGACTTCGTCTTTTCCCGTTTTCTTCGATAAAAGCCCGTGTTTTCTTCCTTTTTAATATTTTGGTCCTAAAACACAATAAAAACACAAACCACGCATAATTCCGACTTTTACGACATAAATCACTCGTTTTGGTCTTGTTATTATTGGAAATAAGTGGTAAAAGGATAAGTGTTTTCACACTTATTACTCAACATTGGGAGGAGAGGTAGGAATACTTTTACAAGCATCAATAAAGTGTTCTTCACAAGCCACATTAAGAACGTCAATACAATTAATACTCTCGTAGGAATAAGGCTGTTTAGAAAGCTTTCCCATGTTGAAAACGATTTTATCGTCACCCACTCTCATGATAAGCTCACCGGCTTCAACATCGATGAGAGTGCGACCGGTCCTCAAGAATGGACGACCAACGATCAATGGCACACGAGGGTCCATGTCGTAGTCAACGACGACGAAATCGGCAGGAAAAGTGAATTTGTCGACTCCTACAAAGACGTCTTCGGCTATCCCCACTGGATAAGCAACCGTACGGTTAGCTAATTCCAAAGTCATTTTGGTGGGGACTAGCTCAGGGAGAGATAATTGCTTCCAAACACTTAAAGGCATTAAGATAATACTGGCACCTAGATCGGCTAGGGCCATGCAATTCTCTACTCCCGGGAAGTTGCAAGGGATTAAGAAGCGACCCGGATCACCAAGCTTGGTTGGCAATTTCCTTAAGAGCACTGCAGAGCAATTCTCATTATGTTGGGTGTTAGCGATATCAAGAAGCTTCTCCTTGTCGCTAAGAAGATCTTTGAACATTTTCGCATACTTGGGCATGTGTGCGAGAGCCTCAGCGAAGGAGATGTTAAAATTCAATTGTTTAAACATTTTGAGAAAGTTCGAAACCTGGATATCATCCTTGCTTTTGAGCTTCTCTTTCCTCAACCTTGATGGATAAGGTATATCGGAAGAAGAGGAAGGCTTTGGGAGAATAGGATCACTCACATCCTTGGGTGGAGGAGGGGTAGAAGTAAGAGGTGGAGAAATTGGGGAAGTAGAAGGTTGGGGAATAGGAGCAGGTGACTCGTTCTCCTTAGTCACAATCACCGGTGGAGGTATAGGAAGCTCGGGTTCCTTGGTACCTTTGCCACTGCGAGTGGTGATTGCTTTCATCTCCCCTCTTGGATTCGCAACGGTGTTACTCGGAAGAGTACCCGAAGAAGAGGATTGATTGCCTTGGAAGAAACCAGCCATCATGTTCTTTAAGTCATTCGTTTGACTTGCCAACGTGTTTCTCATATCAGCTCGAAGATCGTTTCCTTGTTTCACCATGTCTGCTTTCAAGTTGAGCACTTCCCGCTGGAGATTTTCCACAATCACATCAGTTGTCCGCATGTAGGTTTCAACATCTTGGTGTAATGTGGTGGGTTGGTTGGGAGGGGGAGCATGGTAAACGGGTGGTTGATAAGCAGGTTGTTGGTAAACTTGGTTGTTTATTTGAGGTGGATATGGTTGTTTGTGAGGTGGTATGTATGGTGCACGAGGTTGTTGTTGTTGTTGAGGAAGGCGATTGAGGTTTTGTTGTTGGTTTGGATTGTTAGGAGGAAAACCGGGTGGGGAAAGAAAGTTGTTAGAGCGGTAGCTAAGCAAGTTGCGGTCTCCTTGAGGACGAGCTTGATAAGCGGCCGGAGGATAGGTACCGTATGCTGCATTCACATTCTAAGAAGGATAGTCTTGGGTGGCGGTACAAGTGGTGTAAGAATGAGGAACCCCGCATATTTCACATGGTTGGCTTACAGCATTGACTTGAGCATTTTTAGCATTGATGCTGTTGGTGTTGTTAGCGGTGTGGGTAACAAGCGATTCAAGAAGCGTAGTAATTTTGTCAAGTCGCTTGTCGCTGTCACTAGTACAAGCACTAGCGGCATTGGTCCTAACACTCTTGGTTTGCACACGAGACTTATTCTCAATGATATCCCAAGCAGCATTGGAAGTCTTAACCAAAATATTACCCCCCAAGGCACTGTTTAGTGAATCTTGTTCATTCATGCTTAAACCATTATAAAAAGTGTTAATTTGGTGCACTTTGGTAAAACCATTTTGTGGGCATTTTCTTAAAAGATCTTTGAAACGATCCCAAGATTCACTAAAAGACTCATCGTACTTTTGTTCAAAATTAATGATTTCATTCCGCAAAGCGGTAGTACGAGAGGGTGGGAAAAAGTAGTTTATGAGCTTGGTCTCCAAATCCGTCCACGTAAGAATACTTTGTGGCGGTTCCTTAGCAAGCCAATACCGGGCTTGTCCCTCTAAGGAGAAAGGAAAAAGTTGTAAACGGATTACCTCTTGTGGAACACCATTAAAATTGACCGTATTCGTGAGTTGTAGGAATCTCTTGATGTGGTCATGTGGATCATCAATGGTACGCCCCAAGAATAGTTGAGCAGAGACCATCTGGATAAAGCCGGATTTGAGCTCAAAATTGTTGGCTGCAATCGCGGGTATGACAATTGAATCATTGTTGCCGTCTACATGTGCTTGCAGAAGTTCAATCATCGGGCGATTGTCTGGTAGAGGCTCATTGTTGAGAGGTGGATTGTTATTGTTGTTGTTATTATTGTTGTTGAGAGGTGGGTTATTGTTGTTGTTTTGTACACCGGCCATGTCTAATTCTTCGAGAGGCTCGGGCTCTTGATAAGACGTTGATCGTGTACGCATGCACCTGCAAAAGAACTAACAAAGCAAACAAGAAATATTTTTGTCTTTTTTATGTTTTTTTACTTTTTAGGATTTTTGAAAATTTTATATTTTTTAGGGTTTTTGAAATTTTTTTATGAAAAAGTAACGTTCACGGTGAACGGATCCCAAAATCCAAGTTCTCACAAAAAACTGTTAATCTTAACGAGAAGAGCCGGCAGCGGTGCCATTTGATACTATGCGTTTTTGTATGGGGTTCAGATTAATCTCGGAATCCTCTCGAATTGATTACAGCTCAAAGTGGAATAGTTGTTCTTGGTTACTAAAAAGGGGATTGGTTCTCTAATCTACTAAAGGTTTAATTGCACTAAGATGTAAACTTAAACTAAAAGCAATTAATTTAATAGCAATTAATAAAACTTGAATTAAAATTTAAGTATTAAAAAAGGAACAGTAAATATCACTTAACTCTGATTCGAAATACTCAAAAGAAAATTGATTCGAAAGTTTCTACTTTACCCTTGATCCGGAACTTTCGTTTAGAACTCTTCTGAATGAACCCTCTGGTTCGGAACTTCTTGATCCGGAACTCTTCCGGATGAACTCCTTGATTCGGAAGTATTCCGAATGAACTAGCTTGATTCGGAACTCTCTAATTCGGAAGTTTTCCTTGATCCGGAACTTTCGTTCGGAACTTTTTGATCCGGAACTCTTCCGGATGAACTCCTTGATTCGGAAGTCTTCCGAGTGAAGAACAGTTTGGTTCGGAAGTTTGTTCGGAAGTTTATTCGGAACTTTTAAACAAAATCGATTCGAAACTTTTGAAAAAGATTGATTCGGAAGATTAAAAATGAAACTGATTCGGAACTTTTGAAAAACCATTCATTCGGAAGTTTTTAAAACCATTCATTCGGAACAAATTGATTCGGAACTTTTTACTACAAATTGATTCGGAACTTTTCACTAAGATGCTTCATTCGGAAGTTTTATGCTCATTCGGAACCTGGGAAAACTCAAGAACAGTAGGAGACAGAAAAACAGGGGAACACGATTTCAAGCCAAAATCCACCAAGTGTTTAACCAAAACTTAAACAAAACTAATGCCTAATCATCTACTAACCATAAACAACAAATCCCATCAATAAAAACTTAAAACCCAATAGCTTTTAAAGATCAAAATTAACCAAATAAGAGCTTTAACTTTGAATCAAAAAGATGAAGATGAACAAGATGAAATTAAGGATTAAATTGATAGATTAATGTTTAAACAATCAAAGGACAAAGATTAAACTACAAGATTGGTAAAAACAAGAATCAAAATCACCAAACACCCTAATGGTGTTGGTGATGCCTACGAACAGAAAATAGAGAAAAAAGGAGTAAAAAAACTGAATGAAAAGTGTGAAGGGAATTCTTTATATAGGTGTTCTCTTTGGTTGGTGAGTGGGCTTTCTCCCTTTCTTCTTGTCTTCTCGTCTTTTCAGAAAAGTCGACGTTTTCGATTCTGATTCGGGATTTGTCGAAGATTAAATTCAACTCATCTTTTAATATCTTCGTTTAATAGACTTGAGTTTCTTCGACATATGTAAATTTTCCATCTTTGGTCCTTTTCTTCGATAAATCTTCAAATAGGCCCAGTGACTTCAAATCTTTTGCATCTCTTGGACAATAGACTTTATCTTGAGTCTTTTTCTTCCATAAAACCCGTGCAATCCCATGTTTTCTTCAATATTCATCCGGTTAACTCTGAAAACACAATAAACACAAAAACCACGCATAATTCCAAACAAATGATATTAAACACGCGTTTTGGTCTCGTTTTAACCAGAATTAAGTGGTAAAAGGATGGGTGTTTTCACACCTATCAAATCCCCTACACTTAACAATTGCCATGCCCTCATGCAATGCTTAGTGATAAAGCAAATTTACACTTATCTCATAATCAATCAACCTTGGCCTTATTAAAATACTACTAAACAAAAATTAAAGTACTAAGAGAAATTAAAAATCCTTAAAGTAAACAAAAGGATAGAAAACCATTTTCACTTGAAAATAGATACATGGAAATAACTTGCAAAGAGATCAAGGACTTACATTAGGGCTTTGGTGCTGCGAAGATTTATCACCCTCAAGTTTTACGTTCCCCAAACTAAGCTTAAAAACGAGATCATTGTTATTATAAGTTAGCAAATCAAACACTTACACACATGGCTTAATTATATGCTTAAACTCCCTTATTCCTAGGTGTATCTCTTATATTTTATTTTTGTCTTAGAATGATCATGAAGATGCATTTTTGGACTTATTTCGATAGTTTATTTAGGCTGAAAGCAAAGTAGGACGATTTGATCAATAGTTAGCTAAAGGACAAAATCTCTTAAAACTGCTTCTCGGGATATCAAAAAGTTCATATCTTGGCATAACTCGGTTCACGATTTGAGACCTTTCTCGGGCCGATATTTGGCATGTACTTCATACTTCATATCTTGAGAGACGTGCTTGAGATAATGGTCTTCTCATCGTTAATAGAGTTTCTTCACTTGGAGACTTTTGAGGGGTACTCCAACTTTGTTGACCACGACTTCATGATTATTTCTTCAATCGCTAATTGGGATTTTGAGATTCAACGATCCGCCTCCTTTTCGGACTTGGATCTATTTATCCTCATACCTTGTTAGGGTCTTTTCGGATAGACTTCTCCATGATCTTTACGGGAGTTGATTGCTTTTCGTCGTGAGTCTTGATCCTTCATATTGATTTTAGGAATAATGCTTTTCACATCACCTTGGATCTTTAGCAATAAGATTGAATCCTCATGCCTTGTTAGGGCCTTTTCGGACTCGCCAATCTTCGCGCCCCGCTTCATAAGTTATGCCTTGGCTATGAACTCTTATCATTACCGAGCAACTTTTAAACGATCTTGGGCTAGAAGCTAAGTAACTTTTCAAATCGTACGACCTTACTTATTGCAGATAAATTATTAGCAAGTGATGGGAGAATAGGCAAATAATTACACCAAGTGAGCTTGTGCAAGAATACCGACTTATAATTGACTCTATCATTTCTCGTCCTCCACAATTTAAAATCTCAAGTAATGAGACTCGTGGATACTTAGCCTAATAAACCAATTAAGGTCTACATGGTTAAGGATACTAGCTAGAATAAACTTGGATAAGTCTATTCGGGTTGAGTCAAAATAATCGCAACGGGCCTAATATGTCAAAGATTTCTAAACTAGCTACACCACTTTCTAAACTAGCTACACCACTTTATTAATATTTTTGACTTTATTGCGGGATATATACATATGAAAGCAACGATAAAAATTTAAAAATTACGACTAAATGGCCAAAGTTAATAAAAAATTTGAAAAATGTTGAAAAATATGATTTTCCGGTTAAATGAAGGCATTTTCATGGAAAAGTCCACTTAAAACTTCGATAGAAGTCCCCCCTACACTTAAGATAAACATCGTCCTCAATGTTTAAGCATGTGGGAAAAGTCTCCCCTACACTTATGACATTGTGCACGTTGGTTAAATCAAGCTAAGGAAGAGACGACTAACGTGATCAATTTCAAATGTGAGTATGAAGAAAATTGAATCATGATAGTTGAGAGATAGAACCGGATTTCGGATAACACGGGAGCACGGTTCTTCAAAGGTTCCAAAAGTGCATTTATCCCTGTAATCACATCACCACACAAATACAAACACCTATATAGGTCCCCCTACACTTAGGAGGTTAAAACATAAAAGGATAGATACTCGGGCTGCCTCCCGAGGAGCGCTTGTTTTTTATAACCGAGTCACGAGCCTGACTCGACCCAAAATTAGTTCATGGGGAACATGGTGAGGGATGGAATCATCTCATGAGAGATGTCCACACCAAAGTACAACTTCACTCGTTGGCCATTCACCTTAAATATAGGTCCATTAGGTTGAGCGAGCTCGAGAGTACCATATGGAAGAATTTGGGCAATAGTGAATGGGCCGGACCAACGAGATTTCAGCTTGCCCGAAAAGATTTTCAACCGAGAGTTAAAGAGTAAAACTTTGTCTCCAACTTGGAACTCTCGGTTTTTAATCTTGGAGTCGTGAATGAGCTTAGTGTTTTCTGTTGGGACATACAGATTTGATGATTACAAAACCTATAGGCAGAGATGAAGACAGAAGAAACAATAAGGACCTAATATGTAATATTAGGTTAGATTTGATAGTAAGCTAGGGTTGTGATGTAACCCTAGTCCCTCTATTATATAAAGAGGGTTAGACACACATATTGAGTATTCATTCATAAACAATGTAAACTAAAGGTGTATGTGTGTTCCTCCTGGTGTCGAGCCTATATGGCACCAAGAGCTAGTAGTCAGTAGCTTATTAGTATTTTATGAATAAGAAAGCCTTGTTCATAACTTTGATTGTGTTCTTTATTATGTTCCGCTGTACTTACAATCATTGTTATCATATCCCAGATGAGTCTAGATCCTAAGACTCAACAAGTGGTATCAGAGCTTGTTGGCTCTCGATCTGGTTGATCTACAAGGTTTTCAGTTAATGTTATTTTCTGTTTTTGAATAATAAAGATGTTCTTGCTGATCTAGGGTTTTTCCCAACAAACCCTAGATGATTCGGTGATGTGTTGTTGCTGTTATTTGTTGCTGATGTTACTGCTTGTCATACTAGCTTTGGTGAGTTGATTCTTGAATCAACGATGAACCCTAGTATGATCTAAGGCGACATGTTTATGGCTGCTGTGATTTTCTGTTAGGTTTTTCAACAACCTTCAGATCGGTTTGACAGAAAGATTGGTTACATTTGTTGCTGTTTGAATCTCGTAAAGAAAGAGTGACAGAATGTTTAAATCCGTGATACAAGTAGGTTGCTGCTGCAATTAGGGTTTTTACCATAGGACGAATTCATTCTGATGGAGGTTTGATAGCAGCAGGTACTATTTTTTTGGTTTAGGGTTTTTCAAACCCTAGATTGATATTTGAAGCTGTTATTGAGGTACACTGTTGTTTATTCAGAATATCTTGTCTTAGAAATATAGTTATTCACGTGGGATAATGAGGTGCTTTTATTACTTTATTGGTCCTTGCGTGGGATACTATATTTATGGTCCTGATATGTGGTTATCACGTGGGGGTCTTTGACATTGGTGAAAGAGACGTGGTATGAAGTCACTAGACTATTTTATATTTGGTGCTCATGTGTGGAAAGAAGTAATTGTTTATATAACACGTGGATATAATTGGCCATGTATGACAAGTGACTCGGATATGGCTCATGCGTGATTTATGAAGAATATGTTTCTTGCTTCTCCTATTGGTCGATCAGGTATATGTGCTTTTGATCTGATTGTTCACGTGGGATTGGACTTCATAGTCAGACTTGAAAGGCACAAGGTGATATTGACAGATCCTAATATTTGATAGGGATATTTTATATCTCATTTAGTTCAATTTGAAGTATTCTTGGTACTTATCTAACCTAGAGAACAAGTCAAAGGCTCGGTTATCTAAAAATACGTGAAGTTTGGAAGCTGTTCTGAATTAAGGAAAGGCTATGAAAGTAAACCCTACTTTGTAGGGATAATATTTCACTTTCTTTTGTGGGTGATTGTTTTTGGAAGCAGCTTTTAGTTCCTTATTTTTAGGGATTATATTTGACTCTAACTGGACGTGAGATATGGCTTGTTCATGAGCTGTTACAGATTTATTGCCTGCTTGATTTGAGGAGGATCCGCATACTATTTTGGCCAAATATTCCTATTGTATAGGAATTAAATTGTTGGATGAGATGGCAAAAGTCAAATATTCACGTCATAGTTGGGTCCAAATATGGATTTCTTTGATGGAAACATTCTTGACGTGTCTATGCATGATTTTCGCAATTCTAATATTTGCATGACATGTTGCTAAAATTTTAGGGTTGCAAGATGTGTCTATACATATAGAGTAACTCTTCATGTTTTAATGGCTACGTGATTTTAGGAGGTTACTCTTTCTGTGATACGAAAATATTGGGGAATTAATATTTGCTTCTATATTTGGAATAAATTCTTCCTTGATATTATGGAGAATAGCTGGACGTGGATACAAAGGTGATATTGTCCAAGTTTTATATGGAAGTTCTTTTCTACGGGGATGGATCATGCATATGATATGGACTGGATATTATGGGCTGAATACGTGGGGTTTAAGACACACGCATCAGAAAGAGTAACAGCAACAAAACAGTTTCAGCGACTGTGTGGTGACAGCATGAAAAAAAATATATATATATATATATAGAACGGGGTTCGAGATGCTACTGGTAGGTTTTCGTTCCTGCTGGTCATTCCTACTAGTGAGCCATGGTTCCTTCTGGTCATTGAAGTTGATGCTTGATTATTTATTTGATGTTGTAGTTGAGTTTCACAAATTTGTTTCTTATTATATCAGCATTTAGGTGAGCAATACACCTTGTCTTTGGACTAAATATATTGTTACAGCTTACAACTGGCTCATAGTTGTGAAGGTTAGCAGTTCCCATGTACCAAAAACTGTTGGTGAGCAATACACCTTGTCATTTTGATCAAAAATATATCATTTTGACTAAATATATTGTTATAGCTAACAGCTGGCTCATAGTTGTGAGGGTTATCCGTTCCCGTGTACCAAAAACTGGATAAAATGCATGATATAAGACACAAGTTTGGGAGGTTCCACTTCTTCATCAAATTGGTTCTACTTGATTTTCTTCATCAGTGATCACTCCAAGGTACCTATCGGATTGGACATGCACTTCTTCAGGGGAAGCATACATGGATCGAGGGGAAGCTTAGCCTTCATGGTGGATTTCTACTGGTCGTTCCTACTGGTCGTTACTACTGGTCGTTCCTACTGGTCGTTCCTACTGGTAGTTCCTACTGGTCGTTCCTACTGGTACGTTATGTTTTATTCTGGTGGTTTTGCTGGTTCCTGCTGTTCGTTTAAAAAAAAAAAAAAAAAGAAGGGAGTTCATCTTGACGGGGGGTATAGATCGTTTCGGAGATTCAGTTTATGCTATAATTCTTAACTGGAACAGTTACACGCTCTTTTACAAATATTTGGGGGGCATATGATACCATACAGTTCATGATATGATCATCACAAAATTAGCATGATCATAAGCATCGAGTGGTTTCTGGTTGATCCGTCAGAGCTCACTGAGACTATCGGCCATTGCATGTGATCGCCATGCATATATTGACAACAAGAATTATTCAAAGACATTTTATTACATTATATTGTAATAAGCATGTCTTTTTCATACTGAAGGAAGAAATGATCTATGCCACTGAGTTCAAGATTCAAGAGATGGTTAGTATGATTGTTTATATACTTAACCATCTACATGCATCACTTAAGGGGAAGCGTCTACGAGTTGCACAAGACCCTATTTGCTTATTACAAAAAGGGGAAGAATAGTTAGATGTGCAGCTTATTATCGTGATGACATGTTCGAGCATTGTTTCTTCATGCACATTGTTTTGTAATATCAAATAGGGGAAGATTGTTGGGACATACAGATTTGATGATTACAAAACCTATAGGCAGAGATGAAGACAGAAGAAACAATAAGAACCTAATATGTAATATTAGGTTAGCTTTGATAGTAAGCTAGGGTTGTGATGTAACCCTAGTCCCTCTATTATATAAAGAGGGTTAGACACACATATTGAGTATTCATTCATAAACAATGTAAACTAAAGGTGTGTGTGTGTTCCTCCTGGTGTCGAGCCTATAAGGCACCAGGAGCTAGTAGTCAGTAGCTTATTAGTATTTTATGAATAAGAAAGCCTTGTTCATAACTTTGATTGTGTTCTTTATTATGTTCCGCTGTGCTTACAATCATTGTTATCATATCCCAGATGAGTCTAGATCCTAAGACTCAACATTTTCCTTATAGATCAAAGAGTTTTCATAAGCCTCATTCTGGAGTTCATTCAGCTCATTGAGTTGGATCTTGCGTAGGTCACCGGCTTTGTTGATATCAAAATTAGCCCACTTCAAGGCCCAGTAAGCCTTGTGCTCCAACTCAATGGGGAGGTGGCATGCTTTTCCGTACACGAGACGATATGGTGTACAACCAATCGGAGTCTTGTATGCAGTACGAAAAGCCCACAAAGCATCATCAAGTTTATCAGCCCATGAGGCACGATGCTCTCCCACGGTTCGTTCAAGAATTTGCTTTAATCCTCGGTTAGATATTTCAGCCTGGCCATTAGTTTGTGGGTGGTATGCGGTGGAAAGACGATGATTTACACCATACTTAGCCATGACTCTTGCGAATTGGTCATTGCAAAAATGAGTCCCGCGATCACTAATAATGGCACGAGGCACACCGAATCTAGCGAACATCGATTTCAAAAAGTTACAAACCACCCTTGCGTCATTAGTGGGTAAAGCTTTGGCGTCAACCCACTTAGAAACGTAGTCAACGGCTACAAGGATGTATTTGTTTCCTTTAGAGGAAGAGAATGGCCCCATAAAGTCGATACCCCAAACATCAAAGATTTCACATTCTTGAATGAAATTCTGAGGCATCTCGTCTTTATGTGTGATCTTGCCTTGTTTTTGGCAAGCATCACAACGTTTAACCATCTCGTGAGCATCACGGTAAATGGTGGGCCAATAAAATCCCGAGTCAAACACTTTTTTGGCGGTGTAGTTGGGACCAAAGTGACCACCGGTGGGTCCTTTGTGGCAAGCGTCAAGGATTTCTAAAGCTGCCGATCCATCAACACATCGGCAAATAATCAAATCAGCACATTGTTTGAAGAGATACGGGTCATCCCAAAAGTAAGTTTTAATGTCTTTGAAGAACTTCTTCTTTTGTTGGGATGTTAACCCGTCAACGAGAATTCCACCCGCCAAGTAGTTTGCAATGTCCGCAAACCACGGGGTTTCATCAGAAGTCGAGTTGATAGACATTAAGGTCTCCAGGGGAAAAGAGTCATTGATCTCTTTGTTCGGATGTTCCCCTTGGTAAGGATCCTCAATTCTACTGAGATGATCCGCGGCTAGGTTTTCAGCTGCCTTCTTATCGCGAATTTCGATTTTAAATTCTTGGAGTAGCAAAACCCAGCGAAGAAGTCTTGGTTTGGAATCTTGTTTAGTTAACAAGTACTTCAACGCGGAGTGTAAACGATTATGGTGGAAAGGACAAGATAGGGGCGGAACTTTTCAAAAGCATAGACAACAGCTAAAAGCTCTTTTTCGGTTGTCGTGTAATGTAATTGAGCCCCCGTCATTGTCTTGCTAGCGTAATGGATCGGTTGGAAGTGTTTGTTCACTCTTTGGCCCAAAACCGCTCCAATAGCAAAGTCACTAGCATCGCACATCAATTCGAAAAGCAGCTCCCAATTAGGGGTAACCAAGACGGGTGCCTTAGTTAGCTTATCCTTAAGCGAGTTGAAGGCTTCGATACACTCTTTGGAAAAGATAAAAGGAGTATCTTTTTCCAAGAGGTGGGTCATTGGGCGAGCGATTTGAGAAAAATCTTTGATGAATCGACAGTAGAAGCCCGCATGACCAAGGAAACTTCTCACACCCTTCACGGTTGAAGGTGGAGGCAACTTAGAAATAACATCGACTTTACCACGGTCCACTTCGAGACCGGCTTTGGAGATTTTGTGTCCTAGCACGATGCCCTCTTTTACCATGAAATGGCATTTTTCCCAATTAAGAACAAGGCAAGTGTCTTCACACCGCTTAAGCATACGTTCTAAATTGGAAACGCAAGCAGAGAATGAATCACCATAAACCGAGAAATCATCCATGAATACTTCCATTGTTTCTTCAACCATGTCATGGAAGATAGCCATTATACACCTTTGGAACGTCCCAGGAGCATTGCATAAACCAAAAGGCATGCGTTTGTAAGCAAATGTTCCATAGGGACAAGTGAATGTGGTCTTTTCTTGGTCTTTGGGATCGATGGGAATTTGAAAATACCCAGAGAAACCGTCTAAGAAGCAGTAATAGTCATTACCAGCTAGACGCTCGAGCATTTGATCCATGAAAGGAAGAGGAAAGTGATCTTTTCTCGTGGCATCATTGAGCTTGCGATAATCGATACAAACTCTCCACCTAGTAACGAGACGAGTGGGAAGCAACTCGTTGTGTTCATTGGGAACAACGGTTATTCCGCCCTTCTTGGGCACACAATGGACGGGACTTACCCACGGCGAATCTGAAATAGGGTAAATCAAGCCGGCATCTAGAAGTTTGATAACCTCTTGTTTGATGACGTCATGAATGCGAGGATTAACCCTTCTTTGGCCCTGGATTGCGGGTTTAAAGTCATCTTCCATGAGAATCTTGTGAGTACAAAAGTTCGGATCAATTCCGCGGATATCGGAAATTTTCCAAGCAATTGCCTTCTTATGATCTTTAAGCACGACGATTAGGCGAGATTTCTCTTCTTCTTTCAAGTCCTTGGCAATGATGACGGGCGACTTCTTCTTATCTTCAAGGAACACATACTCGAGATGGGGCGGCAACTCCTTAAGTTCTAAATCTGGAGGATTTTTGATGGGATGCGTTTTCAAAGTCGGAGCATCGATAGCAATAACCGTGGGAGATGGTGGAGAAATATTGTCTTCTTTGATAAGGTTTTCAATGAGACGCATGTCTTCATCCCAATCGGTGGGAGAATTGTCATTAGCTAAGTTCACATCTCCCATGGTGGCTTCCAAATCTTTCCAAAGGAAATCACTTTCTCCAAATAGAGATAGTGATGAATCAATAGAGGAAACGTCCTCAACATTGGGAGGAGAGGTAGGAATACTTTTACAAGCATCAATAAAGTGTTCTTCACAAGCCTCATTAAGAACGTCAATACAATTAACACTCTCGTAGGAATAAGGCTGTTTAGAAAGCTTTCCCATGTTGAAAACGATTTTATCGTCACCCACTCTCATGATAAGCTCACCGGCTTCAACATCGATGAGAGTGCGACCAGTCCTCAAGAATGGACGACCAACGATCAATGGCACACGAGGGTCCATGTCGTAGTCAACGACGACGAAATCGGCAGTAAAAGTGAATTTGTCGACTCCTACAAAGACGTCTTCGGCTATCCCCACTGGATAAGCAACCGTACGGTTAGCTAATTCCAAAGTCATTTTGGTGGGGACTAGCTCAGGGAGAGATAACTGCTTCCAAACACTTAAAGGCATTAAGTTAATAATGGCACCTATATCGGCTAGGGCCATGCAATTCTCTACTCCCGGGAAGTTGCAAGGGATTAAGAAGCGACCCGGATCACCAAGCTTGGTTGGCAATTTCCTTAAGAGCACTGCAGAGAAATTCTCATTATGTTGGGTGTTAGCGATATCAAGAAGCTTCTCCTTGTCGCTAAGAAGATCTTTGAACATTTTCGCATACTTGGGCATGTGTGAGAGAGCCTCAGTGAAGGAGATGTTAAAATTCAATTGTTTAAACATTTTGAGAAAGTTCGAAACCTGGATATCATCCTTGCTTTTGAGCTTCTCTTTCCTCAACCTTGATGGATAAGGTATATCGGAAGAAGAGGAAGGCTTTGGGAGAATAGGATCACTCACATCCTTGGGTGGAGGAGGGGTAGAAGTAAGAGGTGGAGAAATTGGGGAAGTAGAAGGTTAGGGAATAGGAGCAGGTGACTCGTTCTCCTTAGTTACAATCACCGGTGGAGGTATAGGAAGCTCGGGTTCCTTGGTACCTTTGCCACTGCGAGTGGTGATTGCTTTCATCTCCCCTCTTGGATTCGCAACAGTGTTACTCGGAAGAGTACCCGAAGAAGAGGATTGATTGCCTTGGAAGAAACCAGCCATCATGTTCTTTAAGTGATTCGTTTGACTTGCCAACGTGTTTCTCATATCAGCTCGAAGATCGTTTCCTTGTTTCACCATGTCTGCTTTCAAGTTGAGCACTTCCCGCTGGAGATTTTCCACAATCACATCAGTTGTCCGCATGTAGGTTTCAACATCTTGGTGTAATGCGGTGGGTTGGTTGGGAGGGGGAGCATGGTAAACGGGTGGTTGATAAGCAGGTTGTTGGTAAACTTGGTTGTTTATTTGAGGTGGATATGGTTGTTTGTGAGGTGGTATGTATGGTGCACGAGGTTGTTGTTGTTATTGAGGAAGGCGATTGAGGTTTTGTTGTTGGTTTGGATTGTTAGGAGGAAAACCGGGTGGGGAAAGAAAGTTGTTAGAGCGGTAGCTAAGCAAGTTGCGGTCTCCTTGAGGACGAGCTTGATAAGCGGCCGGAGGATAGGTACCGTATGCTGCATTCACATTCTAAGAAGGATAGTCTTGGGTGGCGGTACAAGTGGTGTAAGAATGAGGACCCCCGCATATTTCATATGGTTGGCTTACAGCATTGACTTGAGCATTTTTAGCATTGATGCTGTTGGTGTTGTTAGTGGTGTGGGTAACAAGCGATTCAAGAAGCGTAGTAATTTTGTCAAGTCGCTTGTCGCTGTCACTAGTACTAGCACTAGCGGCATTGGTCCTAACACTCTTGGTTTGCACACGAGACTTATTCTCAATGATATCCCAAGCAGCATTGGAAGTCTTAACCAGAATATTACCCCCCCCCCCCCCCCCCCCCCCCGAGGCACTGTTTAGTGAATCTTGGTCATTCATGCTTAAACCATTATAAAAAGTGTTAATTTGGTGCACTTTGGTAAAACCATGTTGTGGGCATTTTCTTAAAAGATCTTTGAAACGATCCCAAGATTCACTAAAAGACTCATCGTACTTTTGTTCAAAATTAATGATTTCATTCCGCAAAGCGGTAGTACGAGAGGGTGGGAAAAAATAGTTTATGAACTTGGTCTCCAAATCCGTCCACGTAAGAATACTTTGTGGCGGTTCCTTAGCAAGCCAATACCGGGCTTGTCCCTCTAAGGAGAAAGGAAAAAGTTGTAAACGGATTACCTCTTGTGGAACACCATTGAAATTGACCGTATTCGTGAGTTGTAGGAATCTCTTGATGTGGTCATGTGGATCATCAATGGTACGCCCCAAGAATAGTTGAGCAGAGACCATCTGGATAAATCCGGATTTGAGCTCAAAATTGTTGGCTGCAATCGCGGGTATGACAATTGGATCATTGTTGCCGTCTACATGTGCTTGCAGAAGTTCAATCATCGGGCGATTGTCTGGTAGAGGCTCATTGTTGAGAGGTGGATTGTTATTGTTGTTGTTATTATTGTTGTTGAGAGGTGGGTTATTGTTGTTGTTTTGTACATCGGCCATGTCTAAGTCTTCGAGAGGCTCGGGCTCTTGATAAGACGTTGATCGTGTACGCATGCACCTGCAAAAGAACGAACAAAGCAAACAAGAAATATTTTTGTCTTTTTTTATGTTTTTTTACTTTTTAGGATTTTTGAAAATTTTATATTTTTTAGGGTTTTTGAAATTTTTTTATGAAAAACTAACGTTCACGGTGAACGGATCCCACAATCCAAGTTCTCACAAAAAACTGTTAATCTTAACGAGAAGAGCCGGCAGCGGTGCCATTTGATACTATGCGTTTTTGTATGGGGTTCAGATTAATCTCGGAATCCTCTCGAATTGATTACAGCTCAAAGTGGAATAGTTGTTCTTGGTTACTAAAAAGGGGATTGGTTCTCTAATCTACTAAAGGTTTAATTGCACTAAGATGTAAACTTAAACTAAAAGCAATTAATTTAATAGCAATTAATAAAACTTGAATTAAAATTTAAGTATTAAAAAAGGAACAGTAAATATCACTTAACTCTGATTCAAAATACTCAAAAGAAAATTGATTCGGAAGTTTCTACTTTACCCTTGATCCAGAACTTTTGTTCCGAACTCTTCCGAATGAACCCTCTGGTTCGAAACTTCTTGATCCGGAACTCTTCCGGATGAACTCCTTGATTCGGAAGTATTCCGAATGAACTAGCTTGATTCGGAACTCTCTGATTCGGAAGTTTTCCTTGATCCGGAACTTTCGTTCGGAACTTTTTGATCCGGAACTCTTCCGGATGAACTCCTTGATTCGGAAGTCTTCCGAGTGAAGAACAGTTTGGTTTGGAAGTTTGTTCGGAAGTTTATTCGGAACTTTTAAACAAAATCGATTCGGAACTTTTGAAAAAGATTGATTCGGAAGATTAAAAATGAAACTGATTCGGAACTTTTGAAAAACCATTCATTCGGAAGTTTTTAAAACCATTCATTCGGAACAAATTGATTCGGAACTTTTTACTACAAATTGATTCGGAACTTTTCACTAAGTTGCTTCATTCGGAAGTTTTTTGCTCATTCGGAACCTGGGAAAACTCAAGAATAGTAGGAGACAGAAAAACAGGGGAACACGATTTCAAGCCAAAATCCACCAAGTGTTTAACCAAAACTTAAACAAAACTAATGCCTAATCATCTACTAACCATAAACAACAAATCCCATCAATAAAAACTTAAAACCCAATAGCTTTTAAAGATCAAAATTAACCAAATAAGAGCTTTAACTTTGAATCAAAAAGATGAAGATGAACAAGATGAAATTAAGGATTAAATTGATAGATTAATGTTTAAACAATCAAAGGACAAAGATTAAACTACAAGATTGGTAAAAACAAGAATCAAAATCACCAAACACCCTAATGGTGTTGGTGATGCCTACGAACAGAAAAGAGAGAAAAAAGGAGTAAAAAAACTAAATGAAAAGTGTGAAGGGAATTCTTTATATAGGTGTTCTCTTTGGTTGGTGAGTGGGCTTTCTCCCTTTCTTCTTGTCTTCTCGTCTTTTCAGAAAAGTAGACGTTTTCGATTCTGATTCGGGATTTGTCGACGATTAAATTCAACTCGTCTTTTAATATCTTCGTTTAATAGACTTGAGTTTCTTCGACATATGTAAATTTTCCATCTTTGGTCCTTTTCTTCGATAAATTTTCAAATAGGCCCAGTGACTTCAAATCTTTTGCATCTCTTGGACAATAGACTTCATCTTGAGTCTTTTTCTTCCATAAAACCCGTGCAATCCCATGTTTTCTTCAATATTCATCCGGTTAACTCTGAAAACACAATAAACACAAAAACCACGCATAATTCCAAACAAATGATATTAAACACGCGTTTTTGGTCTCGCTTTAGCCAGAATTAAGTGGTAAAAGGATGGGTGTTTTCACACCTATCAGCAGACAATGCATTAAATGACGAAGACGAATTTATCAACCCATTCGGTACACCGATACACGAAACTGGAGAGTCTTCTACTCGCCATGTTGATCCGTCAAATATGCATACATTCTATCAACGACATCCTTCAACACTTCATTGGACCCGAGATCATCCTTTGGTTCAAGTAATTGGAAACCCTTCACAGCCTGTTCGTACAAGACGACAACTTGAAACCGATGGCGATGTTTGTATTTTCGCACTCGTCCTGAGTATAGCTGAACCAACAAATATCAAAGAAGCCATGGCTGATCATGCTTGGATTGAATCGATGACGGATGAACTTCAAGAATTTGAAAGACTTAAAGTCTGGGAACTTGTTGACAGACCATACGATGTAATACCATTAAATCTTCGATGGATCTGGAAAAACAAGATGGATGAAGAGAACACGATCATCAAGAATAAATCTAGGCTAGTGGCTAAAGGGTATGGCCAAAAAGAGGGTAATGATTTTGAAGAACCATTTGCATCAGTAGCTCGTTTGGAAGCGGTCAGGATTTTCCTTGCTTATGATGCACATAAGGGATTCATCGTTTATCAAATGGATGTAAAGACGGCGTTTCTTAACGGTCCTTTGAAGGAAGAAGTCTATGTCATACATCCGGAAGGATTCGTCAATCCTCATTATCCGAACAAGGTGTATCGTCTCCACAAAGAACTTTATGGAATCAAGCAAGCTCCAAGGGCGTGGTACGACGAGCTCTCAAAATTTCTGGTCTCCAAAGGTTTCTCAAAAGTTTCCATTGATCTAACTTTGTTCACTTATAAATATGGGGATGACATTTTGCTTGAGCAGATTTATGTTGATGACATTATTTTCGGGTCTACAAACCCAAAACATTCAAAATGGTTTGAAAAAGTCATGTACAACAAATTTGAAATGTCAATGATGGGAGAACTAAAATTCTTTCTAGGAATTCAAGTTCACCAATCCCCAAGTGGTATCTTTATCAACCAAGCTAAGTATTGTCAAGAGATAATCAAAAAGCATGGTATGACCTCATGTGACCCAGTTGGGACACCATTATCAACCATATGCCTAGATGTTGATTTGGAGGGAGATGCGATAGATCAAATGAAATATCGTTCCATGATCGGCTCCCTCGTGTACTTAACAGCAAGCCGACCAGATATATCACATGCTATGTGTTATTGTTCATGATATCAAGCACGGCCGACTGAAAAACTCCTCAAGGAGGTTAAACGGATCTTTCCGTACCTCAAGAATACCATTCATTTGGGACTCTGGTATCCGAGGGAAACCGGTTTCTTTCTAACAGCCTATTCAGATTCTGATCATGCAGGGTGTCTTGATACACGAAAAACTACTTTTGGTGGTGCACAATTTCTAGGTCAAGATAAGCTTGTGGGATGGTCTTTCAAGAAGCAGGATTGCACATCATTGTCATCAGCCGAAATGGAGTATGTGTATCTATATGCGTGTTGTGCTCAAGTTCTTTGGATGAGAACACAACTCACGGATTATGGCTTCCACTTTATTAAAGTACCTATGTACTGTGACTCAAAGTCCGCCATAGCCATCTCCTGCAATCCGGTACAGCATTCCCGCACGAAGCACATTGATGTCAGATATCACTTCATTAAGGAACAAGTTGAAAGGGGTATTGTTGAACTATACTTTGTTGAAACTGATTACCAATTAGCTGACTTGTTTACAAAAGCTCTTTCGAAAGAGAGGTTTGTACATCTAGTTAGGCAAATTGGTATGAGATGTTTGACTCTAGCAGAACTGGAGATTCTGGCAAAGAAGCATGTTTGACTCATCTATCAAACATCTACTTGTAAATATCTTCGAAAAAGCAAAATACAAAAATATAAAACACATAAAAGCAAAACACAAAATTAAAAATCTTTCAAAATCAAAAAAGATTCATCTTGACATGTCTTTCATTATCGATAATATGGACGTACCTAGAAATGTCGCTCAATAATGACACTGGTGTGTACATAAAGCTCGAATGAAAGTTGTAAATATTTTTCAAAACATGTCATTTCTATTTTTAAAGGAAAATGTCTATTTTGGATAATTTTTCTAACAACGGGTAGAGTAATCTATCTTGGGTTGAGCTTGTCACAAAACATTCAACATTTTGAGCTCAACATAATGGCTTGTAATCACTTTCAGATTGCAACCCGGATCTATATTCACGGGGGAGTGTACGCTTTAGTGCCCTTACCCTCAGCAAAAGAAGAGAAATCTTCTTACACTTGAGTGGATTTGTCAAGACATTCAAAGTCTATGAACTCAAGTTTATGCTTTAGAAAAATCTTTTCGCCAAAAAGAAATAGAGTTTTTCAAAAAGCGTTGAACACAATTTTTTCAAGAATTTCTCAATGATTATTCAAAATTTTTTAAAAATTGTGTGTTTAACAACTCGTATCCTTAAAAGGTGAAATGTGGATCACATCCTCACAATGACAATTCATATGAATCAATTTTTGAGGGGGGGCACTACAACTTCATGCAAAGATGACACATCTTTCTCCCAGAGATTTCCAAGACTATTTTTCAAAATATATTTTAATCAAATTTGGTATCTCTAATATCAAAAGTTTTTATATATTAGAGATAGGGGAGAAATGTGATTAAAATGTGATCTTATATATGACTCAAGCACTCATGGTTACGATCAAATACCCACAACATCTTTAATTCACGAAGTTATTGGTGTCAAAAGGGTGGTTAGGCTTAAGTTCTATGATCCAACCAGAACCGGAGGGATCTTCCCAGGGACAATCCAATAGATTATTAGAAGTCCTTAGGAAAGATGGAGTAGAATGTGAACGTAGTTGAATGTCGACTAAGTACTGATGATAGCACTAGAACAATCACAACAAGGTGCTATTAATGATTTCTTGGTAAGCATTGAAGGGGTTGAAGAATGAAAAAGAAATGTAAGGATAATGGGTGTAAACAAAGAAGCCCTCCATACAACTTAGGCAGAAACCGGGTCAACACATCAAAAAGACAACACATCATGGACCCAGTGATGTAATGCACAACCCCTCCTCAGCTGACTCAGGCTTCTCTCAAAAGAAGTTTGTTTTATTGTCACGGAGATCAACATGACTTCTATTGACTTTCTCACTCAGAGATAGTTGATATTGAATAGGTGGCATCTGCTCCAGCCTCCGACTACTAAAAGTGCACAAATCAAGTCTAGAGCCAAGAGATCAATCAAATCTCGTTAGGACACATGGATGACGATCAAGAGAGTCTTACGCTATATCCTTGCGATATTGCTAGAACACTCAGAGTGATACTACTTAGTATTCACAATGATGAGTGGAAATCCTTCCAGTGTTAACATCAAACAGCACTGCGGTAGGTCATGTGTAAGATTCTTTATGAATTGAACATATGTAAAACTGAAAAGCAACAGTGGTTTGTTTCTTTATCGATTCAAACTCGTTTCAGGTTTCTACGCAATATCTTTATGGTCTTGCCAGAACATTCAGAGTGATATTTATTAATATTCACAGTGATGAATGGAAATCCTTCTAGCGTCAACATCAAACAGCGCTACGGTAGGTAACTTGCGAGATTCTTATGAATCAAGCTTGTGTCAACTGGAAAGCAAGAATGGTAAGCTTCTTAATAAATCAAACTTGTTCCAGGAATTTGAATTGACGACTTTAATCAAGTGGATATTTATCCAATTGATTCACTCTTTATGTTTCGCAGTCTTGCTTTGAGACAGTCGAGTAAAGAGAACGGCTAGTACAGCCGTGAAACCCTGTCAAGGAGGTTCTTAATTGAATCTACCTAACCACAGGTACGATATTTAATATCGTGTAACGGTCTTCACCGAACGGAGGTAAAACGCTTCCGATTTAGGACGAATGTCAAATCCATTCACTCCGTGTCTAAGTTTTGTCTCGAGAAGGTGGCGTTACGGTGTACTCAGCAAAGTTGAAGATTCAAAACCACATTCTCATGCCCAAAGATATTCAACAATCAAGAAAGCTAAAGACTTCTGCAACTCTGATGATCAAAATCTTCCTTAACAATTAATATAGAGAAATGACCTCTATTCAAAGGAGATTGTTAGCAAGATTTCAAGATAATGCAAAGTATGAGCATGTGGATGAAGACACAAGATCGCATGATGGAAAAGACAAGTCAAGAATGATTTGAAGATCTCAAGTTTAAAGACAAAGTCGAAAGACAATGACAAAGGCTCAAAGATCACAGCATGAAGGAACAAGACGACTATTACACGTTCAAGACTCATTTATGACGAAATTCATAATATCCATTGATCTCCAAATATCAAAGAGGAATGACCTCACATTGGGGGAGATTGTTAGCCTCAAAATATTGAGTCAAACAAGAATGTTTGGTCATAGGTTTATATTGTAACATTTAGTAGAACATTGTAATAGCTAGTTAAAATAGTCATGACATTACGAGCTTGATGGCTAGCTTAAAAGGACTCTTTCAAGGTACTAAGCATTTATTCAAGTCCGGCCCAATCAAACTATAGCCCATTTAAGCCACATGTAGGCATAGGCTATAAATACCCTTCCTAGCATGTTAGGAAAGGTGTTGGCTCTCTCATTTTCTAATTTAATCTCACAAAAGTTTAACACACACTTCTCTACTTTCTCTCACTACTTTCTCTCTCAAGAAACCTTCCATCTTTTATCTACCTTTCTTTCTTTTTTATTCATGTAGAATCATCACATATTTTAGGGACAACATTTTACCACTTAAATATAATAAAAACAAGACCAAAACGTGTACTTAATGTCGTAAAAGTCGGAATTATGCGTGGTTTATGTTTTTATTGTGTTTTAGGACCAAAATATGAAAAAGGAAGAAAACAGGGGGCTTTCACGAGATTTTATCGAAGAAAAAGACAAAAGACGAAGTCAAAAGATCAAGAGTGCAATCAAAGGCCTATTCTGAAGATTTATCGAAGAAAAAGTCCAAAGACGGAAGTTTAACAAAGTCGAAGAACCAAGTCTAATAATAGAAGAAAATTAGAAGACGAGTCATTTTATCATTCGACAAATCCCGAGAAAAAGTCGAGAAAGACGAAGAAATTAAAAGACGAAAAGACAAAGAGAAAGAGAGAAGCATCAACACTCTTCCCCTCCTCCTATAAATACCCTCCTAATCCTTCATTAGGAGGTGTTAGTTAGTTAGTTAATTTTTAGTTTTTAAGTAAGGTAATTAGGAGTAGGTGTTTAATACTTTCTCTCTCTAGATTTTTTCTTTCAAGTTTTCTTTATCTTTCATTTTAAATCTTGTAATTGAATCTTAATCTTCATTAATTTAAGCTTATTAAGTATTTCTCATTCTTCCTTTCTTAATCTTAATCTTGTGGTTGATTTGGTTAATCATGTAGTTTGCTTAATCTTGTTGATTGATTGATTGATTTGCTATTGAGACTGTTCTTATTGATTTAGTGTGTTTGATGTTTTAGCTTATTGTACTTTTTGATTAATTAGTGTTTAGCTTATTTCTAATTAAGTGTTTTTAATAGTTTAAATCTTTTAAATGTTTTTTTTAATATTTAGCTTCTTTGTGTTTTCATGGTTTTTAATTTGTGGGTTATTAGCTTTTTCTTAAAATCAGTTTGGTTAAAGTTTTGGTTAAGTGCTTATTTAGATTTTGCTTATTATTTTTAATCCGGGTTTAGAAACCCTCTTATTCCGAATTGTTGCTTCTATCAATATTCCGACTTTAGTTTTTCAACCATATTCCGAATTGTATCAAAATTGTTCATTTCGAATTAGGCATTATTGCACATTCTGGATTACGTTTAAGATACGTATTCCGGATTAGGTTCAAGAAGTGGACATTCCGGATTAAGTCCAAACTCATTCCGAATTGTGTGTCTTTTTATTGATTCCGGATTAGAGGTGGAATAAACATTCCGGATTAGCTCAAGTTTTAGCTATTCCAGATTACATTCCTAATCTACATTCCGGATTGAGTGTAAAGTCTCTATTCCGGATTGTGTAGAAATTCTCTATTCCGGATTACATAGAAATTCTTATATTCCAGATTATGCTTGATAATTGTATTATGGATTAGTTCCAAAGCTAGGATTCCAGATTGTTTGTAAGATTTGCATTCCGAATTAAGTTCAAAAATTGGATTCCGAATTAGTTACATATTTTGGCATTCTGACTTGTGTTTTGTTCTAGTTTTCCCGAATTAATTTTAAACATTTATTTTCCCGCCATTTTTATTAAGTTTAATTCTAAATTATATTATCTTAGTTTATTTTCCAATTTACTTTTTATTAAGTTTTAAACTTGCTTTATTTCTCTTATATTTTGTCAGTTACTTGTAAAGTTTTAATTTCTAATTAAAATAGCTCAACGACATTTTCTTTTTACACCAAGAACAACTGAGTCGCACTTTTAAACCGTGATCAATTCGAATCGAGTCAAGACGATTTCAACTTTAATAAAATTTAGTTATTAACTATCGAAATTCCTTGTAGATATCCTGACATACTATGATTTCCATATATCCCAACTCCATTGCATAGGAGCCTGCAAGATTAACCAATTTGAGATCACATGCTATACTTGTGAGGTTGCCCCCACCGTGAGCTTATTTAGGGTCTTTTACGTCCCCCAAATGGTAAATGGGTGGTTGTCGTTTAAAAAACGATCCGCGACCGCCCCTATGTGCTATAGCAAACCCCTAGACTCCCTTAAGAAGTGGTACGACCACTACTTTTTCGTATATGCCAAAGTGTTTCCCACGACCTTTCGCCTTAAATACAAAGTGGGACACGACTACCTCCCCCACCAGAGATTATAGTAGTAAAGATGTAAAAACATTAGACACTCATCGCACTGACTTTCATAAGGACCTACCGGAGCATTTTTTATGCTTAGTAGGGATCAGCCGTAACTATTTTGGTAGGGAGGATAGATATCTGTGCTTTCTGACAGAAGGTAGACAGGGTAGGTATTTTTTTTATATATGTATATTCATATAAATGTGACAATAATGCTTGGAATCATACTAACACATATGTATGCGTATGACCGCAGAGATGAGGGTATTTGGACTGCTACGCCAGGGAGATCCAAGCAAAGTCGCACAGGGATCCCGACCACTACGTGAGGGCGAGCCTCCCTACTTGTCGCGACCGCTGGCACGACCATTTCTCTTGAAGAAACACCAGAGCCGCAGTCTGGTGAGCAGGGATCAACGATAGAGAAGTCCCCGCTGAACTTCACCAATGAAGATGGTGGTGAGCCGTTGTTGGAGAACGCTACCACCATCCAAGGTGAAAATACGAAGCAACCAACTGATCCATCTATCAACCGTATGTTAGGTGATGACGATGAAGAGGAAGAGGAAGTGGCGTAGGATACTGGAACCTCCAGGCAGCCAAAACCCACGTCCAAGAAGCGCAAGTCCACCAGGAAGGTGGTGAAAGAGGTAGAGGTGGAGGAGGGGGAATTCAATGCACCTCCCAAGAGGCTTAGGGAAGACCACCCTCAAATTTAATAAGGGAGCAGCACCACGTTGCCGCAAGACAACCCCCAGCCGAAATTAGACACACATGTGTGGAAGGCAACGCCAGTGAGCGCCGTAGCTCCCACTATCACGGAGCCAATGATAGATACGTTGTAAGTACCTCTTTATATTCCATCATATTTGTTGTGCATGAAACTGCAAAAACTTATAAGTGTTTGTTAAATAACAGGGTGGATCCTTTGGCAGTAGCGCAGGAGAAGGAAACTGAGAGAGAACCTTCCCCTATGATATCCGCAATGCCCCCATCTCCTCCTCCTACTCACGCAGAGGAGCCTCGGGCCGAGGGTCCGGACACCTGCCTTCGCCCAGCCTGGAACTTGTCCAGCCTGACAAGGCTAGAGGCAGAGTCCGAGTGTAAGGAGTTCATGGACCACTTGACTCCTCTCGTGCAGGCGCAAGACCTGAATTAACTCAACCATGGGGTTCTTCTCGAACAATTTGATGTAGCAACAGTGCACCAGATAACACTTGGTGCAGCCTTACGGTGCCGTTTTGAGGAGTCCTTGGCCCATGTACGCCGCGTTGATAGGAGGATCGTTCGCAGGGAGGAGATGATGGATAAGCATGACAAGACAATTGCCTCCCTACAAGCAAATTTGTCCGTGGCTGAAGCCACAATCAAAGAACAAACCAGCCACGCCAATGCCCGTGATGAGCGTATTGCTGAGTTAGAAGCTCTCCTCGAGACAGTAAATGGCAAGGTACATACCTTTACATTGTTATATGAATTTTTTGCGTAACACCTTTGCATGTCTCATCTCACAGTAACCCTAATCTTTGCACAGGCATCCGCAGTCAAAACTGCAGTTGACCAAGTATCCGCCCTCACAGAAGAGCGTGAGGCGCTGAAGGAACAGTTCAGCAAGGAGCAGACTACTATGGAAGAGCGGACGGCTAAGGCCTTGGGAAAGGTGGAGCACGAGTTGAGCGTGCTGGCCACAGACTGTGTTGAAGTGTTGTGCCCCCCACTTCTTATGGCCATTGCTGGTCGTAGGTAGATGGTGGGCCAAGGAACGCGTCTGGCCGTGACAAGAGTGATGGAGGCGCCACAGTTTGTGTAGGCATTTGCCAACGTCATGTCAGATGGCATTGGCCGCGACAGGCATGAAGGGTTGACCAAGGCTGTGGAATTAATAAGCAAGAGTGAAGACATCACTAAGCATGCCTACCATAACCCTGGGGCGGAAGCAAAGATGACTGCTTCCATGGCCGCCCTGGAGGATACGGAATACCCCTTCCTGGATGACCTCGAAGCTATAAAGGATGCCTCGAATGAGGATATCATAGCAAAGCTTACACCAGACCCAATCCATCTTTCTCTGTCAACATATGATGCAAATTTGAAGGTCGTGAAAGGTGAGAAGCTGTTAGCTGAGGCGTTGGAGGCCAACCTAGCCAGGGCGTATAGTGGAAAGGACGCTCGTGGTGAAGCCTTTTATGCCTTGATAGCCGAAGGTAAGAGAGAAATAGGGGAGTTCATGCCTCCTTATTAGTTTATCTGTTGTAAACATTTTCTGCAAGTCTATTCGTCCGTGGGTGTACACGGCTTTAATTTGTAATCCCATGTGTAAACACTTAGAATATTTTCAAGATATATGTCCGTGGTGAGCACGGAAAATTTTGTTTGTTGATATTTGTTAATGCAAGTGATGCCTAAAAATATTATTAATGTTAACTAATCTTTCTTAGTTTTGATCACAACAAACTATACAACACATTTAGTGTAGAAACACAGAACGAATTATTTAACTAACACGATCATCAAGTTAATAATCATATCACTAACTTTTCTTAATCATACTTAGTGATCATCAAAGTGATTATCCTTAAAACTCACTTTTGTTAATATGACAAAAGATTTTTTAATAAACTTTCTTTTTAAGAAAATGTTTTATTAAAATGGAAAATGTAAATTTGAAAATGCCATATTCCATATGCCATAAGAATATCCTTTGAAGGTTTAAAAAACCTCAGATATTCCTACCCTACTAAAAGACAAAAAAGGAAGCGGACTCTACTGGGCGGTACCTTAAATAGCTAGGCGGTTCCTTATCGATAAGGTGCCGCCGGCTAGATAAGGATCTGCGCCCAGCTAGCCGTTGGACTTTATCTTCTATAAATAGTGGATCAAATCTCATTTTCTAACAAGCCTCTTGGACGTTTTTCTCAGCCCCCTTTCTCTTTTCTATAGCATAATCATTAGTATATGATCACTTAAAGTGTTAAGGATGTTTACATATGATTATCCTCTTGATCCCCTCCTTTACCTTGTCCAATGAGAAGATCACTCACTCACTAGTGTTGTGATAAAGATGAATCCATGAATTAGTCATGTTCATCATGTTAGCCTTTTTATTTTTGTTAATCCATTTGTATTTATGAAATACTTGGACTAGTTGTGTTCATCCAAGCTATTTGTGAATACTTGGATTTGTTGTGTACATCCATTGCATATGTGTTTGCTTGGATTTGTGTTGTGTAGATCCAAGCTACATGTATGTACTTGGAAATGTCTAGTTGAGTTGTAATAGATTTGTGTAGTAGTTCTCACTAAACTATAAAGTGATGTGGTTGTGTCTTGTGAGTTCTCACTAAACTTGAAAGTGATTAGTAGTTGTGTTGTGTGAAGTTCTCACTTAGCTTCAAAGTGAAGAGTCGTGAAGATTGGTTATAGCTTTGGATTAGAACTCGACATCTAGCCTTGTGTCGTTAAATTGTGAAGTAGGCAACATTGTGTAGATTGGTCCTAGCTAATGATTAGGTCTCGACATTTAGCTTAGTGTCAGAAAATAATGTAAGCGACGATGTAAAGCTATCTCCGCCAAGAAGGGAGCTTGTTGATATAGTGGAAATCTTGAGTAGGTGTACTCGAGGAGAGGAGTAGAAACGAGGATAAAGCCTCGTTGTCGAACCACTATAAATCTTGGTGTCTTGTCACTAGGTTGTCTCTTTCCTTACTCTTTACTTATTTTCATTATCATTATACTTACCTATTACCATTGCTAATACATTTGAATTGAACCTAATCATTATGCAACTTAGCTTCAAGTAAAAGAAAGTTTTTGATACACACTTAATTCAAAGTAATTTAAATTAGGTGACTAATTGAAGGGAAACTATTCACCCCCCCCCCCCCCTTCTAGTTTCTACAATTGGTATCAGAGCGATGGTCACTCAAGATCTTTGGATTATATTGTACTTTAAAACTTGGATCAATCCATTGTCTCTTCAAATTAAAAGGTCAAGTTGTACTAAAGTTTCTCTTTGGTTAAAACTATTTTTTCTTGGAAAATAGGTCTTTTAATTGATAATATTGCATCCCTCTTAGATTAGTAGCCCTTATGCATTTTATATCTACTCTTGAAATGTATCTACTAGTTTGCATCTTGCTTTGTGTAGGTACTCATGAAGATCAATCATTTAATTGGTTGTGGATTGAGTTACTTTCACTTGTAGAAGACTCATCTTCATTGATCTTCAACATCCTTGAATGATGATATCAAGATGATTGGGAATGATACTAGTCCTTGAAGACTTAGTACTCATCATAGTCTTTGTTGGGCATTGCATTGATTCCTTGATGGATTGCTCTTTGTGGCTAAGGTATGATTTCGTTCTTCCACACGCCCTTTGATCATTCTTTTGATCATTACTTGACTATGTGCTTGTTCTTGGCATCCTTGCCTTCACATTTGTTTGTGGTTTGTGATTCTTTTCTTTTATCCTCTCAAACCTTCATTGCTTGGATACTTGACTCACTATGGTGATGTAGAGTGAGTTAGTAGTAGCTTAAAGTATCAAGCATGATTTCCATGGTTTGCACCCATACGGTTAGTAGGCCCTTTACGGGAGAGAAAGTGAATCAATACCTTGATCATATTTTGGTTTAGACTAAGACTATTATTGAAAGTGATATTAGTCTATACATGAATAATTGCTTTGTGTTTATTCATTATCAAAGCCGTTTAACGTTTCGCCGGAAAGGCACGTCTTAAACCACTATATATGACACAAACTCTTCGTCTCCATGATTTGAAGATTGTCATTAATCTCTTGACCATTGATCTTAGTCTTGATTCACTTCCCTTGACTTCTCTCCACTTTGCCTTTTCGCTACGAGTAGTCGTTTGTCCGTTTCGGTTCTTTTCGATCTCGATTCAACTCGTACTCCTTCATAAGGCATATTGCTTAGTGTTATGATGATCCAATGATATTCTAAAAGGTTTAAGATATATTTTTAAGTATTTTAGAAAACTTGGTTTTCAAAATTTTGGCGTGTTTCATTGATAAAAACCAGCCTCTACATGCGGTTCTTTATCTCTGGCGGCTCAAACCCGCGGTTCCTTATTGATAAGGTACCGTGGGCAGTAAAGTTTGTCAGAGCGGCAGTTTTATTAAAATAACCTTTTTCAAACCAAACCCTCTCTCTCCCAAAAACACACACCGACGGGTTTCACCTTTTCCACCATTGTTAAAGCTTCAAAAATCTTCAATCACTCAAATTAATTGATTCCAAGTTGTGGGTTTCACTCATCCTTCATCAAACATCAATTAATTGTAAGTACTTACTTTCAACTTCATCTATTTTGCTCTAGGGTTCATCCTTTCATAATTGGGGATTTTTAAAATTGAAATTGAATTAGAACCTTAATAGGAATATGGGTTGACATGGTTATTTTACTATGATTCCTTAGGTTCATATTCATTAAGATTTCACTAAAACCCACTTGTAGAACAAATCCGAATTTTGGCTAAATGATTTTGGTTAAAAGATGGAATTGAGATGAACCCATGAACAAATAGGTAGTTGCATTGTTAATGCTTACCTAAAAACCTTGTTTTGAAAAACAAATGTTCTAGTCCATTGTTGATCCAACATAGGTCATATGTTCTTGGTTAATAATGGAATAGATACATTGTGAGCATGAGAATGATATGGATTCAATCCTTTGTTTGTCAAGAAATTGATATAACACATTCTCATATTTTTTAGTTTTGATTTTATTTTTCATATGAGTGATTGGAAAAATATTTTCTTGTGTTTATTTAGGTACTAATCATGCCTTCACAATACCACAAGGATCATCAACTCACTAAAGAATACATGCCAAACCTTTCCCAAACCTATGCTTCCACTCAATTTCGAAACTCCTTTCCATCCCTTTCTACTCGTTGTTTCCATGAGGGTAGAGTCGTTGACGAGGGAATAACGGGTTATGACTATATCCAATCTATGTTTGAGCTTTCGGGGTTTGATTGCTTGCTCAACATAGAAGAAGATATTTACCCCTTGTTTCTTCTAGAATTCTTTAGCACTTACTCCATGTTTGAATACAATGGAGAAATCTTCATTCGATTCTTGTTGAATGATCAAATGATTCAATACTCTCTCGAAAACTTTGGTGAAATTCTTGGTGTGCCATATGAAGGAACTTGTCATTTTACGGATAAATGGAGACTTGATGCCCTCTTGGAATCCTATGATAAACCTCCAAATGACCACACCGAAATTGATCCAGAGTTTATCCTTGACATCATTTCGAAAGAGCGTGATGGAAACGTTGTGAGAAGCCTTCATTTAAATGTGAGAAATGTGAATCGCTATGAAGTGCTCTCTAGCGACCTTAAGGATTTTATGGTCCAATGGGAAAATATCCCTTAGGGAGAATGTATTTTGTCTTGGTGGAAACCGAGATCATATCCCGGCTTATATGGTGCATATGTTGAGTTGCATCTTTACATCAACCAAGTACAATTTGGCATTCTATATCGCTCGACGAATAAATTATTCCCTTTCAAAGCCCAAAACAAACCTTCCCTATGCTATGCTTCTTACTCGCCTTTTCAAAAGGGTTGCTCATGACTTCCCCACCTCGACCTTTCTCGCTTTCACCCGGTTCATCGGGTTATGTTGCCTATTCAAGAGGTATATGCAAGAAAGCCTAGAAGTGATCGAGGTTCGAGAAAATACGATCATCAAGAGATGGATGATGAGGACACCTATATGCCAACAAGTGATGGTGATGGCATAGGTTCTAGATCTCACTTCAACTCTTTGAGTAATTCCCACCCATCCTCAAACTCATTCATGGATGGACTTGAAGACTTAGCTCCCCCACCTCATTACTCCTCTAGTGAAGTACCGGAAGATCTCAACATGGAGCATCTCTACCGTGAACATCTTAGGACTCGAGGTGAATTGCATGAATATCGGGTTAACTCAAGGAAGGGATTCAAGTATTTGGGGAATATGATCAAGGGATTGGGCAAGAAAAGAAGGTGAAGACTTTGAAGTATTTTCAAAGAATACATGTTGGTAAACATGTAATGTTAAACAATTTCTATCTTGGATGTGTATTAACTAAATTCTACTTGTTTGGATTATTTGTTATTTATCCTAAATGTTGCCATTGTGATTATGATTTGCATAGCTTTGTGCATCCTATGTGTTAGTTAGCTTCCTAGATTTTGGTCAGTGATTAACTTTGGCTTGAAAATCCTTTGGTAAAAATCTGGGCTAACCAAAGTTTGAGGAAGTAACATTTTTGAACACCACTGGTCGCGGTCCCTTATCGACCCGCGGTACCTTATTGATAAGGAACCGCTGCTCCTAGATAAGGAACCGCCGGCTACTGTGTCCGACAGAATCTTTGCTTTACACTATTTTCCTTAATCTGTATAAACCTTGCTTGATTCTTTGCAAAAACCTGCACATTTCCTAAACTAGGTTAGCTAAATTCATTGTTCACATAAAATGTTTTTAACCCATTACTAGTTTGGATCATTCCTTCACCCTTTTAAACCCACCTTGTTAGCCATGTTCTTCACACATCAAACCATTCTTCCTTAAACCTTAAACCTTTCATTCCAACCATGGTTTCTACAAGAAGCTCAAACTCATCCAAAACCTCCACCACAAAGAAAAATCTTAAGATTAAGATTAAAATAACTAAACCTAACTCCTCACCCTTTCACACTCCCAAGAATGAGATTGTCCCAATTCTCATTTCTTCATCAAACTCACCACCTCTTGCTCCATGCAAGACTTCATCAACCCATAGAACCAACCATTCTCATGGTTCTACCTCCTCTTCATTCCAATCTATGATGAATGATCTTTCCTCACCCTTCACTCCAAGTAATCTCTTGGATGTGACTACCCAACCACAACCCATCCAAAGCATTCCCATTATGAATGACTTTGATGATACCTTGGTGACTTCACCATTTACCCCTCCAAACTCACCCTTTTCACCCTTGGAGAGCATGCCTCCACACTCACCCACATCACCCTTGGAGAACATACCTCCTCCACCTCCACCTCCCTCAAACACTCCCATTTTGGGTGTTCCACTTCCCTTCTTTATGGGTGATCCTTACTTCCTTGGGTTCCTAGAAGCTCATGGTTCTCATTATCCATGTTGCCTCTACAATAACTAATTCATTCAAAACCTTAGGATGGAGATGTTGGGACTTCATATGAGGTTTCAAGATTTCTTGCTCACCTTTTTTAACATGCCTCCTCCTAGGAGATGAATGGTGATTTTCTTTAAAAATAGTTTTTCTTTAAATTCAAGCCAAGGAAGATTACTAATCAAGACCTAGTGTTTATCTTTCTTTAGTTTAGTTAATTGTTTTTCTTTATTTCCTTTATGTATCTCTTTCATGAGTGTTTTATGAGAATGATTTATAGACTTAGCATTGTGTGCTTCTATCTTTATGTGGACATTAATCAACTTTAATTCCAAATTAAAATTGAACCTAAATCTATCACAACCTCTAAAACTTGAATAAAATTGGTTCAAAATGTTATCCAAAATTTTGTCACCCTTTGTCAAGACATTCTTGGTGAATGTGTTGCTTTTATGCAACCCTAGCAAAATTTAGTGCTAATAGAGGTGAAATTCCAAGATTTGCAATTTTTTGAAAAAGTCTTAGTTTTTCTCAAAACCCTGGAAAATCTAGGTTTCAAGTCCACTGCACGCGGTTCCTTAAAGACGAGCGGTTCCTTAAGTGATAAGGAACCGCCGGTCCCTATAAGGTACCGCGGACAGAAAGCCATTTTATGGCTCGTTTTTTTATCTTTCTTCATCACCCTATTCCCAGTCAAGATTTCATGTTTACTCAATTTGGCTAAACATTCCTTGACACTTTACATTGGATTTTCAAACCCTTGCCTTGTATACTTTCTTCTTATTGTTGGGAATAAATTAAGGCCAGATCACTTGAGCGATGACAAGAACAAAACAAGCGTTGACAAGAATAATACAAGCGCTGACAGCTCAAGCGTTGACAAGTTAAACTCAAGCGTTGACACATTGAAGACAAGCACTGATGGAAGATATAATCTACACGTTTATTATATTCTAGAATACTTCTAGTAAGGATAAGAACAATAATGTATTTTCTATATTTATCTTTACCTAGAATAGTTGATACGTAGATTATTGTACAAGGCTTCTTATGTCTATAAAAGAAGGCCTTTAGGTTAATGTTTATAATTAAGTTTCATATAAGTTTTCATTCGTAAACATCTTTCATTGTAAGCAAGTTCGACATTCATAATCAAAGTGAAAGTTTGTTTACATCTTGTGTGTTCTTGTTTAAGTGTTAAACTCCGCATAACACTTAGATTCATAAAGCATATACAAAGGTTTCTCTACGTGTATTACTTGATCTAATCTCGTATACACAAAGCTAATCGATCTAAGTTTGGGATCAACAAGTGGTATCAGAGCTTGTTGAGGAACTTTTGATCTTTAAAGAACACCAGAACCCTAAAAACACCAAAACCCTAATTTTCTCAGAAACCCTAACAACATCATGTCTGAAGCAATAACCTCCTCCTCCTCACCCTTACCAAACATCAAGATTCCCATGCTTGATGCAACCAACTTTGGCTTATGGAAGTTTAACTTTGAACAATATTTGGGGATCTATGACTACACACTTTGGGAGATTATTGAATATGGAAACACATTCAATAAGGCTCAAAAGATTCTTGATGCTATCTCTCAAAGAACAGCTGTTGAGGGATGCCCTGAAGAGGATAAGAAAGAAAAACCTAGAGATGGTAGAGCTGTAGCTGCTGATGATATTGCAAAGAAAAGGGTTGACATGAAAGCCCTAAATATTCTAAAAGTCTCTTTGGGACAAGAAAAACAGCATAAATATAGAGGCTATGAATCTGCTAAGGATCTTTGGGAAGCTCTTGAAGTTGCATATGGTGGCAATGCAGACACTAAGGAAGAAAAGAAAAAGCAACTTCTGCATGATTATGCTGTCTTCAAAGCTTAACCCAATGAGAAACTGAGTAGTGTGAGAAGCAGATTGCTTGACATCACAAGTAAGTTGTCCTTCATGGGGACACAAGTTGGTGATGTTGACACCAATGCTACCTTTCTTAAAAGTCTTGGTGAGGCATGGAAGATTGAGGCAAGATCTATTCTTGCCAACAATACTTACAAGAGCTCCTCGTTTGATGACATCTACAACAAACTAAGACTGTTGGAAGATGAAACTCTTTCAGAACATGGAAGCAAATCTAGCACCAGCAACATGGCCTTCTTCTCTCATAGTGAAGGTCAATTCAATCAGAAGGACTCTTATATGCATCCAGTTACTGGATCATCATATGTAAGCGCTGGAACAAGTCCTGTCAACGTCTCCTTTTCAGACGCTGACACATTCAAGAATGACTCCCCAAGAGTTAAACATGCTGGTTTGGATTTGGATACTGTTTGTGCTTACATTGCTTCTTTGCCCAATGGTTCAGTGATTACATATGAGGACCTTGAGCAGATAAGTGATGAGCACTTGGAAGAGATGGACATCAAGTGGAACATGGCTCTTGCTAGTATAAGAGCAAATAGGTGGAACAGAAGGTTCAAGAAGAAAATGACCTTCAATGCTAAAGACACAGCTGGATTTGATAAATCCAAAGTTGAATGCTACAACTGTCATCGTATGGGGTACTTCATGAGGGAATGCAGATCTCCTAGAAGATCTGATGCTGGTAAACCCTCAAGTCAGGTTGTTAAAGCTCAGGATTCCAAAGTCATGGTTGCAGTTCAAGGAATTGATGGTACAGGATGGGATTGGAGCTATCTGGCTAAGAATGCTGAAGAGGATAAAGCTTTGGTTGCTGATATTGAAGAAGAAGAGCATGTTGAATATGCTCTCATGGCACACTCCTCCTCTTCATCTGATAATGAGGTATATGATGATGCTTTTTGTAGCAAAGGTTGTAGGTTAAACACTAAAAGACTTAACAAAGAGGTGTTAAAACTAAAAGATGATATGAGTACTGAAAGGTGTAAATTGTCTAATTACCAACTAGCTCTTACTGAAACTGAGAAAACCGTTTCTGAATATAAGAAAATGGAATTTGACTTAAAAGATAAGATCAATATCTTAAAACATGAGTTAGAGGGTATTATGGATGTTAGAAACATCATGAAAAAGGTTAATAGTGAATTACAGGCTAAGTTAGATGAGGCCATTAAGAATAAAGATAATGTTGACCTCAAAATTCAAAGATTTGATAGAGCCACCCAAACCCTAGGAGACTGTGTAGCTAAACAAAGGGATCCTAAGGACATGACTGGGATTGGGATGAATGATTACTCTCTGGTTCCACCACCAGCTGGTGACTTTTATGGTGTCCTTAGAAAGGACTTGTCTTGGACTGGTATACCAGAATGCCAAGAAGAGGAATTCATTCCTCCACCAAGAGTTGTCACTCCAGTGGAAGAGTATCAACAAAAATTGACTGACCTAAATGAGTGGAAGAAAGCTAACCCTACTTTATTTGTTAAGGGAGGTTTGCTATGTGAAAGTCCCAATGAATCACCACCCATTAAGGTTACTAACCCAATCACTGGTAAAGCTGTTGACCTAGGCTCAAACACTGTTAGAAGACCTACCATTAAATATGCAGAGATGTATAGGAATAATAGGTCACCCAAGAGCCAAGTTAGCAATCATGGAACAGGCTTCTTCTCTTCTAGACCTAAGGTTGTGTCTAAGAAAGCCTGTTACACTTGTGGTAGCTTTTCACATTTAGCATTCAAGTGTGTCAACGCTCCCAAAGCCAGCGCTGACAGGAACAATTTCAGCGCTGATAGGAAGAAAGTCAACGTTGTTAGAAAGTCAAACGTTGTCAGACCCAAACCTTGTGTGCAGCAAAGTCCACAAGTGATTAGACCTGCCCCATTCTTTACTAGAAGGTCTAACACTCATGGACAAAGACCTTTTCAAAAGACAAAAACCTGGTCAAATAGGCAATGGGTTTCTGTAGCAAACCCTAGGTTCAACTCTGACAAGGGTAATTTCAGCGTTGACAGGACAAATTCTAACGCTGACAGAAACGTGACCAGACCTAAATATTTGCAGCCACAAGGTAAGGGGTCTAAAGCTTCTTCAAGCTTAACATGGAGACCCAAGAAAGATCAAAACCCTAATGATAATGGGATTTCAGTGACTTGCAATAGATTTAATTACATTTCAAAGGTCATTACAAAACCTATTGGAGTTAACTGGGTATTTCATCCTAAAAAGGATGAGAATGGGTTTGTTGTGAGAACTAAGTCTGTTCTTATTGAACAACCAGATGAATCCAAGTCTTTTGAGACTCGGGTTCCCAAAGAAAACTAATTTGTTTTCTTTATGTGCAGGGCATTCAAAGACAGATCAATGATTATGGATATTGGGATAGTGGATGCTCAAGGCACATGACAGGGAAGGAAGACTATCTAACGAATTTCACCCCTAGTAAAGATGGTGATAATGTTTACTTTGGAGGTGGATATGGGACTATCACAGGCAAAGGAACCCTTCTCACCAATAATCTGCGTTTTGAGAACGTCTTCCTGGTAAAAGAACTTGATTACAATCTGTTTAGTGTATCATAAGTATGTGATAACAAAAATAAAGTTCTTTTTACTGATACTGAGTGTTTGGTGTTAAGCAAGGATTTTAAGATCCCTGATGAGAAATATATTGAGTATAGAACACCTAGGCATAAGGACATATATAATGTGAATTTAAATGGGATTAAAATGAATACCAATATGTCTTGTTTTTATGCTAAGGCCTCAGTAGATGAGAGTAATTTGTGGCACAGGAGACTAGGGAACATAAATTTTAAAAATATAAATAGACTTGTGAGGCTTGGTTTAGTTGATGGTTTGCCTGAGAAGGCCTTCCATAATGACCACTCTTGTGTTGCATGTCTTAAAGGCAAGCAGCACAAGGTCTCATTCAAGTCCAAACAGGTGCATACTAGTTCCAGACCTCTTCATATGCTTCACATGGACCTCTTTGGTCCAACTAATATAGAAAGTTTGAATGGTAAGTCATATTGCTTTGTTATCACAGATGACTTTTCTAGGTTTACTTGGACATTCTTTCTAGCTATGAAGAGTGACACAGCTGATGTTCTTATTGATTTTATCACTCAGATTGAGAAAAGGTCTGGCAATAAGGTTAAAATGCTTAGGAGTGATAATGGTGGAGAATTTAGGAACAAGAAGCTAGATGATTTCTGTGCCAGGAAAGGAATTACTAGGAAATTTAGTATTGCTAGAACCCCACAACAAAATGGGGTTGCTGAGAGGAAAAATAGAACCCTAATTGAAGCAGCCAAAACAATGTTGGCTGATGCTCACTTTCCAATAGCCTTTTGGGCTGAGGCTGTTAATACAGCATGCTATGTGCAAAATAGAGCATTGGTTAACAAAATTTAGAACAAAACACCTTATGAGTTACTTTGGGGAAGAAAACCTAATATTGGTTTTCTCAGACCTTTTGGTTGTCATGTAGTAGTATTGGATACTAGTGATGCCTTAGGGAAATTTGGTGCAAAAGGTGATGAGGGCTATTTCATGGGGTATTCAGTCCAGAGCAAGGGTTATAGGGTTTATCTTAAAGAGGACAAACGTATAGTTGAGAGTGTACATGTTAGGTTCTTAGAGAATAAACCTAGTGATCCTGAAAGTGGTCCTAATTGGTTGTTTGATTTGGAACCCTTATCCAGAACTTTAAATTATATGCCTGTCACTAATCCAGACATTGTGAAGGTAACTTCAAATGTTGTGGAGGAACAAGTTATTAATGTTTCAGGTACACAGGTTCATGAGAAGGTTGGATCACAAGCAGAAAAGGCATCTCCTACATTAGAATATGTCACAATTCCCATTTGGACAGATGCTTTTGCTGCTGCTGCTGCTGCTGGACAAGATAATTGTGGTTTCCAAATACCACCAGATACAAACATGCATGGTCCTTCAGGCGCTGATAAAGGCAAATCTAGCACTGACAAGACCAATTTAGACGTTGATGGCTCAGACGTTGACAACAACATTTCAAGCGCTGTTAGCCCAGACGCTGACAACCAAGATTCAGACGTTGACAACACTTATGGGCATCTTTTCTCTTCCAATTTTGAACAAGGTGGACCTTCCAATATTCTTGAAGAAGTTTACATTGATCAAAGAGAGTCTGATGAAGAAGATATTGGCAACATGGAGCGTGAGGTTGAGGACACCAGAATTTTTGAAGGAGGGGTTCTCACTTCCACAATGAAGAATCACCCCACATCTCAGATCATTGGTGATATTATGACTCCAGTTCAGACTAGAAGATCTCATCAAGGTCTTGGTGGGTTCATTGCCAATATACACAAGAAGGTTGATACCCCTCTTGTGCAAGCATGTTTGTTTGCATGTTTTCTGTCACAAGAAGAACCCAAGAAAATATTTAATGCTCTCAAAGAACCAAGTTGGGTAGAAGCAATGCAGGATGAGCTTCACCAATTTGCAATTCAGGATGTTTGGGAGCTGGTTGATTGTCCTAGATATGTTAGACCTATAGGGACAAGATGGGTTCTAAGGAACAAAAGAGATGAAAGAGGCATTGTGGTCAGAAACAAGGCAAGGTTAGTGGCTTAAGGTTATACACAAGAGGAGGGGATAGACTATGAGGAGGTCTTTGCACCAATTGCAAGGATTGAAGCTATTAGGATTTTTCTAGCCTATGCCTCATGCATGGGCTTCACAGTCTATCAAATGGATGTCAAGAGTGCTTTTCTGTATGGCACCATTGTTGAGGAAGTATATGTAATGCAACCTCCTGGTTTTGAGGATCCAGAGCATCCAGATAAAGTGTATAGAGTCAAAAAGGCTATGTATGGTCTTCATCAAGCCCCTAGAGCATGGTATGGTACTCTGTCTACCTATTTGGTGGACAATGGATTCAAGAGGGGCACCATAGATCAGACACTATTTGCAAAGAAGAAAGGCAAGGATGTGTTGCTTGTGCAGGTCTATGTTGATGATATCATTTTTGGGTCTACTGATCCAAAGATGAGTGAGGATTTCTCCAAGCTTATGACAGACAAATTCAAGATGAGTGCTATGGGGGAGATGAACTTCTTTCTTGGTTTACAAGTTCAGCAGAAAGAAGATGGTATCTTCATCTCCCAGGACAAATATGTTGCTGAGATCTTAAAGAAGTTTGGCTTTTCTCCACATGAAAAGAGGGCTACTACTCCTATGGATAGAGAACACCCTTGGGGAAAGATTGGAGATGGGAAAGATGTTGATGTCAGGCATTATAGATCCATGATTGGATCCTTGATGTATCTTACTGCCTCCAGACCTGACATTATGTTTGCTGTGTGTGCTTGTGCACGCCATCAAGTGACTCCCAAAGAATGTCATCTTTATGTTGTGAAGAGGATCTTTAGGTACCTAAGATGCTATCCTAGTCTTGGTTTGTGGTACCCAAAGGATTCACCATTGGAGTTGATTGCATATTCAGATAGTGATTATGGAGGTGATAAATTTGATAGGAAATCCACAACTGGTGGATGTCAGTTTCTTGGGAGCAGGTTAATATCTTGGCAATGCAAGAAACAAACAGTGGTGGCTAATTCTACAACTGAAGAAGAGTATGTGGTTGCATCTGCATGTTGTGGTCAAGTATTGTTGATTCAGAATCAGCTGTTGGACTATGGGTATAATTTCATGCATACTAAGATATTTGTTGACAATAATAGTACTTTATGCATCATTAAGAATCTTGTACATCATTCTAAAACTAAACACATAGAAATTAGACACCATTTTATAAGAGATTGCTTTGAGAAAGGTTTAATACAACCAGATAGGGTTGACACTGAGGAAAATGTGTCAGATTTATTAACTAAACCTTTTGATGCTGGGAGATTTCAATACTTGGTAACAAGTATTGGAATGGTTAATCTCACATAATATGTGTTTTGGATTCTTTTTGTAAAACTATGTACAGGATGATGCATTATTATTATTGGTCTTATTAATGATTTAGATTTTCCACTATATTTTTCTAACACTGACAAAGGTTGCTTGAACGCTGATAAGTGTTTTTGCAACGTTTTCAGCAATATAATTGTCTAACGCTGACAAAGCTTCCCTCAACGCTGTCATGTGTTATCGGGGCGTTGTCAGCAACAATGTTAGTTTTGTGGTTTTCAATCTAAATGTGCAGATGGTGTTAGCAGTATACCATTGGATACAGAGTTGCTTATGGATCAATGGAAAAGCATTTGGACAAGTTTTTATTTATGGATGATGGTTGGAATGTTTCATTCCTATCTTGACATAAATTTTTTATGTTCATGCATGATTTTAGCAAACTTTTTGTATCATAGTTTAAGGGGAGGTTTTAGGAACCTTTAGGATGTTTGGGTATCCATATGATACTCTTATCACAATTCTAGATTGTGTCCACAGGTGAGTATGAGTTAGTTTTACTAAATCATGAGGCACTGTAGCATGCATAGTATATCAACTTTGCATGTTGCCAAGACATTTTTGGCCTAGAATTGGTTGTGGTCTGTTGGGAGACTTGGAATGATTTTGATATGGGATTTACCTGGGAGTAACAAGTATTTTATAAGGTAACTTTGTTGTTAAGAGTTTTGGTTATCAAGGGACACTAGAGGACTGTTATGTCTATCTTGCTTATGCAAGTGTGCATAACTGGACAGTGCTTGCCGCCCTATGATAATTATCAGCTTTTGGTTATCTTCTCTAGGATAAATTACTTGTTAAGGTCATTTTTCACTTTTTAAAATAATTTTATTTTTAGACGCTGACAAGAATTTTCCAAGCGTTGTTGTGACCAAATTGAACGCTGACATGGCTTTAGGCAAACGTTGACAAGATTGTAGCCGTTGGGCGTTGATGGGTTATTTTTTACCGTTGACACTCAATGGGACCTACCCAGTTGTTACTTTTTGACATATTTTCAAGCCGTAATTTTAGGAGTTGTTACTTTCATTTAATGCATGAGATAACTTATAACTTTTTCAATATTTTCATGATTGATTTTTGAAAATCGTTGCCTATTTTTGGGCCAATCACATGCATTCTTTCTCTCCTATAAATTTGGCTCCTATTTTAAACAGGGTATCTATAATTCTTGTCTAACAATTTTCTCTTATCAACTTCATCTTCTACACTTAAAATTAACAGCTTTCATCAATGGCACCAAAGTTTAACTCAGCAGAATTGGAATTGGGGTTCAGGTCTCAACACAACATGATTGCTTATCTTGCTGCTGATGATACTCTGTTTCCTCAATACACACAAATGGTGGCGTATTTGAACGCATCCCCACTAAGGTATGCTCTTTCTCATGCACCACTCATTCCAGTCACACACATTAAGCAGTTTTGGAACACTGTTAGTTCCTAAACAGTTAATGGAGTGACCACATTGACTTCTATTGTTCATGGGAGATCTTGGGTGGTTACTGAGGCTTTGGTACGCCAAGCCTTGCGTCTTGATGATGCTGATGGTATAGCCACCCTTCCCATAAATGAAATAGAACAAGGGCTTAGGGCTTTGGGATATCCTTTTCCTGATGAAGGTACTCTAAACAAGTATCATAAGCAGGAATTTCCCCCAGCCTGGAAGTACCTCATACACGTCCTCCTTCAATGTTTGAGTCCTAAATGTACTGCACACAATGAGATCAATAGATCCATTGCAAGTGCTATTCTGTGCATTGCAACAGGGCAAAAATATAAGTATTCTAAAATGATTTTTGAGGGGATGTGTAAAAACAAGGGGACAAAAATGACTTTAGCTTATCCCCGTTTTCTGCAAATGGTTTTTGATGATCAAGGTTAATGCTCAAGGGATCACAATGATTTTTATAAGATCCCTGAGCAAAAGAAGGCTATTTTTATGAAGATGGAATCACCACCCCATAGAGACTTACCTTTAACCCAAGCCATGCTTGCTGTTATTGCAGCATCACAACCCCAACCAGACCCCCAACCTTAAATTGACCCTCAACCATAACTTGAACCCATTCCTGAACCTTTACCTTCACCTGAACACGTGCAACTTGACCAGGAACCCTTTGACGCTGACACATCAAATGTTGGCGTTGATGTGCCTATTTCCAACGCTGACACACAACCTTCACAATCCCAAACACCCCTTAACCAACCCACATCTACCCATTCTTCCACACCATCTTCCACACCCCCTGAATATAGGTTGATGAAACGCTAAAGGACTACTGGAGTGTTCTCCTCTAGTGGTCCTAGCCATGTAGCAGAGAGAACCACCACCACAAGTGTGGCTGGTAACCTGGATGAGGCTGGGACTATTGGTCCTGGCTTCGAAGCTGGCCAAGGCAGTCCCACCATCATTAAGTCCTCATCCATGCCCAATGAATCTGACTTGGGAGGTCAAATCCCCATTTTAGAAGAGGGCAGACTGGAACCAATGACTCTTATGTAATTGACGGCAGTCTGCATTAGCTTGCAAAAGCAAAATGCAGACTTAGTACAAATTGTCAGCTCACAAGGCCTTGAACTCAAGCAATTGAGGGAGAGGATTGTTGTTTTGGAAAGTGATCATGCTAGGAGGGGTATGGAGGAATCTTCCAAAGGGGAGGAAGATCAAATAAATCTGAGTGATAAGGGCAGCCAGGATGGTCAATCAATGGATGTTGCTGAAGCCCTTACAACTTTGAAGAAACAAACAGGTTTTGATACGTCCTTAATCTCTCCCACCAACTTAAATTTATCATTTACAGCTATGTTGAGAGAGGTTACACAAGGCGCTGAGGGAAAATATTTAAGCATTGACAAGGAAAATTTGGACGCTGATAGAATTATTTTGGGCGCTGATAGAACAAATTTGGGCGTTGACAGACCTGCACATGAAGGTAATGTATCCCAGTCATCATCTATCATCAAGGAGGTTTCTACTCATGTATTACCATCTACCTTACCAACCATTGCACCATCAGATAAGGGTAAGGGTAAAATGGTAGAAGAGATTGTTCCAAAGGATGCAGCTCAAGTTGAATTTGATAGAAGATTGGCTGCACAAATCATGGAACAAGATGAAAAGGAGAAGTCACCATTTGTTGTGTCTTCAGAAGAAGAAAGTGATGGAGCTAGCTCAGACTCAAGTGTAATGATTATAGAACCTGAAAGGCTTGAGTATGAAGATGAGTTGGCCAAAGAGAAGCTGAGAGAATTAAAATTGCAGGTTGACTTTGACATGCCAGAGGTGGTTCAAATGTATAATTCTTGGGAAGAAAGCTGCATGGATAATCCAGACTTGACCATTTCAGATCAAATATGGGGTTTGGAGCTTCTTCTTAGAGTTAAGAAGGATTGCCAGGTAATTTTGAAACACAAGGCAAGCAATATTCTCTCAGAGTTAAAAAGGGATAGAAGGGAGCTCTACTTTATGTTGCTCAGATGTCATGGAGTTGGATGGACATATCAGAAGTTGAAAGCTTTGACATTTGATGAGTTGGAAAACAGGGCTTATCCCATTTGGGTGAGAGTGCAAGAAGCAAACACTCTCAGACTTCTTTCAGATGAAAGAAAGGAGGAACTTGCAGAAGAAATGGAAATCAAGAAAGCTATGATGATTCCCAGGCCAGTGAAGAAGGGAATTAAATTTGAGTTTCCAAAAGATATGGATCCACTATATCCAAGTGAAGCAGTTATAAGAAAGAGCCTCAAGCTCTCCCCATTAGAAGCTTCAGATATGGTGCAAGTGTTACCATTAGATTCCAGGAATCCAATTGTGAGCTATGAAGAAGATGAATGTGGATTCTGGAAGATTGGCAGATTTGGCAAGGAGGTACACACTTTTACCACTCTCATATCTTTGTTTGCAAGTTGTGATAGAGAAGACTTGGTGGACCTTTGGAGGTTGCTGGAGACCAAGTATGAGGCTGAAGCACCAACTTCAGCTAATGGAATAAAACTTTGGACCACATTCAAAAGAATGTGTGGACCAAAAGATGAGGATCCTGCAATATGGAAGGATCTTGAAGATGACCTCAGTGGTCTTCAATGGAGGTTATATTCAGCTGCTGGTGTATACCATTTGAGTTCTACAAAGTTTGCTGAGTATCTACTTGTGGATGCTCAGTATTTCATATCCAAGGCTATTTTGGAAAAGATGAAGGACACTCAGCTGGAGGTAGATTATTCAAGTGACGTGGCAAAAGATTTGATCAGATTTATTCATTACCAATATGAGAAGGTTTGTAAGATTCCTCCTAGTCCTTAATGCTTATTCAGAAACTTGATCATAAGAGTGGATATCAAGTTTAGGGGAGGATTGTTGGGAATAAATTAAGGCCAGATCACTTGAGCGCTGACAAGAACAAAACAAGCGTTGACAAGAACAATACAAGCGCTGACAGCTCAAGCGTTGACAAGTTAAAGTCAAGCGTTGACACATTGAAGACAAGCACTGATGGAAGATATAATCTACACGTTTATTATATTCTAGAATACTTCTAGTAAGGATAAGAACAATAATGTATTTTCTATATTTATCTTTACCTGGAATAGTTGATACGTAGATTATTGTACAAGGCTTCTTATGTCTATAAAAGAAGGCCTTTAGGTTAATGTTTATAATTAAGTTTCATATAAGTTTTCATTCGTAAACATCTTTCATTGTAAGCAAGTTCGACATTCATAATCAAAGTGAAAGTTTGTTTACATCTTGTGTGTTCTTGTTTAAGTGTTAAATTCCGCATAACACTTAGATTCATAAAGCATATACAAAGGTTTCTCTACGTGTATTACTTGATCTAATCTCGTATACACAAAGCTAATCGATCTAAGTTTGGGATCAACACTTATACCCCCACCTTGAGATCTCATTCTCACACCTCAACAATGCCTAACTCTCCCTTTCATAACCTTGACATTTCATTGTCACAAACCTCCTCACCCAAAGCTTACTCATCCAAGTTTTCCAAGAAACCAAAAATCTCGGTTAGACCTATTTGGATCAAGAAAAATGAACCCTCTTCATCCAAACCACCCAAGAACCCCACCTTCTCTCCAATCAAGTATTGGAATGAGATCTACTCCATTAACCCAATCACCGGAGAAAAGGAAAATCTCCCCCCACCACCAAAACCCTTTGACACCCCTCAACTCAATGATCTTTCAACCTTCCCAAACCTCACAAGGCATTGTGATAACATTACCTACCCACTCTCCTCACCACCACCAAACCCTAGGTGTGATGGCCTTCCCCCATCAACCGAATTTGTGTTGCATCATGGATCCTCATGTGCTTTTTGTCTATTTCAACAAATTGAACTTGCTCATGTGTATGAGAAGTTAAATTTTCTTGAATTCCTCCTCACTCGACCTCCTCTCAAAGTTTTTGTTCCAAGTGGACAAAACTTCAAATGATGCATCGTCGTCTTATTTTTCCAACTAAAGGGCTACACTCCCTTGGAGTCAATAAAACTTTAGTTGTTTTAGAGTCATTAGTGTTTTTAAGCAATCTTGGAAAACTATTACTATTAGACTAGCTTATGCTTTGTGGTTTATTTTCCATATCTTTTGCTTTAGATACTCATATTGTGTGTATGACTATCTACTTTGTTTGTATTTTTCATATTTATGTAATATGAAATCTTTGTGTTGTGTTTGTTTTCTTTATTTGATCATTCTCTCTTCCTTTTTGAGTTGATCGTGGTTAATCTTTACAATTGTTTATGGGTGATTCCATCAATTCTAAATTTTAACCCCTTGACAAATTTATCATCTTCATTGGTTGGATGTTTCACTTCTACCTCCATTCCACCAATTGAACCTTGATTTTCTCATTTACCTTTTTGGACATACTTAGCAAATACTTGCTTCTAATTTGAGATTTCTTCTCCTTCTCCATCTCAAGTTACTTAGTAGGCAGTGATCATATATACATTGGTGTTTCTTTCCTTTCTACTAACCTTTGTGTAGCATGTCACCTTAGCTCATACACTTGGTGCCCCAAGCAAGGGGAGCAACCACCAAGGGGGAGCTACTAGCAAAGTCTGGATATCTTCAAAGACTTATGCTTACCTTTTTGCTACGAAAAAGGGGGAGAAATGATAGTGATAAACTCGTTAATAATTCGATACTTCGTGTTTCTAAGTAAATGAGTTTATAGTTTGTCGTAATCAAAAAGGAGGAGATTGTTAATGCAAGTGATGCCTAAAAACATTATTAATGTTAACTAATCTTTCTTAGTTTTGATCACAACAAACTATACAACACATTTAGTATAGAAACACAAAACGAATTATTTAACTAACACTATCATCAAGGTAATAATCATATCACTAACTTTTCTAAATCATACTTAGTGATCATCAAAGTGATTATCCTTAAAACTCACTTTTGTTAATATGACAAAAGATTTTTTAATAAACTTTCTTTTTAAGAAAATGTTTTATTAAAATGGAAAATGTAAATTTGAAAATGGCATATTCCATATGCCATAAGAATATCCTTTGAAGGTTTAAAAAACCTCAGATATTCCTACCCCACTAAAAGACAAAAAAGGGAGCGGACTCTACTGGGCGGTACCTTAAATAGCTAGGCGGTTCCTTATCGATAAGGTACCGTCGGGTAGATAAGGATCTGCGCCCAGCTAGCCGTTGGACTTTTTCTTCTATAAATAGTGGATCAAATCTCATTTTCTAATAAGCCTCTTGGACGTTTTTCTCAGCCCCCTTTCTCTTTTCTATAGCATAATCATTAGTAAATGATCACTTAAAGTATTAAGGATGTTTACATATGATTATCCTCTTGATCCCCTCCTTTACCTTGTCCAATGAGAAGATCACTCACTCACTAGTGTTGTGATAAAGATGAATCCATGAATTAGTCATATTCATCATGTTAGCCTTTTTATTTTTGTTAATCCATTTGTATTTATGAAATACTTGGACTAGTTGTGTTCATCCAAGCTATTTATGAATACTTGGATTTGTTGTGTACATCCATTGCATATGTGTTTGCTTGGATTTGTGTTGTGTAGATCTAAGCTACATGTGTGTACTTGGATATGTCTAGTTGAGTTGTAATAGATTTGTGTAGTAGTTCTTACTAAACTATAAAGTGATGTGGTTGTGTCTTGTGAGTTCTCACTAAACTTGAAAGTGATTAGTAGTTGTGTTATGTGAAGTTCTCACTTAGCTTCAAAGTGAAGAGTCATGAAGATTGGTTCTAGCTTTGGATTAGAACTCGACATCTAGCCTTGTGTCGTTAAATTGTGTAGTAGGCAACGTTGTGTAGATTGGTCCTAGCTAATGATTAGGTCTCGACATTTAGCTTAGTGTTGGAAAATAATGTAAGCGACGATGTAAGGCTTTCTCCGCCAAGAAGGGAGCTTGTGGATATAGTGGAAATCTCGAGTAGGTGTACTCGAGGAGTGGAGTAGAAACGAGGATAGAGCCTCGTTGTCGAACCACTATAAATCTTGGTGTCTTGTCACTAGGTTGTCTCTTTCCTTACTCTTTACTTATTTTCATTATCATTATACTTACCTATTACCATTGCTAATACATTTGAATTGAACCTAATCATTATGCAACTTAGCTTCAAATAAAATATAGTTTTTGATACACACTTAATTCAAAGTAATTTAAATTAGGTGACTAATTGAAGAGAAACTATTCAACCCCCCCCCCCCTCTAGTTTCTACAATATGAAACTTGTTTTTATTCCTTATATATCATGTATCTGCTTGCATGACGTGTCACGGCTGATTAAGAATAAAACTAAGTCTATAATTTACTAGACGTGCACCATATGTCTTTATCATGTCCGGCACTATGTAAGTACGGCATGTGGAAACTTATTACAACGTCTTGTAAATAAGGTGTCTAGTAAGGATACACGATCCGCGTCACTGGGGTTGCACCCCTCTTATGCGACAAGTTGAATTATTAGGTTCACTTAATCCTCTTACCCCGCATGGGAGCGAATAGTACATGTACGGTTAAATGAATGCATATTAACAAGTAATAACATACTAAAATATAACAAATAATTCTAAAATCATAAGACAACAATTTGCACAAGAACAGACAAGTGGAGCTAGCTAGGCACCACGACATTTTATTAGAACGGTTACGATTTTGTTGACAGAATTAAAATCATAAGAAAAATAGAACCTAGAAAGCATGAATACAAAAAATACATGGATCTTCATCGAAGTTGAATACGGCGCAGTGTCCATGCGGAGGCCGTATCCTTTCAGAGGTAGCATCTTTTAAGGTTGCAAATGTTCCAAGTACGATCCAAGTCATGGCCATCGATATCACGCAACTTGTACGCGCCCAGCCCCAAAGCTTCTATGACCTCATTCGGCCCCTCCCACTTTGGACCAAGTTTTCCGGTGTTCTCCGCACGACTTGCCTCGTTAGATCGATAGACAAAATCCCTCGGTCGAAAGGAAACACCCTTGACTTTGGAGTCGTAATAAGCTTTCATACGTGCCTTAGACTTAGCTTCATTGATAGCTGCTATCTCTCTTTTCTCATCTAACAAGTCTAGATTGACCCAGAGTTGCTCATCGTTTGTGACGACGTTGCCTTCCGCCGTGCTGATTGTTGGCATCCCAATTTACTGCTGGGATAACAGCCTCGGTTCCATAGGCTAGCGCAAACGGAGTATCCCCATTGGTTGTTTTGATCATTGTCCTATGTGCCCATAGGACATGTGGCAATTCGTCCACCCATTTGGCGCTTCTTTCATCTAAGCGCGCCTTAATTCCTTCACCTAGGCTTCTATTTGCCCGCTCCACCAGACCATTAGTCTGTGGGTGTTTAACTAATGCGAAACGCCGCCTGGTGTTCAACGTTGCACACCAATCTTTGAACGGATTGTCTTCAAACTGTTTCTGTTGTCCGAAATAATCTCACCTGGTAAACCAAAACGACATACAATATTTTCCCAAACAAACTTTTGTACCTGTTTGCCCGTTATCGATTTTATCGCCTTAGCTTCTATCCAGCGAGTGAAGTAGTCCATAGCTACAATCAAGAACTTAACGCCTCCTGCTGCAACAGGAAAAGGACCTGCGATGTCAATTCCCCACTTCTAAAATGGCCATGGGGATGTGATGGGTGTCAGTTCTTGTTGCGGATGTCGCGGTACTGGCCTGTGTACTTGGAAATCGTTGTATTTAAGAATCATGTCTCGTGCGTCCTGAAGCATAGTTGGCCAGTAGTATCCCATGCGTAGAGCTCGTGCTACTACTGATCTAGGGCATGCGTGCATGCCGCACGACCCTTCATGTATTTCACAAATCATATAGCTAGCTTAGCGTGGCCCGACGCATCACAACCACGGTTGTAGGAAGGAGCGCTTATATAGGAGGCCATCTTGGAGTTCGAAATGTTGCAACTTCCTTTTGACGCGTCGCGCCTCCGTTTCGTCCTCAGGAAGGGTCTCATCAACTAGATAGTTCATGATTGGGGTCATCCATGTAGGCCCCTCTTCATCAACTATGGTCGCTATCTCTCCTCCTGTAATGGACTTTTCCTTGAGTATTTCAACCAACACCTGCTTGGAAAGATGGGCAAAACTTGTAGACGCGATCTTGTTAAGAGCGTCCGTCTTCTTGTTCTCGCCTCGTGGCACCTACTTGATATAGAACTTACCAAAACTGGCGATAAGTGACTTGACTTTCTCCAGGTATTGGATCATGTTTTCCTCCTTAGCTTTGTACCCACCTAGGATGTGATTCGCGATAAGCCGTGAGTCCACGTAGGCTTTAAGGTTCCGGACTCCCATCCTAGCGGCGATTTTTAAACCCGCGATCAAAGCTTCATATTCTGCCTCATTATTCGTGGCTGTGAACTCAAAGCGCAAGGCGTAGGTAAATTCCATTCGTTCCGGATTCGTGAGAATGAGGTCGGCTCCTGATCCATCTGTGCAAGAATATCCATCAGTAAACAAAACCCATGGTTCCATTGGAATTTCTTTTTTTTTCACCATTGGCTCGTCCTCCTCAGGTTTCTCAATTAGGAAATCTGCCAATATTTGGCCTTTGATGGTTGTACTTGGTCTATAAGAGATGTTATGCTCTCCTAGTAAGACGCTCCACTTCTGCAATCTCCCGGCTACATCCAGTTTAGAGATGATCTGTTTTATTGTTTGATCAGTGATAACCACAATTGGGTGCGCCTGGAAGTACCAGCGCAACCTTTTCGCGGCGTAAACCAATAATAAAACTAACTTCTCCATTGATGAATAATTCAACTCTGGCCCTTGCAACACTCTGCTTATGAAGTAAACCGGAGTCTGGACTGAATCCCGATCAGTCATAAGGACTGCGCTTATTGCTCCGTATGTAGCGGACAGATACATAATTAGCTCCTACTTAGGTCAGGGTGTGACTAGCATTGGAAGAGCCGAGAGGTGTTGCTTGAGCTGCCCAAAAGCTTCCTATGTCTCTTTTGTCCAGCGAAATTATCCTTTCTTTAAGCACCTCTTGAGTCTTTTAAATAAAGGAAGTGACTTCTCCGCGGACTTTGATAAGAACCTATTAAGCCCGGCCAGCTTTCCATTGAGTGATTGTACCTCCTTGAGTGTCCGAGGCGATGGGAGCTGTATCACAGCGTCCGTCTTCTCCGGACAAGGTTTGATGTCGTTTGGGTTAATCATATACCCGAGGAACATTCCTTCGGTTGCTCCAAACGTGCACTTTTTTTATTCAGTTTCATGTTGATTTTCCTCAAAGTGTCGAACATTTCCTAGATATCACGAAGGATCTCTTCCTCCGTATGGCTCTTGATGACCAAGTCGTCAACGTAGACTTCAAGGTTACGGCCTATCTGCGAGTCGAAGGCTTTATCAACAAGTCGTTGATATATCGCATCGGCGTTCTTTAGTCCGAACGGCATCTTTGTGTAACAATACACGCCCTGACTAGTGTGGAACGTCGTCTTCTCCTCGTCTTCCTCCACCATCTGGATCTGATGGTATCCTTTGTATGCGTCTAAAAAACATTTAAAAGAGTATCCGCACAAATATTCCACCTTCCAATCGATTTCTGGTAACGGATAGTAGTCTTGTGGGCAAGCTTTGTTCAAGTCTGTGAAGTCCACACACATGCGCCAGCTTTCGTCATGCTTCTTGACCATGACCGGATTAGATAACCACTCATGGTAATAGACCACGCACATAATTCCTGCGTCTACCAGCTTCCGTACCTCGTCCAGTATTACCTGACTGCGTTCTGGTGCTTGACCACGCTTCTTTTGCTTAACAGGGGGATATCCCGGGAGGATTTGAAGCTTATGTTCTGCTACCGAACGCGGTACGTCCGTCATATGCTTTGGCTCCCATGCGAATATATCAAGGTTTTCCACTAGGAGAGAGCACATGGCCTTCTTTCCTTTTTCCAAGAGCGTTCCCCCGATAGCTACCTCTTGTTCCGGGTAGTCGGGGTGGATTACCACCTTCCAATTGGGAGGTGGTGATCCTTCCTTTATGGGAACTGGCTGAACTAGTGTTGTCACAGCGTGGCACTCGGATGCCGGTGTGATTGAATTGTAAATAGTGACAATTCCCCCTTCAACCGGAAACTTAAGCATGTCGTGTGTCATGGACGGGACTGCCCGTATGGCTAGGATGTCTGGTCTTCCAATAATACCATTGTACGGAGAATGTGAACGTAGCACCATGAAGTTCATCCATGCCGTGGTGGAATGGTCTTTATCTCCAATGGTTACCAGTAGATGCAGATGTCCTATTGGCTTGATAGTGTCTTCACTAAAGCCAATGAGCGGCAACGTGGCCGGCACTAATTGGCTTTTGATCTCTGGTCGTAGCTGTACGAAGCAATGTTCGTAGACTACCTCCGTCGATGATCCTCCGTCCACATACATACGACGAACGTTGTGGGTTCCAATGCTTACCTTAATCGTGAGAGGTGCATCGGCCACGTTGCTCTTCGTGATAGGAGGGAACGAGATCTCTCTGCCGCGTGAAATTTTTTGACTAACTTTCTACTTTGTGCGACGTTGACATGATTGGATCATATATATGGTTGAAGGCTTGTCCTTTTGGAGTCCGCCTTGTCATACTTTTTGTTGTCCTTCCCATCCTTCCAGTCCTTGACCAGGTGTTTGAGTTTGCCTGATTTTATCAGTGACTCTATGTGCTTCTTGAGTTGGATGCACTCCTCCGTGCCGTGACCCTTGTCATTATGGAACTCGCAGAAGCGTTTGCCTTGATGGCGATCAACTGGAGTTGTCATCAGAGGAGGTCTTGGGAAATTTGTTCCTTCTGTTAGCAAAATATCCCGGTAAGTCATCTATAGAGGGGTGAATTTGTCATCCGACCGCCCTCCTTTTGACTGGTTTTTGTAATCCTGACTCCTCCCATTGCCGGAGTTACTTTGGCTACCTGATTGCCTTCTAGGTTGATCATTTGATCGGTAGCCGTGGTTCCCTTTTGTAGGGTAAGCCGCAGCGACCGTGGTTTCCCCCTCCACAAAATTCCGAACCCTTTCCATGAGTTCGTCAAACTTCTCCGGGCGTTTATCATTAAGGCGCCTGATTAGCTCCTTATCAGTTATGGCGTGCATGTAATCAGAAATTTTGAGAACTTCTGGACACGCTTTGGTACGCGTGCACTCGTCATTGAAACGCTCCGTGAAGTCTTCTGTAGACTCTCGGGACCTCTGCTTGACAGTTTCCAATGAGACCGGATCCCTATTGTACTTCTTTCGCTGAGTGTAATTGTTTTTGAACGCGGTGTGTAGCTCGCCAAAGCTATCAATGCTCCGGTGAGGGAGCTTTTCAAACCAATCGCGGGCATTACCAATCAGGGTTGAATTAAACATCCGGCACCATATAGGAATCGGCCATCGTTCAATTTTAGCCTGTGTATCAAACACTTTTAGGTGATCATCCGAATCACCCGATCCATCATAGGTTTTGACGCACGCCGGCATACGGCGCTTCTTTTCCTCAGAGTAGTTTCGTATGCGAAGAGTGAAGGCGTTTTCCCTGTCGTCGCACCACGGAAGGGAGAGATCTTCCACTTCCTCATCACGATAGTAAGGATAACCGTAGCAACCTTCCTCGTCCGATGGTGGTTGTGGGGAATACCTAGGTCGGCGACGTCTTGGGGGATGATCATCTGAATCAGACCCCGAAGGGTCGTTAGGTGGGGGCGGTGTCCCACCTCTATGAGGGGCACTCTTGTGAGAAGGAGCTTCCCTTCCACCAGAGTTTATCCTACGCCACACGCTTTTGCGGCGATGATCCACGGAAGTTTCCAACACCGGGCGTCCAGTGGAGCCTTCGGACCTATCCCTATCCTCATGAACTTCTTGCAATTCCTGCATGATATGATCCCCTATGCGCTCGAACACATTCCATGGTCGAGGGGTTTCCTCGAATGAATGTTGTTCATTAGCTCGCGTCTTCCTTCCCCTCTTCCTAGCACGAGGGGGAGTACCATGTGCGGAGCTCCCGAAGTTAAGTCTGGACTGGAGATTCTGTCCCAGATTTAGCCTTGCTGAGATGCCTGACATGAATCTGTCGAAATATTGTGTGAGTACAAGCTCGAGGCCCTCGTTTTCGAGTGACCCAACTTCTAATTATGACTCAACCACTGGTGGCCTTTGCGGCTCCTTGGTAGGGGCCTTTGGTGCAGCTCCCGGATCGAGGTTATCCAAGGTGATGGTTGGCGGTGGGGTATTATCGGACGTGCCTGTCCCACCAAGAGACTGAAAGATGTTTCGCTTATTTGGCCCTCCTGCTTGGCCACCCTGAGGTTGAGTGGAGGTGATTATCCCATCACCTGCGGACTTCCGGTTCCTATGATTCGTGTTCCTTGGGTTTACCTAAAAGTGTCCCTTTGTCATTGGGAGAGTTTGAGATTAAGAATGAGTTTAGTGTATGGGTCCCACGGATGGCGCCAACTTGTTGATACAAAAGTTGGATGATCCTTGCTTGACCCGAATTAGGCTTAATTCGGGTAGGCTGGGCTCCGGCTCTTGCACCAAGTGAATGTCTTGTTGAGATCATGCACACTAAAATAACATGCGTTAAGCTTACCGTGGGAACGTATCCCACGATTAGACTCCAGCTTGAGAGTAAGTAATCGGTTTAGGGTTAGATAATCGGTTGTAGGTTGAGGGTATAGAGAATGTAATACCTTTGTAGAACCCTTGGGGGTTCCTTATATAGGCGGTTAAACCCTAATGGGTTGTCACCGATAATTCGGCCCCAAGCAAAGGATAAGTGCCATAATTAGCTTGATTGTTATCTTCTAATTATGGTGAGTGTATATCCTTTACTTTGGGGTAAATCACAATCCTAATAAGATTGTGATTCTGTCTAACCCTGTACCGGTCGTGCCGGGCCGTGAGCCGCACACATCTTGTGCGGCCACTGTTCATTCAAGCCCATAAGCTCAAATAATACTAATCCACCCATTCGTGATGGGCCGGATGCGGGTAGTACCCGTGGGCCGGGTTCATGACCCGGTTGGGGACTATATGTCATTACCTAAATTCCCGGAAATGGGCCCTCAAATGGATCAAAAGTGAAAACAGTCCACCTTAATGGGCTTTTTAGCCCAATAAGCAAAAAGTCAACCAAACAAGTTGAAAAGTTCCAGTCTAGCTTAAAATTTGATTTTAAACAAAAAAACTCTAAAGGCCCAAAAGCTAAAAGTGAGCTTATCACAGATTAATAAGCACTCAGCTTATTCTTAATGAGCCAATAAGCCCATTAAGCCATAAGCTAATGCCATAAGCTGAAAATTGACACACATCCTTCTTTTGTGATTATAAAGCAGATTGTAAAAAGAAATTTTGAAAAAGCTCAATAAATAAGCCTGAAATAAGCAAAAGCTCTCTACACAAAACGACAAAAGAGTCGTTTTCAAGTTCTAGGCTGATTCAAGAGCTGATTCTTTTTGCAAAATGTTCTCAATGGCTTAACTAAGAATAATAAATGATAACATTTCCAAAAATCCAAGTCAAATAAGCTGTAGAAAGTGATAAGCACTCTCAAAAGTAAAATAAGCTAGTTTTCTAGTAAAAGCTTAACCAAATGGGCTACAAACTTCCAATATTAATAATAAGCTGAGAAAAATGACACATATCACAAAATATAAGTTGTTGCACACACCAATAAGCTAAACTGAAAAATAAGTAAAATTAAGCTTATTTGACCAAAAGTCAACGTATCCCAAATGCTACCAAATTAACAGGGCTTGTTTATGAGCTTGTTTTGAGCACTTTTTGTGAAGGATTCAAGGCTGGATCCTTTGAATCAATGAGGCCAGTTAGCCAAATGATTTCAATGTTGGTACAAAATTAGCTAGTAAGCCAGTGGACTTATAAGCTGATGAAATAAGCTACAAATACTTCACACACAACAAGCATGCAACAATGACAAGTTACAATCAAAAAATAACACAATTCATTCCAAGAACATCAAAAGCACATAGCATGCATATAACTGATAAACTTGACCAAAAGTTGAGATTCAATAAGCTAGAACTTTTCCAATAAGCCACCAAAATGTTAAACCAGGTTATACAAAGATAAACACTAACAAAAACAATAAGTAGACCCAATTTCAGTCTTTAAATCAATCAAACAAGCAAATCAAACCTTTTGATGTGTTTGACCTATTTTCAAGTGAAAAAGTGGTTAACATGCAATCTTTTTGTTATCTGTTTTAAACACTTAGCATACACCATATAGCACTTATATTGAGCACACAAATGAGACAAGAACACAAGAACCAAAGGCCAAAGGCCTTAAGCCCTAGCAACAGGCAAATCAAAACAACACTTTATACCACTGATTTCAAAGCACTTCTTGATTTTAACCTTTCAGCATGCAATTTTATGACTGATTTAAGTTTCTATAGACCTAAGTGACAGATTCAAGCACAAAGAACACAACTTTCAAGCTTAGAACTCCAAATCACATAGCATACAAGCTTAATCTGAAAAATGAGGATTGAGTATTCAAACCTCCAAGATGTACATCCACACCTAGGAATCAATGAGCTGAGGTGCTAGCTTAACAAGCACCAGCTTTCCACTGCAAAGAAGAAGAAAAAGGCACATCCAAAGGCTTGAACCTAGGGTTAGCACAAGTAAAATGAAATAAGGTGACAAAAGACGAAGTCTTTGCAAGACTTAGGTTCCCACAAGGATTGAATCCTCCCTTAAGGCCTCACTACCCCTTAATCAGTCTAGATTTGGAGGTTATGATCACTCTTAAGCTCAAATAAGCAAGTTGTTAAACCACAAGCACTTAGCAAACCACTTGACAGATTTTTATTATAAAACTTTGTAACAAACTTCCAACTTGTTTAAGCCTTTTGAATGTGACTTATGTCACTTAAAGAAATGTGGAAACCATTATTCACGGATCGATTAAGCTTACTAGGATATGCATCTCGTTCATATGATAAACATAGCGGAATTAAACAAGACACATGAACAAGATGTTTACTTCCACCGATTACTTTATTCCAAACGATTACTTGCACTAAACGATTACAAGTAACCTCTAGGCGTGTATACATTGAATCCTACGCCTAGAACACGAAGACACTTTAGGTTTACATTGTGAATAATTGAATGAATAAACATATGCAGGGTGTGTGTTTATATACTACACATAACCCTCTTTACAAGAAATCTAATTACACTAGAAGTCCCTCCATCTTTTGCTAATAAGTCCTCCTTGTTGTATGGAAAGGTTCCATATTCTTGTAAATCTTGATAATTGCATATAAGTCCTTCTTGTTTTATTATTCTTGATTTGTCTCATCAAATTAATTCCCAACAATCTTCCCCTATTTGATGATGACAAAACCAATCTTCAAATCTTGATCTTTCACGAATGAAACAAGCTTCCCTCAAAGTAAGATTTCTTGTAAAACATATCACCACATAAAAATAAGTTGTATACCTTGATATTTGAATCTTCTTCCCCTTTTTGTCTCATCCAATAGGGGTCTTCTAAAGATAAACAACTAATAACGCTTCCCCTTAAGTGGTGCATGTAAATGAATCACAAACCATGTAGACTCTAGTTGTAGATAACGAATGCAGAAAAACGAATATAACCTATTTGTTGAAGAAGTGGAATCTCCCAAGCTTGTACCTTATATCTTGCACTATCCATGTGATGTCGAACTTATACTGACACTGAAAGTATAAGCAGACCTCGATCTCTTTGTCAAAATCTTCATCCTTTGTGAGACACTGAGCACGATAATGTAACTCCTTCAAGTGATAGCAAGGTATCTAGTTGCTAGATTTGACAAGTCTTCGTCACCAAACATTTAAACGAACAAGCAAGTTATCTCAAAAGAGAGGCAAGAATCTTTTGAGATTTGATAAAATACAAACCTACGAAAAGCAACTCCAACACCAAAGAAGCAATAATCAATCGTCTTCATCGAAATCTCCAATTTGAAATGAAAATCATTTTAAATACAACATCATCCTCTTCTTTTATGCAACTGCTGCCTCTGTCGGCGTTCTGCTTCTAATCCAATTCGGTACGTAATCGCAAGGTTAGCCTTGTCACATAATCAAATAAAACTTTATTGTACCAAACACAATCTTCAAAAACAAGTCATAAAAATTTTAAACAGTCAGTTCTGTCCGAGATCCGTTGTCATCCAATATATCTTCTGTATGTATTGTCTGATATCGGACAATACTTGTCAGCGCTTAAAAACCATATATCGGACAACAAGTGTCAACGATTTTCCGACAACGTTTAACTTACTTTTGTCAATGTCGAACCAAAACTTCGTCAGCGTTTCAGTCAAACACTGATGCCATCGTCTTCAAACAGTAACTTTTATTTCTTGTCAATAACCCAAGCAAATCACGTCCATATATTTTCCAAAAATAGCTCCATATATCACGCAACAATCTTTGACCCCACACGTCCTAATGAATAAACCATTGGACCACATATCAAAGCACCAATCGCTGCTTTGTCTTCTTTTGCTTGAACGGTAGCCTTCACGTGGATTAGAATACGTACTCTTCTCATAAACAGCAATAAGTACACTACATCCTTAATTCTTTGATCCACAACAGTACTTGGACATCATAAAGCTTTCAAATTGAGAAGTAAATGTACACCATCCTTTATACAGTATACATCACGTGAATACTCCAAACTTTGTAATCGTGTACCTTAGCTATGAAAACATCCATTCATTGTGGGACCAACAGCTCTTGTCTTTGAACACATCAACTAGCACTTCTCCTTCCTCTTTCTTAATCACACGTACAATAGGTGCTAGGGGCCATAAAACATAGTAGTACATCTTTTGGGAACCAGTAGCATATACGTGAATCCCAATCATCTCACAAGTACACAAAGAATGATAATAATATAATATCGAAAGAATGTATTGGCACCAATATAGTCACAAACCTTACACACATGACCATTAATGATCAATATTAAGAATTCTCGTGACCTTTATTCATTTGTTTTGCTTGAACCATAGCTGTTTGTTAGACCATATACACACAAATATCCCAACGAACATCACAGCTTGAACCAATCGATCTAGGGTCAAAACTTTATGCACCGAAGCTCTATCTTAGGGTTTGAAAATCAACCTTAGTTCGAATCTTGTATCATCACGCATTATGACATCCACATATCAATAATTTTCTTCTTTTAAAGTCCATCTAGGGTTTAGGGGAATAAACCCTAAATCTTATTTTATAAAAACAAAGACAGAAAATTACAAACCTTCTTCTATAGCCAAATTCGACGGACTATAACTCTTTCTTGAAGTCAGAACTCGAAAATCGCTCCGGTCAGATCCAAGAAACATATACTGAGAACCTCCAGCAAAAATTTCGCGACGATCCAACGGTTAACGAAGGAGATATCGCTGTTTGAAACGGTTGCGCAGTGAGATCCGACCATAAAACCCTAGACGGGTTTTTCTTCTTTTTCACCATTCTTCGACACGAACATCTTGTTAGTTCCTAGTATCGAGAGCCACCCGCTCTGATACCAACTATGGAAACCATTATTCACGGATCGATTAAGCTTACTAGGATATGCATCTCGTTCATATGATAAACATAGCAGAATTGAACAAGACACATGAACAAGGTGTTTATTTCCAACGATTAATTTATTCCAAACGATTACTTGCACTAAACGATTACAAGTAACCTCTAGGCGTGTATACATTGAATCCCACGCCTAGAACACGAAGACACTTTAGGTTTACATTGTGAATAATTGAATGAATAAACCTATGCAGGGTGTGTGTTTATATACTACACATAACCCTCTTTACAAGAAATCTAATTACACTAGAAGTCCCTCCATCTTTTGCTAATAAGTCCTCCTTGTTGTATGAAAGGGCTCCATATTCTTGTAAATCTTGATAATTACATATAAGTCCTTCTTGTTTCATTATTCTTGATTTGTCTCGTCAAATTAATTCCCAACAAGAAACACCTCAATGAACAATCCTTATCCAAGCCAGACCAATTTTCTTTATCCACAAAGAACAAGGCATTCACAGGCTTATAGGATAACTTTGGACTTGTTCAAGGTTTTGTTTAAGTACAAAAACGTGACAACAAAAGCTTAACACAATAACAAGAATATGGAACTCAGTTTTTAATCACAACACAATACCACACTTTCATAAAATCAAAAAGGGCTTTACAAGGCTTGACAAAAGAAAAACTAAGAAAAAGGGTCTCTCACAGCTTGAGGACTCCTTAAATACTACTTCACTATTCTAGAAACATAAAGAAGAAAGTAAAACCCTAGAATGTAAACTTCCAAGTATGCCCTTGGTTGAATTGGCTGTTAAGGTTCATGTGACATTGCTTTGGCGTTTTGTGGATGCAAGGTTGTCCAAAGATGATCTTGCGCATTGGTTTTGAAGTAAGGACCAAGCATAAACCTTCCAAACCGTTGATGTGTTTATGTATTTTGTTTGGAGGTGGAAGATACTCCACAAGGTGACACGTGGGAGGGGACCAAAGGTGTGGGGTGTGTTTTAATGATGAAAATAGGATTAGGGATGCCTTAATCATAATTCTAGAAGGTATTAAGGTTTAATTTATACTTAACCAAAAACACCCATTTGTGTTTATGAACTAAGAACACCGATTTGATCTTGTTTTGGGATTAAGGATTATGTTTGGCGTGTTTTGCTTAATTAATTATATTTTGAAAATATAATTAATAAACGGTTAGTGGATGATGAGGTGGATGGGTGATGTGGCTGGTGGGGGTAAGTTGTCGTGTGGTGAGTAGAGGGTTAAGTTTGGATGTTTGACGGCTTTTCCCCTATTCTTGCACTTGTCTTCATTTTCAATGGACAGCATAAACTTTCACTTCCTTTGTTAATGAAGTTACTAAACTTCCATTTTTGCCACAAAACTTTTCCAACTGGATTCATAAGGACTTGTTTTGTAGTTCTTTGATATTTGAAGGGCTGATCTTACACATTCTTGAACTTTGAAGGTCTTCTTTGTATATTTCACATTAAGGAGGACCAATATTGACAAGTATTCATTTTTGAGGGACTAAACTTGCCAATTCTTTAAAGCTGAGGGACCTTTTTGTAATTTTGACAAACTTAAGGGACCAAACTTGTAATTATGAATACACAAGGGTGTTAAGTGTCATTTCTTCAATGATGAAGGACCTTTCTTGTACATCTTCAATTATTTAAGGACTTTTTCTTGGAAAATCTCAACTAGGGCCCGGTTCATTGTGCGGCTTCGTTTCTCGTGTTCGTGTTTGCTTGTTTCTTGTGATCTTTTGTCTTTTTCACGATATCCATACCTAAAATACACATGTAACAAATACAAGCACATAATATGGTATTTATGACATTTTATGCTTTTTAAAGCCTAAAAAGAACGATGAGATCATGTATAAATGCCATCTCATCACTCCCCCATACTAAAACATTGTCGTGCCCCCACGGAATGCTAGAATAAAGTATTGTAGCACCTCCAAAATTCATTTTTCATTGACTTTTATTGAAACGTAAACTTGCTACACTACTACTACTTGCCATTACTTGTGTTTTAGACATAATGTATGATATTCATCGCAAAATGGGACTTTTAGGTTCATAGAACAAGAACACGTGAATGCTTCGTTAGAAATAATTTCGTCATCCTCGATGTTCACCCATTTCCATGCTAAGCGTGTAACGAGATCATTGTCATTATAAGTTAGTAATGCTAACACTACTCATATGCCCTAACCACGTACTTAGACTCCCTTAATCCTAATTGGTATCTCTTATATTTTATTCTTGTCTTGAATGATCATGAAGATACATTTTTTACTTATGCGATGATAGAGATTAAGGTCCAAAAATAGAGTCATAACGGCGTAACCAAGACCATAGAATCAATAACCTCCCCTAATAGACAATGATGTCAAAAAATTAAGTCAACAAGAAGGATCGATAAACACGGTTTTATAACAGTTTTGAACATGAGACTTATTACCAAGACTATTATACGCCCCCTAACGGATGGGCCTTATTATCATAGGTTTACCTCCATCTTTTATTCAACTCCGCCATGGAGCTTTTATTATGACTTCGGTCTTGCCTTACCTTTTATTTAACCTCTCCATGAGGTGTTTATTATGGCCAAAGACGTATATCCTCACGCTAAAGCTAATTTTGGATCTTTAAAGCTTCAAAGTTTAAGGCTTGTTCACTTCTAGTTTTGCATAGATTTTTCGGCCTTGTGAGCTTTGAATTTTTGCTTGATTTAGGTGAGTGAGCACTTAAAATTATTATTGGGTGAAGCTTTCGATTATTCGGGGTGCTAATACTTCAAAACCGTAACGCTGGCGATACCTTAATGTTTTCCCAATATAATTACATGGAAACTACTAGAAAAGACTAGAAACCAACAATCAAGACTAAACCGCTAAGCCAATACTTATTAGCAAAATATATATATAAGCTTAGGGAGAATAAGCAAACAATTAGAACACATGAGTTTTTAAAAGAATACGAGTACTCTACGTTTAGCATAGTAACTTATAATTAACTCTATCATTTCTCGTCCTCATTTAAGAGACTTAGCCTAATATAAGTTAAGGAACCGAACCTAAGTGCTCAACACGCATGGTCGAGTCAAAAATTACTCTTATTCTACCCATCGGAAAATCTACATTCGTGTCTTTAAACACTTATGAAAACATGAGAAAATTTTAAAATTTGGCCATTTTTAGCCTTATTTGCAACAAAACGATAAACAAAAAGATAAACTTTGGAAAGCGTGAGGGCGTAAGCAAGGAAAGTATCTATTCAACCCCCATACTAATATTAAACATTGTCCTCAATGTTTCGAGTCTAAGTGTGGAACACCCCCATACTAGAGACGAAGTCGAATGCCTAATCTAAACATGGAAAAGGTAAGTAACAATTAAATCTTAAGCCGTTTATGAAGTGTGCTAATAAGACCTATTGTTAGAACGATAAAAGGATATGTCATGGATTCGTGAAAAACTTCTTCAAGCAAACGTTCGAGGCTCACGTAAACGAACACAAGAGTCTTCAATCGTGGCGATGATGATGATCTAGATAACACATTCACAAACAACCACGATACAACGAGTTGGAAGGGCATAAATCCCCTCACATTAGCTACATTAGAAAGCGATAATATGTACATGGATAAGCATGGGATCTCCCCCACGAGGCACCTCGTTTTTTTATTACCGAGTCATGAGCTCGACTCGATCCCCTCAATACTAATTATCATTGGGGAAGGTAACTCGGTCGAGGTCGTCCAAAGAAGGGACTTCCCCACCGAAGTAATGCTTCAACCTATGTCCATTCACCTTGAAATTAGGTCCATCATCTTGAGCTAGCTTGATGGTCCCATAAGGAAAAACTTGTGTTACGGTGAATGGACCCGACCAACGGGATTTCAGTTTTCCGGAAAATATCTTCAAGCGAGAATTAAAAAGTAACACTTGATCACCAACGTTAAAAACCTGGTTTTTAATCTTTGAATCATGAAACTTTTTAGTCTTTTGTTTAAAAACCAATGAATTTTCATAAGCATTATCACGTAATTCATCTAATTCATTAAGTTGTATTTTCCGGTGATCTCCCGCGGTCTTCAAATCAAAATTTGCATGATCTAGGGCCCAATATGCCTTATGTTCAAGTTCGATAGGAAAATGGCAATTATTCCCATACACCAACTTATAAGGAGTGCACCCAATTGGGGTCTTATAAGCGGCGCGAAGGGCCCATAAAGCATCATCAAGTTTGTCGGACCAAGACGCACGGTTCTCTCCTATTGATCTTTCCAAGATCCTCTTCAAAGCTCGGTTTGAAACCTCGACTTGCCCACTCGTTTGCGGGTGATAAGCCGTAGAAAGACGATGTGTAACCCTATATTTCCTTAGAACCTTTTCGAATTGTTCATTACAAAAATGGGTTCCACGATCGCTTATAATTGCACGAGGGGTTCCAAACCGAGAGAATAATTGCTTCAAGAACTTGACCACTACACGAGCATCATTCGTAGGCAAAGCCTTAGCTTCCACCCACTTAGATAAGTAGTCAACCGCAACGAGGATATACTTGTTACCATGAGATGATGGTAAAGGACCCATAAAATCAATTCCCCAAACGTCAAAGATTTCACAAACTTGGATTATATTTTGGGGCATTTCATCCTTTTGTGATGATTTTCCTTGACGTTGGCATGAGTCACATGACTTGACAAGTGCATGTGCATCTCGGTAAATAGTAGGCCAAAAGAAGCCGGTATCAAACACTTTCTTAGCCGTGAGATTAGCATTGTGGTGACCTCCCGTAGGGCCTTCATGACAAGCTCTAAGGATATTAGTATCTTCGGCACAAAACACACAACGTCTAATGATTTGATCCGTACAAACTCGAAAGAGATAAGGGTCGTACCAAAACTAGAACTTGACGTCACGAAAGAATTTTCGCTTTTGTTGTGTCGTCATACCCTTGATTATGAAATTCCCCGCATGGTAATTTGCAATGTCCGCAAACCATGGAGTAGATGAGTCTTCCTTGGAATTCACTACACCAAGTGTCTCGAGAGGAAATGTTTTGGTGATTTCTTTGTTCTCGTTCACACTTTAGTCAGGATCTTTCAAACGAGAGAGATGATGGGCCGCAAGATTCTCGGCTCCCTTTTGGTCAAGTATTGTGACATCAAATTCTTGTAGGAGGAGAATCCAACGAAGCAATCTCGGCTTTGCATCAAGTTTAGAGAAGAGGAACTTTGTTAGTGCAAACATTACGATGCTTTGTCGATATAATCTCTTTATGTTTTGTTGATGACAAACGTATAATTCGCAATACATTATGTAAATGATAAGGTACTCGTAATCACTCAAGAATACATTTGTATACTTCTCTTTACACCTCCAAGATCGCATTCGGCATGAATCACTCAAGGTATGTACAAGCATGTCATTAACCTAACTAAGTGATCAAGGATTAATATTTTCTTAAAACTCACTTTTATACGAAGTGACAAAGTAATTTTTAATTAACTTTATTTTTAAGAAAATGTTTTATTAAAAATTAAAATGGAAATTTGAATTTGGAATATTCCAAAGAATATTCCCTAAGGTATATTCCAAATAATATTCTTTAATTTGAATTTGACATATTCCATATGCCAAAGGAATATCCTTTAAGGGTATAAACTATCCCAGATGGCATATCCCCAAAGGACAAATTTGCACGGACTCCAACGCGGAGGTTCCTTAAAGGAACCCGCGGTTCCTTATTGATAAGGTACCGCGGGTAGAGATAAGGAACCGCGGGTGTTTTTTACCGTTGCAATGTTGTCCTATAAATAGTGGATCATTTCCAGGTTTTCTTTTAACCCTTTTTGCACAGTTTCTTTATAAACATCTTTAAACCCTTGATTAGTTAGTTTAGATTAATCTTGTTTAAGATGTGATTCTCTCCTTCAATCTCCTCATCCTCTTAAGTGCAAAGAGAAGATCACTCACACATTTGTGATGTGATTAAAGATGAAGTCTTGATGAAGATCATCATGTTCATCATTTTTATTTGTGTCTTGTGTAGATCCAATGTATATGTGTATACTCGGATCAATTTTGTGTAGATCCAATGTATATGGGCATACTTGGATCAATATTGTGTAGATCCAATGTATTTGTGAATACTTGGATTAGTTGTGTTAATCCATTGTATTTGTGAATACTTAGATTAAGTCTTGTGTAAATCCATTATATATGTGTATACTTGGATTTATGTTGTGTAGATCCAAGTTACATGTGTACACTTGGAAATGTGTTTTATTGAGTTGTAATAGGTAAGAGTTGTGAGTTCTCACTAAACTATAAAGTGATGTGGTTGTGTCTTGTGAGTTCTCACTAAACTATAAAGTGATGTAGTTGTGTCTAGTGAAGTTCTCACTTAGCTTCAAAGTGAAGAGTCGTGAAGATTGGTTCTACCTTTCGATTAGAACTCGACATCTAGCCTTGTGTCGTAAAATGGTGAAGTAGGCAACGTTGTGAAGATTGGTTCTACCTTTCGATTAGAACTCGACATCTAGCCTTGTGTCGTTAAATGGTGAAGTGGGCAACGTTGTGTAGATTGGTCCTACCTAAGATTAGGACTCGACATCTAGCTTAGTGTCGGAAATTGTGTAAGCGACGTGTATGGTTTTCTCCGCCTTGAAAGCAGTTTTGTTGACTAGTGAAGTAACTCTCGAGTAAGGTGTACTCGAGGAGTGGAGTAGGGCGAAGAGGAGCTTCGTGGCCGAACCACTATAAATCATCGTGTCGGTACTTTCCTTTACATTTATGTCTTTACTATTATAGATGTATTTATATGTTGTGTGTTGTGTGCATCTCATAATCTAAACATCTAAGTTGCGGAAAAGCTAAGGCTTAGTACGTGTGTGCTTCGTGTTTAGATTATGTTCAAGTGTGCATCCTTTAGTCTAAAAATGTTAGTTGCGGAAAAGCTAAGGCTTAGTACGTGTGTGCTTAGTGTTTAGACTATTGCTTGATGTACACTTGATTTGATGTGTTTGTGTGTTTCCTTACTTATAGTTATTATTTATTACAAACACGTCTCATATCTAGTCAAGCTTAATCGAGAACTTGATACAAACGATTGTCAAGGTTTACAACGTATCAATATTTGGCATCCACTATAGGCGGTTCTTTATTGAACCCGCGGTTCTTTATTGATAAGGAACCGAGGTGATATTTAAGGAACCGCGGCCAGTGGAATAAACGAAATGTTTTGAAAAATGAACTAGAAAATATTCAACCCCCCCCCCCCCCCCTCCCCTTCTAGTTTCTAAAATTGGTATCAGAGCGAGGTTATTCAATATCTTTGAAGTATATTGTACTTTAAATCTTGGATCGATCTTCGCTCTCTTTTTCAAAACAAATGGTTTTTAAAATGAAAACGGTTTTTAAAAATAGAGACGATCTTTGTATCAAATTGCTCATGAAGAGTGATTACTTATGATGTTGTTTCATTCGTACAAGTTTTGGTGTTAAATAAACTTTGTATAATATCTTGAATTAAATCTTTTCATGTTTGGAAGTATAAAAATCTTTTATGTCATAATTAACTCTAAAATACGAGTTCTATGTGTCTAAAATGATTTTTTTAAGTCCTAAGTCCTTCCAAAAAGTTACCAAATAATTTTGGCCAAAAACCCCATTTTTGTCCTCTGGACGCGGTTCTTTATCTATTCCCCACGGTTCCTTATCAATAAGGAACCGCGGTCAGTCCGACACAGATTTTTGAAAATTTTGAAAAATCATATAAAATCATCCGTAAGTCCGTAGAAGTCGTGTCACCCGTCATTTCGAACGTAATTGGATTTTTTTCCAATTAAAAACGCTTCCAAACCTTTATTCGAACTTTAAAATTTGGATGGTTTCTAAGTTCCATACTTTGTCCAAAGTATTGAGCGTCGGTTTGTCGTAAAACTTGTGTTTTACTCTTTTCTATTAAGTTGGACATCTCTTGGTGATATATCTTTGAAAATTGATATATTTACAAAGTGTTAAACTTAATTAAATTTTAAATGGGACAAATACTATTTTCAAATAAAATCAAGCTATGAATACTTTGTTGTATCTAACACTCAAAACATGGACGAATGCTTTTATGTGTTAAGCTAATTGTTTGTGTGTGTTTCCTTGTGTGTTATTATTATATGTAGACATTATTAAGTGTTCATTGCTATTTGTAGTAGTATTGCTTATATGTCTAATCTTTTGTGCCTTGCTTGGTATTTGTTAGTATCTAGTTTTTCCTAATTAGGATGTATGCTAGATTTCTTGCATTTTAGTTGCAACATTATGTGTGCATTACATATAGGATTAACATCTCTTGGTTTACAAATATTACATAAACATTTTGTACACCTTGGCATGTTCTTTAACACTTTTAGGTTTGAAAGCTTTGGGAGCTTGTCAAATCTATTGATTTAGGTCGTCTTACTCGATCATGGTGTTATTAGTTCAAGTAGATAAATGTCTCACTATAAAACATGAAACACCCTTTGAAAATCTTAGCTATTTTCTCTTAAAAGAGTGTTTGTGGGAATCAAGAAAGATTTCGATTAAATATCAATGCATTATTCAAACTATGATTGGTATCATTATCGAATCTAATTGACATGTTTTTTAGTGTACACATGAATGTGGTTTATTAATAATATACATCGGATCATAACTCACACTTGTGTTGATGGTGTTATATTGAATCTACTTGTTCAAATTGTTAGACATATTTTGTTTAATAATTACTTATAATGCACAATAGAGTCGGTTTGATAACTTGGATGTTTCATCCGAAATACTCAAGTAATTTACATTGCTATGCAATGAATAAATGTGTCATTTCCGAAAGACCAATCAAGAGTGTTCCTTTGGTTTGTGTAAACTTTGTTTATACACTTCAAAGTTATTATCCTCAAGTTCTATTAAGGTAAATAACCTTAACTAGACTTGTTTGACAAGATATGCAATGGTGCATTCTTAACCCTCATTAGGTCATGCATTGTGTCGCCATGCAAGTTTCATCCTTGCTAAACTTTATTAGGCAAATGTTGGAATTACATTTTGTCTAACTTGAGAATGACTACTAGAGAATTTATGCACTAGGATCTTAATTTGACCTAACGGTTGAATTACTTCCATGTGGGAAGTTGAGTTGGTGTATAACTCGTAAAAATGATCGTGTTTGGCCTTAATTGAGCACCTCTAGTGATAGTCTCATACTCATTCTCTAAATTGGCTAAATGGCTCTTCCTATATATGACTAATGATAGTTTACTTTGATGAACTTTGTATGTCATTAGGAGTCTTTTTCTTTTGTATCCATTAGGTTTTTCTTAGCTTTCTTCTTACGTGCTAATTAAACCTATGTGTCTTTCCTTTGTGTGTGTTCTAGTTTTTATTGCTCTTAAGCATGACTTTATGATAAGTTAGGCTAGAACATTAGGATTTCCTTAATTGGAAAATCCTCCTTAACCACCTAAACCAAGCCTCTGTAGGCGGTTCTTTAAATAGACCGCGGCTCCATATCAATATGGAACCACCGGTGGAGATAAAGAACCGCGGGCAGAAGATCTCAAATTCGGGTTTTCTGAAACTTCCCAATTGTTCCAACACCCTTTGTAATCTTTGTTTCAAACCTTTGATCACTCCCAAAATATCTTGGGCTTTCCCTTTTTAACCCTTTACTAGTTTGGATCATCCCCTCACCCTTTTAAACCCTCCTTGTTAGCCATGTTCTTTACACCTCAAACCATTCATCCTTACCCTTAAACCACCCATTACTACCATGGTTTCTACAAGAACCTCCAATTCATCCAAAACCTCCTCTTCAAAGAGGCACCTTAAAATTAAGATTAAGTTACCCAAACTTAACTCTTCACCCTTTCACACACCCAAGAATGAGATTGTTCCAATTCTCATCTCTTCATCACCCTCACCATCTCTTGCTCCATGCAAGACTACCTCAACCCATGGTACCAACCATTCTCATGGTTCTACCTCCTCTTCATTCTAATCTAGAATGAATGAGCTAACCCTTCACTCCAAGTACTCTCTTAGATGTGACTACCCAACCTCAACCCATCCAAAGAATTCCTATTGTGAGTGACTTTGTTGAACCCTTAGTGACTTCACCTTTCACCCCACCAAATTCCGCCACCACCCTTGTCTTTCATTTAAGCATGTGGATTGCTTATTGCTAAGACATCTAATTTAAGCAAATCTTAGGATTCTAGTGTAACTAAGATTAGAATTATGCTTAAGTTTTAGGCTTTTTTATATACATCTTTGTATGATCTTTATTCTCTTGTATTTCCTTTCATGTTTTTCAACATGATTTTTTCTTTGAGTCTTGGATCTTGTTGCTATTATGTTTCTTTCTTTTCTCTTATTTTGAGTCCTTTTCTTAAACTAATAAGAATAGGAATCTTCTTGGAGATTTACATTACTTGTAGCTTGATTTGTGATATCTAGATAGATGACTTGCTTGTATGCTACTTGCTTATATATCTTCTTGCTTATCCGTATGCTATATGCTTAATTGATTAGTTAATGAATGCATACTTATTATAAAGGTTTTGTCTTTGTCAAGCAATTCCGATATAATATCTCTTAGATGTGTCTAACTCATGCATGTCCTTAAATGCTACGTGCTAACATGTTTTACTTAGTCTTCTCTTTTTAAGTAATCATGGTTCTTGCATGCCATATGTGTTAATTGCGCACCTTCTCTACATTGGTTTATTGTAGACTTCATTAGGCATTGCATGAACTATCCTATGTGCTTACTTGATTATGTGTTAGATTTTGTACTAACTCTTCATGTCTTCTTGAGCTTCTTTTGAGTTTCTTCTCTCATTTTCTTTCGAGATTTCACTATCACCTTCTAAGGTATAGTATTCATGAATCAATTTGTGAAGTTATCCTTAACTTCTTTGTTGAGTCTCTCTCAATTCATTTTAATCATGCTCTTCTAAGTCGAGTCTCTTTCTTCTAGTCTTTCTAAACTAAGTTGAGTCGAGCCTTACCCTTTCCTCATCATGTAATTGTTCTTTGAACATCCATAATGATTGAGAAGAGCTACGAAACTTTGAGCATATAGTTTATCGTATGCTAAACACCATTTGGTGTCGACATTCATACGCATTTTTGCCTATAATGTCCTATATCCCGAATTTTTCTTAAAGCGTCGATTTATCCGCTTTTGGTTTTCCTTTATTTTTTTTTAGAGTTGATGGTTAAATCTTGAATTTTCTTGGGTGATTCCAAAAATTCTAAGCTTTTTACCCTTTGACATATTATCATTACAATTGGTATGGATGTTTCTTTTCTATCTCTATTCCATTGTGAATTGATCTTGTCAAGATCCTCTCCTTTGATTTGTTTTTGGATTGATAGCATCGCATGCACACTTCTTTGCTTGTCATTGTTTGTGCAAACGACTTTTTTATCATCCCCGTTTGGGTGACATCTCTTGTTATATATGCTCTTGTCTACTAACCTTGTTTTGTAGGACACTTCTAACCCATTTTTGTAGCTCGTCACTATTCTTGCTTTGTTGGTGCCTCAAGCATGGGGGAGATCATATCAAGGGGGAGCATTTTCAAGAGTTCAAGTCATTGCATTTACGATCGTTGACTCACTAAAATTGCATTCATCTAACATCTTGCAAGTAATGCATTTTGGACACTCGTAGATAAGCATATGATTATGCTTGGAGTTGGTTAACATATGGTGATTGAAGACTTCACTAGGATGACGCAAGCTCAATATTTTTGTATGATGGGTTTATGGTTTGGATTCTCGCCTCTCAAACGACAACCACTATGGATGATTAGATTTGTGTATGCATGTTCTCTCGAAGTCAATCCTCCTCTTCTACAAATGAAGACTACCTTTTTTATTCGACAAAAGGGGGAGAAGTAAGTGTAAACGAGTAACTTATGCATTTTAATATGTGTTGCGGTTTACTTGTTTGTCATCATCAAAAAGGGGGAGATTATTAGTGCAAACATTACGATGCTTTGTCGATATAATCTCTTTATGTTTTGTTGTTGACAAACGTATAATTCGCAATACATTATGTAAAATGTTAAGGTACTCGTAATCACTCAAGAATACATTTGTATACTTCTCTTGACACCTCCAAGATCGCATTCGGCATGAATCACTCAAGGTATGTACAAACATGTCATTAACCTAACTAAGTGATCAAGGATTAATATTTTCTTAAAACTCACTTTTATACAAAATGACAAAGTAATTTTAATTAACTTTATTTTTAAGAAAATTTTTTATTAAAAAGAAAAATGGAAATTTTAATTTGGAATATTCCAAAGAATATTCCCTAAGTATATTCCAAAGAATATTCTTTAATTTGAATTTGGCATATTCCATATGCCAAAGGAATATCCTTTGAGAGTATAAACTACCCCAGATGGCATATCCCCACTAAAGGACAAATTTACACGGACTCCAACGCGGAGGTTTCTTAAAGGAATCCGCGGTTCCTTATTGATAAGGTACCGCGGGTAGAGATAAGGAACCGCGGGTGTTTTTGACCGTTGCAATGTTGTCCTATAAATAGTGGATCATTTTCAGGTTTTCTTTTAACCCTTTTTGCACAGTTTCTTCAAAACATCTTTAAACCCTTGATAAGTTAGTTTAGATTAATCTTGTTTAAGATGTGATTCTCTCCTTCAATCTCCTCATCCTCTTAAGTGCAAAGAGAAGATCACTCACACATTTGTGATGTGATTAAAGATGAAGTCTTGATGAAGATCATCATGTTCATCATTTTTATTTTTGTCTTGTGTAGATCCAATGTATATGTGTATACATGGATGAATCTTGTGTAGATCCAATGTATATGGGCATACTTGGATCAATATTGTGTAGATCCAATGTATTTGTGAATACTTGGATTAGTTGTGTTAATCCATTGTATTTGTGAATACTTGGATTAAGTCTTGTGTAAATCCATTGTATATGTGTATACTTGGATTTATGTTGTGGAGATCCAAGTTACATGTGTACACTTGGATATGTGTTTTATTGAGTTGTAATAGGTAAGATTTGTGAGTTCTCACTAAACTATAAAGTGATGTGGTTGTGTCTTGTGAGTTCTCACTAAACTATAAAGTGATGTAGTTGTGTCTAGTGAAGTTCTCACTTAGCTTCAAAGTGAAGAGTCATGAAGATTGGTTCTACCTTTCGATTAGAACTCGACATCTAGCCTTGTGTCGTAAAATGGTGAAGTAGGCAACGTTGTGAAGATTGGTTCTACCTTTCGATTACAACTCGACATCTAGCCTTGTGTTGTTAAATGGTGAAGTGGGCAACGTTGTGTAGATTGGTCCTACCTAAGATTAGGACTCGACATCTAGCTTAGTGTCGGAAATTGTGTAAGTGACGTGTATGGTTTTCTCCGCCTTGAAAGCAGTTTTGTTGACTAGTGAAGTAACTCTCGAGTAAGGTGTACTCGATGAGTGGAGTAGGGCGAAGAGGAGCTTCGTGACCGAACCACTATAAATCATCGTGTCGGTACTTTCCTTTACATTTATGTCTTTACTATTATAGATGTATTTATATGTTGTGTGTTGTGTGCATCTCATAATCTAAACATCTAAGTTGCGGAAAAGCTAAGGCTTAGTACGTGTGTGCTTCGTGTTTAGATTATGTTCAACTGTGCATCCTTTAGTCTAAACATTTTAGTTGCGGAAAAGCTAAGGCTTAGTACGTGTGTGCTTAGTGTTTAGACTATTGCTTGATGTACACTTGATTTGATGTGTTTGTGTGTTTCCTTACTTATAGTTATTATTTATTACAAACACATCTCATATCTAGTCAAGCTTAATCGAGAACTTGATACAACCGATTGTCAAGGTTTACAACGTATCAATATTTGGCATCCACTGTAGGCGGTTCTTTATTGAACCCGCGGTTCTTTATTGATAAGGAACCGCGATGATATTTAAGGAACCGCGGCCAGTGGAATAAACGAAATGTTTTGAAAAATGAACTAGAAACTATTCAACCCCCCCTTCTAGTTTCTACAAACTTGTTAGCCGAATGGTCCGTATACACTATGCTTTTAGTCAAAACGAGGTAAGGTTGGAACTTCTCAAAAGCATACACCACGGCAAGTAATTCTTTTTCTGTTGTGGTGTATTTTATTTGAGCCTTAGTCATTGTTTTGCTAGCATAGTGAATAGGCAAGAAATGTTTTGCATGACGTTGCTCCAAAACGAACCCAATAGCATAATCACTAGCATCACACATTAGCTCAAAGGGGAGGTTCCAATTTGGAGCAACAAGAATGGGAGTGTAAAACCCGCATGCTTTTACCATGAATAGTACCCTTTAGATCGTACGTACAGTATTAGGATTTTCCTTTTATAGCACGTTACGTTTCACGTATAAGAATTTCAAGTATTACGTACGTGTTAGAACACGATAAGTATTTATTACGTATGAACACACGATAATTATTCCAATAATAATTATAATCACGAACATGCGATCATGAAATCATGAACGTAATTTAATCACGAGATAATATTAGTTACGTATATATATTTATCACGAACACGAATAAATATATTAAGTCACGATCAATAATTATTTCGAACACGTAAAACACGAACACGATAAAACACGAGAACACTAATAATATTTAGACACGGAAAAAGGTACGGGTTACCCCAAGTGGGGCCCCCTACCCGCGGCAATACCAAGGAACATGGGCTTGGCCCATGTAAAATTTTACTAAACAAGGGAATTAGGAAAACTTGTGTCATTTATCACAAAACAAGAAAATAATTAAAAACCCTAATTCTTCTTCCTTGTCCCCTTTGGCCGCCGGATTCAAGAACACCACAAGGGTGTTTCGGGTTGATTTTGATCTTGGATAATCTTACAAGGATTCGTGTGTGTTCATCCTTATTTGATCCACGTATTCGGTATAACTTTTTAACCCTTTTCTTTTATGTTTAATTTTAATTAATCACATAAAATCATGATGTGTTTAAAAACTAATTAAAAACAATTATTTAAACATGTTAATGATCATGGGGTAAATCAAACAAGGGTTTTAGGGGTGTTTTATTTCTAGCTGACGCCTAACCGAGCCCCATGGGGGTCTCGACTTGACTTATTACACACCACCGAGACCATATGGTCTCTGTATGGTGGTGGTGGTCCCACGGCAGCAGCAAAACCAAGGGGAAACCCAACGTGCTTCGGGTTATGATGATAGTTGCGGGTTCGGTTCATGGTTTTTAGTCACGGGTCCAGTTCTTGAATCATTTTTTTTCAAGGTTTATGATTTTTATGTTTTAGACTTAAATGAAATTAATAAAAACATGACATGATTAATTTAATGACATGACTTATGTTATAAATTTAATTATTAGTTCATGAATTTTAACCTAAGTATTTATATTAATTAGACTTTATAATTAATTAATTATTTAAAACTATGACTATAACTAATTAATTAACATGACTTAGGTTATATTATTAATAGTTAATAATACATGTTTTAACCTAAGTATTTTACCTTTATTTAATTAAAATCATGATATATTTAATTAAATACTTTTAACCTATAATTTATTTAATTTACATGTAATAATTATTAAACTATACTTTATAACTACATGACTTAGAATAATAATCAGAAAACACTTAAGCTTATATAATTAGCTTATTTAACCAGCTTATATCTATTTATGGAAACTTTCTATTTTTAGAAACTTATTTAATTAAGGCAGCTAATCTATTTATGGGAACTTTCTATTTTTAGAAACTTATCTATTTTAAGCAGCAATTCTATTTTTGGAAACTTTCTATTTTTGGAAACTTTCTATTTTGTGAAACTTTCTATTTTTGGAAACTTTCTATTTTTGGTAACTTTCTATTTTTGGAAACTTTCTATTTTAGGAAACCTGCTATTTTTAGGAAGTTACTTATTATTACACAACAAGTATAATAATACATGAAATACAAGTAATACTTAATCAAAAGAGACATAATATACGATAAACACAGTATAAAGCTTAAAACAGTAAAACATGACATGAGCATATAAAACAAGCTAAGACATGATATAAAACGAGTTACGTATTCAGTAATCAGATACTTATACACGTATGTATTTATGTAGCATTAGTGTTACCGAAGTAGGACTCTCTTCCGTTCGTCTTCTTCGTTCACTGGACATAAGGTACGGATTCCCGTCCTTTCAGTATGGACATTCTTTCCTTATTAGGATTCCCCGTATGCAGCCAACTGTTTTCCCATAGTATAAGTTTATATGTTTGATTGCATATGTTTAATTAGAATACCTAAAGCCATATACATGCATGACCAGTTTCACCTAGTTTTGGAGGTACCATAACCATAACACTAGAGGCACTGGTGTTATGACTTCCCCACGGCGGAGTGATTGCTCGTGGCGTCCCTTCAGCTTTTGGCCATATTATTATATTTATCATGTGGGGCGTATGGGTGCATCCTAGTTACATGTTTTTTAGCAGATTACTCAGTGTGAATGTGGTGTGTGCCTTGCATCCTATACAAGGAGTTGATCCCTCCTACCCAAAAACCAGTATATTAAATTAGAGGCAGCCCCTCTAGTTTGCATGACGAGGTCACCCCTCCAAGTATTCATGCACGTGGATTTTCATGACCTATATTGGCTAATGGTAAAATATGTTAAACAGTTTTTACAAGATAAACATAAGGCTTTTCAAACCAGAAAACCAGTTTTACTAAGACTTAACCGGTTTATCCAAGACTTGATTTCTTCCGCTGTTATATGCTTATATGCTTATATTATTCATGCTTTATTTGTACATCCGTGCACTGAGCGTATTGCTCAGCCGTTTTCCTTTTCATGTTCCCAAAACGGCAGGTACTCAGGGATGCTCGTAGACTTTAAGCGTACGTGCATATGGACTGGAAGATTTCTAGCCTTTCTTTACTTTATGCATTATCTATACTTTGATACTCTTTCCATGGACATTGTTTAGTCCTTTCATTTACAGTACTTATGTTTGTGTGTGATGAGCTTTACTTTTGGACTACCGATGTTTGATTCCGGTATTTCCATTTATGGTCATGTAATGTTTTAGATATTTATCCTTGTATGCTTTGATGACACGTCATAATCACGCGTGGCATTCCATTTATCAAAATGGGGTGTTACAATTATGGTATCAGAGCCAAGGCTTCGACCTATAGCGCTCAAAACACGACCTGTGATTAGTGGGTAGTCACTATGGTCTTCCTAGAACTGACAGTCGGTTTTCATGCATTCATCATTTTCATGCATACATATATATGTCATTGTCACAGGTTTATGACTAAGTAATGGTTGGTACAGGACTGGCCCAATTTAGTCGCATGTGTTTTATCGAAACTTTTAAATTTGGGACCGACCCATAGGCGTCCCCTCGCCATGTCTTTTATTTTGGGTGAACTGGCCATAGGCGTTCACTCTCAAGCATACAAAAGTTTTCATAAAACTGCATCATGCATTCATGTACAAATTTTCTTGCATAAAATTTTTCTCTTGATTTATTGGTATAAATTTTTTTCATGTATATATATTTTATGTTTTGATCAGTTTAATCATGTATTTTATGTTATACTCTCAGATGGCAAGCACAAACAATATCCGGGAGATGGTTGCAGTTGCCAATGCAGATTTGCAAGACATCCTTCATCAGAACAACAACTATCCTCCCCCACCTAGCATTTTCCCTACGGAAGGAAGGAATCGGCTCATGAGAGAATATTATACCATTAGACAGCGACCTGAGGAAGACAGTAATGAATTCGTGCAGCGTTTTCTTCGATTTGTCGGTGTCTTGAGATCAGCTGTGGGCACCACTGAAGAACAGGCACAACATTTTCGTTGGGCCCTTAATCCAATGATAACCAATAACTTGGAAGGTGCTCCGTTGGACATGGTAGCACAAGTGGCCGATGCAGCACGTAAGCTGGAGATGCTGTAGGAGAGAGATGAGTTCGGGGAAGCAGAGAGACCCGAGAAGAGGTAAACATTCGTATTCAAGCGGTGACCAATCCGTATTCTTTCAATATATGTCAATATTTCATCTCTTTAAACTGTATCTTCCAGGCAGAAGACCGGGGACCGGTCTCAGCCGGCTTCTCAGCAGCAGCCTAATCAGCCCAAGGGAAACGGTCAGACTAACGACCATTCTGCTACGGATAGGCGTGGCGGTAATGATAATTACCGTAACAACGCTGGACACTCCAACGGCAGCAGGTCCTAATACTTACGTATTTTCTTATGATTTCATGTTATAACTCATAATTCTGACACTTTAGCAAATCTTCTACCAGGAACCATGGAAACGGTAGGGACCAGAACCAGAGAGGTTCACAGCCTAACCGTCCAGCTATCACTGGTATTCAATCTTACGGTTATATGCATTCTCCGTAGTACCCTATTGTCATGTCTCATGTATAATGTTTTATCAGGTTCTCAGCCAGCCAGAGCACCTGCGGGAGGATATACTCATCCTCTTTGCTCTACTTGCCATCGTAGGCACCTAGGGTCATGTCGTCGCGACAGTGACGCATGCTTCAAGTGTGGTCTTCCTGGCCATCGCATGAAGGACTGCCGTAAGGGCGAAATGGAGGGCACATCGGGACATGCTTATACCAAGCCGCCTCCTACCACTGGGCGCGTCTACACGACGTCTCGCGATCAGGCCAACAAGTCTACAGGTACCATCACTGGAATCTTGTATATGTATGGTCAAGCTGCATGTGTTCTTTTTTATACGGGTGCTACTCACTCGGTCATTTCTACTGCTTATGCCAAGAACATTAGGATACTCCCCATGCCACTAGATAATAGACTCAGTATTTCCACGCCTTTGAGGGACTCTGTATTAATCACCCATGTATACAAGAGTCTTCCCTTAGAGTTTGATGATAAGGTTCATCCTGTTGACGCACTTCCGATGGACATGAATGACTTTGACATGATTTTGGGCATTGATTGGCTATCCAAGCATTATGCTACCATAGACTGCCATTCATATCGGGTCATCTTCGGTGATGTTAATGCACCAGAGTACATTCACAACGGGTTCGTACCCGGAAGGTCTGTACAAATCATATCTACCTTGCAAGCACGTGCACTACTGTCACATGGCTGCGATGGTTATCTAGCTACGGTTCATGACATGGATGCTGAATCCCCATCAATACAGGATCAGCCGATAGTGTCAGAATTCCAAGATGTATTTCCAGAATAACTTTCGGGCATACCACCTGCACGAGAAGTGGAATTCAATATCGAGCTCATCCTAGGAGCTGAACCGATTTCCAAGGCTCCTTATCGCATGGCTCCCATAGAGTTAAAGGAGCTGAAGGATCAACTGCAAGAACTTCTTGAACGAGGTTTTATTCGACCGAGTGCATCTCCATGGGGCGCACCGGTATTATTTGTTATGAAGAAGGACGGCAATATGCGTCTTTGCATAGACTATCGCGAGCTCAACAAGATTACTATCAGGAATAGGTATCCACTGCCACGTATAGACGATCTGTTTGACCAACTCCAAGGGGCCAAACACTTCTCCAAGATTGATCTTAGGTCAGGCTATCATCAGCTACGGTTTAAGGAGCAGGACATCGCCAAGACTGCTTTCCGTACACGCTATGGCCACTACAAATTTGTAGTTATGCCATTTGGCCTGACCAATGCTCCAGTAGTGTTCATGGATTTGATGAACAGAATCTTCCATGACTTTCTGGACAAGTTTGTCATTATCTTTATCGATGACATCCTGATTTTCTCAAAGTACAAGGAGGAACACGAAGACCATCTTCGTACAGTACTACAAATTCTTCGCCAGAAACAGTTGTATGCTAAATTCTCCAAGTGTGAGTTCTGGTTAGACAAGGTGGCATTCTTAGGTCACATTTTATCAGCAGAAGGAATCACTATGGATCCAGCGAAGGTTGAGGCTATTACTAAGTGGCCAAGGCCGACATCCGCGACTGAAGTCCGTAGTTTCTTAGGCTTAGCTGGCCATTACCGTAGGTTCGTGGAGAACTTTTCCCGCCTAGCACTACCATTGACCAAACTGTTGCGGAAAGGGGAGAAATTTGTTTGGACCGAAGAACGAGAGAAGAGATTTGAAGACCTGAATCAGAAGCTAGTATCTGCACCTATTCTTACTCTCCCATCTGATACGGGTGGATTTCAAATCTACAGTGATGCATCAGGGAAGGGACTTGGTTGTGTTCTCATGCAACATGGGAAAGTGATCGCGTACGCTTCACGACAACTTAAGCCTTATGAAGAAAATTACCCTACGCATGACTTGGAACTTGCTGCAGTCGTGTTTGCATTGAAGATATGGAGGCACTACTTAAATGGAGAATCATGTGACATTTTCACGGACCACAAGAGATTGAAGTATATCTTCGCTCTACGTGAATTGAACATGAGGCAGAGGAGATGGTTAGAGCTATTGAAGGATTATGACATTAATCTGCAGTATCATCCCGGAAAGCCGAATGTAGTAGCAGATGCACTTAGCAGGAAGTCCGGAATGATCAACGGCATTAAGATTGAGGAGGAAATCATAAGAGACTTTGAGCGACTAGACATAGTGATCATGGTACGTGGACAGCATGGTTACTGGGCTAATCTTAGAGTAGAACCTGAGTTACTCTCTAAGATCAAGGAAGCTTAGAAAGATGATGGAGAAATCAGGGCGATAGTTCAGAATTTGGAGAAGCAGACGAAATTCAGAGTAGATGCAGATGGTATCGTATGGAAGGGCACGAGACTTTGTGTTCCTGATGATCAAGAACTCCGGGAAGCCTTGTTAGCTGAAGCTCATAGCTCCCCATTCTCTATACATCTTGGTTCGACTAAGATGTACCATGACATCAAGCAGTAATTTTGGTGGAGTGGTATGAAACAGGATGTTACCACTTACGTCTCCAAATGTCTTACCTGCCATCAGGTTAAGATCGAGCATCAGCAATCTGGCGGTCTCCTTCAACTGTTAGATATTCCAGAGTGGAAGTGGGACAAAATCACCATGGATTTTGTTACTGGTTTTCCGCCAACAAAGAGGAAGCACGATGCAATTTGGGTTATCGTAGATCGACTTACCAAAACAGCTCATTTCTTACTGATCCGCAAGGAAGATTCGGTCAGTAAACTCGCCGATACTTATAGAAGAGAGATCATGAGACTCCACGGTGCTCCATCCAGCATCGTCTCAGACATAGATCCTCGATTCACATCGCGATTTTGGAAGAGTCTGCAGAAAGCTTGGGGTACACAACTTAAGCTTAGCACGGATTTTCATCCTCAAACAGACGGGCAGTCGAAGTGAACGATTCAAACATTGGAGGACATGTTGAGGTCATGTGCGTTGGAATGGACGGGTGATTGGGACGATTATACCTGTTTGGTAGAGTTTGCATACAACAACAGTTGGCACGCAAGTATCAAGTGTGCTCCTTTCGAGATGCTGTATGGCATAAAGTGTCGCGCCCCAATCTGCTGGGATCAGGTTGGTGAGCGAACACTTGAAGGACCAGAGATCATAGAGATGACTAATGAGAGGGTCGCAGTAGCTAAGCAGAAACTTCAAGAACGGTCACGTCAGAAGAGTTACGCCTACAAGCATCGTAGGGACATACATTTTAACGTAGGAGATCACGTCTTTCTTAAGGTTTCGCCGGCACGTGCTGTTAGACGCTTCGGGGTTAAAGGGAAGCTCAGTCCTCATTTCATCGGACCGTTTGATATCATTGAACGAGTCGGTGAAGTATCTTACCGTATAGCGTTACCTCCGCAGCTTTCGCATGTACACAATGTGTTTCATGTGTCCTTACTCAGAGGGTACCAGTATCATCCCCTTCACATGGTTCAGTATCCACTGGAACAGATACGTGAAGATCTCACTTTTATAGAAGAACCCGAACGAGTTCTTGACAGACAAGAACGAGTCATGAGAAGGAAGACGATTCCATTCGTCAAAATCCTTTGGAGGGATCATACCAAGCGGGAAGCCACTTGGGAAACAGAGGAGTCTATCCGGGCTTCTTACCCTCATTTCATATTTTGAATTCGGGTATGTTCTTCTTTTCCAGTTTACTTTATCTATAATTCGGGGACGAATTATTCTTTTTAGGGGGGAAGAGTTGTAAAACCCGCATGCTTTTACCATGAATAGTACCCTTTAGATCGTACGTACATGATTAGGACTTTCCTTTTATAGCACGTTACGTTTCACGTATAAGAATTTCAAGTATTACGTACGTGTTAGAACACGATAAGTATTTATTACGTACGAACACACGATAATTATTCTAATAATAATTATAATCACGAACATGCGATCATGAAATCATGAACGTTATTTAATCACGAGCTAATATTAATTACGTATATATATTTATCACGAACACGAATAAATATATTAAGTCACGATCAATAATTATTTCGAACACGTAAAACACGAACACGATAAAACACGAGAACACTAATAATATTTAGACACGGAAAAAGGTACGGGTTACCCCAAGTGGGGGCCCCTACCCACGGCAATACCAAGGAACATGGGCTTGGCCCATGTAACATTTTACTAAACAAGGGAATTAGGAAAACTTGTGTCATTTATCACAAAACAAGAAAATAATTAAAAACCCTAATTCTTCTTCCTTGTCCCCTTTGGCCGCCGGATTCAAGAACACCACAAGGGTGTTTTGGGTTGATTTTGATCTTGGATAATCTTACAAGGATTCGTGTGTGTTCATCCTTATTTAATCCACGTATTCGGTATAACTTTTTAACCCTTTTCTTTTATGTTTGATTTTAACTAATTACATAAAATCATGATGTTTTTAAAAACTAATTAAAAACAATTATTTAAACATGTTAGTGATCATGGGGTAAATCAAACAAGGGTTTTAGGGGTGTTTTGTTTCTAGCCGACGCCTAACCGAGCCCCATGGGGGTCTCGGCTTGGCTTATTACACACCACCGAGACCATATGGTCTCGGTATGGTGGTGGTGGTCCCATGGCAGCAGCAAAACCAAGGGGAAACCCGACGTGGTTCGGGTTATGATGATAGTTACGGGTCTGGTTCATGGTTTTTAGTCACGGGTCCGGTTCTTGAATCATTTTTTTCAAGGTTTATGATTTTTATGTTTTAGTCTTAAATTAAATTAATAAAAACATGACATGATTAATTTAATGTACATGACTTAGGTTATAAATTTAATTATTAGTTCATGAATTTTAACCTAAGTATTTATATTAATTAGACTTTATAATTAATTAATTATTTAAAACCATGACTATAATTAATTAATTAACATGACTTAGGTTATATTATTAATAGTTAATAATACATGTTTTAACTTAAGTATTTTACCTTTATTTAATTAAAATCATGATATATTTAATTAAATACTTTTAACCTATAGTTTATTTAATTTACATGTAATAATTAATAAACTATACTTTATGACTACATGACTTAGAATAATAATCAGAAAACACTTAAGCTTATATAATTAGCTTATTTAACCAGCTTATATCTATTTATGGAAACTTTCTATTTTTAGAAACTTATTTAATTAAGGCAGCTAATCTATTTATGGAAACTTTCTATTTTTAGAAACTTATCAATTTTAAGCAGTAATTCTATTTTTGGAAACTTTCTATTTTTTGAAACTTTCTATTTTGGGAAACTTTCTATTTTTGGAAACTTTCTATTTTTGGAAACTTTCTATTTTTTGAAAATTTCTATTTTAGGAAACCTGTTATTTTTAGGAAGTTACTTATTATTACACAAAAAGTATAATAATACATGAAATACAAGTAATACTTAATTAGAAGAGACAAAATATACGATAAACACAGTATAAAGCTTAAAACAGTAAAACATGACATGAACATATAAAACAAGCTAAGACATGATATAAAACTAGTTACGTATTCAGTAATCAGATACTTATACACGTATGTATTTATGTAGCATTGGTGTTACCGAAGTAGGACTCTCTTCCGTTCGTCTTCTTCGTTCACTGGACATAAGGTACGGATTCCCGTCCTTTCAGTATAGACATTCTTTCCTTATTAGGATTACCCGTATGCAGCCAACTGTTTTCCCATAGTATAAGTTTATATGTTTGATTGCTTATGTTTAATTAGAATACCTAAAGCCATATACATGCATGACCAGTTTCGCCTAGTTATGGAGGTACCATAACCATAACACTAGAGGCACTAGTGTTATGACTTCCCCACGGCGGAGTGATTGCTCGTGGCGTCCCTTCAGCTTTTGGCCATATTATTATATTTATCATGTGGGGCGTATGGGTGCATCCTAGTTATATGTTTTTCAGCAGATTACTCAGTGTGTATGTGGTGTGTGCCTTGCATCCTTCACAAGGAGCTGATCCCTCCTACCCAAAAACCAGTATATTAAATTAGAGGCAGCCCCTCTAATTTGCATGACGAGGTCACCCCTCCAATTATTCATGCACGTGGATTTTAATGACCTATATTGGCTAATGGTAAAATATGTTAAACAATTTTTACAAGATAAACATAAGGCTTTTCAAACCATAAAACCAGTTTTACTAAGACTTAACCGGGTTATCCAGGACTTAGTTTCTTCCGCTGTTATATGCTTATATGCGTATATTATTCATGTTTTATTTGTACATCCGTGCACTGAGTGTATTGCTCAGCCGTTTTCCTTTTCATGTTCTCAAAACGGCAGGTACTCAGGGACGCTCGTAGACTTTAAGCGTACGTGCATATGGACTGGAAGCTTTCTAGCCTTTCTTTACTTTATGCATTATCTATACTTTGATACTCTTTCCATGGACATTGTTTAGTCCTTTCATTTACAGTACTTATGTTTGTGTGTGATGAGCTTTACTTTTGGACTACCGATGTTTGATTCCGGTATTTCCTTTTATGGTCATGTAATGTTTTAGACATTTATCCTTGTATGCTTTTATGACACGCCATAATCATGCGTGACATTCCATTTATCAAAATGGGGTGTTACAGGGAGCTTCAGTTAGTTTCCTTTTCAAAGTCTCAAAAGCTCGAACACAATCCTCATTGAAGACAAAAGGAGCATCTTTCTCAAGAAAGTGTGTCATAGGTCGAGATATTTTCGAGAAATCTTTGATGAATCGACGATAAAAGCCCGCGTGGCCTACGAAACTCCTAACTCCCTTAACGGTTTTGGGATGAGGTAACTTGGCGATGACGTCTATATTAGCTTTATCTACCTCAATCCCCGCTTTCGAGACCTTGTGCCCTAAGACGGTTCCCTTTTTACACATAAAATGACATTTCTCCCAATTAAGCACAAGGTTGGTTTCCTCACAACGTTTTAACATTCTCTCAAGGTTGGATAAACACGAAGTGAACGAATCACCAAACACTGAAAAGTCATCCATGAAGATTTCCATCGTCTTCTCGATCATATCATAAAAAATAGCCATCATGCACCTTTGAAAGGTTCCCGGTGCATTGCAAAGTCCGAATGGCATTCTACGATAGGCAAACGTTCCATATGGACACGTAAACGTAGTTTTTTTCTTGATCACGAGGATCGATGGGGATTTGAAAGTAACCGGAAAAACCATCTAAAAAGCAATAGAAATCGTTTCCTGCAAGTCGCTCCAACATTTGATCCATGAAGGGAAAGGGAAAATGGTCTTTTCGAGTGGCGTCGTTAAGTTTACGATAATCGATTCACACTCTCCAACCGGTCATAACATGAGTGGGAATTAACTCGTTGTTTTCATTGGGCACAACGGTCATTCCTCCCTTCTTAGGGACACAATGGATTGGGCTCACCCAAGGGCTATCGGAAATAGGGTAAATTATTCCCGCGTCAAGGAGTTTAAGGACTTCCTTTTTTATGACATCGTGAATTTTGGGGTTTACCCTTCTTTGACATTGAATTGCGGGCTTGTAGTCCTCCTCTATTAAAATTTTGTGTGTACAAGATTTTCATCATTAGCAAGATCTTTTGCAATAATAACCGGCAACTTTTCAACACCTTCCAAGAATGCGTATTCGAGGTGAGGTGGAAGATCATTCAATTCAAGAATTGGTTGATCCTCGATTGAAGATTTGGGTTCAACACTCATAATTTCCATCGGCGGAGAATATGGTGGAATGAGAGTATCCTCACTAATCGTCACCTCATCTTCATTGTCGATTTTATTAAAAATAAAATCGCCTCCTTGGAATGGAGTGAGATTTGGTGTAGAAATAGCAAGAATTGGATCCATAATAATGGGATTGCCACTAGTTGAACTATAGGAAAAAACTAACACTTCTTGTGTAAACTCATCGCAAACCACGTCAACTAAGTCAACGTGATTGAGGGTATCGATTTCATAAACATGAGAAGGTGTAGAGCTTTGAGTAGCGTTTATAACAAGTTCCTCCTCGTTGAATCGCAAAGTGATTGTCCTATCATGCACATCAATAATTGATCTCGAGGTATCTAAAAATGGTAGCCCTAAAATTAGAGGAACTTGAGGATCCATGGGAATGTCTACGACGATAAATTCCACCGGATAGTAGAACTTCCCAACTTTCACAAAAACAGTCGGCCATACCACATTCAAGGATTGTAGAATGATCGGTCATTTCGATAGACATTTTTTAAGGAATAAGATTTGGAAGCGATAGCGATTTCCACATGGAATAGGGCATCAAATTATTGCTCGCGCCAAGATCGGCCAAGGCGAGGCATCCTTCCATCTCTTGGATGTCACATTGAATAAGAAACTTCACGGGGTCTCCCACTTTTTCGGTATTCGGTTAAGAAAAACCGAAGAACAATTTGAGAGCTTTAAAAGTTTTTCCTTATCGTTCATCATACTTTTAAAAGTGGAGGTAAAACGAGGCATATACAACAACGCGTCGGCTAAACTTATGTCAAAATAGACCTTACTAAACATTTTCATAAAAAGCTCGATTTGTTGATTGTTACGATCATGCAATTTTTCCTTGTTTCGCCTCGAGGGGTAGGGTAAAGGTGGTGTGGGTTGAGGCATAGGCAACGACCTTGGAATCTCGGGTTCCATGATTGGTATAGGTTCAACCGTAGGTGTGGTTTGAGCGGTACTTCATGGGCTTGTAAAATGCTCCTTTTCTACCATCACCTTGGGCTCTTTCTCTATTTCCTTCTCCTTAGAAGTACTTGGACGAGAAATGGGTTCTTTGAAAGTTTTACCACTACGAGTAGTAATAACCTTCATTTCTCCTTTCGGGTTTGCAATGGTATCACTAGGAAGACCACCCGAAGAAGACGATTTACACATTATAGCCTCAAACATGCTTGCCATTCTATCCTCAAACTTAGATTGCCTTTTATCCGGCTTAAGCATCTCTTGTTTAATTTCATGTTGGCCTTGTTCCATCTTTTTTTGATTTTGTTGTAACATTTGTACGTTACTCTCCATTTTGTTTGTATGAGTCTTAAGTTCATTAGCAAGCTCGTTTTTCAACTCATTTTTCAACTCATATTTCAAATCATTCCCAATCTCGGATCTTAGGCTAATAATCTCCCTTTTGCATATTATCAAATTTAGCATCATTAGCCGTTGCATAATCAACAAATTCATTTGGAAGATCTTTCATGTTTTGCAAACCCTTGTTGTTGTTTTGAAAATCGCAGTTTTGATTTTTGTTTTTCAATTGCCCATTGTTCCCACCATTGTTGTTGAAATTACCCTTGTTAAAATTCCTTTGATTTCCTTGGTAAGGAACTTGGTTGTTGTTGTTTCGATAGTTGTTAGATTTTGTGGAGCTTGATTTGGGCGGGAACCTTGACCGTTTTGGTCGTAAGTTCCCGTTGCTACATAAGCACTCGAAGTGTTACCATCCGGTAATACACTCGGAAAAATCATGAGCCCCACCACACGATATACAACTCTTTTCAACCGCCTTAACCGATGCGGAATTCATAGCATCTTGTGCTTTCCAATGAGTCATAAGTCGAAAACCTATCGAAAAACCTATTTTCCTCATTTGATTCATCTTGCAAGGCACTCATGTTATGAGACGACGATGATGAACCCATAGTGGCAACACTCGGTGTGTTACGAGGGCTATAAACCTTAGAGCTATTCTCAATTATCTTTAAAGCCTCATCGGTCGTTTTGCACAAAAAATTACCACTCGCGGCGGCATTCAAATAATCTCGTTCATGATCGTTAAGCCCATTATAATAAGTATCAATTCGATGCAATTCGGAAAAAACATGGTGTGGACATTCATATAACATTTCTTTAAATCTTTCCCAAGCCATAGAAAATCTCTCATTAGATCTTTGAGTAAATCTTGAAATCTCGTTTTTCAAATGTGTCGTTTTAGATGGTGGAAAAAATTGGTTCACAAACTTAGAAACGAGATCACCCCATGTCAAAATCGAATTTGGGGTTCTTTCTCAAGCCAAATTTTGGCGGGTCCATCTAACGAGTATGGAAACAACATCATCTTAATGGCGTCGTGGCACATCCTTAAACTTGCTAGTCGCGGTGAGACGATTGAAATGCCTAATGTGATAATGTGGGTTGTCTTTTTCATGTCTGCGAAACTTGTTTGCTTGAAGCATAGATATTAAACCCGTCTCTATCTCAAAATTCTCCGCAAGGATAGCGGGAATCACAATCGATTCTCCAAAACCCTCGGTGGGTGCTTGAAGCAACTCCATCATAGTACGATTACCATGGGAGCTTCTTGTTCTATAATAGGTTCCTCACTTGGAGATTCTTCACTTGGTGTTTGTTCCTTTCGATTACGACGTCTACGTGCACGTTTTGCTTGATTGCGAGTTTGCATAAACGTGACGTACAACGTTGAGGCGAGCAAAGAATATTCTTTTGGGTGTTTTTACTTTTTCAATTTTTTTTGTGTTTTTGATGATATTCAATTTTTTTTATTTTTGTGATGTATTACGTAGACTCAAATCTACAAATCTCTCCTCGAATCGATTTCTCGCTTAAAGGAGCCTCAAGGAATGAAAACGATCACGTTGAGTGAACGCCTTCGATGACTTTAGAACGTTGGTGGAACACCAAAACGTTCAAGAGGGTTTAATCTTTGAAACCAAGCTATATATAATACGTAGATAATACTTTGGTGGCAAACCCTCAATTAGCCCTTTTGCTCTCAACACGCGCAAGCAAGCGGGGGGAAATGAGGTGGCGCGAAGCACATAAGAGCCTTTTTCCCTTAGGTCGTGAAATACAACTGCCTTATACCCACCTTATAGTTTATGTTGATTAAAATCAAGCTTCTCGAAAGTAATTATCTATTTTGCCTTTTCTTTTTGCTTTAGATTCGAATACAATAATTGAGTGATGAAATCCCAATTAAGGTTGCGTGTTCACGCTTTTGGAGATATTGTTGATTTATTGTGATACGTATACAATATAGTAATAATATTCACAAAGAAAACGAAAACCGATAATACGTGTGATTAGAGTGCTAATCACACAAATACTATTTATTGGTTAATATAAAAAACAAAATTTTTCAAATTAAAACACAACACGCCTCCCCGGTAGTGGCGCCAAAATGATTGGAGTAAAAATACGTCTTTTAGGAAAAAGAGCGTATAAGTGGTAAGTATTTAATACACAACTTAGGAAAATTGTGCACTAATGACCTACGTAAGTTCGTTCACCAAGGAGGACTAAAGTGTGTGCTTAATTTGTATGATTTTCGATTAATATTGATGAAAGAAAGAGGGGAAAAGAAAATGACGGATTATGGTGAAAATTACACTAAGACGTAAAAAACGTAAAACCGTGAATAGTGACAAAATAAAAATTTACTCTAAAAATTCCCAAAAAAAATACCAAAAATTCCTAAAAATAAACTAAGAGTTTACAAATGATCAAAACCTTTTCAAACCTTTTAAATTAATTAATATTTAATATTTAAATGCTAATTAAATCCCTAAATGTCAAATAAAATAACAAAAAGCCCAAACAAAGATTTTTCAATTTGTAAACCTCAAAAATGACTTAATTAAGCTAAGAACTATTTTTCCAAAATTTAAAACCTATTAAATCTATTTAAAAACCCTAAAAACAATTTTAATAATAAAATAATAATAAAAAAAAATTCAAAAATTATAAAAAATTTAAAAACTTGCAAACTAGTTTATTTTAACCTAATTATTCAGAAAATGAAAGTGAATACCTAAATACCCCTAATGGTCCTTCAAATGGATCAAAAGTGAAAACAATCCACCTTAATGGGCTTTTTAGCCCAATAAGCAAAAAGTCAACCAAATAAGCTGAAAAGGTCTAGTCTAGCTTAAAATTTGATTTTAAACAAAAAACTCTAAAGGCCCAAAAGCTGAAAGTGAGCTTATCACAACTTAATAAGCACTCAGCTTATTCTTAATGGGCCAATAAGCCCATTAAGCAATAAGCTAATGCCATAAGCTGAAAATTGACACACATCCTTATTTTGTGATTATAAAGCAGATTGTAAAAATAAATATTGAAAAAGCTCAATAAATAAGCCTAAAATAAGCAAAAGCTCTCTACACAAAACGACAAAATAGTCGTTTTCGAGTTCTAGGCTGATTAAAGAGCTGATTCTTTTTGCAAAATGTTCTAAATGGCTTAACTAAGAATAATCAATGATAACATTTCCAAAAAGCCAAGTCAAATAAGCTGTAGAAGGTGATAAGCACTCTTAAAAAGCAAAATAAGCTAGTTTTCTAGTAAAAGCTTAACCAAATGAGCTACAAACTTCCAATATTAATAATAAGCTGAGAAAAATGACACCTATCACAAAATATAAGTTGTTGCACACACCAATAAGCTAAACTGGAAAATAAGCAAAATTAAGCTTATTTGACCAAAAGTTAACGTATCCTAATGCTACCAAATTAACAGGGCTTGTTTATGAGCTTGTTTTGAGCACTTTTTGTGAAGGATTCAAGGCTGAATCCTCTAAATCAGTGAGGCCAGTTAGCCAAATTATTTCAGTTTTGGTACAAAATTAGCCAATAAGCCAGTGGACTTATAAGCTGATGAAATAAGCTGCAAATACTTCACACACAACAAGCAGGCAACAATGAACAAGTTACAAGCAAAAAAACAACACAATTCAGTCCAAGAACATCAAAAGCACATAACATGCATATAACTGATAAACTTAACCAAAAGTTGAGATTCAATAAGCTAGAACTTTTCCAATAAGCCACCAAAATGTTAAACCAGGTTATGCAGAGATAAACACCAACAAAACTATAAGCAGACCCAATTTCAGACTTTAAATCAATCAAACAAGCAAATCAATCCTTCTGATGTGTTTGACCTATTTTTAAGTGAAAAAGTTGTTAACATGCAATCTTTTTGTTATATGTTCTAAACACTTAGCATATAAACTTATATTGAGCACACAAATGAGACAAGAACATAAGAACCAAAGGCCAAAGGCCTTAAGCCCTAGCAACAAGCAAATCCAAACAACACTTTATACCACTGATTTCCAAGCACTTTTTGATTTTAACCTTTGAGCATGCAATTTTATGACTGATTTAAGTTTCTATAGACCTAAGTGACAGATTCAAGCACAAAGAACACAACTTTCAAGTTTAGAACTCCAAATCACATAGCATACAAAACTTAATCAGAAAAATGAGGATTGAGCATTCAAACCTCCAAGATGTACATCCACACCTTGGAATCAATGAGCTGAGGTGCTAGCTTAACAAGCACCAGCTTTCCACTGCTAAGAACAAGAAAAAGGCACAACCAAAGGCTTGAACCTAGGGTTAGCACAAGTAAAATGAAATAAGGTGACAGAAGACCAACTCTTTGCAAGACTTAGGTTCCCACAAGGCTTGAATCCTCCCTTAAGGCCTCACTACCCCTTAATCAGTCTAGATTAGGAGGTTATGATCACCCTTAAGCTCAAATAAGCAAGTTGTTAAACCACAAGAACTTAGCAAACCACTTGACAGATTTTGATTATAAAACTTTGTAACAAACTTCTAACTTGTTTAAGCCTTTTGAATGTGACTTATGTCACTTAAAGAAACACCTCAATGAAAAATCCTTATCCAAGCAAGACCAATTTCTTTATCCACAAAGAACAAGGGATTCATAGGCTTATAGGATAACTTTGGACTTGTTCAAGGTTTTGTTTAAGTACAAAAACGTGACAACAAAAGCTTAACACAATAACAAGAATATGGAACTCAGTTTTTAATCACAACATAATACCACACTTTCATAAAATCAGAAAAGGGCTTTACAGGGCTTGACAAAAGAAAAACTGAGAACAAGGGTCTCTCACAGCTTGAGGACTCCTTAAATACTACTTCTACTATTCTAGAAACATAAAGAAGAAAGTAAAACCCTAGCATGTAAACTTCCAAGTATGCCCTCGGTTGAATTTGCTGTTAAGGTTCATGTGACATTGCTTTCGCATTTTGTGGATGCAAGGTTGTCCAAAGATGATCTTGTGCATTATTTTTGAAGTAGGGACCAAGCATAAACCTTCCAAACCGTTGATGTGTTTATGTATTTTGTTTGGAGGTAGAAGATACTCCATAGGGTGACACGTGGGAGGGGACCAAAGGTGTGGGGTGTGTTTTGATGATGAAAATAGGATTTGGGATGCCTTAATCATAATTCTGGAAGGTATTAAGGTTTAATTTATACTTAACCAAAAACACCCAATTTGTGTTTATGAACTAAGAACACCGGTTTGATCTTGTTTTGGGGTTAAGGATTATGTTTGGCGTGTTTTGCTTAATTATTTATATTTTGAAAATATAATTAATAAACGTTTAGTAGATGGGTGATGTGGATGGTGGGGGTGAGTTGTCGTGTGGTGAGTGGAGGGTTAAGTTTGGATGTTTGACGGTTTTTCCCCTATTCTTTGCACTTGTCTTAATTTTCAATCTTGACATCATAAACTTCAACTTCCTTTGTAAATGAAGTTTCTAAACTTCCATTTTGGCCACGAAACTTTTCCAACAGGATTCATAAGGACTTGTTTTGTAATTCTTTGATATTTGAAGGGCTGATCTTGCACATTCTTGAACTTTGAAGGTCTTCTTTGTATATTTCACATTAAGGAGGACCAATATTGATAAGTCTTCATTTTTTAGGGACTAAACTTTCCAATTCTTCAAAGCTGAGGGACTTTTTTGTAATTTTGACAAACTTAAGGGACCAAACTTGTAATTATGAATATACAAGGGTGTTAAGTGTCATTTCTTCAATGATGACGGACCTTTCTTGTACATCTTCAATTCTTCAAGGACTTTTTCTTAGAAAATCTCAACTAGGGCCCGGTTCATTGTGCGGCTTCGTTTCTCGTGTTCGTTTTTGCTTGTTTCTTGTGATCTTTTGTCTTTTTCACGATATCCATACCTAAAATACACCTGTAACAAATACAAGCACATAATATGGTATTTTATGACATTTTATGCATTTTAAAGCCTAAAAAGACTGATGAGATCATGTATAAATGCCATCTCATCACGTGTCAACCGTATGTTACACAAAAAACCGTTCCTAAATTATCCCAAGACACGAAAGGACACCATATCACATCATTCATGATCGCAAACCTTCACTCAAACACCTTCATGTTTTTGGATGTACGTGTTACATAATTCGAGATGGTGAAAATCTGGACAAGATGAAAGAGAAAGGTGATGCATGTATTCTAGTGGGATATGCAACTCAGTCTAAGGGATATAAAGTGTACAACAAGAGAACAAAATTGATAGTCGAGACTATTCATGTCCGATTCGATGAATTGCAAGAAATGGCACTTGAACAAAGCAGTTTAAGTCCCGATCCACAACGACAAAAGACTTATGTGCACAACCGCACGGAACTCGGAACTTTACAAAAATCGAAACCACCATCGATCAATCTATAACAAGACGAGAAAGTGTATATTCATTATATCGATTTCACAATTAACATATCATCCTGTTACATCCCCATCCTGATTACATCATTTTTTCTTTTCTTTTTAAAAGTTTAAACCGTTCGGTGGTTCAACCAGGGTCAACCATAACCTGTCGGTTCAATCCGGTTTGAATTTCAACAAAAAACCGAGATACAACGGACCGGTCACTCATCCGGTTCCCGGTTCAACCAGCCGGTTCGAACCGGTTTTAAAACATTGACCTTTAACAGAGCGTGTAATCATAAACACCTAAATTTTACGACGTGTTAGGCGGTGTACATAACCGTTATAATGTAGTATAGGAAAGGATTCAAGGGTCTATATCATTCTATAGGAGAATAGCGTGGGAGGACCATGTTTAGGGTATACAGGTTTAGAGGTTGAGAAAAAAATATTATTTTTATAAGATCAAAAATCTTGGGTATAGAGGGGGTCTATATGAGTTAATACTTAATACATACGCAGGTTACTAAAGTTACCAAAAAAGTGCGCCTAAGTTAACAACGTTTCAATTTTTTTACTCAAGTTACTTAAGTATACGGGTTGGCTAAGTAGTTTATTAAAGATTGTTAAACTTTACGATACAGTGATTTTGTGGAAGGATTACTGGATAAGTAGGTTACACAAAGAAGTTAATACACAAACTTGGTCACTTCACGCTGTAATTTCAGTGCATGTGCTGCTGGGAACCGACTGGTTCTATTTGGAGGGGAAGGAGTTACCATGCAGCCAATGGGTGATACTTTTTTCTCAATCTTGATGCATTTAAACCCAAGTGGCGTCAAGTAGGTGTTAAGTCAGCTCCACCAGGTCGGTGGAGCACATTCTTTCATGCCTCAATGGGTTCTGGTTAGTAGTGTTTGGTGGATGTGGAAAACAAGGATTGTTGAATGATGTGTTTGTTCTAGACCTAGACGCCAAATAACCAGCATGGATAGAAGAAGTGTTTGGTGGGGGTTCACCTCCACCCCGATCATGGCATAGCTCAGGCACTATAGAAGGGTCAAAATTAGTAGTCTCAGGTGGGTGAACCGATGTCAGAGTCCTTCTAAACGACACGTTTTTACTTGATCTCACAATGGAAAAACCAACATGGAGAGAGATTTCGACTTCACGGGTGCCAGCATCTCGACTGGGCCATTAACTCCCAGTTTATGGAACGACCAAGTTAATCTACAAAGAAGTTAATCACAATGGAAAAACCAACATGGAGAGAGATTCTGACATGTCGTAGTTTTTAAGAAGGATTAATACAAAAATAAGTTACTAACGTTTACAAAAAAGTGCGCCTAAGTTACTAAAACTAGCTAACATAGGTAAATAAAAAAGGAATAACTCAATTAACCGGTAACATATACTTGAGTAACTTGAGTGAACGAATTGAAACGTTAGTAACTTAAGCGCATTTTTTTTGGTAACTCTAGTGACCTCTTTATGTATTAACCCGGTTTATAACTAACACTACTAGTGAGAATTTTTATGATAATTAAAAAGCTATGTTTACTTAATCATGCAATACTCATTACAATGATATTCCTAGTTGTTTTTACTCGTCACGTCTTATTGATTAAATGTATAAGTCTTTTTCTAAAGCGTTGACTCTCTAGTATAGTAGTATGAGGATATCTACCAAAAAGGTCATTCTTGTCCAACAACATAGAGCCATTGCATAGGGTGTTTTGCTTGCACTGGATACATCCCCACACACGCATGAACAAATACTTAAATGAATAAACCCTATTGAGAGTTAGGGACCACTCCCGCAACCTGTACATCATGTTTTTAAACACCTATGTTTCTGTAGACATATTAACAACTAATACAGACAAAAAGTTGGGTTTCTAGAGCCTAACATGCACAAAATTAATAAGAAGCAATAAACAACTAGGAATCGCATCATAAGTTTCATGCAATCATAGATAAAGATTTGTTAAATCAAACAATAAGACATATTAATGAAAGTTTGAACCTTGATCTTCAATTGTTAATGATGTTACAATGATGTGTTAGGGATTTTGGAACTCTAAAAACGACTAAAAATGGATGCACCAAAGTATCCTTGGAAATCTTCATGGTTTTGAAATTTACAAGGGTTTGTATAAACAGAATATGGGCTACGACGGCGTTAGGTTATAGTTGTAACGTCGTCGGGCCGTCAGATCTTCTTAGGGTTTCTTCCTATGTCATAATGGCGACGACGTCAAGTTGTATCTCGGACTGTATCACAAGGTGTCTTCAAACGACAACGGGTAGTAATCCTGACGTCGTCGATAGATTTTGTTAATAGGATTTTTTCGTCGTTGAGAACTTCGTGTATGCATGCCCGACTTCGTCCTTACTTCTTCCAAATGATTAGAAACGCTCCAAAGCACTTCTAAATCATTTCCAAATGTTCCAAGTGCCTCCAAATTTCTAAAATCACAAAATGAAAATATTGTGGGCGATTTTAAAGCACATTTAGGAAAATGTGGTTTTAATGACCCCTAAAAATCGTAAAAAAATGACATATCATCAAACCTTTTGGTATGAAAACATATATGCGTTTTACTTACAATGATCTTATCATTTTCATCAACAAAACATAAAAAGGTCGTAAAATATAAATGAGCATTTTTAGGGCTTACTTATATTAACATGATATTTCATTGGTATGTATATTCTTTTGTATGTTATTATGGGTGATAAAGTGTAAGAAAATGTGTGAAAAGACGAGAAAACAAACGAAAATGTGCAAAATGAAACAAAGCGAACAAAAACGTGAGAAAATGGACTAGAACATGCGAAAACATACGAAAACATGCGAAAGTGTGCGAAAACGGAAGAAAACATGTGATAACGAAACAAAAATGCAAAAATAGACGAAAATGTACAAAAAGAAACTTAAACGTGCGCTTACAAACTAAAATGTAGAGGTAGCAATTTGTGTCGGGTTCGGGTTGACAGGTTGACGGGTCAGAAAACTTCAACCCGAACCCGAGCCAATTAAATAATCGGGTCAACTACGCCAACCCTAACCCGTTTACATGTGACTTGAACATGACCTAATTTACCCGTATATATATTTGGGTTGACTACTAAATAGGTTACACGAGTTGAATAGGATGTACGGTCTTTGGGTTAACCCATTTAACTCGTTTTATATATAGAAGTTGACACATTACATGGGTTTAACTTGTTTTATATATAAAAAAGTTAACACATTACATTAGTTAAACATGTTAAACGTGTTTTTAGATCCACCAATTTACTCACTTAACAAGTATAAACGAATATAAATAATTTTAAATATAAAAAAGTTAAATAAACAGGATAGCGGGTCGACCCGCTGAAATTATTCTCAACCCGAACCTAACCTGTTTCATAAACGGGCCAGATGGGTTGACCCAAACGTGACCCATATATATTTCTACTCAACCTAGATCTGTTAATTTTCGTGTCGGTTTCAAGTCAGGTTTCGTGTCGGATCAGGAATTGCCACCCCTACTAAAACGTAAGAAAATTTTGGAAAGCGGATGAAAACGTAACAATACGGACGAAAATGTGCCCAAATGAAAGCGTGTGAAAACGGACAAAAGTGTACGAAAATCTAAGAAAATTTGTGAACGCACAAAAACGTGTGATAACGTATAAACGTGGGAAAGCATAAGAAAATAGACGAAAACGAACAAATGTAAAAAACAGACGAAAACATGTTTGACGAAAAAGAACAAACGTAAAAAACGGACAAAACATGTGAGACGAAAAAGTGTGAAAACGGACGAAAACATGTGAAACGAACGAAAACGTGCGAAAAAGGACAAAAACGTCAAAACAGACGAAAACGTGCAAAAACGAACGAAACGGGCGAAAAAGGCGAAACGTGTGATATATCAAAAAACGCACATTGATTGTAATCTGGCCAAGATTTTTCTAGCTTTGGTTAGATTGAGTTTTAGTAAACTTATACATTTAGTTTTTATATGTATTTAATTTTAAATTTTATCTTTTTAATTAAATTATATAGATGTCAAAATAAAATAAAAATGCAAAATAATCACCTTTCGTACTATCTGGTACTACCAACGCACTAAAAAATTTCACCAATTTACAGTCGTCGTAAGCTCGTAACAAATACTAGTACTACATTTTTGAAACCGTCCAAATGTAAATTACTACTCTCTTCGTCTTAAAGTTATAGTTCACATCATTATTTTCGAATGTTTTGAATTAATAGTTTATTTTTAAAAATATGTAAAAAATATAAATTATCAATGACCTTCACCTAAAAGTATTATAAGTGACCCTCTTTTAGCATAGAACATATCAACCAATCACATTCATTCAAACTAATTTACAACCTTTTTAAAAAAAATTAAATATCTTAGAAACGGTAAATCGTCAAGTGACAAAAAATACACCATTATAACGTGAATTAAATCATCTTCCTATCGAGGAGCACATGTATATACTTTAGACGAACTTTTTTCTGAGAAAATCATATATGATTCGTATCACGGATCATATATGATTTTCCAAAATCATATAGATTCATGATACGAATCATATATGATTTCTCAGGAAAAAAACTCGCCGAAATTATATATATATATATATATATATATATATATATATATATATATATATATATATATATATATATATATATATATATATATATATATATATATATATATATATATATATATATATATATATATATATATATATATGTGTGTGTGTGTGTGTGTGTGTCCCTCGATAGAAAGATGATTTGATTCTCTTCACGATGGTATGTTTCGTTTTGCTTAACGATTATCGGTTTGTGAGATATTTATGGTGTGTTTAGTTGGACAAAACTACCCCACTTTTCTAGAAAGTTTTTCTTTTGAAAAGTAAAAAATAGAAAACATATTTAGTTCTACTTTTTTTTCAATATTTTTCAAAAATAATGAAATTTTCATTTTCTAAATTTATATGATAAACTAGAAAACTTCATATTACACTTTTCTATTTCCTTTTCCAAATAAAACAAAATATGTTCATATATCTATTTCTAACCCTATTTTACGTTTTCGTTACTTTCTTAACGGTTTTTTCAAAAAAAATTACGTTTTAACAGTTTTTCACGTTTTAGTCACTTTTCTTTACGTTTCTTCATTTATCGCATTTTCGCCGTTTTTAATGTATGTCTCAGTATTTTACGTTTTCGTCTGTAATTTTTACGTTTTCATCAGTATATTTACGTTTCCGTCAGTATTTTTTTTCCTTTCATTTATTCCGTTTTCGTCAGTATTTTTACGTTTTCATCAGTAATTTTACGTTTTCGTCCGAATTTATACGTCTTCGTCAGTATTTTTAGTTTTGGTCCGAATATTGACGTTTTTGTCATAATTTTTATGTTTCGTCTGATTTTTTACTTTTTCGTCTGATTTTTTTACGTTTTCGCCCGATTATTTTCGTTTTCGTCCGATTTTTTTCGTTTTCATCAGTTTTTTACGTTTTCATCAGACTTTTTACATTTTCGACCCATTTTTTCGTTTTCGTCCGATTTTTTACGTTTTCTCTGATTTTTTTACGTTTTAGTCTAAATTTTTACGTTTTTATCAACGTTTTTACGTTTTTGACCGATTTTTTACGTTTTCGTCTGATTTTTTATGTTTTAGTCTACTTTTTTACGTTTTCATCAGCGTTTTTATGTTTTCATCAGTATTTTTACGTTTTCGTCTGATTTTTACATTTTCGTCAGATTTTTTACGTTTTAGTCTAATTTTTTACGTTTTCATCAGCGTTTTTATGTTTTCATCAATATTTTTACGTTTTTGTCACTAATTTTACGTTTTAATCAGTATTTTTAACTTTTCGTCAGTATTTTTACGTTTTCGTCTGATTTTTTACGTTTTAGTCTACTTTTTTACGTTTTCATCAGCGTTTTTATGTTTTCATCGGTATTTTTACGTTTTTGTCTGATTTTTAAGTTTTAATCTAATTTTTTACGTTTTTATTGGCGTTTTTATGTTTTCATCACTATTTTTACGTTTTCGTTAGAAATATTACGTTTTCATCAGTATTTTAAGTTTTCGACATTATTTTTACGTTTTCATCCGTTTTGTTACGTTTTCGTCAGTATATTTACGTTTTCATCAGTATTTTTACGTTTTTGTCCGAAATGTGCAAAAAATTCTGACCGAACGTAAAAACTTGGACAAAAACGTAAAAAGTCTAACGAAAACGTAAAAATACTGACGAAAACGTAAAAAAATCGGATGAAAACGTAAAAACACTGATAAAAACGTAAAAAAACTGATGAAAACGTGAAAAATAATACGAATACTTAAAAAATCAAACAAAAACGTAAAAAACCTGACGAATACGTAAAAAACCGGACAAAAACATAAAAAAATCGGACAAAAATGTAAAAAGTCTGACGAAAACGTAAAAATACTGAAAAAAAAACGTAAAAAATCATACGAAAACGTACAAAACTGAATGAAAACGAAAAAAATCGGACGAAATCGTAAAAAAATCGAACGAAAAAGTAAAAAAATCAGACGAATACGTAAAAGTTCGGACGAAAACATATATATTCAGACGAAAACGTAAAGATACCGGCGAAACCGTATAAATTCAGACGAAAACGTAAAAATTCAGACGAAAACGTAAAATTACTGAGGAAAACGTAAAAATACTGACGAAAATGGTATAAATCGAAGGAGAACTTAGAAATACTGACCAAAACGTATATATACTGATTAAAACGTAAAATTACTGACGAAAACGTAATAATACTGATGAAAACGTAAAAAAGCTGATTAAAACGTAAAAAAAAAAAACTTACGAAAATGTGAAAAAAAAAGACAGGAACAAGTAGGCGAAAATGTTAAAAAAAACTAACAAAAACGTGAAAAACAGTTGATCATGAAAAAAAATAGTTTAAAATAGTTCGTTTAAACATTATTTTTTTTTTAGAAAATGAAAAATACAATCTAAATAAGTTTTCAAAATTTTCAACTCTTTTTTAGAAAAAAATACTCTTTCTTTAGTTAAAAAATTAAAAACTATAAATTATGAAAAAAAAAATTCACATAGCCCCTTAAACTTTAAAAAATAAAAAAAAAATTGTTAGATGAAAAAAAATGAATTGTGATTGATTTTCTGTGTTATATTAAAATAGGGTTTATATTAAACTTTTCTTAAAGTATTACAATATATATTTATAAATAAATAATAAATAAGTTGTAAATTAATTAGTTAATAATAAAATTGTTACTGTATTATAAAAAAAGTAAGATAAAAAAACAAAAAAAATGCTATGTTTATTAAATTATGTGTTATCGATATATTATATTTTATAAGACTTTGAGAGTGTATTATTTTCAATAGATAAGTTTCATGACCTGAAATAAAGTAACCTTATGAGTCATTGTGCATGACATGAAGTATGTAGTTTACGAAGACTTACGAGGAAGGACGTTACATCATATTCAACTTTCTGTCACTTTCAACTTTTTAATAAAAGCCTCTTTTACGGAAATTTCATTGAAAAAAAGATAATGGATGATGTTTATTGTTTACTAGTGTTTAAAACTATCATATACTAGAGGAGTAATTAATTTTTTGGAGAAATATGTCAATATAACATCATTAGTCGCTTCCAAAAATAATACTCTATTAAACTCTTCCTCAAAAGTCTTGGTCATGAATATGTGATGGAGTTTTTTGTTTATATCTTTATACAAATATATAAAAAGTATATAAAAAAATATGTATTTTAATTTTAACTTTAAACTAAAAATTAAAATTAACATATTAAATTTCAATCATTAAATTATATTTAATCCAAGTTTAACTCAAATCAAATCTAAACCAAATATACAATCTTGATCATTTATCTCTTTTGACAACTTATTAAGAAATTATTTTTATTTTTAAATTAGAATACTAATATCTTTTAATTTAATTATATTTTTTTATTTTTTCATAAACTAATTTTATTATTTTCTTTAAGTTTTTTTTATCTTTAATTCAATATCTATTTTAATATATTTACTATTTTTTTTATTTTTTTTAGATTTTTACAATTTAATATTAAATTGATTGTTAAAAAAATCATCAAATATTCGTCGTCGCTTTACACATGTATCATGCTAGTATGTTCAAAAAGACTAACATTAGATTAGTTAGAAACAATATTGATTCTTTTTACGTTGTGTTGTAAATTGTTGATTATAAGATTTTCATTTTTTACTCAGTCCGTCATTTTTGTTATTTGTACCCAACGTATGTTTAATCACATAATTAAACTTTTCCAAAATCATGTAATCTTTTATTTTCCTTTTGAGTTTGAAGTACCTACCTTAGAGCTTGATGAAATCCAATAAACCACAAATCCTCATTGAATCAGATAATGCTCCAAATTTTTCAGATTTTAAACAAAGTCATATAGCTCTTTCTCATAAGTCAGACATGTTTGTCGAGCTTCATTCAACTTCTCATCATAAAACGCCACAGGTCTACCTTTTTGTAACAAAACAATTCTATGTGTTTATCAAAATTAAGTAAAGAAAGTATCACTGCGAATGTTAACCATGGTTATAAATAACGTGAGGCGTGATGGCATGTCCAAACTACACACTTTAATAGTTAAGATGAAATTTTAGCGTTTTTATAACGTGGCTTATGATTGCACAACATATAAAAATATTTATTTATTTTATCATATTTCAATATTATATTTATATTAAGTTTATAATAAGTGGTGTACATAATAATTAAAGTTAAAAAAAAAAATCTTCTTATATGTACTAATATTATTTTTTAGTTGAATTCATAAAATTATGACACCTCATGTCGTAGCACGCCTTAATATATTGCGTAGCGTGAATGTCGCGCCTCAAGCTTTAGCACGCTTTAAGACGGGCCTTAGCGAGCTATTTAGAACTATAATTTAATCGTTCTTTGATCACCTAAAAACTTTCTTCCGCCTCTTTAGAGAGCTAGGAGCGGTTGAGCCACGTAGAATTTTAGAGTTTTGGCATCAGATTTCTGGGGGAGTGGTTGGCACTAGAAAAAATGGTGTCAATATATAAAAAGGTTATATAATGGGCCGACTTTTATTAAAAAAAACAACAACCTATCAGCTCGGCTGGACAAAATGGCACGAGAGCCTTTGACACGAGACACAAACAGATGCGCTAATTGCCTAACCACAACCTAGCATTAAAGAACTACCAGCCAAGTAGTCAGTCAGCCACCACTCCCTCCCTTTTAGTACAATTGAACGAACCTTTCTTCAAGAAATTAGTGCCACAATACTGTTAAAATCTCTAACCGTTTGGTTCACCGTAATGTAATGTAATCTAATGTAATTGTAATCTGAATTCCGTTGTAATTTTGATTGGTTCAATGCATTGACGGAATTGTAATTTGAATTACATTACATAGATTATATGGTTTGTAAGGTAATCGTAATGTATTCATTCCAACTACAACATATGAGGGAATTCAGATTACATGGCAAATCAGATGGAATGTTTTGAATTGCGTCGTAGTTTAAGATTGTTTACAATTTTAATTATCGGTATAAATGTTAATAATAATAAAAATAATTGAATAATAATAATAATAATAATAATAATAATAATAATAAAAATAAAAAATAATTAAAAATATAATATAATATTATAAATAAAAATAAAAATAAAAATAATAAAAATAAATCAAATAAATAAATAGTTAAATAATTAAATAAACAATAATAAAAAATAATTATTTTATTTAAAGCGATTTTATAATAAAATATAAAAAACTAATTTCAATAATCATATTTATAATTATAATAAAAGTTATTATTATTATTATTATTATTATTATTATTATTATTATTATTATTATTTAAATTTTTTTATTATAAACTTCACTTCATTAGAATAATAGGATTTACAAAAAGTTTGTGAGGAGTCGAGATACTATCTAAGCCCCCACTCCTTTAGCTATAAAGAAGCTAATCCTATTAAAAATAAAAGAAGCAGCACGTGCTCCAATGTCTTGAGTCATATAGAACTTTCGGATCCGCTTCTGTAAGGCAACCGCATCTTTCTCCAATTCCCAAAGTGAGGAAAATGAAAAGGGGAGGAAACCATATCCGATGTCTGAACACTTAGTATCATACTTGACTCGTTTACGACGTGTTGCATCAGTCACCGCACGACCTGGCATAAAATCAACCATCCCAATTTGCATAAGAAGAGAGGACCCTGTCAAATCAACACACACGTCAGCCCTTTGTCCCACGAGTAAAGTAACACATCCGCTAGACGTAAGGATTTGTCACGCCCTCCACCAAGCCCAATATCAACTTCCTTTCCAGCTGAAATCCCTGACCTAAAATAGATGTCAACCAAGGTATCACGTACAACATTATGCCGATGTTTAATGCCAATGATGCCGACACAAGACACGACATGGTCTCCATAAATATCTCCCATAAATACCTTCGAGCATGCTGAGCACGGTTTCGGAACTGAAAATAAGGGAACACCTAACCGATAGCATAACATACAACGGTAAGTCTTACCATTCATAGTCTGCCCCAAACCAGAAATCGGAACCACCCTAAGCCAGTCAGAAGTATGATCCTCCATTTGAGATTTCCACAAAGCCATCTGTCGAGGAGATAAAGAAAAAGTGGATTCTACAGTTTGAGTAACATGAATGAAATATATATCTGCTGGTTTCTTCATAAGTTTGGGGGCAGTGATCTCACTTGGATTACTCAAAATATCAGTCTCCACTTTCGAATTATACATACACATGGCATCATCAAAGGTAGGCCAAGAAGTAAGAATACCAGAATGTCGAAGAAGCTTCATCAGCAAACTAGCATACTGCAATCTAGACGCAAGAAAAACATAATTCAAAACATCACCTGCAGAGTAGACACCAAGACCCCCAAATCCAAATGGTAAGGTGGCAAGCCTCCATTGCCAATCACCAAAACCAGATCCAGAAGTAGTAACAATACGCTCTAAAGCAGAACGAAGAGCCGTATCAAAGGAACACTGAGCCATCTCAAACACCCGTGGAGAACACGTGCGCATAGCAAAATACAGTTTGGATATACCAGCACATGCACGAAGAAGCAACAACTCACATTGAGGGTCATTAACCCTAGAAATTGTATCCATAAGTACAATGGTTTTGGACACTCTCTTCATCACAAGCTCACTACTGAAATCAAAATCCACTCTAGCAGGCCCACCAAGTAATTTGACTCCATGCAAAGGTCGAGCAATATTTGGTGGGAAAAAACCTACATACCTGCCTCTAGGGTCTTTGGCCAAAAAACCTCAGTTTTATCAACATTCAGATGTAGGCCACATTTAGGTCCATCCTCCATAATTAACTCTAGAACCTTCCCCACAACCAAGGCATCTCCAATAATAGTGCCATCATCTAGATACCAAGCATGTAAAAAAGGCTAAAAGAGTCTCTAATCTTACATATCAAAGGATGTACACTAAGGCAAAAAGCAAAGGACCGAGGGGATCAACCTGTTGCACTCCTTGACATGACTGTAAGATGTGTTCCCCATGGTACAATCTAGATGGGTTAGAGTAAAAAAATTCCACCCAACATGAAATAGCAGGACAAGAAGACGAACTTCATGTAACATAACCTCTTGATCTACCAAATTGAAGGCATTTTTAAAGTCCACCAGAAACATTGAAAGGCTATCATCATCTCCACGACCCTCAATCAATCGATTAACAACATGAAGTATAGCCTCACCCCCTCCCGACACACCAACACCAAACTATAGGCCATCTAAATAACTATCCAAAGAAGGACTAATCATAACAGCACTAACCTTGGAAACTAGACGCCTCCAAATTGTACCCACGACTATAGGACGAATACCACCACCTGGCTTAACCAATGGTGTGAGAGGGGCACTGGCAATATACTCACCTAACACCTTGGGGCATTTCTCTTCAAGAAAAAGATTTACCACTTGGGGGATAGAGGAGACTAACTCATCAGAAATAGCTACAGCAGCCCCACTCAAGCAATCCATAAGGTGTCGCGTACGCAACCCATCTCGTCCATACGACGTACCACGAGGGAAGCTCTTAATCCTGTCTAGAACCACAGATGGAGAGGCAACGAGGTGATGATGATCAATAAGTATATCTGGCAATGAAGGAGCATGCTTGAAAGGGTGCTTAGTCTTCAAGTCCTCAACAGTAGTATTATTGTAAAGAGCAACGCCAGAAGAGGAAAGAACTCTGATTGCCGCAGTATAGTGGCCATCAGAAATCTTCCTTTTACACTGCTTGATATTCCGCTCACCTAAATTAAGGTCACCGTCATCAATATCAGAAAAATTTGGGGAAGATTCGGCTAAAGTCTCTATTGAAACTAGAAGGGGGGGTTGAATAGTTTCTAGTTCATTTTCAAAACATTTCATTTATTCCACTGACCGCGGTTCCTTAAATATCACCGCGGTTCCTTATCAATAAAGAACCGCGGGCTCAATAAAGAACCGCCTACAGTGGATGCCAAATATTGATACGTTGTAAACCTTGACAATCGTTTGTATCAAATTCTCGATTAAGCTTGACTATATATGAGATGTGTATGTAATAGATAATAACTATAAGTAAGGAAACACACAAACACATCAAATCAAGTGTACATCAAGCAATAGTCTAAACACTAAGCACACACGTACTAAGCCTTAGCTTTTCCGCAACTAAGATGTTTAGACTAAAGGATGCACACTTGACCATAATCTAAACACGAAGCACACACGTACTTAGCCTTAGCTTTTCCGCAACTTAGATGTTTAGATTATGAGATGCACACAACACACAACATATAAATACATCTATAATAGTAGAGACATAAATGTAAAGGAAATTACCGACACGATGATTTATAGTGGTTCGGTCACGAAGCTCCTCTTCGCCCTACTCCACTCCTCGAGTACACCTTACTCGAGAGTTCCTTCACTAGTCAACAAAACTCCTTTCAAGGCGGAGAAAACCATACGCGTCGCTTACACAATTTCCGACACTAAGCTAGATGTCGAGTCCTAATATTATGTAGGACCAATCTACACAACGTTGCCCACTTCACAATTTAACGACACAAGGCTAGATGTCGAGTTTTAATCGAAAGGTAGAACCAATCTTCACAACGTTGCCTACTTCACTATTTTACGACACAAGGCTAGATGTCGAGTTCTAATCGAAAGGTAGAACCAATCTTCACGACTCTTCACTTTGAAGCTAAGTGAGAACTTCACTAGACACAACTACATCACTTTATAGTTTAGTGAGAACTCACAAGACACAACCACATCACTTTATAGTTAAGTGAGAACTCACAACTCTTACCTATTGCAACTCAATAAAACACATATCCAAGTGTACACATGTAACTTGGATCTACACAACATAAATCCAAGTATACACATATACAATGGATTTACACAAGACTTAATCCAAGTATTCACAAATACAATGGATTAACACAACTAATTCAAGTATTCACAAATACATTGGATCTACACAATATTGATCCAAGTATACCCATATACATTGGATCTACACAATATTGATCCAAGTATACACATATACATTGGATCTACACAAGACACAAATAAAAATGATGAACATGATGATCTTCATCAAGACTTCATCTTTAATCACATCACAAATGTGTGAGTGATCTTCTCTTTGCACTTAAGAGGATGAGGAGATTGAAGGAGAGAATCACATCTTAAACAAGATTAATCTAAACTAACTAATCAAGGGTTTAAAGATGTTTTTGAAGAAGCTGTGCAAAAAGGATTGAAAGAAAACCTAAAAATGATCCACTATTCATAGGGCAACATTGCAACGGTCAAAAACACCCGTGGTTCCTTATCTCTACCCGCGGTTCCTTATCAATAAGGAACCGCGGGTTCCTTTAAGGAACCTCCACGTTGGAGTCCGTGCAAATTTTTCCTTTAGTGGGGATATGCCATCTGGGGTAGTTAATACCCTCAAAGGATATTCCTTTGGCATATGGAATATGCCAAATTCAAATTAAATAATATTCTTTAGAATATAACTTAGGGAATATTCTTTGGAATATTCCAAATTCAAATTTCCATTTTTCTTTTTAATAAAACATTTTCTTAAAAATAAAGTTAATTAAAAATTACTTTGTCACTTTGTATAAAAGTGAGTTTTAAGAAAATATTAATCCTTGATCACCTAGTTAGGTTAATGACAAGTTTATTCATACCTTGAGTGATTCATGCCGAATGCGATCTTGGAGGTGTCGAGAGAAGTATACAAATGTATTCTTGAGTGATTACGAGTACCTTAACATTTTACATAATGTATTACGAATTATACGTTTGTCATCAACAAAACATAAAGAGATTATATCGACAAAGCATCGTAATATTTGCACTAACAATCTCCCCCTTTTTGATGATGACAAACAAGTAAACCACAACGCATATTAAAATGTATAAGTTACTCGTTTACACTTACTTCTCCCCCTTTTGTCGAATCAAAAAGGTAGTCTTCGTTTGTAGAAGGAGAGGATCAACTTCGAGAGAACATGCATTCAAAAAAGCTAATCATCCATTGTGGTTGACGGTTGAGAAGCGAGAATACAAACCGTAGACCCATCATCCAAAGATATCGAGCTTGCGTCATCCTAGTGAAGTCTTCAATCACCATAGGTTAACCAACTCTATGCATAATAATATGCTTATCTTCGAGATTCCAAAATTCATTACTTGCAAGATGTTCAATGAATGCAATTGAACTGAGTGAACGATCGCAAATGTAATGAGTTGAACTCTTGAAAATGCTCCCCCTTGATATGAGCTCCCCCTTGCTTGAGGCACCAACAAAGCAAGAAAAGTGACAAGCTACAAAGAAGGGTTAGATGTCCTACAAAACAAAGTTAGTGAACAAGAGCATATATATATAGCGATGTCAAAAAAAGAGAAAATATTGTCGAGAGGACATACTCTACTTTAATATCATGGAAAAAAATACCAAACTAAAGAGAGTATGACATGGACAATAAAAACAATTCCACATAGTCGAAACGAGAGAAAGAAGGACTATGATGAAAAGAAAAATGAGGATGATAAACAAGTCGTTTGCACAAACAATGACAAGCATTGAAGAAAGAAGTGTGCACGCGATTTTATCAATCCAAAAACAAGTCAAAGGAGAGGAGCTTGACAAGATCAATTCACAATTGTTGGAATAGAGGTAGAGAAGAAACATCCATACTAATTGTAATGATAATATGTAAAAGGGCTAAAAGCTTAGAATTTATGGAATAACCCAAGAAAATTCAAGATTTAACCAAAATCCTCTCAAAAGGTTAAAAACTTAGAATTGTTGGAATCACCCAATCCAATTGTAAATTTTAACCTCAATCGATTCTCAAAAACGAGAAGAACGAAAAATATAAAACCAAAGACATTATAGGTAAGGATTCTTATGAATGTCGACACCAAAAAGATGACTCAATGATATAGAAAAAGAGATCAAATAAGCCAAAGAATAGAAAGACCAGGATGGATGGTGTTTAGCATACGATAAACTACATGCTCAAAGTTTCGTAGCTCTTCTCAATCTTTGTGAATGTTCAAAGAACAATTACATGATGAGGAAAGGGTGAGGCTCGACTCAAATTAGTTTAGAAAAATAGAAGAGTGAGACTTGACTTAGAGAGGCATGATTAAAATAAACCAAGAGAAACTCAATCAAAGAAGTTAAGGATAACTGCACAAATTGATTCATGAATACTATACCTTAGAAGGTGATAGTGAAAACTCGAAAGAAAACGAGAGAAGAAAAGAGGGAATCTTCAAGAAACTCGTCAAAAGAGAAACAGACCAAAACGAACAAGGAAATCAATGGCCACGATTCGTTAAATAGGTCCGTGGTTCATTATCAATAATGAGACCCAAGGTTATTTGAGGAACCGTGGACATTGGGTATCCAGAAACGATTATCGACTCAAAGGGAAATCACTTGGTCAAACAATTTATCATAAGATGCTAAAAGGCTTGAAAGTCAATGCTTCGGATATGACTTTTAACAATTGCAATTACAAGTTAAAATTACTTGAATATTTCAAAAGAAATATTTAAGTTGTCAATCTTACTAGGAGAGGAATTAGATATAAATCTAACCTTCCTTGACAACCGAGTGAGAAAATAAATAAGAAAAGAAAGATCACGAGAAAAACGAGATCTAAGACTTAAAGAAAAATCATGTTGAAAAACATGAAAGGAAATACAAGAGAATAAAGATCATACAAAGATGTATGAAAAAACAAGCCTAAAACTTAAGCATAATTTTAATCTTAGTTACACTAGAATCCTAAAATTTGCTTAGATTGAGTGTCTTATTAATAAGCAATACACATGCTTAATTAGAAGACAAGGTGGTGGCGGAATTTGGTGGAGAATGAGAGTGTGGGTAAGAGATGTTTTCACAATGCCTTGTGACATTTAGGTGGTGGTGAAAGGTTTAGGAGGAGTTATGTTCTCCAAAGGTGAAATGGGTGATGTGGGAGAATCTGGTGGGGTAAAAGGTGAAGTCACCAAGGGTTCAACAAAGTCATTCTCAATGGGAACGCTTTGGATAGGTTGAGGTTGGGTAGTCACATCCAAGAGAGTACTAGGATTGAAGGGTGAGGTTAGCTCATTCATTCTAGATTGGAATGAAGAGGAGGTAGAACCATGTGAATGGTTGGTGTTAGAAATACGTTTTTACGTATTTAGGAAGATTCGGTCACTCCGACAATATACTTAGTAGTAGCTCGCAGTCTAGACATCTTTATTAAACAAACAAAGCCAAGCCTAGCCTACAACATGTGTAGGCCGGCCCAACATTGTAAGCCCAAGCCCATCACAAGGCTTGGGTATATAAACCCTCTCCTTAGATGGAGAGGGGTGTGGTTTCATTATTTTTCACATAGTAAACATTACTTTCTCTCTCTAGCTTTGTGTGAAATCCACCATCTCTCTATCTCTTTCTCTCTCTAGAAACATAAGCAAGATTTACAATCCTACAAATGGTATCAAGAGCCATGGGATGATTGCTTGGTTTTTGTGTTTGTGTTCTTGATTTACACGCCTATTTTGATCCTTATTACATACGTCCAAAAATTTTTTTTGTGTTTTTGATGGTTTTTTTCTTGATACAAATCTTCTACATAGTTGTGGTAGGGATTTGGTATAGTTACTTTGGCTAAAAACACAAAAATTTTGGGTGTTTTGATCATTTTTTGGCTTAAAATCACGAATTGGTTGAGTTTTGTCCGAGAAAAGTGGAAAATATTCCGATCTGGTCATCGGAAAGGGGTTTCTTGTACATTCCGATTGGTATTCAGATTGGGGTACATTCAGATTTGGTATTCAGATTGGGGTACATTCCGATTGGTATTCAGATTGGGGTACATTCAGATTTGGTATTCAGATTGGGGTACATTCCGATTGGTATTCAGATTGGGGTACATTCCGATTGGTATTCAGATTGGGGTACATTCCGATTGGTATTCAGATTGGGTACATTCCGATTGGTATTCAGATTAGGTACATTCCGATTGGTATTCAGATTGGGTACATTCCGATTGGTATTCAGATTGGGTACATTCCGATTAGTATTCAGATTAGGTACATTCCGATTGGTATTCAGATTTGACATTCCGATCGAAGTATTCCGCTAACTCATTCCGATCATCATTCCGATCACTATTCCGATCACTATTCCGATAACAAAAATTATTCCTTAAAAAATTTCGAACAAACTTGCAGTTTGTGGAATCGTGTGTAATTTTGACTTGGAATTTTTGGTTTATCGAGGACATATTTTAAGGGATTTTAACATTGTTTCTCGACTTTAACTCACAACAACAAACACATTTACTTTCTTTCATTGATCGATCAAAGTTTGTAAATCTTAACTTATTGAAATGGAGTACACATCTCTTACGGATAAGTCCATCCTCTCGGGTACGGATAATCGTCCACCAATGTTGGTGAAGACTATGTATGAGGAATGGGCTTCTCGAATGGAACTTTATATGTTGAACAAGGAGAATGGACATCTAATTTGGGCATCGGTGCTCAATGGACCATTAGATTATGGTACAGTGACGGAAGGTACAACTACTCGTCCTCGCACAATGGGTGAGTTGACTGGAGATATGAAGATTCAAGATAAATGTGATAAGTATGCTACAAACATCATTCTCCAAGCCCTTCCTCCAGATGTCTACAAACTCGTCAGCAAACATAAGGTTGCCAAAGAGTTATGGGATAGAATTCGTGTTCTAATGCAAGGCACCTCGTTAACTAAACAAGAACGAGAGTGTAAGCTTTATGATACTTTTGATAAGTTTGCCTATGTGCCAGGGGAGACTCTCAATGATTACTATCTGAGATTTACCCTATTGTTGAATGAGCTGAATATCTATGGCATGACAATTCCTACCTTTCAATTGAACACCAAGTATTTGAATACTCTTCCTTCAGAATGGAAAAAATACGTGACGGATGTTAAATTGGCTAAGGACTTGCATAACACCAATGTGGATCAACTTCAAGCCTTTCTTCAACAACACGAATGCCATGTGATCGAGGCTCGGTTGTCTACACCTCAAGTTCATGATCCACTTACAATGTATGCTTCTCAACAAAACATGGCTTATACTTATCAGCAACCATCATACTTGCAGCAGACACCACCACACAACTATCAGCAACCACAGCAACCATCTTATCCACCACTAGTAATGCCACATCAAGCATTTCAACAAGGTGTTCATCAACAATCTTTTCCACAGCAACCACCATATCAGACATCACCATCACAAGCCAACACTTCTCCATTGGGCTATACTCTTCAGCAAGGATATTTTCCAATTGAAGCACAACCAGCACAAGCTTTCTACTCTAATGAACTTCCACCAATCGAAGCACCGGTCTTTACACCAAATGATACGCCAGCTGATGTTCTAAACCATCTCACAGCCTACTTGTCAAAACTTGTTGCAACTAGAGGATTTCCACCAACAAACAATCAGCTCCGCACCTCCTCAAATCCTCGACAACAAGCCACTGTTCAAGATGGTCAAGTGATGGTGTAACCTATTCAGGGAAGGCAAAATTCATATGGACCTCCTACACGGACTGGGAACAATCAAGCTGTGAATTCTCAAGCTAATGGAAATGGAAGTCCTAGTGGTCCTAAAAAGGTTGTGACTTGCTACAATTGCCGAGGACAAGGTCATATGGCTAGGGAATGCACTCAGCCGAAAAGGAGGAGGGATGATGCATGGTTTCGTGAGAAGATGTATTTGGTTGATGCTCAGTCTAAGGGGAAGATTTTGGATACAGAGGAGTTAGCATTTCTTGCAGACCCTGGGGCAGCAGATACTGAAGGCATTGCAGTCGTTTCCACTTCTAATGCAGCTTATCAAGCGGACGATCTTGATGCATACGATTCGGATTGTGATGACATTCACTCTGCCCAAGCTGCTCTCGTTGCTAATCTCTCTCACTACGGTTCTGATGTCATCAGTGAGGTACCAACCACATCTAATAATATTGATGATAACCAACATCAAGTTGGGCATGAAAATGACAACCTCGAACAGCATTCGGGAACTAGTAATTCAAATGATGTGGTACCTAAACCTACACATTTGAGTGAACCTCAACCAAATGCTACGACGGGTATGGAATCTTATGCTCAACATGATTTGGTCATGGTGCCTAAACATATTATTGATCAAATGCATATGGCCCTCAGACAATCCGTAGATACGAATTCCACCCTAACTGCTGAGCTTGCGTTGCATAAAGAAAAGGTCAAAACTTTTGAAATGGTCCCTCAAGAAGAGAAAATAACATGTTCTGAATTTGACCAATTTCGTTTTGAAAAGATTGAACACTTGAAAGAAATAGAATCATTAAAAGCTAATCTTTCCAATGAATTAAAAGAAAAGGAGTCGGTTGTCAATGATTTTCAGAAACTTAAAATGGATTTCGAAACTCTCGAGTCTAAAAAGGTTGAATCGGAAATTAATGCTACCAAACTTCTTAAATTCAAAGAACAACAGCTTTTAAAACAATACGCTTCCACAGAAAAGGTTCATCTT